>OY856414.1:93967033-94625366 GCA_963693085.1 Alisma plantago-aquatica | reverse complement strand
AGGCTTGACATAAAGATATCTTTAACCTGGGTTGTCAAGAGATGTCCCCAATGAGTCATGTGGCAATTTGAATTGAACTCGATCTTGTCCAATCCCCAAGGTCAATGTACCTCTCCCAATGACAACGATGACATCATCTGTAGCTTGGAACGGCCTTCCCAATAGCATCTCACAACTTTGGAGCTGTGGCATGTCCATGACAACAAAATCTACCGGGAAGATGAACCTGTCTACCTTGACGAGTACATCCTCGCACACTCCATATGGCCTTACAATGGACCCATCTGCCAACTCAATCGTTGCCGCCGATTTCTTTATCTCCTTCAACCCAAGATTTTGAAATGTGGACAGAGGCATAAGATTAATCCTGGCGCCCGAATCACACTGTGCTTGTGGAAAATGTTGGTCACCTATTGAACATGGGATATAAAAACTCCCCGAGTCTTTCTTCGTCTCTGGTAAGCTCCCAAGAATGATTGAGCTCACCATTTCATTCATCCTGCATACATCAGTATCTTTGATCCGCCTCTTTTTGTTGATTATATCTTTAATGAACCTCCCATAGGCGGGAACCTTCTCAATCATTTCCACCAGCGGAATGTTGATATGCAGCTTGTGGAATATTTCCAAGAATTTCCTATAGTGCCGGTGCTCCTTCTTCGGCTTCGGATTGTCCCGACTTGACACATCTGCCGCATTGACACGCTTGTGAGGAGGCACATATGAGCTTTTCGGGGCCAACTCCCCTAAGCTTGCTTCAATTACTCCCTCTGGCATGGGCTTTATCAGAACATCATCAACATTAATCATGTGATGTGACTCCTCCCCTGCAATAGATGCATCCGCACCTTGACGGACAGTCTTACTTTGCTCTTTTTGCCTAAGCGTAGGCGCAACTATCATGTGCTCGTGGCGGGATTTTCTGAAGAGAGTGTTTCCGCCCGGCAGTCCATAATAAGTACGAGGATACGGTATTGCCGGTGTTGCTTCCGTATCAAACTTCATTTTGCTTTGATCTTCTGCTTCTGACACCTGAGATTCCTCCTCATTGCTTACCACAGACATGTACTTCACTTGATGGTGTGCTTGGGCCACATTTGCACTCTCGGCCGGTTTCTGCTGGTTGGCGTGCTTGATGGCCGCCACTTCACTTGAAATCTGAGCCACGGTGATTTCTAATGCCCGCATCTGTGCTCCATGGCTTTGTAGCGTCTGCCCAAATTTGGTTAGAATATCACCTTGAGATTGCAATTGTTTACCAAACATAGCCATCATCTCCTGATTCTGCTGCACCATTTGACTCAGTAATTCGGTGTTCTTATCTTTAGCTCTAGGTTGTGGCTTCGCCTCCGGATCCTGCAAGAAAATTGTTAGGATCCTTCCAGGAGAATTTTTTGTCCTTCCTCCACGCATAGTCATTGTTTCTGTAGCCCTGTTGTTGCATGTACTTTACTTGGGATTCCTCATCCTCAGATGAATCTTCCTTAGCTAGCAGCTTCTTGGCTAGCAGATCTAACTTGTCGTTCAGCTCCTTAATTACTTTGGATTCACCTGCAACTCTGACCTGCTCCACAGCACCTCTTTCACCCCATGACTGTTTCCTAGCCATGTTCTTTAATATCTCCCAACATCTGGTGTCCGTATTATTCAGAAAGAATCCTGACCCACCTGAATCAAGGTTGCTCCTATCGTGCTCAGAGAGAGAAAAATAGAAGATCTTTACCTGTGTCTCCTTATCCAGCCCATGATGCGGGCACCTCCTCAACATAACCTAAAATCTCTCCCAAGTCTCAGAATATGTCTCACCAGTCTGTTGGGTAAAGTTATGAATCTTCCGGATCATGTCATTAGTCTTCTCAGGAGGGAAGAACCTCTCAAAGAAAACCTCCACCATATGGTTCCAGGACTCCACAAACTCATCATCCAAATTATGTAACCATTCTCGCGCGGCTCCCGCCAATGAACTCGGGAAAAGCTTGAAATACAGTGCCTCCTGTGGAAACCTATCGATTTTTACCATGTCACAGTTCTCAACAAACTGGCTGATGTGCGCGACGGGGTCCTCATTTTTGAGCCCATGGAAAGCATTTGATTTCACCAGATTTATCAACGCCGGATCAATCTTATAAGTAGGTATGTTGATTGCCTGCTTCTTTATAGGCCCTTTTGAAGCTGATGAGGAAGAAGCCTTGATCTTGTCCCATATAGTCTGTGGCTCGGCCATCTCTTCCTGTTTAAGTTCGTAATCTACCTCTTCTGTTTGCTCTTTCTCGCGATAATCCTCGTCCTCAGGTCCCGGCAATAGAACCTCGGGTGTGCGACCTGCGTAGTCAGTACTACGTGTCTGCACCATGCACAGTACCTGAAATGAGAAAATTCGAGTTCAATACAGTGCTATGACGAGTATAAAAATTATCGAACAATTTAAAAATATTTGAAGTTGTTTCAATCTAAATAAAAAAAAATTGGCCTAGAGTGGCCGCTCGTAGCACTCAAAGTGCCAACAATTCGCCGTATCCCCGGCAACGGCGCCAAAAACTTGACGCAATTTTACTGTGCATATAAACGAAAGTGAACGCGTCGAAGTAATACAGGCCTTTGTGAGGCCCGAGTTGAACACAGGGATACTCGGAATTGTTGGATACTCCTACTAACTATTTGCGATCAGCTAAGCCGAATAACAAATTGAGGGTTGTTGTTAAAATTAAAAGAAAATAAAAATAAAATAAAACAAACGATCGATTAAATGTTAATTTAATCAATTCAAAAGGGTATCTTTAGGATTGCGGTTTCACCGTGGGTTTTCATTGTATTCAATTTTATATAATACCTCAATCTTATCTCTCTATCCGGGTAGTGGCCTGAAAGCAGAATTACCCACTTTCGTGGTGCAATTCACTACCTAGGTTTAGGTCGGTTCCACCGTCGTAGTAACCTATTCCCTAAACTAGGTGCATTATGAACAATCTCTCAGTATCCACCATTAATTTTACACCACCTTGGTCAAGGGATTTATCAATTAATGTAGATTTCGTCTCTTTTCAGCCGTTAATCCTTCTTTCAAAGTGATTAAGGGCATTAGGTTATTATTATGGTGATCAATCATAACAATATATTCAGAAAATGAAACTATACCATGGATTGAAGAGATAAAATATGATTTACTATTATAAAACTGTCATACAATGAATTCCCGGGCTACTCCCGGTCCTAAAGACAAAGGGGATTAGCCCTGCATGGTCATCTCAATGAAAGGCAGAGGAGTAGAGAAGAAAAACATGGGAAACATGGAGCAAACTCGTGTAACCCCTGATAAAAAGGTGTTCCTGGAGATCCTCCTCGAGAAACGTGCGTTTTGCAGTCTTCCGGCAGCAAAATCGCCCGTCGAAGGTGCCCAGATCGCTCGATTGACGGCCTTCGTCTCTCGTCTCCTATCTCTCTCTCTCCTTTTGGATGTTGTGCAACACAATCTCCTCTCCCCCTCGGGCTGTCCGTGCTCTTCTTAGGTCATAGGACCACTTTACGGCTCCGAAAAAGCTCAACCGTCGGATTAAAACGCTTCGTTTTAGTGCTGAAAATCACCAGATCCCGACGTTGTCGATAGTATCGACCCCAAGGTCGATGGTATCGACCGTGGCACAGGTTATTCCTTCCAAGATCACGTTTTGGGGTTGCTTTTTGATGAAATGTCGATACTATCGACCTGGGGGTCGATAGTATTGACTCCGGACAATGCAAAAGTGCCTGACAAAGTGCCAAAACATGTGTATAAGTCCGGGGATTATATAAAATCATATAAATATTATAAAAGAAGTATAATTTGATGTAAAAAGAGTTTAAAGGCCAACTATAGTGAATTATGCAAATATAATCAAGAAAATGACAAATACATGCATAAAACAGATATAAAATAAGCCTATAAAAGTGACTCAAAACCCATGCATCAACTTTCACAAGGCTTATATCTTTCTTCTTTAACTTTTTAATTCTATTATCAAGGATTGATACTGGTCCTTCCTCATAAGATATGTCATCATTCAATTCTACCTCCATAGGTTGTAGAATTGACTCAGTGTCGGGGTGACTTTTCCTCAGTATAGAAATGTGAAACACAGGGTGTAACCTCTACAACTCTGGTGGTAACTCTAGTCTATAGGCTACCTTTCCAACCCGTTCAATGATTGGATAAGGTCCCATAAATCTAGGTGCTAACTTTCCTTTCCTTCCAAAGCAAAGGACTCCTTTCCAAGGAGAGACCTTGAGGTACACTCTATCTCCAACCTGAAACTCTAACGGTCTACGGCGCTTATCCGCATACGACTTCTATCTATCCTGTGCAGTCTTAAGCCGTTGTTGTATAACTTTGATCTTCTCTGTAGTTTGCTGCACAAGATCAGGACCTAACAACTAATGTTCACCAGTCTCATACCAACACAAAGGGGATCTACAACGTCTACCATATAAGGCTTCATAAGGTGCCATATCAATACTATACTGATAGATATTGTTATAGGCAAACTCTATCAAGCTTAGGTGTAGATCCCAACTTCCGGTAAACTGGAGAACACATGCTCTCAACAGGTCTTCCAAGGTCTGTATGGTTCTTTCCGACTGTCCATCAGTCTGTGGATGAAAAGTCGTACTAAACCTTAGCTTGGTGCCTAAGGCTCTGTGTAGCTGCTCCCAAAAGCGACTTGTAAACTGGGGACCTCTGTCAGAAACTATGGTGACAGGAACTCCGTGCAAACGCACTATCTCTTGAACATACAACTGTGATAACCTTTCAGTAGAAAAGGTTGTTTTGACAGGTAAGAAATGCGTTGTCTTAGTCAACCTATCAACAACTACCCAAATGGAATCATGTCCTTTGCTTGTCCTTGGTAGGCCAACAACAAAGTCCATGGTCACAAGGTCCCACTTCCACTGTGGTATGGGTAAAGGTTGCATTGTTCCTGTAGGATTTTGGTGTTCAGCTTTCACTTGCTGACACACAAGACACCTCATCACAAACTCTGCAACATCCTTCTTCATTCCAGGCCACCAATACATATCTTTCAAATTTCGATACATCTTGGTGCTCCCTGGATGCATAGCATACATCGAAGAATGAGCTTCTTCCAGAACTAACTTCCTCAAGTTATCCATATCCGACACTATCATCCTCCCATGATAACATGCTACATGATCATCTGAGTCATAGAAACCATCTCGCTTCTCATTTCCATACTCTGATCTAATCTGCTGAACTACAGCATCAACCTGTTGTGCCTCCTTAATCTGCTCTCTTAGGGTAGGTTTAATATGCATCTCAGCCAACAACCCGGCTAACAATGACACCTTCAACTGTACATTGTCTTGCCTTAAAGAGATAAGCATATCTCTCTTAGAGCATACTAAAGAGTTTAGTTGTGCTCTATCCATGGTTGATGTTGTTGATTTCCTACTCAAGGCATCTGCAACTACATTGGCCTTTCCTGGATGGTAATCAATTATACAATCGTAGTCCTTGATTAACTCCATCCAGCGACGTTGCCTCATGTTAAGCTCATGCTGAGAGAAGATATACTTAAGATTTTTGTGATCTGTGAAAATCTGGAATGTCTCTCCGTAGAGATAATGTCTCCAGATCTTCAGGGCATGAACCACAGCATCTAACTCCAGATCATGTGTCGGATAATTCTCTTCGTTTTTCTTAAGCTGTCCTGAAGCAAAAGAAATCACTTGCTTATCCTGCATCAACACGCATCCGAGTCCATTCATGGAGGCATCACAGAAAACTATGTATCCTTTTCCTTGCTCAGGTAACACAAGCATAGGTGCACTTGTCAACCTCTCCTTCAACATTTGAAAAGACTGTTGACACTTATCACTCCAGGTAAAAGGAACATCTTTCCGGGTTAACTTGGTTAAGGGTAAGGCTATAGAACTGAAATTCTTAATAAACCTTCGATAATAACCAGCTAATCCCAAGAAACTTCGAATCTCCGTTGGTGTCTTCGGTTGTTCCCACTATAGAACAGATTCTACCTTTGTAGGGTCAACACGAATACCCGAGGCAGATATCACATGTCCAAGAAAAGATACTTCCGGCAACCAGAACTCACACTTGCTAAACTTAGCATATAGCTTATGTCTTAGTAGAGTTAGAGCCTATCGGAGATGTTGTTCATGTTGCTGAGCATCCTTACTATAAATCAGAATGTCATCTATGAAGACGACAACACACTGATCAAGGAAAGGTCAAAAAACTCTATTCATGAGTTCCATGAATGCAGCCGGTGCATTGGTTAGTCCAAAAGACATAACCGTGAACTCATAGTGACCATATCGTGTCCTAAAGGCAGACTCGGATATGTCACTATCCTTAATACGGAGTTGATGATATCCATAGCTCAAGTCTATCTTTGAGAAGACTGTAGCATCACGCAACTGGTCAAAAAGATCATCAATCCTCGGCAACGGGTACTTATTCTTTATTGTTACTTTATTGAGTTGTCTATAATCAATGCACAACCGCATTGACCCATCTTTCTTCTTAACAAACAAAACTGGAGCACCCCACGGTGAAGTGCTCGGTCGGATAAAACCTTTCTCAAGCAACTCTTGAAGTTGTTTCTTGAGTTCTGCCATCTCAGCAAGCGCCATCCTATACGGTGTCTGGGCTATAGGTTTTGTATCTGGGATCAAATTGATTTCAAAATCAATTTCCCAAGGCGGTGGTATACCTGGAAGTTCTTCAGGAAACACGTCCTTGAATTCCCTGACTATAGGAACTTCAGCAGGGTTGGGACCTTCTTTGGTAACATCTACTACATGTACCAGGAATGCATAACATCCTTGCCTCATCAGCTTGTTAGCAACCATAGCTGATACAAGACAGGTGGGCAGAATCTTTCTCTCTCCTTGAAAGATCCATGTTCTGCTATCATCAGCAAACACAACCTGTTTGGATTCACAATCCAAGACAACTCGATACCTTTCTAAGGTATCCATCCTGAGGATTATATCAAATCCTTGCATATCAAGTGGTATAAGGTCCACTTGAATGTGATGATCAGAAAAGAAGAGGATGCAGGGAGAGCATACCTCCTGCAAAACGGCAGACCCACTCAACGGAGTCTCCAAAAACAAGCTATCTGCCCTATGACTAATTGTCATATTGCAGTTACGAATCACTATCCGAGTGACAAAGGAGTGCGTAGCACCTGGGTCAATCAGAACAGATACAACACAGGATTTAAACATATCAGAATATAAAAGTTCCATCTGACCTGCCACTACCTGTGGATTGACCACTGCATCTGGTGGATTCATAGCACAGAACCTCGCTGTCGCCTGGTGTTAAGGTGGTGCTGATGATCCACCTTGAGACGCTTGTCCACGTCCTCGAGCTACTCCTTGAGATTGCCTTCTCTGTGATCCCTATTGACTCTATCTCGGAGGCTGTGTCACACTTACAGGCCTAGATCGGCAGTCCTTCATCAAATGTCCCACCTTCCTACAATTGTAACAGCTCTTCTCTAGTTGTTGTGGTCTGGGTGGTCCTGTAACTGACATTGATGCTGAACTGTGAGTCTCTTGTAGTGGTAGGCTTCGTCCCCTGTCTCTACTCATTGTCCACTGTGTCTGAGCACTACTTCTGGGTGGTGGAGGTGTAGGTGCAGAGAATCTAGGCTTCTTAAAGTCTCTAGATGAAGAACCCTGGAACTGCGGATATCTTTTATGAGTTTGTCTCTTCTCGACTACGGATTTCTCTATCCTTCGGACTGACTCAACGAAGGTAGCAAACCTCTCCCGATTCTCTAGGGCAGACACGGGAGTAGTCAAGTCAGCATTTAAACCCTTCTCGAACCTTCTGATTCTTTCTTCTTCTGTGGCAGCCATGTGCAGACAAAACTGCAATAACTCCATGAACTTAGCTTCATACTCGCTAATGTTCATCATGCCTTGCCTCAATCTCTCAAACTGAGAGATCTTCTCATCTAGGAAGGTCTTTGGAAAATATCTATTGATAAATTCCCGATGAAAATCTTCCCACGAGATCTCCACTCCATGCCTCTTCTGCTCTTCCATGGTCCACCAGTGACCAGCACTTCCCTTGAGAAGATAAACAGCATGTCTAACCTTCTGAGCTTCTGGGATGTTGAGGATTCTAAAAGCTTTCTCCAACTCGGTTAACCACAGATCGGCATCTGCAGGATCAGCTGTTCCAAAGTATTCGGTTGCTCCGACACGACGAAGTCACTCGAACGTCTTACCGATACCTTGTCCTTCAGGTTGGGCAGGTGCCCTAGGTGCAGGCATGGGCATCCTGTCGGTGATGTGTGTCATAGCAGTCATAAACTGCCTGAACATAGTTTGAACAGCTGGGTTTCCCATGTCAGCTGGGTCAAACTGAGGTGGTTCTCTGGGTGGCTCAGGTACAGGTTGTTCTATCTCCGGGTTCCTTGCACCTCCTTGGGGTGCAGCAACACTACTTTCTGCCACGTACTCCTCGTGTTGTTCAGACATCCTTAATTATCTTCTTCTCCTGAGGAGCAGAAGACTCTATTAGATAAGAAAGAAATACTAAGGATAGACTCGACATCCTAAGTCCTATGTCTCTGTAGACTCAGCAAACCTAGAGTTCTGATACCACTAATTGTGGGCTCTGATCTCCAAAACCACGATATAAACTTAGCGGAAGCGATTCGATTAACAGCGGAAGACAAAAATCACGGGAAATTAAAACTTTTCGAGATAAGAGCTTGAATCTATAAAAACTTCTTTCATAAAAGGAGATAAACTGTTTACATCTCAGATAATTACTTCTTGAGTAATTATATACAACATGATACAAAATCTCAAGAACTCAAAACCAAAAACTCAGACCAAAAGACTCCAAGGACCTGAGAGTACAGAGAACACATAGGACTGACTATCTAACTATACAACTCAGCAGTCTGAATTTCCACCTAAGATTTACTACTGCTCCTGATACTGCTGCTACTGATATTGGTCACCTGAAGATTGATTCCTTCACCCTCGACGACCTCCTAAAAAGTTGAAATCTACGGGGTGAGACAATTTTAAATAATTTTCCCAGCGAGAGTTATAACTCTTCTCCAGAAGCTTTATTATAGCAACCAAGAATAACATAGGCAATAAAAGCTTTAAGGTAATCAGCAGCAGATTGTTATCAATTAGAACAACAACATTTAAGGAATATGAAGAACATGTATACTAAGTAAAGTATCTTCAGCCAATGTATCTCGTAGTTCAACCTAAGCAGATATACTACGCGGTTGATTATGTTTTACAAACATCATTATGCCCTGTGGAGATGAGGTATACCGCTCATACTCCAACCAATCACTATTAAGTTGCATCGGTATCATACATAGGTCATCAAAAGAGTCGGATTCTTATGACCTCATCTTCCTCAGTCAGTAAGAGGATCAACATGCAGAACATCTAATGTCTCTACTACTATAGCTTACCAGGGTATTCTGGTACTTCGCTATTAGAGTCACAGTGGCATTATGTACTCTCTTCTCTACCGAAAGATTTCTTGTTTATCTCTCATCGATGCGGTATAAAAGATTTCCTCAGGAGATTAGTGTTACATCACCCCGGCATAAAACATAGTGAAGGATTGATAGATTAAGATACATCTACATCAATTCCTACACTAGGATGTAAGGAACTTCATATCCATATTACCCCACATATTCAAAAGTATGTGCTCCAGGAATCCCCTTAGGAAAAACTTGTTTCACCATCATTTAACTCCTGACAATGATGGATCTATGATCAGGGCTCTACATGGTATGATTATACTTGATTAGTTAGGTACATTTCAGTATTCTTTTATCATCATACATGTTTTCAAACATTAATCATTAGCATAGCAGCTATGAAGGCAGAATACTAAATGTAACAAGCCTAACTCTCATCAATTATCATTTCTCAATATTCTCATCACAAGTCATCTCTTAAAGCATGACCTTGATGGTATTCATGGCTCTCACAGCCTATTAATCTCATAAGATGCTATTAACAAGACATCAGGATATATCACTATTCATAAAGCTAACAACATGCTTTCAATGAATATAGTATCATCATCCATACCTGGATATGATCATCCTCATAAAGGAACATGCATGGTTAAATCAACTGATAACAGTAAGTAACTCATTTAAAGAAGTTGTATCTCCCTACTCATACAAGAGCTAGGTTTCCCTAGTTTTCATCAATTAGGGTTTACTATTCACATTACATGTCATCACCCTAGAATTAGGGTTTACTATTCACCTCATGGTGAAATGATCTCATAACATACTCATGTATGAGAAACATCATCATTAAAGACCTCAGATTAGATTAAGATTCATCAATTATCATCATTAGGGTTTCCATGATCTCACATAAGTGGATCATACCTAAACTTGCACATTCATGTATATTGAAGGTATTTTACTTGAGTTTTCATTATAATTGGTACTTTCTCTCTCCTCTAACTAGTAGATAGTGATTACACCACTCTATATTAGGTTGGGTTAAGTCCTCATTGATTAACACCAGTCAACTCATCACTATCATGTGATTAGGGTTTGATTAAAACAAGGTATCACTCCATTGAACCTTTCAGGGGCATTTTGGTAATTTACCCATTGACCATCATCATGGGTCAATTCATTAGTCACCTAGTCCCTTAACATCTTAGGTTTAGATTAGATCATCATTGAACCATTTACACCTTCAACTGATTAAGTATAATCAACCTTGACGGTCTCCAATTGGTTTAGGGTTTAACCTTCAACCTTCAACCCATTTGATTCTTAAATGACCTTGAACTTGTTTAATCTCCAATGACCTTGAATCCATTTGAACCTTAAACGAGTGTGGACCCACTTAATCTTAAACGGGTGTGGACCCATTTAAGTCCAAACAAGTGTGGACCCGTTTGAGCCTAAACGAGTGTGAACCCGTTTGAGCTTAAACGGGTGTGAACCCGTTTGGAGTCAAACGAGTGTGAACTCGTTTGGACTCAAATGAGTGTAGACTCATTTGGACTCAAATGAGTGTGAACTCGTTTGGGCTTAAACGGGTGTGAACTCGTTTGGTCTAAACCGATTGTGGTCCTACTTGGGTTCAAACCGCATGAACATAAAAGGTAACACAAAGATTATGCTTGAAGGGATTTCTTATGTTGAAGCTTTCAATTGGCCCAAGCCATGTTAACCATATACAAATTGAGTCAATTAGGATGAGCCTCAATCAACTGGACACCAAAATGACCCTCAATTGAAAGCCAATTAGGGTTGAATCTAACTCAATTAGGGTTTCCAATCGGCTAATCATCAATGTTCAACAATATGATTCAAATCAGAGTTGAACCTATCAATTGACCTCCAATTGGGCCCAAACTTGGCTCAAACGGTCTTGAGGTCGTTTGAGTGACCTCCAAACGATCTTGAGACCGTTTGACCAAAGTTTGACCAAAAACCAAAATGATTTGATAAGGGTTGAGTCCTAATTAAATAACAAAATCAGCACTTTTCATCAATTTATCAACATCTTGTAATTGGACCCTCAAACCATCAAATTTCTTTAACCCTAGACATCCAAACGATCTTAGGGTGTCACTAAACGAGTGTGAAATCGTTTGGATGAACCCCCAAATGTGTTGGAACCCGTTTGGGTCCTTCAACCCAAAACTCAACAAGATCTATATTGAAATCAGCAACTTTCATCCGAGTAGGGTTAGGTTATTGAAGTGTCCTCAACTCTTAATTGGTTAGGAATTAGATTACAATTATTTGTAGGAATGAAATTCAATATATTATGAACAGGTATCCCAAACGGTCAATGCTTGGTCAACTCACTCAAACGGGTTGGAACCCGTTTGCCCAAAAGTTCAAGTTAATTAGTTTGGAAAATCAGTACTTAATTCAATTCTATTGCCTAATTGATTGGCCTTCAACCTACGATTCCTTTGGGGTTAACCCCTCAAATTTGGTGGGTCACTAGCCTACATAATTGTGAACAGAAAACCCAATCGGTCCACGCTTGGTCAACCCTATGAAATGGTCTTGGGGTCATTTTGATCCAAACGATCTTCCAGGATCGTTTGAGATCAAAAGGGTTGAACCCGTTTGACCTTAAACGAGTTGCACCCGTTTGGACCAAAAGGGTTCAAGGTCGTTTCATAAAGTGACATAGGAATCCATGCCCATCATCCTCAACCTCTGTTCAGGTCAGTTCCTCCACCGTTTTGCTTGCAAAAGAGCAAGGAAGAAGGGAGGTAGAAGAAGAACTAATCATAGAAAACAAGAACAGAGATATGCATAACAAAGCTAAGAGTTAGAGTTATAAAACCCGCCTCAAACGTGGTTCCTTGAGCTCCAAGCTTCCAAGCTTCAATCCTTTAATGGCATCTTGAGCTCCACAGGTCGGCCAAGGTGAATTCTTCAAGAAAAAGATGGGGATGGTCGGCTAGAACAAGGAACCTAAGTAAGAAAACTAGCAATTCAACCTTGTAATACGATTTCCTCCATGAATCCAAGCCAGAAGGTGGTGTTCTCTTACCTTAGAACAGGTTGGTCATTTCCCTGAGCTCCAGAGCTTGGCCTTGGTCAGTTGAGAAAGATGAGAAGTGAGGAAGTGAAGGAAAACGTTTGCTTGGTTTGGAAAGAAAGGTGCTTATATAGTTTAGGCTGATTTACACCATAAAGACCTCTAGAACTTTGAAATTCTCATCCAAGTCCTTTCTTATTTAATAGAACGTCCAAACTCATCTAAACTTATGCAAAGCTCATGAAATCTCAAGATCTAGGGGTAAAGAAAGCCAACTTTCAAAAAGGGTACATACGTGAAAGGTTTCCTTACTCAAACTTAGTGAATTTTATGTACAAAGGTCATTTTTTTCTTATCTGATTATTCATTGATGTGTCCCTTTCACCATTTCTACTCTAAATGATGACAAGAGTCATAACAGATGTTCTAGATGGTGTATTTTACAAGTTGCACCCCTCAATTTGGGTAAACTGCATTTTACTCCAAATTAGGGTTTTTAAGCATAAGGATTATTCCACAAGCTGCATCTAGATGCCCAAGCTTGGGAAATCCATCATGTCTCATCATATTTACTCATATGATGTCTCATTATCAAAAGAACATCTTAACATGTGCAATTGCAAGTTAACCCCTTAACTGGGTAATTTGCACATAAGCCCCTGCATTACCAAAATAATACTACAACTTTGATTAAAAAGGACAAAATTGAAAGTATATGTTCCTGAGGAACTTAATTACATGTCAAAAGATAATCACCAGGGTTTAATTACATATTTAGGCAAAACACCTAGGGTTAGTTTATAACCCAGGTCAGGGATGTTACACTTGCGTGCACAGACGATCGTCATCGACACCCTCCAAATGCAAAAAAATTAGTGTTTGTGTCTCTCCTTCATCCAAGCAGATGAATTGTAACTTCACGTTGCTCTTCTCAATCCGGTAGGAAGGAGTAGCCTTCTGCTTGATGGCGTACTAGCATCGGTTGCTCTCCTTATCTCTTGCTTGGGGATGATGATGGCTAGGGTTCACATACAAAAGCATAACCTCTAATGTCTATCTTTCTAATCCAACTGGAATGCCCCTATAAATAGCAGAGTAAAGAAAATAGGGTTTCCCAAAACCCTTGAGAAAATAAAGGGATTGCAGCTGCATTTAAAAACAAGTCGCTCGTGGACTATTAAAAGAATATTCTGGAAATTAACTAATTATTCATATTAATTCATTAGTAATTTCGTCATTCGACTCTACATAGTCTCTTGAGATTAGCCAACTTAACTATTTCAATCTAATTAATTATCTTAGACATTTTAACCAATTAACTCATTTTAGATTCCGAATTATTATAGTAGATCACCTAAACATTTCAGTAATCATTTTGATTTAGAACATTTGCAATCACATCCATAGTTATACGCATATTCCTATACATCCTACGTGTGTGACCTGGTAGGCTTCAAATTATGTTGGAAGTGATATTCATTATGATATTATGATTTCACAAGCAATAGTTGGTATTAAGAGAGACTTCATTGCTATGCAAATAATTGGAGAAGTTGGAGAACAACTTAACCTATAATCAGTGATTGGTGTTACAACAATTGTATAGTTCCTTATCTTTGGTATCCGGATTGAACTTGAGGCATAGAATCATCATCCTCTTCAACATTCAATCCATCTTTCTTGAACTAAAACAAACTACTTGAGATATGTGTAAGCTCAATATCACATATTGACTCACAACAACATGGACATGCATTTTTCAGTCTCTCTTATTAAGTGACCAAGATATCAAACTCTTGTAGGAGGGACAAATTCCATCCACGTCACTCACAATCATCCCCATGTGTGTCATAGTGTATCCGACCACCACCTTTATGGTAATCCTTATTCAGGATTATGGTGGATGATGTCAAAGCATATCAAATGACATGTGATGAGTGTAGTGATTTCAGATCTAAGAACTACAATAACCACCATCACTTGAGAGATGACTCTAACTACTAATCATGATATCTATGTGTTACTCTCAAGGTGATTATGTCCCATACACTATTCTCTAACAAGTATCTATTTGTTTAGTTTGATATCACATATCATGACTTAATGAAATTCTATCATCAACCAACACATACTCTATTCTTATGTGTTATTGTTGTCTATCAGCCTTCCACAATAACATATGACTAAGGACATAGTAATAATGTATATACTTTTGACATTTGTATGATCTCATTATTCAGATCCTCAACCAGAAGACATGTGTCATTCAGTAATATCATCATAGAAGAAAATTTTCTTTTCTATTCATAGATCTATTTTTTACTTTATTATTTTTGTAATTCTCTTTTATGTGCTCGGGATGATTTTGTCTTGACAAGAATCCAACATCATACATTCGTTTTCTATGTTTTTTCCAACTGCAACAGTTTGATAGCATGTAGCTATAGTTCACAGTCGGAAAACAAAACCCACTGCGGGCTCGTTTGGTATCAAAGAAAATCAACACATGAATTGCAACCGGCTACATACGTTTGGTTAGACGTCGGTTGAACTTGGGTGCGTAAACGAACTGCACATCGAGTCATGTAGAAATGTTGATAACTGAAACATGAGCAATTCATTGTTTCGGAATTGTTATTTCTAGCTGTTGCATTTAATATCGATCGTGTAAGCTCCCAATTAATTCGTTAGGGTTGAGTTTTTGGTTTAAATGTGAGACTAGGATGAAATACAACACTAAATGCAACAACAACTTGTAACAGTTGATTTGGGATGAACTGAAACTGTGTTGTTTTTCCGGTGCGGTTCATTTTCCACGTCATGGTCTCGCAACTGGCTGATGCATAGACATGGCTTCATGTCGGGGAGTGTACAACGTTGTTCACCAAGTTCATTGGCACTCAGCTGTGCGCTGCTGCATCCCTAGTCGTCGTACCATGAACGGACTCTGTCGTCATTATACTTGTTGCAGTGTGAGATGGCAGATTAAGACATATACAACGATGAGGGTGCCAGATTGATGGTACGGGCGACGCTTTGAACTCCACGGAATCATTGGTTCAAAAGCAACAATCTACCCTCTTCAATAGGCGAAGCTGTGGGAACCACGACAGTTAACCATCACTGCCAGTGGCGGTGGAAAGGTGGGTATTGGGCTCCCAGGGTTACATGTACCATTATTAGTGATGGGCATGAAGTCTAAGAAGGAGGTGTCGTTCATGGCCACGCTGGTCCAGGATGTTCCACTAGTAT
This sequence comes from Alisma plantago-aquatica, assembly GCA_963693085.1. Classification (NCBI taxonomy): domain Eukaryota; kingdom Viridiplantae; phylum Streptophyta; class Magnoliopsida; order Alismatales; family Alismataceae; genus Alisma; species Alisma plantago-aquatica. The sequence continues at coordinate 94,609,553 of OY856414.1, read as the reverse complement.
GACGACGATGAAATGTACGTTGTGGGAAGGAGGAAAAGACATCGTAGGATTTGTTGTTCCTCGTTTTGCAAGGAGAAGGCTACTCCTTGCTTTAGATAATGCCGCATGTCAGTCACAGTTAATAAGGACCGATGATAATCTACTTGTCATATACGTGTAAACCTATCAAGTGAGAAGCAGCGTGCTCCCAATAAAAATGGGAGCAGCAGATCCTTACTCGGAAAGGACGGGGCGAAAGGTTCCTATCATTTATGGTATGAGCTGCATCCTACCAAAGAAATTCAAACAAAGCCAACGAATCAAATTTACATCTAACCAAATGAAAATGGAGCGATTCCAATGATTTCCTGTTTTACAATCCCTAGTATGTGTTGGAATTACACCTAATCAGACAGGCCCATGTAAATTTCTATAGAAATGGGATGGGAAGCAACTCCGCCCTATTCGGGCGCGGTTAATTCTACCAAATGAAATAAATCAAATGTGATGAGCTAAAATTTTGTCCAACCAAACAGTTTACTTTGATTATGATCTCATTACTTCGCATTTCCTGTTTCCTGACTCTTGTTTGACAAATGTTTTACACCCAAACAAACTGGGTCCTAAATGAAATCTCATAAAGAAAGGAATACCCTCGTTTCTTCTCAGTAGAGAACAATTTCGAACTTAGGGCTCGCTTGGTTCCTTGAGCTTGCAAGGCACTAGTTGATTTGCAAAATAGGTAATATAAAACATATTCTTAAACTGTACTCCTATCGTTTCGTTGGATACAGATTTGATTCAGTTATTTCATTTGTTTACGTGTCTGGTTGGAAATAGTTTGCGTGTGTACGTAGTCAGATGCTGGGAGAGGAGATGAACAGAAAAAGTTGTAGCTGCAACAAAAAATATGGAAAATGATACACGGTAGCTATACCCGCCCAGCAACAGGAAAATGAACTACACAGTCTCTTCTCCAAATTTTTGTATATGAAAAAAGAGTTTCCTGTAGTTGGTTTTTCACAGTGTGCCATGACTTTCCATTCGACCAACCACTTAAAGTTGGAAATTGTTAGATTTAGGATACCGAAACACAAATGCTAATTAGATTTCACAAGCAGTTTACCACAAAAATTGCAGCAGTAGTAATAATAGTAAATGGATTCGGAGAAACTGCAAAAGAGTTTAAGAAAGTAACTCTGGAGCTTGACATGAAGGTGTGTGATACACTGTCTTCAAGACAGATTTTGTCACTCCTAGCACGAGCGTCTCCAGCGGTCTATCTCCAAGATTCAGTCACTCCAACTCTGGTACAGCCGCTTGGTGCAAGAGAGAGTGTTGTGTTGAACTCGTTCTTTAGCCCTTAGTCACAAACAGTAAAGACGACGTCGCAAAGTCTTGCCGGCGTTTAGACAACGGCATATTGGGATGGTGTTCGGGACGGACAAGATTATTGCAGGCGGAGAAAAGAGGAAAAATTTCTCATTGTTGCAGGTATTAGTCGTGTGAAATGTATATCTTGAACAAGAGTGGACACCTCATTACATGGAGCGCGTCTCAGCCACCCGTGGTAACAGTCTGCACTCGTTGGTCTCTCCAACGTGCATTATTGACATCGTATTTAATGGCCGACTTAATGGGTATTCAAGAGAGGTTTATTGCAGTATCGTAAATGCCATCGACTGGACTCCAAACGACGCAACACAGAAAAAAAAACCCATTTTATAAAAAGAAAATAAATAAAATAAATTGTTTCTTAAAAAGAATAAATCCACACACGCACGCACCAAACCAAACTGGACTGGGTCGGGAGGGGCGGGGTGAGGCAAGGCGAGCGAATGAACGTGCGTGTGTGTTACTATTTTATTCCACGAAATACACAAGGCTAGCCAATCAGTCGTAAATTCCCATGCCCTTGAGCGGTCCTAATCTCTAGGGGACCACTACTCCTTTAAAGGAGTTGTGAGGTTTCTAAAATAACCAATATGGGATAATTGATGGGCTGGAAAGCTTGAATTGTAGAACAAGAAATATAATATTCTCTCACATGTTCCATAATTCTTTTCAAAAATTCAATAAATAACAAAATGTGTTACATTGCTATGTTTTTTCAGCATTGGTAGCTTGTGGCTTTGAACCATTTCCTAGAATGACTCACTTCAATCTGGATAGACATGGTCAACTACGTCTTGAACCAGACTTCCTAATTCAGACCTTAGTAAATCAAACAATCATTGTGCAGACATTAGAACGACTTCGTATCAGTGTTGTACATAAACAACCTTCACAATAATCTTGTTTCATTAGCACTCTGGTGAGTATGCCCAACTCACATAAACCCGACTCTCAGGTTACACTCAAATAGTAGGGATCTCCAAGGGTATCATATCTGGTGCATACCCTACCAATAAATGGCCTTGAACCCATTCAGAGTAAAACTCTTCCTTTACTCAGGCAGAGTCGAAGCACTAGCACCATAGGGAGGGTCAAGGAGTAAAACTCTAAATTATGCTTCCGCATAACACGACAGCTTAGATGTCCCTTTGAACCAATCCTCATGGGATCTCCAGTTTTGGATTGGTAGGGTTACCACTCTAATGTTTAATCTATGGGCAGAAGACCCATCCCCCTCGATGAACTGAGTACTAGCTTTCTAGCTAGACCCTTAGTAAGTGGATCTGCAATATTCAGTGCAGATATCACATACTTTATAGATATGACCCCTCGGGTGATATGATCTCTCACATCTTCATATCTTAGTCTCGTAAAGAGCTTACCCGAGTTGCCCTTAGATTACTTATCTTTGTCAATAGCTGATTTATTATCACATAATATGAAAACAGGAGGAAAAGGTTTAGAAAAAATAGACTGATCAATAAGTAAATTTCTAAGCCATTCAGCCTGACAACAAGCTAAATCTAAAGCAATAAACTCAACCTCCATTGTGGATCTAGCTCTCACAGTTTACTTGGATGATTTCCCAGAAACTGCTCCTCCTCTTAGGCAAAAAATATACCCACTGGTAGATTTGGTGTCATCTGAATCTGCAATCCAATTAGCATCAGTATGTGACCGGCCTAAATCGTGTGTCCTAAAATTGGAGGCGGATTTGAGGTAGTCGAGCTTTTACATTTATAAACCCGAATCCTTCTAGGCCCCCGCAACTTTGTTTACGGGGTTGAAGTAGATATACGGGGTCGAACACAGGGACAAGGGGGTAGTGTTGAGAACACAGAATCGACACGCTACACTCCGGCAGGTATAAAGAGAAGTAAATTCCCCAGAAGGGAAGCAGTAAGATGTCACAAATAAAACGAAGAAAACTATCTCCAACTGGAGCTACTAGAAAGATTTAAGGTTTTAGTCATTTAGCAGTTTTTAGGGGTTTTAATGTAACACAAACATAAAGATATTGCTCGAGCTAAAGCGAGGTACGAAGGATAAAACTCCGGTAAAACAAGCGGCGATAGAACCAGTCATGTACCCCTCCTCTCGAAGCGGGTACCTCTAACAAGGCATCAACGCCCCTCTCGAGGTCACTGGACTAAAATTAGAGTGGAAAGGTCACTAAAGCAACTCTGTTCCATGCACTCTCGTACTCTAGAATCAGACCAAACACTAGAGCCACAACACAACTCTCGAAGTTGTTGCGACGGGAAACTCGATTCGTTAGCTAAGCAAAACGCAATCCAAAACATGCAAGCTAGAGTTCGGATATCAAACATAGTAGTCATCCAACATTGTGCACCAAGCATAGAGAAACAAGTAATTAAGCATCTTCTATTTCCATAGACAAATAAAGGGGTCTTAATTACAATGCATAAGTAAGGAATTAAATGACAGAAAGTAAAGATAGGTGTCGCCTACTTGATGTAGAAGGACGACAGGGTGATGTAGCTCTCCTGCCCGATATCGGTCAGAGGCCTAGCCCGATATCGGTCAGAGGCCTAGCCCGATATAGAGGTGTCAGGTGGCACACCCTCTCGGGCGGCACACCCTCTCAGGCAGCACGCACCAACTGTTGACCGTATCGCTCAAGGACCCTGGCCGATACGCTCATGTCGGGCGGCACACCCTCTCGGGCGGCACGCTCGACAAGATAAGTGTATTGGTTTGATATCGTGTTGGGCTAAGATCTACGCATGGTTGTTGTCGGGCACTTGTGTCGCTCATCCACGTCGGCCGATATCGGCCCGCAGTGTCGCCCGGGACAGTCCTAAGTGAACTGTCCCCTCCCTCTCAGGATGAGGAGAAGCTCACCTAGTGTCGCCCCAGACAAGCACTGGGGCACGACATGTATGCTCTCGCAGTCTCCTCGGAAGATAGCTCAACTCCCAACTGTCCGAATTCTAAAATTTGAATTCTGAATTGTGAACTGCCCAAACTGTGGACTGTCTTTTCGGCTCCCTGTAGCTGCTATTTATAGTCAGCTGGCCGGGAGGAGTTATGGTGCTCGAAGCGCCACATGGCCCCCTTAAGCGCCAGTCGATGGACGACCGATAAAGTTATAGCTCGGTGCGGAGGTGTCTGCTATCGGTCACGCGACAGGTGGCGCGTCTGCCGGTGGGTGGTTGTGTCGCCCGACAAGCTGGGTTGTCAGGGCGAGCCAGGCTCCCTGTCGGGTAGAAGGCGTGTCATCCGTCAGCTTCTTCTCGCGCAGCACCCCTTTGTCGAGCGTCTTTGTGTCGCCCAGCCCCTGTTGGGCAGGGGTTGTATCGGGCGTTAGGGAGGCCGAGACAGGCTTTGGACTTATTCATGGGCCGGAGCGGCCTTATTGCCCAAAAACAAAGAAAACTCTGCAAAAGATAGGAAAATTGGATTAAGAGCATTGCTTGGCCAATTATTGTGAAAGTGCATACAAAAGAGAGGAAAATAGCAGAAAAGGGCAGTTTTGATAACTGAAAAACAGTCTAAAATATCACAAAATTTGGTGTTATCAACTCCCCCAAAATTAGCGTTTTGATTGTCCTCAATCAATATTAAACTATATTTTTGTGATGCTTCATTTTGCTCGGATAACTTTCAGGCCAAGAGGTAAAACAAGTATAGTAATGCATTTAGAGATAATGTTGCTTCACTGCAAACAAAAGACTATGTGTTTCCTTGCTTTATTATTTCAGTAAAATTTTTCTCTACAGCTTCAGCGAGACTTTGTTGTATGATTCCGAAGTTAGCTTACGCACCAAACAACTTTATTTTCGGGGCAGAAAGTTGTGTATAGGGTAGGCTAAGGCTTTTTTGGTTTTTCATTCTTGTCTCCCATCAGTCCATTCAGGTAAGGGTCCGTTAACGGGAAAGTGGTCCCTACAGTCCAAGCCAATTGGCTTTAGAGCAGTGATTTCACATCCTACGTACCACTGCCCCGGATCTACCATGCCTAAAGATGGGTACTTTTGGAAAACAAGAGGTGTATATATTTTTTTTTGCTTTTTCTTTTATTGGGCACAACTCTCATGCTTTTATTCACACTCATAAGGCTTCTCTCTCTTTTTGGGATTTTTGTTGGGTAAGGGGGAACAAAGAGATTCCTGCTGTTTGGGAAGCTTTTTCCTTCTCCATACTCGTCTCTTAACTATTTGCGAGATTATTGTATTTTTCGAAATTTTTGACATGGCAAAACATATTTTTTTGTTCGTTTGACGCAGCATTATCAAAAAGATATAACACAAGTTGCATCACATTCAGCACAAAGAAAATTAACTTTGCAAGCAGTTGCATCAGGTTTTTACTAATATAGCGACTTTGTACATATGCAAGGGAACAAAATAAGCAAAATTTACAAAATTTTCAAAAATTTTGGTATAAACATATATATGTACACATGATATAGGAAAGAACAAAAGGATAAAGAACAAAAGAATAAGGGATTTAAGTCAGAGAGATCAGAAGATTTTTGTACCTCCCTCACTGGTACATGGTACCCCCCCCAAACTTACTCCACACTCTGTCCCCAGAGTTGTGAAGTAAATAAGGTGAGGTAATGTTTAATCCAGTGAGGTTGCGCCTGCATTAGATAGGAGTTCCCACACGTATTCTCCTCGTTTGCTATGATATCCTGTGTGGTGGAGCTGGTCAGGCATTGCTTCACTTGCCATCCATTCCAGGACGAAGATGTCGCAGTCGTTGGATAAAGGAATTTGCTACGGACTGCGGTGGTAGAACTGGAGTTCGTGCCATTTGCCCCCCTGTATGTCCAGGAACGGTTCGATCATCTTTGACACTTCGTCGTAATATTTTCGAACTAAGTGTTCGACGGGTGTCAAAGGTTCCGATGTACACGGCACGGGATGGTTCTTGTTGATGTCCGAGCTGTTGTAGAAAATGCATGCTCGTTGCCGAGTATACATCGCTAGGAGCGTCCAATGATTGTAATGCACAATAGGCAGGAAGATAGTGCTTGCGACGCCGTCCTTCAATTCTTGCAGGAACATCTTCTTTGCTCATGTTTCGTCGGTGAGGCAGATATCGTTGAAAAGCAAAGGATGGGCTATATATGCATGTTCTAGCTTTGATTGTATATATTGGATGTAAGCGACTGCAACTGTTACAGCCAAGCACCCTCCTTCCTTCACCATGTCCCTTAGAACCTCTGCCAGGACTATGACATCTCCTGTCTGAAAATCAACATCTGATGGGGTTGAGTCAGCTAGCTTCTTTTGGATGATGTTGACCTGCTCCTGTGTGAGAGTTGAGAACACAAAAAGCAGTCGAAATTTTTGATCTGCCCTTCAGAAGCTTCGGGCAAAGCGATGCCTTCCTCCCCATGCACTTTCTTCAGAATTGCTAGCTGCTTGCCCGCCCCATGAATTTCGGTTGCCATCTCTTCTTCTTTTTCTTCTGGACTACTGGATCGAGAAGAATCTTCTTCTGCATCACTGTCCAGTAGCTGCTCCGGCACACCTGTGTCCCAGAAATAGCGCTTGTCCTTGATTAGGAGCATGGCGTAGATGCCCCTGCGTTGATAAAAAGACATACCTCTGAGGAGTCCTAAGTTTCCGAATGAGTTGAGCGCTTCAATGGCACCCAAGACGGCAATAGCGCTATTTCCGCTCCCCTCTTCTGCCTGTTCGGGGAGGTTTCTGATAGCAAAGAAGTTCCAAGGTCCTTGAAGACGTTGGATTCCTTGCTTTAAAGCTCGTAGCAGGCGTATTGGCAGGCGTTTCAACTGTCCGTCCTCTAGGTGGCAGAAAATACCCCCGGAGCGTGGTACTTCATCATTGCTGCAACACAGCAGTTGGATGTTGTGGTTTCTGATGTCCGCCACACAGAGAAACCACACGTTGTGATGCTTGTACGGGGCCAACACCAGATTTGGTCTATGCTCTTCAACGTATTGCAGCATGTCGACCACCGCACGGGAGTCTTGATCTCCCTTCATCAGCCTTCTTGCCAAGGTCGGGGTGGCTGTGTATATTTGTCTCCGACCTGTCCTGCTGTCGATCTTCTCTATTATTGCGTTCTCCAGGACCCTAAACACCCGTTTGTCGACAACAGCCGGCGTGCGGAACATCTTCAGAAGATCTCCCCGTCGTAGGGAGAGGTAGCAGTCGCTCCAGACGACGTCTTCTTCATTGTCCTGCGACCTTAAGACCTTATTCAGCAGCTTCTGGTCTCTGATCGTCAGGTTCCCGATGGCTCTTCTATCGAAGTCGGCCATTTCGAAGGAGGGTATCTCGGACGGCTCACGGAATTTGTCCACAAATGAGCACTTTCCTCGGGGTGGATGTCTGTTATTCACTGTGTAGACATCCCCCACCTCTCCCTCAGACTCATCATATGAGTCTTCCCCGATGCTGATGTCTGCGCCATCATCTTCAACTCAATCTAGGGGGATGGAGACGTTATCATCTCCCAAACCCAAAGAGCTCTCCTGTCTGCTGGGAGACCCTTCGGCAGATCCTTGTTGTGTCCCATCCTCGGGCATTGATGATCGCCCGCTAGAGGAGGAGGATGGGGACGCCGTTCCCGAGGGGGAACCTGAAGAAGAGGGACTAGGGCTCCGTCTGGGAGGTGACAGCGACCGTCTCGGCTGCCTTCGGCACGGATGGTCGTCACTTCTGTTCATCCTCTCCTCGAGCCTGTCAAGCCATTGGAGAACTTGTTGCATTGTTGCATTTAAGGTCTCTAGTCTGCCGGGTATGCCCGCTAGAGCCAGCAGCTCACTCTCTTGGCTGTTCAACCTGATCTCATGGTTGTCCTGCTTGTCTTGAAAAGATGCAAGTTTGCGGGTCAGGGAAATACAAGTAGTAGAGTTGATCGTTGTTACATCCCGCATATCGTCGAGTTCATTTCCGAGCATCTTTCCGAGTGACGGAGGGGGTCCAGTGGATCTCCCTTCCATCCTCGTGACATCTAGCCCGCGTGAAGGTCCACCCGGAGAGGTAGAATCTATGAAAATCGTTCGCGAACCAGATGCCGCCAGGCGGGGAGTTGGCACTTTCTCAGGTGCCGCCGCCTTGCCTTCTCTTCTGATTGGGGATGGCTACGGTGAGGGCGGACTTTGCTCCACCTCTGCACTGTCGGTGATCTCCTCGACTGCTGTAGGCGGGGATTTCGACAGTAGGGATGGTGTTCTTTCGAGTTCCCTCATGATCTCGTCGAACATCACGTTGTTGTCGCCCCGCTAAAACTCCTCTCCCGCCTCTACAGTCTTAGAAACACGGATGGGAACTGCGGCTGTCTCTTCCGTGGCAGATCCCGAAGTTTCCGTCCCGGTGACCTCAACAATCACCGGCTCTTTCTCAGCCACCACTGTCGTTGTTGGTGCGGTAGCTGGTATGGTTGGAGCGACGACAGCTTGATCAGCAGTTGTCGCCGGCAGTTCTGGGGATGGCCTCTCTGTGGCCCTGATCGTGGTGGCAGTAGCCGTGTTATTAGCTATAGCTTCGATCTCAATGGTGGTGAAGACCAACTTCTCCTTGTCGTAGTTGGCACAGCGAGGAAGGGGAAGTAGTATGTCCGTCCTTGAAAATTTGTAGAAGAAACTTCCCCTCTCCTTCCTGATGATGTTGGTCCTCATCAAATATTTTGTGTCAAACACCTCATCCCCTTGCGTTCTAGTGTGGCTGCACGGCTCAGACGGGTACCTGAGTCCTGCTGTGATGAGGTTGATAATGTCGCCCATGCAGTACTCCTTAGTGGCCTCCTTCATTGGATGCAACATGTTCAGCAAGAACCGACCGAGGTTGATTACTCGGCCCTCCATAATATGCCACATGACGTGGAGCTCTTCCGTGTAGATGTTCCTGGATTCGTTCTTGCTGAACAGCAAGCATGCCACCAGCTTGTGCACGATCCTCCAGAAGCAGGAGTGCACTGCCACGACCTTTGCTCTTGGCTTAAATGAAGATTTACCGATAAGCCTGCCCCAAAACTCCACGAGATTGAACCCGTCTTCCTCGGTGATCCTCTCACCATTGTCCATCCGATTCTTCTCTTCCTCGCTGGAGGAGAAGATCTCGTTTAAGAGCTTCTCAGAGATGGCGTGCTCCGAATTGTACAGCCGTGCCTGTAGTTTGTCTGGCCCGCCAAATTTTTCTTTATCCGCTGCTGAATTCCTCACCCGGCGGAGAGAGGACGTGAACTCCATGGTCAGCTTGGTGTACGAAGAAGTCCGGCTGAAGCAGATCTTCTTTAGTCCTGCCACCGCAAGGACGCTCTTCAGCCTCTTCACGATCCCAAGCTCATCAAACGAGACTCTATGGCAGAACTTGCTTGGCTTGTACATATTGGGTATCTGCTCAGCATAGCGGCGAGCATGCTCGTCGTCTTTTGGGTCAAAACTCCCGGAAAAGGATTCCGGGAGTTCTGCTGCTGGTGTTGGCACTGTTGCAAGTGGTGTTGGTGTTGGTATTGGAGTCACAGCTTCTCCAACCCTTGCCTTCTTCTTTGTCCCCGATGTCCCAGCCTGTCCTGGGTTCGGGCGCTTGGTTCTGGCAGCCTGCCCTTCAGCAGTAGTCTCAGGGTAGACCCTCCTGCCTTGCTCGTCGACTGGGACAGTGGTCATCTTAATGCGGGCCATCTCTGTAAGTCAACAAAAGAAATATCTCGATTAAATATGTTGGTCTTTGGAAGAAATATAATAAAGAATAGGCGTGTGACCCTGTATTATCCTGTACAAAAAATAGCCCGACACTCCTGTATCGGGCGACACACTGGTTTCAGTAGCGAAGCCTTGTGCCCAATACAAGAGATGGGTATTGCCCGATACGTCGAAAGATTCAATCGCGCGATATAGATAGGTCGGAAAGGCGGTGAACGCATGTCAGGTCTGTCGCTCAAAAAGAAAGGCGTGATGGGTGATACGAGGGCGATAATACGAGGTGCCCGATACATTCTTATTAAAGAAAAGCAGTGTGTCGCCCGACAACAAAAACAGGTGACGTGATGCAACATCGAGCGACACGGCTATCACCCCACATTGGGTATCGGGCAACGCGAATCAAAGATACCCCGCACGACACCCATATCGGGCGACACGACTGCTCAGCAAAGGAAACTTGAGACCGATAAACTACTTGTAACAAGAAACGTGTCGGCCGACATGATCTGTCGGGCTATACCTCGCTGTGATCTGGGCTATCGGGCGACACAAGAGAATTGCAGTCTCGCGCGACACGGAAGTAGAAGCACAAGTTCTCTCGCTCGACACGGGAGTGTGAAAACAGCAAGGTAAGGAACCCAACACGGTAAAACTCACTTTCCTTTTATAGAGACTGAACAGTAAAACCCGGACGCGCATCGACCGTTGGTCCAACGCGTAAGCCGGTAAGCCCAACCGTCGGCACGACTGTTGCGCTCCATGAAGCCCCCACTGCCTGATAAGGGTGCACTCAAAGCACCGGTTGGGTGGCCTCCTGAGGATCGTGAAAACAAAACGGGTTAAGCTGCGGCTGATGAGTAAAACATCATTGGCCTAGGACTAAGCTCCCGGCCTCAGATGGTATTACCCATCCCGGTTAATAAAACTAAGGTGGCGGCCCACAAAACATAAGAGTCAGTGCATGTGGCGCATGCACTGCCTCGGGCCTTATTACATACCAAATGTTCGTAATGTTTGTTCTGCAGGGAAGTAAATTGCAATCCTATTCTAAGAAACAATATAAAGTAAAGCTCGGGTTGCCTCCCGAGAAGCGCTACAGTTATCGTCTCCAGATTGACGGCTTCAGTTCACTCCTTATCCTCCAGCATCACCCCTTCTCCGCAACTTGATCTCGGCCTTCCATCTGTCACAGCCCTGACCTCTTCACAGGCTCGGTGTTTGACGGTATCTTTCCTGAGGGGTTCTTTATCAGTTCGGCCATTTGAGCTAATTGTTGGTCAATTTGGCACTGGTGCGTCTACATATCTGCCAGTTGAGCCTGTAATGAGTTCAAGACGCCTGAATTTGATAAAGCACTCTGTGCCAATGGATTGTTAATCGTATCCTGCCTCTTCCAGCTACCCCACCACATTTTCTTGGTTCGAAGCCTGGTTCTGTCCCTCGTCCTTGGCCGCTCCTTGGTGTTTAGCTTGGCCTTGGAAATTACCTTTGTTCTACTGGAAGGGGGCATTTCTAGCATACTGACCGGCTCCTCCCCTTTTCTCAAAAACTTGGGGTGGCTTAGTTGAGTTATGCAGCTGATGAGAATTCTCAGCGGCATCCTTGTTCCCATAGCTAAAACCTAGGTGGTCCGGTCTTCTGAAGTTTACAAAAGAGACATTTTCAGTCCGTTCATCTTTCGAGTCAGAATCACTGTCTGCATCTGGTCAGGTGTAAACGCAGTTGTCTACCCCATGCCCGCCTTCTCCGCATGTTACACATTTCATTACTTTTTCTACCTGCTTCTTCCCCTTACCACCAGCTTCTCGCAACTATTTTACATCCTTAGCAATCCTCTGAATCTGCGAGGTGATTGCCTCCAACGCCTTAGATTCAAGGGTGGACCCTTCATCTACCTTCTTTACCTGTCCTCTATCGGACCGATCAAAATCAGCACCGGCCATCAACTCGGCCATATTCTTAATAATTAGTTCGGACTTCTTGGCCTTCTTCCCTAGGAAATCACTGCCCGCTGCCGCGTTCAGCGACACCCTGTCTTTGGGAGTCAACCCATTGTAGAAGGTGGTGACGGGGAAACCTCTCTTGTAGTTGTGATGGGGGAAATCCCTCAGATACTCTTGGAATCGCTCCCAGGCGTCATGGAGGCTTTCATTCGGCTTTTGCGTGAAGGAGGTTATTTTCTGCCGATTCCTGACCGTCCTTTCTGTGGGGTAGAATTTGTTCACAAACGCGTCAGCTAACGCCCTCCACCCGTTCAGGGACTAGTGGGGTACCCCGAGGTACCAAGACAGTGCCTTGTCTTCTAGTGAAAAGATGAACCCCTTGCAATATATGACTTCTTGAGGGACACCTCACATCTTGATCGTATCATAGATATTCTTAAAGGCATCCAGGTGATGATAGGGATTGTCATGCTTGGAGTTCCCTCTAAAACTCTTATTTTGGATCATGGATATCACTGATGGCTTGAGCTCGAAGTTGGTTGCATTGAAACATGGGAAGATGATCGGGCATCTGGAGTGGTTGGCTTTTGAGGACGCTAACTCCCTAAGTGTCTTCTCCTCTTCTTCAGAGTCGTCACTGTCACTCTCTCCCCGGCGTTGTTCCTGATCGTTCTGATTTCTTCTTTGCCTCTAACGGTGACGGCGTCTGTGTCGGTGATGGCCCTCTTTGTACTCCCCTGAGTCGGGATCTTCCTATTGATGGTCATCGTCGTACCTGTCATTTTCTTCAGGCGGGGGCGAATCAGGCCTCCTCCTTTGGCGTTCGCCTTCAGATTGGGGTGGTTCAATGCGAGGTGGCATGACGGTTGGAGTTGGTGCTCAGTGGAACAGATCACCGTCCTTTTGAGTACCTATTTTTGGCACGAGGAATCAAGTTTAGAAGATAAATCTATTGATTTCTAACAGAGAATAATAGTAAATAAGAAAAGGAGTGTTGTCAAGCTCATTTCTAAGCTAGAGGCACAAGAGTGTAGTTAGTGGATTCGGATTCGTCAACAGTGCCATTTTTGCCTTGTCCCCGGCAACGGTGCCAAAAAGTTGACCGGCCTAAATCACGCGTCCTAAAATTGGAGGCAGATTTGAGGTAGTCGAGCTTTTACATTTATAAACCCGAATCCTTCTAGGCCCCCACAACTTTGTTTACGGGGTCGAAGTAGATATACGGGGTCGAACACAGGGACAAGGGGGTAGTGTTGAGAACACAGAATCGACACGCTACACTCCGGTAGGTATAAAGAGAAGTAAATTCCCCAGAAGGGAAGTAGTAAGATGTCATAAATAAAATGAAGCAAACTATCTCCAACTGGAGCTACTAGAAAGATTTAAGGTTTTAGTCATTTAGCAGTTTTTAGGGGTTTTAATGTAACAGAAACAGAAAGATATTGCTCGAGCTAAAGCGAGGTATGAAGGATAAAACTCTGGTAAAACAAGCGGCGGTAGAACCAGTCATGTACCCCTCCTCTCGAAGCGGGTACCTCTAACAAGGCATCAGCGCCCCTCTCGAGGTCACTGGACTAAAGTTAGAGTGGAAAGGTCACTAAAGCAACTCCGTTCTAGGCACTCTCGTACTCCAGAATCGGACCAAACACTAGAGCCACAACACAACTCTCGAAGTTGTTGCGACGGGAAACACAATTCGTTAGCTAAGCAAAACGCGATCCATAACATGCAACCTAGAATTCGGATATCAAACATAGCAGTCATCCAACATTGTGCACCAAGCATAGAGCAACAGGTAATTAAGCATCTTCTATTTCCATAGACAAATAAAGGGGTCTTAATTACAATGCATAAGTAAGGAATTAAATGATAGAAAGTAAAGATAGGTGTTGCCTCCTTGATGTAGAAGGATGACAGGGTGTTGTAGCTCTCCTGCCCAATATCGGTCAGAGGCCAAGACCGATACAGAGGTGTCGGGCGGCATGCACTGACTGTCGACCGGCACACACCGACTGTCGACCGTATCACTCAAGGACCCTGGCCGATACGCTCATGTCGGGCGGCACACCCTCTCGGGTGGCACACTCGACAAGCTAAGCGTATCGGTTTGATATCGTGTCAGGCTAAGAGCTACGCATGGTTGTTGTCGGGCACTTGTGTCGCTCATCCACGTCGGCCGATATCGGCCCGCAGTGTCGCCCGGGACGGTCCTAAGTGAACTGTCCCCTCCCTCTTGGGACGAGGAGAAGCTCACCTAGTGTCGCCCGAGACAAGCACTGGGGCACGACATGTATGCTCTCGCAGTCTCCTCGGAAGATAGCTCAACTCCCAACTGTCCGAATTCTAAAACTCAAATTCTGAACTATGAACTGCCCAAACTGTGGACTGTCTTTTCGGCTCCCTATAGCTGCTATTTATAGTCAGCTGGCCGGGAGGAGTTATGGTGCTCGAAGCGCCACGTGGCCCCCTTAAGCATCGGTCGATGGACGGCCGATACAGTTATAGCTCGGCGCAGAGGTGTCTGCTATCGGTCACGTGACGGGCGGCACGTCTGCCGGTGGGTGGTTGTGTCGCCCGACAAGCTGGGTTGTCGGGGTGAGCCGGGGTCCCTGTCGGGTAGAAGGTGTGTCATCCGTCAGCTTCTTCTCGCGCGGCACCCCTTTGCCGAGCGTCTTTGTGTCACCCAGCCCCTGTCGGGCAGGGGTTGTATCGGGCGTTAGGGAGGCCGAGACAGGCTTTGGACTTATTCATGGGCCGGAGCGGCCTTATTGCCCAAAAATGAGGAAAACTCTGCAAAAGATAGGAAAATTGGATTAAGAGCATTGTTTGGCCAATTATTGCGAAAGTGCATACAAAAGAGAGGAAAATAGCAGAAAAGGGCAGTTTTGATAACAGAAAAACAGTCTAAAATATCACAAAATTTGGTGTTATCAGTATGCCCCTCTAGGAAAACCAGTATAGTGGAGACTATACTTAGTTGTACCTTTAAGATACTTAAACACTCTTACCAAAGCTTTCCAGTGGTCCGTATTAGGACAACTAGTGTACTTGCCCAACCTGCTTATAGCATAAGAAATATCGGGCCTAGTGCAATTAGTTAGGTACATTAAGCTTCCTATAACTTGAGCATATATATGTTGATCTACAGGAGTACCATTATGTATAGAAAGATGTATACTAGCATCATAAGGTGTATTAACAAGAGTACAATCAAAACAATTAAATCTATGCAAGATTTTATCAACATAATGAGTTTGATTAATTACATAACCAGAATCAGATCTACTCAATTTAATACCAAGTATTACATCAGCAAGTCCTAAATCTTTCATATCAAAATTACTAGCAAGAATAGATTTAGTCTCAGTAATAATTTCGGAATTAGATCTAAATAGCAAGATATATCTACATATAAACACATAATAATGTGGGCATCATCATCAGTTTTGGAATAAATACAACGATCAGAGTCATTCGCAACAAATCCGAAAGATAAAACAATTTTATCAAATTTATCATTCCACTGTTTAGGTGCTTGTTTTAGTCCATATGAGGACTTGAAAAGTCTACAAACTTTATGCTCTTGTCCAAGTGCTACAAAGCCTTTGGGGTGATCCATATATATCTCTTCTTCAAGATCTCCATTCAAGAAGGTTGTCTTGACATCCATTTGATGGATTTCAAGGTTATGGATCGCAACTAGAGCAACTAGGACATATATGGAAGAGATTTTAGTTACTGGTGGATATGTGCCGAAGTAATCAAATCTTTCCTTTTAACTAAAGCCTTTGGCTACAAGTCTTTCCTTAAACCTATCAATGGAACCATTTTCCCTCATCTTCTTCCTAAACATTCATTTACATCCAATAGTCTTGTAGCCTGGAGGAAGTTCAATAAGAATCCAAGTATGATTTCTCATAATTGATTCTATCTCATTATCAATGGCTTCCTTCTAAAATCTAGAGTCTATGAATTTTAGGGCATCCTCATAGGTACGCAGGTCTTCTTCTACTATGAAGGTGTAGAAGTCGAGACCATAGTTCTTATCAACTTTAGTCCTTTAACCCCTACCTAGATCACTTAAAGGTTCATCTATCAGGAGTTCTTTTTCTACTTCCTGAAGAAGGTGGAACAACAAGAGGTTCACCAGGAGAAGAGGAGGAAGGATCTTCACTAACATGTCTAGGAACCTTTTCCTTGAGAGGAAATATGGTTTCATAATAGACAACATCTACATCTCTAATCTCAAGTACAGAGTTCACTCGAATGTCTGAGATTTTAGATTTTATTACGAGGAACCTATTGGCATAGTTGTTTACAAAATATTCTATGAAGACAGTATTAACAATCTTAGGTTCTAATTTTCTCTTCTTATTCTCAGGGATTTTAACCTTAGACAAACACCCCCACACTTTGAGGTATTTTAAATATGGTTTTTTGTTAATCCAAAGTTCATAGGGTGTTTTGTCAAAGTGTCAAAAAGGGATACTGTTAAGAAGGTAGTTGGTTGTATGAAGGGCTTCCCCCACAGTTTGTGACTAACTCCAGACTCTGCTAGCATTGAATTTGTAAGGCCCCTGAACTTTCTTATAGAGTTGAATAATCTTAATTACTACAATGGAGTGCTTATAACCCTAACCTAACATTGTTATATTCTTAGGTGTCATGTGACAACTTAAGTTTCAAATTTGGTCCAATTTGGACATTGTTTGAGCAAGTTATGCAATTTTATGTATATTCTGAACCTTTCTACAATTTACCCAATTGGGAGGCTTTATTGCAATTTATCACATGAAGTATGTTCCTTAGATGTTCTCTTGTCGTTCTTGACCTTGTTGATCCATGGGGCTCCTAGTTGAACCTTAGTTTGAAGGTGTTTTCCTCAAGGGTATTTTAGAGTTTACCCCTTCATGGATGAGCTACCTTTAGTAGCTATCAACTAATGAATTATTTGATTGACTTGGAAATTCGACAAAGGAGAGATAAGCATGTCTATATGGATGTTGGGGGAAATGCTTGTGTGTGTTCTTGTATATTCTTAATTATTTGAGGCCATGGACACTTGGAAAGATACTAGGACTTCAACTTTTTCTTTTCTCTATCCAAAGTTTTATATACCTATCCCTAAGCACCCAAACGAACCATTTGGTCCCCAACACTTCCCTCCTTTTACGAACCTTGTTCTCCCTCTATTCTTTTGTGAATTTCATATCCAAGTAAGAAGAAAGTGGGTATCTTCTTGGAAAAATCATCTAGGGTTGCAATTGACTTCCTTTAGGGGTTTCTAAAGAGCCTTCCTCATGATCTTGACCTAAAATGGTAAATATTCCCTTATTTCCTCCATTTATTTCTCTATTGTTCTTCCACCTATACCTCTCCAGGAAGGAACCTTGATGTTCCATGGTGGAAGTGGTGCTAGAACTCAAGAATCTATTCTTCTTGTTTCTTCTTCTAGGGTTTTTCTTCTTTGTGGAGAGAAGTGCCTACTTCGCCAAGTTCAGATCTAAAACTAGGATTTTCTTGCCTTCCTTGCTCTAGATTCTTACTATTTGGGATATGACCTACTCTATAAAGGTGATTTTTATAACATTATTCACTTATATTGCTTTTTAGAATCTTGTTAGTTCATGTTTATGCTTTAATGTGATGAACTAAGCATAGAGAAACGATGCTTGTTTAGAATTACAAATTTTTGTGGTGTTCCCTGGTCTGTTCCAATTCTATATGAACTTGTAAACATGTGTACAACTCTTCTAAGGTATTACATGATCTGGGACAGGTTGATAGAAACAACCTATGGTGCTAAGCACAAAACAATTGATGGTTCAAATTAGGATTTTCAAGCTATTTCCTTCACTACTACATAACCGATGGTGATACCATGGAACAACCAAAGATGTTGCTATTTTAACAACTAATGGTCATGATCAAAGGTGTCAAATGATGGTAACAACCTATGGTCACCCCCTTAGGTCAGGTTTTGGCTCAATTAGAAGTTTAATGATCAACCATTAAGTACTATACTGATGTCATCAATCAATGATGACTTTAGCTTAAAATTCGATGTTGATTAATGAATATAGTGCTGATCTAACAACCTATGGTAACTTAATGGTCACTAATGATGGTGGATCAGGTCTCCACAACCTAAGGTTTGTTAATCATATACTTGTAGCATCAATTAAGCCTTAGACCAATGGTTTCTTGAGTCACTTGATGCAATGGTCAGACCTATACTATAATTGATGGTTTTAACATATGAACTTGACCAATGGTCAAGATCTAATTTTTATTACTCCAATAAATTGGAATGATGGCTAATGTAACATGTTAGTCTGAATAATGTGATTTAGATCATTTACTTTATATGATCAACTTAAGGAGCTTACTTGTTGACAATGGATTGCTTGTTTTAAATGAACAGACGATTGTGGGTTTTACCCTACTCTCAATAGAACTATTATTGTTGTTAATCAAAGGATGTATAGGGTTAAATGGTGACTTTTATAGTTTATAACTCATTAACATCATAGATGATTCATTCAAGGTGTTTATTTATTTAAACTACCAATGGTTTTACCTATTCCACATCCAACGATTTTGGGTTAATGCTTGAGGCATGTTGGTATGGTTTGAGTAATGTTGAAATCAATATAGGTTTTCCCTTATTTATGTAGTCTTACCTTTTCACTCACATGAATAGAATTGATAACAATCATGTTGTGTTGGCATTCAACCCTAATGGGACATAGCTTTATAAATCTTAAACCTAATCAATTTGGTGATGGTGATCAATCATAATTAGTCTTCCTTGAATGATTAATAGAATAATGGAGTACTCTCTTATTTTTGTTGAAACCCTAGTATGATATCACCCGATGGTTACAACTTGATTTAAGTGTGGGTTCATTCTTGAGAATACTATTGAATGTGATGGTGATGCTTCACCTTATGCATCGATGATCTAATGGGGATGATGTGAGTTAGGGTTTGGGTATGAATCATGATTAGTAACATTAATATAATTTATCTTGTTGAACCTAACTCTAATGCAAATAGATAAAGATGATTATTCATGTTAAACATCTGATATGATGGCATGATGGTGAAATAACCTCCTTAATATGATCATAACATTAATATGTTAATTGGTGGTTATCAGAGCCACATGGTTGATACTTTCTTATACTAAACATGTGCATTATGAATATGATGAGGGTTAATCATATCTAGATTCCTTGCATGTTGATGTGATAAAGGAATGTTCTTAATGTTAATATAACCCTACTATGATTGTTTATGAATATCTCCCAGCTTATTAATGCAATATTGTGCTGATATGATGTATTATATGTAAGTGATGTTTTTGAGCCTTGCAATAAGGCATGGAAAGATAATGATGATCTTGAAAGGAATAGTATGATGGTCTTAATGACCTTTGGGCATGGTTGATCCCCGAATGAGGTGTAATCCTATTGTGTTGATAAGGGTTGATACCCTGTGATATTGTGAAAAGAATTTATATCTTGTATTAGTATGATGACTAGTATAGTCTCATAAATGGCAAGTGAATAGTACCATGTGATGATTAGATGAGAAATTTTATTTCACACATTTTATAAATTTTGAAGTTGTGATACTTATATGCTTGCTAGATGTGAATTAAGGTTTGTATGTCGATTTGTTTGATGCATCCTTAATTAACCCAATTAATATTATTAATCAAATGAAACTCTAATCATGTAGTGCCATGTTCCATAGAACCATCTTCAGTGTCAGAACATGTTGGATGGTGAAATAAGAATTCCTAAGGGAAACTCGGAGTGCATACTATTGAGTATGTGAGGTTCTTGTCATCCTAACACCAAGTGTTTTGGGAGGATGGCTATGGTCATACCTAGCCCTCTTCTTTTTTAGAATGACTATGGTCGGGTCTTAGTGATTATAACATGATGTGATTAGAGGACAACTGCACTTGTACCTCAGTGATTGGGTTTGAATACCCAGGATGCCAACGTCGTGACCTATAGCAAGCTGGGCTAGTTACAGGACTATATGTTGCTATATTGTAGTTTTACTATATGTCATTGTGGTGCAGACTTGTACAAGAGAGTATGGAGAAGTTCTTGGAGTATGGATCTTCCTAGATCTTATATGGAACTGATTATGATCAAGCGGTGGTCAGTTGGACTTTGAGTGGTATGACTCAAACTCCCCAAGGCATAATAAAAAATGTAATACAAGTGTGTAGCATATTTATTTTGGGGTTATACACGACATTTCACATTGGATGATAACCCTTTGTTTTTTCTCTTGACATAATGATGCTTAGTGCAATTAAGAGATAGTAGATATACTTATGTTGTGGAGATGCTTAAAATTGTAGATGCGTACATATAGTATCCATGCTTATGTTGATAACTATACTAATACTGCTGATTATAATCATGATGCTAGCTATCTCATGTTGTTAGTTATGTTTAGCATGCTAGCCATGTTTTTGTAACTAGAGATGCATATACTACTAATCATGCTTATCCAGATAGTTGTGCTTATGTTGTCAGCTCTTCTTATGATGTTGATATGTTCAACCTGTTAGACATGCTAATGTTGTTAGCTATGCTTATGTGGCTAGACATTCATAATGTTAGAGATTCTATGTTACTAGACTTGCTCATGATGCTATATATGCATATGCTACTGAATTGCTTATATTGTCAACAAGATAAAGGATGATAGTTTGGCTAATTATGATAGTTATTATCTGCTCCGTTATGTATTTTGTTAATCATCAATGCTACTGAGATTATTTGTTATATCTGATTAAACTTCTTAAACTGTTTAATTACTTAAAAATGTTGTAATCAATATATGTTGGAGAGAGTTTATCTCTCGCTAGAACATGGGTTTTACCCTTGTGGTTTGCCACATTTTTTTAGGTAATCGGAGGTGACAACAACAGAACCATGCAAGTAAAGAAGAACTACAATAATGGATCTTTGAGAAAGTTGATTAGATGTCCAGTGTGTCCTAGATTCGTCCCTGTATTCTCAAGTATGGGCAGGAAAAGTTTGTATATGGTGTTTCAAACGAATCAGACTCCTGTTAGCATATTAATGCTTGTTTGTGTGTCATATATGAATATTGTTTTCCTGTGTATATATGTTGTAGCTAAGGCGATAGAATAATTTGTATCGAATTCTTGGCATAGTATTGATATAAGAAAGATGTTTGGGCTCTTATGAAAATGTTTCTAAGCGGGTGTTGATGTTGAAATCGGTTTTAATTTACCCACATTTTTGGGTATGTGATTAATTAGTGATTGATTGTGTTTTATGTTTTGAGTAATCTCGTTTAGTGTAATAGGTTCCCACAAGTTGGTATCAGAGCATTATGTTCACTGAGTCTATAGGGACACTAGGACTTAGGACTAGGATGATGTCTAAGTTAAGAATATGACACAAAAACATGGTGCATACTGCCTAATCTCAATACTTGGGTGCCCTCGCCAGGTATTCAATTATTGAAGAAAAGGCAAGTATGGAACTCTTAGATTGTTATATTTTTTATTTCTCTAGTCAAGTAATCATTTTTAAACAATCTAAAGAGTATAATTAATAAAAAAAATCATGGTGCAGATAACTCAATATTACCTTAAGAGAATATGAGGATTACATCATTATCTATCAAAACTTGAATTGTTAACTATAAGAGAAAGATACAACACCATGAAATCAAAATCTGAATACAAATAAGCAAAAGAGGAGTTCTTAAATATGTAATTGAAGAAGATAATAAAGTAAAAGATAGACAAGTCTATGCTTATAAAGTGATTCAAGGTATGAAATCCACATAAGATGGAGAAAACTCCTATGATGAGTTTAAAATGAGAAGATAAATTGGAACAATGACAAAGGAATAAGGTGGAACCTGAGTTAATCTCAGACCAACCTATGTGTGTAAGAAAGTGTTAATGAAAAATTAGTATGTCATGTGAAAGAAATTAAGGGTGATGATCCCTGTTTAATGAACAAAATGTGCAATATGATGATTTACATGTTGATAAGTGGTTGAAAAACATAATAAAATAAGATAACATACCCAAATGTGATAAATAGTCATGAAGGAAGGAGTAATGAGATATGTTAATCATGATGATTCCTCACAAGGAACTCGAAATGAAAAAGGTTAAATGATACACCAGAAGTTGTAACCTGCGTAATGAAAATAGAATTGGTTACCTTTTTGCTAGTGACCCTTGGACTATGTTGTGATGATGTGGGAAATGTGTTTCCCTTTGTGTCTTTTCTTTCTAGGGCATATCTTTCATGTGGATCATTGCCACTTGGCATGTGTGGATTAGATGTAAACATGAGGTGAATAGCTTATTGTAGCATAAGATTGCTTGGACTATGGTTCTAAGATCATAAAGTTTGTGATGAATTTTCTTTTGAGCCTTCTGATTATTAGGAAGACTCCTCTTATATGTTTTGAAATTTGTTATGTTAGTAAAAGTAGATGAGATTAGGATGTGAGTTCCTTATAGCACATGAGGTGGATACCAAGGTAATGAATCCTAGTATCCAAAATGTATCAACAATATGGGAAGTATGTGAAGGCTGGATATGTTTACTAGATGAACATATCAAGTATTCCTCTCTCTTAAATAGAGGGAGAGAGAGTTGATGATGACCCACTAAATGTTGTTTGGAAGGAAAAACAAAAGTGATTCTATAATGTTGTGTATGGTTCAGTGATAGTTGGACAAGACCACTATCAAGGATAGATGATTTGTTGATCAATAGACATGTGATACTGTGTTCCTTTAAGATAAACTTATGATCAAATATCAATGCATAAGAGTTAGATTGGATGACATAATTTACATGACCATGATCAGTTTAAGGTTATGTCCTTTAGACTAACCAATGCACAAATAGAATTTATGAATAGGAGGAACAGAGTGTTCCAGTCATGTCTTACAAGTTATATCAACTTTGAATGATGACATCTCAAGGTATTTTAGAGATGGTCGGTAACATGGTCAACATCTTTGCTAAACCTAAGGAATGTCAAAGCAGTGCAAGCGAGAGTATTGTGTTGAACTCGCTCTTTAGCCCTTAGTCGCAAACAGAAAAGACGTTGTCCCGAAATCTCACCGGCATTTAGACAACAACAAATCGGGATGGTGTTCCAGATGGACAAGCTTATTGCATGAGGAGAAAGGAGGAAAAATTTCTTTGTTGCGGGTATAAGCTGTGTGAATTTTGAATGACAATAGACGCCTCATTATATGGAGCACATCTCAGCCACCCGCGGTAACTTCCCACACACGTTGGTCTCTCCAACGTGTTATTAACATTGTGTTTAATGGTCAAATTAATGGGTAGTGATGAGAGGTTTATTGCGGTATCTTAAATTCCGTCGACTAGACTCCAAACGAAGCAACACAGAAAACAAAAACCCATTTTATAAAAACAAAACAAATAAAATAAAGTGTTTCCTAAAAAGAATAGACAAGAATAAAGAGAATATGGGAGAGGAATTTCAAATTCTTAAATATCCATGCAATAAGGACTATTAAGGAAATAAGAGCTAGTTCTGCACATACATTTATGCAGATAGCCATAGTTACTTTATAGTTGCATGAAATAAAAGTCAACAAAGTAATTAATTTTAGCATTCAGTAAAAAATCAGAATCCACTGTGAAACTAGAGCGATTAGCCTTAAGTGTAACCACATACTTGATTTGAAGTTTCCCAAGAAGAAAGATATCCAAAACCAACTAGATGTCCAATCAAGCACACTAACCAACCAAATCAAGCAACCCTTGATCAAAACATCCTTTTTATTAACAACATGTTAATATTCACATGAAACATTCATATGACCTTTCCCAATTTCTTTAATCATCAAATTACGGTTTCTTATTCATGAAAGCATTAAAGATAGAAAATTTATGTACTTTTTGAACTAAGAATAGATTAAGGATTCAATACCATTTTTATTGAATTCCTTGCATTTTTCTGATCAATTTTCATATATAACATTCCTCAAACAGAGTTACCTATAATTAGTTATAATTATTTTAAGATTAACTCATTCTGGCCAATCAGGTGATGCCATGTCTGTAATTGAGAATTACCTAGAACAAACCATGTGGCTCCATGTTGGCCAATGACCTCTTGCCAACCAGGATCCTCGCACCACGCTGGCTGAAGAGAAACAAAGAGAAGGAAAGACTAGTTTGCCCTTTCCTCAATGTGTTGGACACAGGGTAAAATAGTCTTTTCCATGATTATCATCTTATTCCTTCATTCCCCCCTTTCACATGATGTCCCGCCATGGATGGTCAACCTTGTCGATTGATTATCCCTTTCTCTTCCTCGGATCTTCACGCAAGCATGCCATAGGGTTTGCCCATCTCACCCAAACTCATTGCCCTCCTAGCCACGCATCGCTGGTGCTCAGGGTTGTGATGCCCCTCGAGCTGCCCCAGGTTAGGGAGCACGTAGAACCAGTGAACCATGTCTCTTCTCCGCTATCAGTTCTTCTTGCAAGGATCTGCACTTGTGGATAGAGTACCCAGAACGTTGAGACCCCTTTTATAGGTATGGCTACCAGAGAGTTTGTCCTCCACAGAACTCCAGTTCCTGTATGAACTGGGATTTGGGGAAATTTTCAAGAGATAAGAGAAATAATATAATTAACTTTATTAAACAAAACATCTAGGGTTAAAGCATAACCCAAGTCAGGGATGTTACAAATTATCCACTCCTAACAGGGATTTTATCCCCGAAATAATCAAGAGAAAAGAGAAGGGTACTTCCTCATCATCTCTTCCTCTAGCTCCCACATAGCTTCTTCAATGCCACAGTGATGCCAGAGAACTTTCACAAGACATGTGTCTTTCTTTTTCAACTTTTTAATTCTTTTATCAAGGATCATCACATGTCCTTCAACATATGATATATCATCATTTAATTCTACTTCCATAGGTTGCAAAACTAACTCTGTGTCAGGATGAAACTTTCTCAGCATGGAGATATGGAACACTGGATCCAACTTATGCAGCTCAGGTGGCAATTCTAGCTTATAGGCTACCTTTCCAATCCGTTCAATGATTGGATAAGGCCGAGGCCATCTAGGAGCTAACTTTACCTTCTTTCCAAATCTAATAACACCTTTCCAAGGTGAGACCTTGAGATATATACTTTGTCTCCAACTTGGAATTCTAAAGGTCT
This sequence comes from Alisma plantago-aquatica, assembly GCA_963693085.1. NCBI lineage: Eukaryota > Viridiplantae > Streptophyta > Magnoliopsida > Alismatales > Alismataceae > Alisma > Alisma plantago-aquatica. The sequence continues at coordinate 94,584,344 of OY856414.1, read as the reverse complement.
TCGCCGTTTGTCGACGTACGACTTCTATCTATCCTGTACAGTCTTTAATTGTTGTTGTATTACTTTAATCTTCTCAGTTGTCTGCTGCACAAGCTCATGACCCAAATGTTGATACTCTCCTATTTCATACCAACATAAAGGAGATTTACAACGTCTACCATATAATGCCTCATATGGTGCCATATCAATACTGTGCTGATAGTTATTATTGTAAGCAAATTCTATCAAGCTCAGGTGTAGATCCCAATTTCCTACAAACTGAAGGAAAAATGCCCTAAGAAAATCCTCCCAGGTTTGTATGGTCCTCTCAGACTGTCCATCTATTTGTGGGTGAAAGGAAGTACTAAACCTTAACTGCGTACCCAGAGCTTTATGTAGTCATTCCCAAAAATGACTCATAAACTGGGGACCTCTATCAGAAACAGTTGTAGCTGGAACCCCGTGCAACCACACTATCTCATCTATATATATCTATGCAAGCTTCTCAACAGTGTAGGTTGTTTTGACAGGAAGGAAATGTGTTTTCTTAGTCATCCTATCAACTATCACCCATATGGAATCATTACCTTTGGTTGTTCTAGGCAAACCAACCACAAAGTCCATCGTCACATGATCCCATTTCCACTGCAGTATAGGCAAAGGTTGCATTGTTCCTGTAGGCTTTTGATGTTCAGCTTTAACCTACTGACACACCGGACACTACATAACAAACTCAGCTACATCCTTCTTCAATCCTGGCCACCAATACATATCCTTCAAGTTATGATACATTTTGGTGCTTCCTGGATGCATTGCATACATCTAAGAATGAGCTTCCTCCAAGACTAACTTCCTTAAGTCATTGGCATCAAATACTACCATCCTACCATGGTAACAAACTACCTGATCCTCTGACTCCTTAAAGCCATCTTGTTTCTCACTACCATACTCTGACTTGAACTGCTGAACCACAACATCAACTTGCTATGCTTCTATAATCTACTGTCTCAGAGTAGGTTTCACTTGCATCTCAGCTAACAGCCCGACTAACAACAATACTTTAAGTTGTATATTGTTTTGCCTTAAGGAGATAATCATATCTCTGTTAAAGCACACTAAGGAGTTCAACTATGCTTTATCTACGGCTAGTGATGATGATTTCCTACTTAGTCCATCAGCCACTACATTAGCCTTCCCTGGATGATAATCAATTGTACAATCATTGTCCTTGATTAACTCCATCCAGCGGCGTTGTCTCATGTTCAACTCATGTTGTGAGAAGATATATTTTAGATTCTTATGGTCCGTAAAAATATAAAATGTTTCTCCATAGAGATAATGTCTCCAGATCTTCAAAGCATGGACCACAACAGCTAGCTCTGGATCATGTGTTGGATAATTCTCCTCGTGTTTCTTAAGTTGTCGAGAGGCAAAAGAAATCACTTGATTATCCTACATCCACAAACATCCTAGGCCATTCTTATATGCATCACAAAAAACTATGTACCCCTTCCCTTGCTCAGGTAACACCATCACATGTGCACTTGTTAACCTTTCTTTTAATAGCTGGAAAGAATGTTGACACTTGTCATTCCAGACAAAAGGAACCTCCTTCCTAGTCAACTTGGTTAGGGGTAAGGCTATAGAACTTACGTTCTTAATGAACCTCCTATAATATCCTGCAAGTCCTAGGAAACTGCGTATCTCCATCAGTGTCTTTGGCTGTTCCCATTATAGGATAGATTCTACCTTCTTAGGATCAACACAGATACCTGAGGCAGATATTACGTGTCCTAGAAAAGAAACTTCTGGTAACCAAAACTCACATTTGCTAAACTTAGCATACAACTTATGCTCTTTTAGCAAAGTAAAATCCTGACGGAGGTGTTGCTCATGCTGTTGAGCATCTCTACTGTATATCAAGATGTCATCTATGAAGACTACTATGAACTGATCAAGAAAAGGTCAAAAGATTCTATTCATGAGTTCCGTGAATGTTGTTGGTGCATTAATTAGTCCAAACGACATAACTATGAACTCATAGTGACCATACCTTGTCCTAAAGGAAGACTTAGATATGTCACTCTCCTTGATACACAACTGATGATATCCCAACCTCAAATCTATCTTAGAAAAGATAGTTGCATCGTGCAACTGATCAAACAAGTCATCGATCCTCGATAGAGGATACTTGTTCTTTATGGTTACTTTATTCAACTGTCTGTAATCAATGCATAACCACATCGATCCATCTTTCTTCTTAATAAAGAGAACTGGAGAACCCCATGGTGAAGTACTCGGTCAGACAAAACCTTTCTCAAGCAACTCTTGCAGCTGTTTCTTGAACTTTGCCATCTCAGCATGTGCCATTCTATACGGTGTTTGTGCTATTGGTTGCGTGCCCAGGATTAGATTAATCTCAAAATGAATCTCTCGGGGTAGAGTTACACCTGGAAGTTCCTTAGGGAACACATCTTCAAACTCCCTAACTATTGAAACTTCAGAAAAATTAGAACTCTCCATTGTGGTGTCTACCACATGTGCCAAGAATGCAAAGCATCCTTGTCTCATCAGCTTCTCATCTACCATACATGACACAAGACATGTTGGAAGAATCTTTCTATCTCCCTGAATGATCCATGTGTCACCATCATCAGTGAATACAGCTTGCTTGGACTCATAATCCAAGACAACCTTATACTTTTCTAGGGTGTCCATCCCAAGAATTATATCAAACCCATGCATTTCAAGTGGTATAAGATCCACTTGAATGCGATGTTCAGAAAATGAAAGAATGTAGGGAGAACACACCTCCCGCAACACTACAGAACCCATCAGAGGGTTTTTTTAATAACATACTATCCACTTTATGACTAATAATAGTCATATTGCGATCATGAATCACTTCTTGAGTGATAAAGGAATGTGTAGCACCTGGATCAATTAAAACAGATACGAAGCAGGATGAAGACATATTAGAATGAAATAGTTCCTTCTGACCTATCACAACTCGAGGGTTGACTACTGCTTCGGGTTGATTCATCGCATAGAATCTCACCGTTGCTTACTGTTGACCCTGTGCTCGGTTGTTGGGTGCCGACGAACCAGCTTGGGACGCTTGTCCACGTCCTCTAGCGCCACTCGAAAACTATCACCTATGAGAGCCTTGCTGACTCTGCCTCGGAGGTTGAGTCACCAATGTGTTTCCAACTGGACAATCCCTCGCTAAATGTCCTACCTGTCTACACTGGTGACAAGTTCTATTCTCTTGATATGGTCTAAAAGGTCCAGTTGCTGACATTGATGTTGTATTGGGAGCTCTACTCGGTGGTGAACTATGACCTCTACCCTTGCTGGATGTCCACTAGGTCTGGGTGTTGAACCTTGGTGGTGTTGTTGGTGCAGAAAACCTTAGTTTCTTAAAACTCTCGGACCTCTGTCCCTGGAACTGTGTATATACATTATTACTACGGGCCTGACGCTTCCCAGTCATAGACCTTTCTATCTGTCTCACAGACTCCACAAAGGTGGCGAACCTCTCCCTGTTCTCTAAGGTAGACACAGGAGTGGTCAATTTAGCATTCAACCCCTTCTCAAAATGTTGAATTCTTTCTTCATCTGTAGCAGCCATATGCGGACAAAACTGCAGAAGCTCCATAAACTTAGCTTCATATTCACTAATGTTCATCTGTCCTTGTCTTATCTTCTCAAACTGAGAGATCTTCTCATCTAGAAACGTCTTGGGGAAATATCTACTGACGAATTCTCATCGAAATTCCTCCCATCTGATTTCATTACCTGGCCTCTTGCCCTCTTCTATTGTCCACCAGTGGCCAACACTCCCCTTAATAAGGTACACTACATGCCTGACCTTCTCTGCTTCCAGGATATTGAGAATTCTGAAGGCCTTTTCTAGCTCGGTCAACCACATGTCAGCATCTTCCGGGTCAGCTGCACCAACATATTCTGTGGCTCCAACCCAGCGAAGTCGTTCAAAAGTCTTGTCGGCCCCCTATCCTTCATGGTGAGTTGGTGCCCTAGGTGCAGGTGGTGGCATCCTTTCTGCCATATGCATCATAGTTGCCATGAACTGCCCAAACAAATCATGGAAGGCTGGGTTTTCCAATGTAGCTTGGTTAAGCTGGGGATGTTCAGGTTTTGGTTCCTCCCTAGTGTGATCCCTTGCACCTCTTCCTGGTACAGCAATGCTACTCTCAGTAGCATGTTCTTCATGTGATCTAGACATCTTTAAGTTCTTCTTCTCCTCCTAAATGAGCAGAAGATACTGTCAGATTACTCAAAGACACTAGAACAAACTCAACAACCTTAATCCTATGTCGCTGTAGACTCAGCGAACCTAGAGCTCTGATACCACTAAACTGAGATGACCCAACACCAGATTAGACCCTCACAGTGTAATTAATTGCGAAATTAAACATAAGCAGCGGAATTACTGAAAATCACTAAAAATTAAAACCATTTACAAAGAGATCCATTTCCAGGAAACTCTTATAGAAAGAACCAAAAATATTAATTTACACATACATTCTGGTTCACAAAGTACATATCCTGTACCATCCCTTCTCGAGGGTTATAAGTATCATCTGTTCTGTAAAAAACTATATATAGGCAGCATAAGAACCTCGAGGCATCAAGCCAAAATCTTAGATCAATCATAAAAAGTACTAACTACTGACTCCTAGGACCTGAGAGTACAGAGACAACTCATAGGACTCATATCTACATGACACGACAGTCAATATCTCCACCTGAGATGTTACTGTTGTCCCCGTTGTTGCTTTCCTTCCCTTGTTGTATGGTTTCTGCCCCCTTGTCCTCATCCACCTAAAAAGGTTGGATCCCACGGGGGTGAGACAATTGAAAATTGTCCCAGCGAGAGATATAACTCTCTGCCAGAAACATTATTATTGCAAATTAATAGAATAAAAATGAGCAGAAGAATCTTCCTTAAACAGTAGGATTTAATCTTTATTAAACTGGATAGAGCAATGTCACCTCTTAAAGTATGACAATTATAAAGTGATAAGCAGTAGATCATCTATTCTTTCAATAAGGAATATGAAGAACATGTATAATATTTATCCACCTTAGGATACAATAAGCAATGTAATATCAACCAATGATTTTCGTATTTCATTCTTGAGAAAATATGCTACATGGTTGATTACATTTTACGATCATACTTATGCCCTGAGGAGATGAGGTATACCACTCATACTCCAACCGACCACGATTAAGTAAAGCATCAATACCATACATAGGTTAATGGAAGAGCCGGACTCCATCACCTCATCTGTCTCGGTCAGTATGAGATCATATGCAGGACATCTTGTGTCTCTGCTAAATAGCTTTCTAGGGTATATTGGCATCTTCTCTATAGAGTTATACCCGTAGCATATACTCTTTTTAGGATATGGCACGTAGCCAATGCCTGGTATTGTTGAGTTATGACCCATAGCCATAGTCTTATTGGGATATGGTCCATAACCATTCATGTACATAGGATATGGCCCTCAGTCATTCCTATGAGGCATAAGGATATTTTCTCCCATTACCCCCACATATTCAAAATATGCATTCTAGGAATTCCCATAGAAAAACCTATTTCACCATCACCAATTACTGACGATGATGGATATATGGTCAGGGCTCTACATGATAAGATTTCACTTGATTAATTAAGTGCATTACCATATTCTCTTAGAATCATTGAGGTTTTCAAACATAAATTATTATAACAAATGCTACAAAGAATGTGTAATACTTTTATCAAATACTTCTTGAAGCTTTATAAAACATTGGGATCTCAATCCCTTGTGACACCATGGGCATTCTCATCCCTTAACATCTCATCATCATGATTATGGGATATGTGTATTCAAACCCTCAGTTCATCAAAGAACAAATGTTACCACTTATCAGGTAACTAATACCTTCAGGTCATCTGACCAAGGTAAACATGATACTTGTTACACAAGCATCTCACATGGCTCTTCAAGGCCCATTTAATCTCTTGTTACCTCTTTCTAGGCAACAAAGCATATTATGTCTTACAAGGCCCATAAAACAATTTCAATAATAAAACATCATAGCTCATACTTGGCTATGTCCAACATCTCATGATACCTGCATGATTAGTACACATGATAATGTTGGCTAAATGGACATTTGTAAATCCATTTGTTTTGATAATGACAAACATTTCATTCTTGTTAATCTAACGTGCTACTTGAGTGTGCAGGAACAAGGTGGATGACAAATTACTAGGGAAATTCATATGCTTACATGTTTATATTTTCATGAAATGTAATCGCTTTGTAAAAAACTTGTACAAATATATAATGTACAAGTACTTAGATTTCATGTAAATCAAGCGTTAGATTCTCCCTAGCTAAACACCACATTTAGATAGGTCATCCCCTTCAATAGTGTCACATATGCACACTCATACACACACTTAGTGCTTTAATTGAAAAATTGAAACAGGGTCAACCTCGGTCGACAAACTCCTCGACCGAGACACTCTCGGTCGACAATCTTCTCAACCGAGAAAGACCCAAGTAGCCGTTAGACACAGCTGACAAGGTGGTTGGCAGTTGAAGATAAACGTTGCAAACACTTGATTCAGAGAGCCTGTCGGTCGACAAGAGTTCGACCGAGTAGGTGTCTCGGTCGACCATTCCTCGACCGAGATGAACTCTGACAGCAACTGCAAAGTAAATTAATTAGTCGTTGCTAAAGCAACAAACTTGTACCTAACGGCTAGTTAAGCACTTAGAAACCCCTAGAAGGTGTCTAGAACGTCCTTAAGCATCCATAGGCCATTCCTATAAATAGGACAAGCCATAGGACACTCAAACACACTTGTTACACTTGAGAAATCCTTGAGTATACTTTGAGCAATCTGTTTGTGAGTAAAGTGAGCATGTGACAATTGGCTACTTCCTTCCTTAGCTCAAAATTCATGTCCTATAGGCTAGCATCTCCTATCCACTACAATTACAATTCCATACACTTTGGTTAGGAGATCTACACGCTTGATCTAGGAAAATCAAGCCTTGGGCTATAAAAGGATAAGTTGTAATTTCATTTTTCCTTTCTTGTTCTCTATTTTTGTTTGTACTCTCCTTGCTACTCCTAGGTTGGAGGCTGCGGATTGGAGAGGGTGGAGATCTTCTTGGTGAAGAAGGAGACCTTGAGCTACTTCAAGAAGGCTGGTGCAACGGGAGGTTACTTCTAGAGAGGAAGGCTACTTCAAGGGGGAGCTTGGAGTTACTTCAAGAAGGCTACCTCAAGTTGGTGCATCTACTTCAAGTGAAGGTTGTTCAAGGGGTGTAAGGAAATTATTGTATTTTGTATAAATCCTTGAGAAGGTAATAAAATAAATACTTTCAAAATCCCGGTTGGGTAAGCAACCGGGTAGTGGACTAACAATCTTAGTATTTGCTAAGATTGGAACCACTCTAAACACTTGTCTTCTTCTTCCATTTATAATTGTGGTTGTTTGAGTTAAAATAATTGTTAAAATATTTAAAAACTCTATTCACCCCCCTCTAGTGTTTTTCAATTGGTATCAGAGCAGGCTTCAAGGAACCCTAACAAGGTCTTGAAGAATGGGGGACGGAGTGCTCAACAACCTTAACCTTGAAGGGACACTTGTTGCTAGACCTCCGGCGTTTGATGGAACAAACTACACATATTGGAAGAGAAGGATGCAGTTCTACTTCCAAGGCATCAATTGGGATTTATGTAGGATGGTTTCAACCCCATACGAGCTTCCTCAAACACAATATGCAGAGTGGGATACAAACACGGTAAAGTTGGCTCAAATGAATGCCAAAGCAGTAAGAATTTTATATTGTTCAATTTCAGTAGGAGAATTTAATAGGATATCAAACTATGACACAGCCTATGACATTTGGCATAGACTGTCCATAACTTATGAGGGAACAGTTCAAGTCAAGAATTCTAAGATTAGCATGCTTAAACAAAAGTTTGAACATTTCCGTATGGATCCAAATGAATCTATTAGTGAAATGTTTGCAAAATTCTCTTCTATTGTTAATGGTTTAAATGCCTTAGGAAAAACTGTTCATGAAGAAGATCAGGTATCCAAAATCCTTCGATCACTTCCTCCTAAATACAAGCCAAAGGTGACAGCCATTGAAGAAGCTAATGACCTCACTCGGTTGAAAATGGAGCAACTCATTGGAAATCTAGAAGCCCATGAAGCAACCCTAGAAGAGGAAGAAAGAAGAGAACGTGAACTTCAGCAAGGAAAGAAGAAGGATGTGGCTCTAAAAGCTTCAAAGATAATCACACCAGAAAGTGAGGAGTCAAGTGAAGAAGAAGGAGAATAGGTATTGATTGTCAATGGTAAGAAATATAGAAGATTTAAATCTAACAAAATTTCTAGTTCTTCTTCTTCTCCTCCTAGGTGCTTTGAGTGTGGAAAGAAAGGACATTTCAAAAATGAATGTCCTAAAGCAAAGAAAGGAAAGAAAAGCTCACACAAGAAGAGGGGAGAAAAAGCCTATAAAGCTGCATGGGACGAGTCAAGTGAAAGTGAAAGCGGAGAAGAAAAGGTGGAATGTCTAATGGCAAGAGAAGATAATGAAGACTCTCAAGAGGTAAGCCTACTTGATCTTCCTAAAGAAGAGTTAATTACTAGTTTACAAGAAACTCATGATAAATATGTTGATGTCAAGAAGAAACTAAAGAAGGTAATCAAAACAAATGATGAGCTATATGCTAAATTAAATGATCTCTCTTCTGAAAAAGAACAACATTGATCTTGAGAATTTGTCTTTAAAAACATCTTTAAATGATTGCAGTAACAAGCTACTCACTCTAGAAACAAATGTTGATCTTCTCTCTTAAGAAAAGACTGAATTGTTAGCTAAACTAAAAGATTTTCAGACTCAACCAATTCTGTGTAATCATTTATACTATGACAATGTTGTAAAAGAAAGAGACTCTCTATTATCTGATTTAGATCAAGCAAGAAAAGATTTACACAAGAAAATGGATGACATTGCTAAGCTACAGAAGAATCTACATGAGTTAAGAAGAAAAGATACTCTTGATAACATTCTAAAAATCTCCTCTAGCTTCAATGGAAGAAAAGGTTTGGGATATGCTCCAAAGAAAAATCAACTCAAGAGAACTCGAACTGTGTTTGTACCTAAAAATACAATTCCTAAAAAGAGATATGAAGTTGACTCTATTGCTTGTCATTTTTGTCTACGTCTTGGACATTATTCATTCACATGCCCTTATAAGACAAAGGACTCCGATTTAGTTTGGGTCCCAAAACCCCAAACCTAGTAGAATCAAAAGCCATACAGTTGAGATATGATCAAACGCTCAATTTGCAATTTATATTGTCTCATCTCAACTTAAACAAAAGGTTTTCATGCATTCTGGAAATTTTCTGAACTGCTGTACTGAAACAGAAAAATAGTCGGTCGAAGTATTGTCGACCGAAATATATTCGGTCGAACTTTTGTCGACCGACCAGATGCCTGGAACAAATCAAAATCTACAGAAACTATTTCGGTAGAAAATTGGTCAACCGAGCTGAATTTCTGTGTTTCTTTGCTTATCATACAGTAACCTTCTCGATCGACAATTAATCGACCGAGAAAGATGTCGGTCGAACAATTGTCGACCGACTGGATTTCTGAATCAGAATCTTTATGCAATCTATACTTAAGTGGTTCTAACCATATCGGACCATCACATGGGTACCAAAATCTATATTTTCATGCAGGATTGGGTAGTTGACAGTGGATATTCTAAACATATGACCGGGAACAAGGATGCATTTCAAACTTTTGAAGAAAAGAAAAGTGGAACAGTCACCTTTGGAGACAACGGTAAAGGTAAAATTGTTGGAATAGGTAATGTTGGTACAAACCTCGAAATAAAGAATGTTCTACTTGTTGATGGTTTGCACCATAATTTGATAAGTGTTAGTCAATTATGTGATAGTGGCTATGATGTTTTATTTAACAAAACCTGCTGCAAATTATTAATAGAGAACACTACAAATGTTGTTTATGAAGGAAAAAGAGTTGGAAATCTTTATATTCTTAGACCTAACTCTATGAAATCTGTAGTAGGAAAATGCTTGCTTGCAAATGAAAACACTTTACAATTATGGCATAAAAAGCTAGGACATGCTAGTTCACATGTTATCAAAAAGTTAGTAAAATATGATCTTGTTCGTGGTTTGCCTACTTTATCCTTTGATCAAGTTGAAAATTGTGAACCATGTACATTGGGAAAGCAAAAAAAACCTCTTTTAAATCTAAAAATGAACTTAGCACCAGTAGATCTTTAGAATTAATTCATATGGATTTATTTGGACCTATGAGGACACAATCTATCGGTGGCAAAAGATATTGTTTTGTTATTGTTGATGATTATAGTAGATATACATGGATACATTTTCTTGCAACCAAATATGATACTATTCATGCTTTTATAAAATTTTGCCCTATGATTGAAAATCTATTACAAAGCAAAATATGTACTATTAGAAGTGACCATGGTGGAGAATTTGAAAATCATGTCTTTGAAGAATTTTGCACATCTCAAGGATACAATCACAACTTTTCTACTCCACGCACTCCACAACAAAATGGTATAGTTGAAAGGAAAAATCGATCACTACAAGAAATGGCTAGAACTATGATGCTCGAACATAACACACCCAAAACCTTTTGGGCTGAAGCTGTAAACACTGCATGCTATGTGTTAAATAGAGTAACTGTTCATTCCCATTTGAAGAAAACTCCATATGAAATAATACATTCTAAGAAACCTAGAGTTGATTATTTTCATACCTTTGGATCCACATGCTATATCTTAAATACCAAAGATGATAGAGATAAGTTTGATTCTAAATCACACAAAGCATTCTTTTTGGGATATTCCACTTCTAGCAAAGCATTTAGAGTATATAACACTATCTCTAGAAAATTTGAGGAATCTATTCATGTTTCTTTTCATGAAGAGTCCAAATCTGAAAATCTAGAAATCATAGATCTCACTAATCAATTCGAAAATTTAAACATACCAAATGATAGTGAGAAAGTTACTACAAACAATCACCAAGCTGAACCACAACCCACACCTAGGCTTATTAAGGATCATCCTCAAGAACTAATTATTGGAAATCCAAATGATAAAGTCAAAACTCGATCTTCCTTCAAAGATGTTGCAAACATGGCTTTTGTTTCTATCATTGATCCTAAGAAGATATCTGACGCTCTTAAAGATGATTATTGGATAATAGGAATGCAAGAAGAATTGAATCAATTCACTAAAAATGATGTATGGGATTTAGTTCCTAAACCACAAGATAAAACCGTCATTGGAACTAAATGGGTTTTTAGGAATAAGCTAAATGAGGCAGGAGAAGTAATAAGGAATAAAGCTCGGTTAGTAGCACAAGGATATAATCAACAAGAAGGAATAGATTTTGATGAAACGTATGCACCAGTAGCTAGACTTGAAGCTATTAGAATGTTGCTAGCTATTGCTGCACATAAAAATACCAAACTCTACCAAATGGATGTAAAAAGTGCATTTCTAAACGGTATAATTCAAGAAGAAGTATATGTTGCCCAACCACCCGGTTTTGAAATACCGGAAAAAGGTGAATATGTTTATAAACTTAAGAAAGCACTTTATGGTTTAAAACAAGCACCTAGAAATTGGTATGTAAGGCTCAAGACATATCTTTTTGATAATGGTTTTTCTATTGGAAATTCAGATTCTACTTTATTTTTCAAAACATATACATCTGATTTCCTAGTTGTGCAAATATATGTTGATGACATTATTTTTGGAGCTTCTAATGATTCGTTGTGCACACAATTCAGTGACATTATGCAAAAAGAATTTGAAATGAGCCTCATGGGTGAACTAACTTTCTTTCTTGGTTTTTAAATTAAGCAAACGTCTGCCGGAATCTTTATAAGTCAAGAAAAGTATACTAAAGAACTCTTAAAATGTTTTGGGATGGATCAGTGCAAACATGCTACTACTCCTATGGCTACTTCTATTAAAATTGATAAGGATGAAAATGGGGAACCTATTGATGATTCTTTATATAGAGCCATGATTGGTAGTTTGCTTTACTTAACTGCTTCTAGACCGGACATTATGTTTTCCGTTGGTCTTTGTGCTCGATTTCAATCACAACCTATGCATTCTCATTTTCAAGCAGTTAAACGAATTCTTCGATACTTAGCCGGCACTACATGTTTTGGTTTATGGTATCCAAAAGGACAATCTTTGGATTTTAAAGCTTATACTGATGCGGATTATGCTGGTTGTTGACTTGATCGTAAGAGTACTAGTGGTGGTTGTTTCTTGTTAGGGAGAGATTTAGTATCTTGGTTTAGCAAGAAACAAAACACGGTTGCCCTCTCTACAACTGAAGCTAAATATATGGCAGCCGGATCTTGTTGTGCTCAAGTGCTTTATATGCAACAAGTGTTAAACGATTATGGTTTTACTCTTTCATCTACGCCTATTCTTTGTGACAGCACGAGCGCTATAAACTTAGCACACAATCCTATTTTACACAGCCGAGCTAAACATATTGAAATCCGTCATCACTTTTTAAGGGATCATATCTCCAAGAATCATGTTTCCCTTCATCATGTTGATACGGAAGATCAATTGGCTGATATTTTTACAAAACCGCTTCCACTAGACCAATTTAACAAAATTAGGAAGCAACTGCTTATCACTCCTTTGGAAGATGTTTTCTTTGATATTTGTGCTTCTTAAAAAACTTTTACTTGCATCATTTTGGCTTTTAATGGACATCTTTTTCATTGGATTTGATGGGACATATAATTAAGGGGGAGTTTTTATTCTTAAATGAATATCTTTTTGAAATGACAAAGGGGGAGAAATAAATATAAACTTAGTAATTATGCAAAACTCAATCAATGAGTTTCATAAACCTCTTGGCTTTACATTGAAAGTTGCTATATTCCCTAAAGAGTTGGATTTCATGTTCCATAATTCATGGGGAATAATAAGCACACATTTTATAAACAAGGGGAAAGCTACAAAAGGTAATCTTAAGGTATGAAACTCATATGTCTTATATTTCCTTCATTTATATTTTGGAAATGTTTGTCATCTTCAAAAAGGGGGAGATTGTTGGCTAAATGGACATCTGTAAATCCCTTTGTTTTGATAATGACAAACATTTCATTCTTGTTAATCTAACGTGCTACTTGAGTGTGTAGGAACAAGGTGGATGACAAAGTACTAGGGAAATCCATATGCTTACATGTTTATATTTTCATGAAATGTAATCGCTTTGTAAAAAACTTGTACAAATATATAATGTACAAGTACTTAGATTTCATGTAAATCAAGTGTTAGATTCTCCCTAGCTAAACACCACATTTAGATAGGTCATCCCCTTCTATAGTGTCACATATGCACACTCATACACACACTTAGTGCTTTAATTGAAAAATTGAAACAGGGTCAACCTCGGTCGACAAACTCCTCGACCGAGACACTCTCGGTCGACAATCTTCTCAACCGAGAAAGACCCAAGTAGCCGGTAGACACAGCTGACAAGGTGGTTGGCAGTTGAAAATAAACGTTACAAACACTTGATTCAGAGAGCATGTCGGTCGACAAGAGTTCGACCGAGTAGGTGTCTCGGTCGACCATTCCTCGACCGAGATGAACTCTGACAGCAACTGCAGAGTAAATTAATTAGCCGTTGTTAAAGCAACAAACTTGTACCTAACAGCTAGTTAAGCACTTAGAAACCCCTAGAAGGTGTCTAGAACGTCCTTAAGCATCCATAGGCCATTCCTATAAATAGGACAAGCCATTGGACACTCAAACACAATTTTTACACTTGAGAAATCCTTGAGCATACTTTGAGCAATCTGTTTGTGAGTAAATTGAGCATTGTGACAATTGGCTACTTCCTTCCTTAGCTCAAAATTCGTGTCCTATAGGCTAGCATCTCCTATCCACTACAATTACAATTCCATACACTTTGGTTAGGAGATCTACACGCTTGATCTAGGAAAATCAAGCCTTGGGCTATAAAAGGATAAGTTGTAATTTCCTTTTTCCTTTCTTGTTCTCTATTATTGTTTGTACTCTCCTTGCTACTCCTAGGTTGGAGGCTGCGGATTGGAGAGGATGGAGATCTTCTTGGTGAAGAAGGAGACCTTGAGCTACTTCAAGAAGGCTGGTGCAACGGGAGGTTACTTCTAGAGAGGAAGGCTACTTCAAGGGGGAGCTTGGAGTTACTTCAAGAAGGCTACCTCAAGTTGGTGCATCTACTTCAAGTGAAGGCTGTTCTAGGGGTGTAAGGAAAGTATTGTATTTTGTATAAATCCTTGAGAAGGTAATAAAATAAATACTTTCAAAATCCCAGTTGGGTAAGCAATCGGGTAGTGGACTGACAATCTTAGTATTTGCTAAGATTGGAACCACTCTAAACACTTGTCTCCTTCTTCTATTTATAATTGTGGTTGTTTGAGTTAAAATAATTGTTAAAATATTTAAAAACTCTATTCACCCCCCCTCTAGTGTTTTTCAGATAATAGTTATGTCAAGTACATATCAACACAATGCAATGTAATGGTACATCACTATTCACTCATTAGGGTTAGGGTTTCCCAAATTCATGTCAATTAGGGATACTCATCCCATTACCCAAAATTAGGATTATGGTTTATCATCATATTACCCAATCATTAGGGTTTCATGTATTATAACCCAAAATTAGGAATTCACATACCTTCATCCTATATTAGGGTAGGATAGCATTACACAGCATCACCCAGGGTTAGAATTTCACATCACATCTTTGTATTAGGGTTTCACATAACATCACCCTTAATTAGGGTTTCACATCACATCACCCTTAATTAGTGTTTCCCATGATTTCACTGCTTAGGGTTTCACCATTACCCTAGATTAGGGTTACACACATCATTGCCCTAAATTAGGGTTAAGGTTCATCACCCTTCTCAATTTAGGTTTTCATGATCTCTTTATCAAGGATCATACCCTAAGTACATATTGTATTCATATTGAAAATATTTAGGCTTAACCACTACATGATTATTACACGTGTATGAATTCCTCTTTCTCTCATCCTCTCTAGGATGTTGGTTACTTCAAGCTTGATTAGATTAGGTCAACCCTTCATTCAAGTACACCCATTTCGGGTTAGCATAGTGTGTTAAGATATTGCTTCCTTAAGAAGCAAAGATTAACCCCTCAAAGGGTACTAATCACCCTAGTACCTTAAAGGTACAACCATTATAATTATCTTTGATAAACATCATTAATTATAATAAGGTTAATTGATCTTTCATAGCTTTGAGACTATTAGATTTCCAAACGATTTTGATACTTTTGAACCTTCAAACGATTTTGACCTCCTTAAACTTCAAATGGTTTTGAGACCGTTTGCACTCCAAACGGTTAGAAGACCATTTGATCCCAAACGGTCTCAAGACCGTTTGGTCCAAACCATATTAAAACCAAAAGGATCAATTAGGGTTTCCTTCAACCAATCAATTTAGGGTTTGCACTTATTGAACCATCCAACATTGAGACCATTGAAAGGGGATCAAAATGTAACCCTTAGATCTCCATCCATCCATGACTCTACTTGACCTCAAATGGTCTTGAGGTACTTGACCTCCAAACGGTCAACTCTTTCAAATGGTCAAAGTACCCAAACGGTTTTGAAGTTCAATCTACCCATTCGATCTTGAGATCCATTACCCATTTGGTTTTGAACTCAATTACCCATTTGATCTTGAAGTCAATTGCCCATTCAGTCTTGAACTCAATTACCCATTCGGTTTTGAAGTAAATTACCGAATTGGTCTTGGGTTCAATTACCCATTCGGTCTTGAAATCAATTACCCATTCAGTTTTGAAACTGAATCAACTCAATCGGTTTTGAAACTGAATTAGCTCGATCAGTTTTAAAACCGAATCAGCTCAATCAGTTTTGAAAACCATTTTCCCATTCCTTTGTTGAGATGTGTGGTTAAGATGACATCATCATCTTCAAGCTGCAAAACTTCGAAATCAATTGTGATTTCTTATGGTGATTTCAACAACTAAACAAAAGGAAATCGAGAAAGAAGAAAAGTTCAACACATGATGAATAAATTGCAAGCAATAATGACATTTAAGGGTTCAAGTTATATAACTCGCCTTTAAAATTGAATCCAAGATTCAAGCTTCACGTTCTCAATGGTGAATGAAGCTTCCTCCACTTGCATAGGCTCATCCTCATGTCTTTGAGTGAAATGAATGGCTAAGGTTGAAGATTGAATGAAGAAAAGAAGAAATTAAGCATTGAATTTCAATTTCCACCATGAAATCAAGGTTGAAGATGACTATGTAGCTTACCTACAGGTTGGGGCACGTCCTCCCGTTGCTCATAAGCTCCTTTGTGTTCAACCAAAGTAATAAAAGAAAAAAGGAATCGAAAAATCCTTTCATGTGGGTTGAAAATGAGATGTATATATGGGAATTTCAATGAGAGAGAAAGTGATAAATAATTCCTTCAACTCCCAAAATTGGTGCCACATACTCCCCTAAATCCTTGCATATGAAGCCATCTCCCCCACCTTGTAATTCCTCTTCATTATCCATGAATTAAAGAAAACAAATTAAGCACCTTAATCAATATAATAATAATATCCAAAATTGAGTGGATATTACTTTTCCTTTAACTAATGTGAGTGGGATCTCCACTCACTTTAGATATTTCGTTGCCTTTGCAAGGCACAAGGACGTTCATACATATGTAAATTCAACCATCCATTTTTGGTTGAAGGGCACTTCCATTAATATATTTATTTTCGCATTAAATTGAATTAGGGTTTCAATTATGCTTAAATCTTGATTATTTTAATATCAAGATTCTCTCTTTGTTCACCAAAAAAAAAGATTCTCTCTCTTCCAAAGAGATTTAAATGAGACGCACCTATGAATGTATTGTCTATAATTGATACTAAGAAACATTAGGGACTCTCTAGAAGTGATATTTTGCATATTGAACCCTAGGTTTTTGGTAAATTGCACATTACACCAAAACTAGGTTTTAATGCACAAACATTGCTCAATAAGCTCTTTCTTGGTGCTCAGGCTTCCACAAGACATACCTCTGTATCATTTTCATTCTTATGATGCTTCAACACTTGAGGAACATTTATCATGTAACATTTGCAAGTTAACCCCTCAACTTGGGTAATTTGCACTTTAGTTCAAAACAGGCAAAACATTATTTTCAACATTATTCAAAAAGGAATAAAATTGAAACATAAGTTCCTCTTGGGCCTTAATTACTTTTAAAGAGATAAGAGAAAACATATAAATAACTTTATTAAACAAAACATTTGGGGTTAAAGCATAACCCTGGTCAGGGGTGTTACAACTGCCATATATTCAAGGCATGGATAATAGTAGCTAACTCCAAGTCATGTGTCGGGTAATTCCCCTCATTGGGCTTGAGCTATCGAGAAGCATATGCAACCACATGTCGATTCTGTTCCAACACACAGCCAAGTCCCATCTTAGAAGCATCGATGAATATCATGAAATCCTCATTGTCGGAGGGTAGAGTCAACACAGGGGCGGTGGTCAACTTCTTTTTCAACTCCTGGAAATGAGCTTCACATATGTCAGACCACACGAACTTCACATCCTTCCGGGTTAACATGGTCAGCGACAACGTTGTCTTTGAGAAATCCTTGATGAAGCGACATTAATATCCATCCAACCCTAAGAAGCTGCAAATCTCAGAGGGGTTCTTTGGTGTCGGCCAATCTCAAACTGCCGATACTTTGGCTGGATCTACGACGATTGTTCCTCCTGAGATGATGTGTCTAAGAAACATGACTTGGTCTAACCAAAACTCACATTTCGAGAACTTTCTGAAAAACTTATGCTTTCTCATGATATCAAGGACTCTACCCAGGTGGTCATGGTGTTGGGCTAGGTCATCCGAGTACACCAAAATGTCATCTATGAACACTATCACAAAAGAGTCAAGGAAAGGCTGGAACACACTATTCATGAGGTTCATAAAGACACTAGGTGCATTGGATATTCCAAACGGCATGACCACAAACTCATAGTGGCCATATCAGGTTCAAAAAGCTATTTTAGGTATATCCTCATTCCTTACTCTCACCTGGTGGTATCCTGGCCTCAAATCGATCTTGGAAAAGACTCAAGCCGATTTGAGTTGGTCAAACATGTCATCTATTCGAGGCAATGGATACTTGTACTTAATGGTTGCCTGGTTGATCATCTGATAGTCGATACACATCCGAAGCGACCCATCCTTCTTCTCAAAGAGGACTGGTGCTCCCCAAGGTGATGTACTAGGCCGGATAAAGCCTTTATCCAACAACTCCTACAACTGGGTTTTCAACTCAAGCAACTCTATAGGGACCATTCGATAGGGTGCCTTAGATATAGGGTTAGTTTAAGGAGCTAACTCGATGGAGAAATCTACCTCCCTCTCAGGGGGAATCCCTGGTAGATCATTTGGAAATACATCTGCATACTCCCGAACCACCTCTATCTCCTCTAAGGATCACCCCTTAACCTCAGGTTCAGAAACTATGGATAGGTAGGCTCGACAACCCTTGGATAACATCCACTTAGCTTTCAAGGCAGACGCATAAAGGCTGGTTGTCGCATCCTTCCTTCCTCGAATTGTGAAGTGCGAATGGCCAGTTTTTCTAATGAGAATCTTATTTTCCCTACATTCAATATGGGCTTTGTAGGTGGAAAGCCAATCCATACCGATGATTACATCAAAATCATTCATATCGAGGAGGATGAAGTCAGTGGGAAGCTCATGGTTCAATTACTTAACTGGCAAGATTGGGGTTTTCAAAAGAGATGTATAAATACGACCACTCGGGGTTGTGACATCCAAAACATAACCCAAATCCTTGATATCCAAATAAAGCATAGTTGCCAGATTTCTCGAAATAAAAGTATTAGTAGAACCAGAATCAAAAAGTGCTTTTACATGTTGTCCCATGACTTCCAACAAGCCTACATAGTTCATACCATATCAGAAAGCTATTACATGTCCTACTGGAAAAAAAAAAAGGAAAACTCTAGGGGTTATTACCCTCGATCAGCCTATTAGCATTCGCCTGAGCTTCTTCATTGTCGATGGAGAACACTCTAGCTTGCCTCCTCTCTCTAGTAGGGGGTGCTCCGGTCGGTGCTCCTGCTGGGGGTGCTGCAACTACCGGTTGTGCTGCCACCGGTTGTGACCCCAAAGGTCCCCTTGGGTCGGGCTGAGGGTAGTTGGTGATGAAGTTCCCCTCTTGCTGACATCAGAAACACACCTTCTTCTCAAAGAGGCACTTCCCATGATGTGTCCGTCCACAGGTATGACACTTCTGGAAGTGATTTTCACCACGTGGTTTGCCTTTGTGTTTGTGCTTGCCTTTGCTATGGTTGCGCCCTTGCCTCTTCTTGTGCTCATTCTTCTGTCCCTGAGCTCTTTCAGTGAAACCTAGGTATCCTTTGGAGGGATTCTGGATAGGCATCACCATCCTTTCCATGTCCAAGGCGGTGTTGTAGGCTTTAGAGAAAGTCTTTGGCTTGCTATCCCTCACACGAGGCTTGATGCAGGGTTGCAGATGCTCTATGAAGTGGTCCACCCTCCTCTCTTCATCCATCATGTGTCCTAAACGTTCCAGGATGCAGAACTTGTGACCAAAGTCCGCAACTGATGATCTTCCATGAGTCATGTTGGTGAACTCCCTTTCCTTCTCCTTCTTGGCTAAAATAGGGATGAATCTGGCGGTGGAGATGGTTTTGAAATCAGTCCACGCCATTGGTTCTTTGCTTAGGTCTCTACCTGTGTTATGATTCTCCCACCATATCTTGGCTACACCTTCAAGGAGGTGAGAATAAGCATGTGCCCTTAGTTGAGGTGCAGGCACCCTATCTCCTAGATGTGTGATCGTCACCATCGGCACAAAGAATAAGCACTGGGTGATAAGAAGATGATTCTATAGGATCTCTCATAAAATTTCTATGAGAAGATTGGAGAGATGAAATAGTTATTGACTTTAAGAGAGATGAAATAGTTATTGACTCGAGTCCCTTCTTCACTGGGTGATAAGAAGATGATGCTATAAGATCTCTCAAGGAATTTCTATGAGAAGACTAGAAATATGAAATAGTTATTGACTTAAAACAACACAAAGAATACTAGGTTAGTATAATCACTTAAAAGGAAACAATGATAGTACGTGAATGGTGTGAAGAATGAGAGAATTTGCACCCCATTTACAAAGAAAAGATAGTTTCTTAATCAAACTATAAGTTGGAGAGAAGATCACAATGGTCTGCATCGGTATAAGATGTGAATTTAGAACCATCCGTCTTATGGATATCAAATATCATAGTTATAGTTGTACTTAGATATCCTAAAGTTCTTTTTACTATAGAGAAATGAAACTTATTTGTATTGTCTTGAAATGTAGCATAAAGACCAAGTGAAAAGAGTATGTGAGTCCTATAGACTGTAAGATAAAGTAATCCACCAAATATTTCTTTGCATAGGTGAGTATCTATAGATTCTCCTTATTTGTGTTTATCATTTTGAGTAGATGTTTCCATAGAGTAGGACATGTATTGCAAATTTTCATGGTAAATGTTTTCAAAAGATCATTACTGTATTTTTCTTTACAAGATAAAATTAATTTGATTTTTCTAATTTGGAAACCAAAGAAGACAGAGATTTAATCCATTAGGCTTATTTCACATTTGTTATAAATTAATTTAATAAAATTATCGTGAAGTATATCATCCTTTGATCAAAACATGAAGTCATCAACATATATTTCTACACATAAAAATATATCTACAAGTTGAACAAATAGTGTATTACATGCTTGTATAGTAATATAACAAACTTTAACAAAAAGAATCAGAGTCACTCATACCACCTCCATGCAAGATTATTTTAGACTCCAAAAAACATTATTTAATGTATGGACATAGTCATCATTTTTCACATATGGAAATCTTCACAATTTGGTGACAACAAATTGTTCATCGGTTATATCTTTTAAAAGTGCTCTCTTGACTTCATTTCGTAAAGTTTAATCATAAGGTGGATATCTAATACAAAAATATATGTACAAACTTTAGTCTAATTTCCTTTGTGTAAGTTTTATCAAAATTAATTCCTTCTTGTTCATTATAACATGGGGACACATGACACACTTTATTACAAAGTAACATATCAGCTTGTTTGGGCTTGTTCCTGAAGTCCCATTTAGTTTTAATGGTGGTTTTATTGAGTGGTCTAAGAACTAAAGCCCAATCTTTGCTTTTTGCAAAGTTTGAAGTCATTTTAGCATGGATATAATCTAGTAGTCATCACCAAGTACGCCATAGATGGATTTTGGTTTCAATTTGGATATAAACACTGTGTTGACTTGTTCTCTAAATGAAATGCACAATTGACTTAACCTATAAGTTATTCTTTGATTAAATTAATAGGACGATCTTTAATGATGCTAGTATAATTTGAATAGTGAGGGTTTATAGAGTTTATAAAATTTTCTCTTTTATATTTTTCTTGATTTACTTGAACATCAAGCATGAAGTTGTTATTTGAGGGATCAAATCTTCAAAAATATCTTTGGTGGATTTTCAATGAATTTCATAGAAGTTGATTCTTCAACCTTTTAAAAAGTGATATTAAAAAACATATATCTTGTACCTATTGGGGAGTATCCTAGAAGTAATTATTTGGATAATTTGGCATTTAAGTTATCTCTATAATCCTTTTCATTTAGAATATAACATGTGGACACAAAGGGATGAAAGTAATCCACTTCATGATTTTTGATATAGAAAATAAAATAGTAGGTCTTCTTAAGGTAGATTTTGATAAAACTTTGGTGTTTAATGTAATATATTTTTTCACTACTTTACCTCAAAAGATATATAGAGTGTTGTGTTCAATAAGAGTTATTCTATCCACATATTGAAGTGATCTATTCTTCCTTTCAATTAAACCATTTCGTTTTCAGTTCTTTCTGAATAGAAGTTTTGTCCATATGCTCTTTCAAAAGATCTTTTAAATTCATTGTTTTTTAACTCTCCCTGATGGTAATTTCTAATGGTACTTATCCTAAATTGATGTTCATTTTTCACTCTAGTGTAATAGTTCTAAAATCTTTAGTTTCACTCAGGTTATTCTCTGTGGTTGAGTCTCAACCTATCTAGTGTGATCTAGTCTTGTCCTTCCCCTTTTCCTTCAATTTACAAAGTTCTTACCTTCTTTCTTGAACTCTGGACACTTGCAGTTGAGATGTTCTCTTCTTCTACATTCATCACCTGAAAAAAGGAGACAAGTAGCTTTTTTTTTAAATAATCTTCCTATTACATCTTTTCCTTCTTAATTAGAGGAATTTTTTCTAAAAGAATTTGAACCTTAGAAGAAAAGGCTTTTCATCTAGGTTTCTCTTATTCTTGATGAACATGGTCTTTTAGCTTGACCCCATATGTTTTGAGGTTGCCAATCAACTCTTTAATCTTTCAATATTGAGATCACTTGATTTGTGTATCGATATTACTTTATTTTCATATCCTGCAATGAAAGATCCCAAGATCTAGATGACCAGTTCTTTCTATGTATCTTCTCTCTAAATATATAATGAAACACTAACAAGGATGAAAAATATACAATAAATTTGGACGATTGACTATTTATTTCCCATCCAAAATAAGTATTACTGGTGTCTATGGATATTAATCTTGAATTCTTTATCTCGGTTAGTTCCATTATGGGTAACTGAAAGTTTATCCACATCTAGAATGTGGACTCCAAAGATGGTTAACAAATGAATAAAAAAAACAAACTATAGAATAAATGATACTTATCACTTCATTGTTAAGTGTATCACTCTTCGAAATTCCTATATGCAATTATTCAATTATAGATATAGGTTACATGTTTTTTGGAGCAAATATCTTACATAGATCATGGTTGATACGTTGTATAAGAAAATGCATCCTCTTCTTATAGTATCAATAGTTTGTGAAAGGCTAGAGGCTTGGTGTTGTTGTCGTGGACTCCTTGAAAGTTGAGCATTCCCACCACATTGTCTCCCGTACTTTATATTTTTTTAATGTTACTCAGAAGCCATTCTATGATACCAATTGAAAGTATGGTCTAGGGGGTGAATAGACTATATATAAAATTTAGAAATTATTAAGATACAACATTTGGTAGAAACTATTTGTAATAAAAGAAACTAAAATAATATAGGAGGAAGGATGAACATGAATGTTGTCTAATTTCTTCCTTGCCTTTTCAACCACTAGGATTTGGAAAAATATTTGTTGAAATTGTTTTGATGCATTACAATTTAAAATTAAATTACAAAATATGACTATAAAGATCAAATCGTTGCTCCTTTAGATGTTGTTCATGGGAGATCACCACTATTTCCCTGTAGAGCATCTGGGAAATCACCTATAACACCATTTTACTTATGGACACAAGAAGGTCCCCATGTCTTATCCTCTTTGTCAAGATCAAGGACGACCACCCATTGCCTATAAACTAGTTTCTTCTATACTCCCTTTGAATCAACTCTAGAAGACTCCATCACAAGTGAAAAAGATTGGAAGAAAGGAAATACAAGCATACTAAGATTGTTGACGGGATTCTCAATATATAGGAAATCTTATGGCAATGAAGAGGCTAAAACTTGAGCAAAAATGATATTATAAAACAATTTCACTATGATATATTCTCAAATAAATTCTATGGCTTAAGTGTATGTTCAAGTAGAAAAAGAAATTTCCTATATGGAATGGGTTAGTGTTGGTTTAGGGAAGACAAATCTAGTTTATAGGAGCATCTTTGGTAGAAAGAACCATTTTATAAAGTTTAAAAATGAAATCTAGCAATGAATGTGATTAAATTACTTGTTGTTCAAACTTTACTTCTACCAAGATGTACTTTAATTCAATTGTACCTCGACCAGGCTTTATATGGAAGTGCATTGATTCAACACAACATCTAGTAAATTGAAATTGTGACATTTGGATTACTCTTTGATCAAACTAGTGTTTGGCCAGATTGTACCCACCAAAGAAATAAGTTTTACTAAGCCTATTTTTATCAAACCATACGTTTTCCTAAGAATCCTACTGACTAAAATAGGTACTAAAATAGAATTTTGGATCTAGACACTCAAGCAATAAAATATAGTAATTCTATGGATTCTAATGTAGATAACTCATACAAAATGGTCTATTGGGCTTATATGCATGAGCCCATTTATAATAAATAACATAAATGAAATTAACAATCACTTTATAATCACGTGGAATAAAATAAAGTAAATATTTTCTTATAAAATGTGATGTTTTTATTTCAATTTTCTAACTTATATGATTTTGTAACACTTAGTCAAATACTTTAGTAACAACATAAACAAGAAATATGTCATTCGTCAAAATAGGTTTGTATAAGAACTTTAGGCCAACAAGAACTACATCTAGATTCAAATAGGTTATGCCAATGCTACTTCTATAATGAGATTGATAGGGAGTATATATGGGTAGAATTGCATGCTTCATGATTATTTTGAATTTAGTGATTGTGAAATCAAAGAGATATCATTGCATGCTACATTTTTATAATGGTAATACTTACGATAAGTGATTTTTAATATTGAGAACCTTTAGATTCAAATTGCATGTCTATATGGTGAGCCCCTTGCCTAATTTTGTCCATTATAATTGATCCAAGATATTAAAGTTTTGTGATAGATATTTTTTTTAATTTCTTTTATTCCTATCATATTTATATTTCCTAGCTAATTTGACAAAGGCTAAAACTGGCATCCTTTTTTTTCATGAAATTGATCCTAAAATGCTACTTTGATGTCATTCTCTTATGAGTGATTGGCATTTTATAGATAATTGTAAATTATATTTTGCCTAATTTTGATCTACAATCCAAATCTCATCAAAATTCTTTGCAAGTGAGCCACATTTGAAATATTATGTAGGAGCTTAATTTTGGTATGCAAATCTTTAAATAGTTCTTGCAAGAAAACATTAACCTTTGGCAAACTAAAGTTGATGAGAACCACCTCATTCTTTATGAATAGTATAAGAAGAAAAGATATTACAAATAATGCCCAATCTCTTGGACATTTTCAGGTGAGGTTGGTGTTTCATGTGCTTCAACATTTTGTAGGAATTGTTATCATCTTCAAATTGTTTGGTAAATCTTTTTTAGTAGTTTGTGCAAAATATGCACCATTGTTCATGACATGGAAGATAAGATAAGATTTATAGATTGTTTAGACCAACATGTGCACCCTTGTGTATGGATGATTAATCATGCTTATTAGATAATAATGCATCCTTTATTGTCTCCAACGATATCTATATATAGTATTTGAATTTTTCATTTAAATGTTAAGTTTTTTATCCTTTATTTTTGTTCATATCAAGAATTTTATAATGAGCTCTTCAAGTGATGGTTGCCTACGGTGCACATACAGGATGAAAACAACAACTATAGATGCAATTGGAGGAGTTGAATTTGGAGTTGTATCTCCATCTTGAAGTAGTGGGTTTCCATTGTTGAGATATTTTCTTTAATGTTACCTTTTGGATATCTATTAAGTTCCAAACTTCTTCGTATGTTGGAAACTTTTAAAGACTTTTTCTTCACCATATAATAAGAGAAATATAAGGTTTGTCTTAAATATTTGGAATTGCCTAGAAACAATATCATTCCCTATTTTGTCCTGATCTCTAATGCTATAAAATGTTTATATAATGGTGATATTGATTTAGTTTCAAGTTTTTGATATATTTCCTATGAACATCTTTATAAGTATAATATTGTTAGGAATTGTGGTGGGAATGTGACAATGCTTTTGACTACCTGAGGGTAGGATTTTATGTGGAAAATTTTTCAAAGAAGAGGAGAGAAAAATCATAGGATGATACTAGCCAACAAGCACAATGTAAGTTAGACTACAATCACACCACCTATATTTAGTCTTCCCTATATCTGGATAGATGGCCCACTTGAGAAAAAAGATAAGGAAGAAGAGAATCACATCCAATGCATAAATAAAATGTACCACTAAACTTTTCTTCTAACAACACCACTGACATTGTTGGGGATGAGACACATGCTTATGTCCTTTCTTGTTGTCACTGTGACCATTGATTGGGATGCCTCTTCTATTGATGAGGTTGTCTATCTAAATACTGAATGTGGTACTCAATCTAGTTGGCTACTCCACCTAGAACTCTGATGTGTCACTAGATTTCCTCTCTATCTAAGAAACACAATATGCATCCTCTGTTAAATGGATGGACCATTGTCATTGTGATTTTTGTTGCACCAAGAAAGTAT
The DNA here is from genome assembly GCA_963693085.1 of Alisma plantago-aquatica. Classification (NCBI taxonomy): domain Eukaryota; kingdom Viridiplantae; phylum Streptophyta; class Magnoliopsida; order Alismatales; family Alismataceae; genus Alisma; species Alisma plantago-aquatica. Next base: position 94,557,856 of record OY856414.1, on the reverse strand, counting down.
CACTAGATGATACACGTTCTCTGCAGATTAGATCTTCTGTCATTTTTGATGCACCACCTATGTGCTCTTGGTTGAGAAATGCATGTCTTTTATGAAATCTAAAAACTAATATCATTGTTGATGCACCCATTGTGTTGCCAACTGATGGACATCCTCCACATCTCAAGAAAACCACCACTTCTACTCATTCATCCACTATGTTATTGAATGATGCACATGCTCCACTAATCAGACAAAACACCATAAATGCTAATGTCTCAACACCAACAAAGTTCCACAGATAGGTGTGCATCCTTTGGTGCTCAGTTTTTTTGTCATTGTTGATGCACCTCTACTATGACACTAACTTCCAATTGTTATTATGCCTCAAGGAAGACTGGTTTCTCTCTTATCCACAAGTTGCATCATTGATACCCCTGCTTTGCTAGTGAATGCCAACCACTACTTTGCCTCAAGGCAAACTCATTGGACCTCTCTTATCCACAAGATAGCTCCATTGTCAATGGACTCAATGTGCCACAAACCACCAACCATTATCTCACCTCAAGGTGAAGTCAGAGGCCTTCTCTTCTCCACCAGAAAGATGCACCTTCGATGCAATCAATGTACTGCCAAAAATCAACTACTAATTCACCTCAAGGAAAAATCATTGGCCCTCTCGAATCCATGAGAAAGCATCAATAGTTGTTATTGTCTCTAGGTCTTGTACCAAAAAAGGCACAAACAACAAACAATGGTGGGATCAAACTAATAGGTGGGATGATCCCAATGACATCCCCTCTATCCTCTATGTATAGGAATTCGTGCCATCTGATTGCAACTAGGAATCCTAATTCAATTCTTAGATAGTATTGACAAAACACAACATTGGTTCCTGTTAAGTCAAAATCCAAACAAGTAATGGGTCTGCACCTTCCTTATTCCAACATCTCCCCATCTATCCCATGAGGGATACTTTGTCTTAAACAATCATCTTGAGTAAATTTTAGACACCATCACGACCTATGATGGATTTCGTATGTGCCGAAACTCTTCACACATTTAAGCCGCTTGTAGTTTCAACCTATTTTCTTAATTTCCCATCATGACTTCACGTTGTTCTCTAACAACTAAGAAGAAGAATCATGACATCACATCTTCTTTCCCATGTCTAAAAGTGAAATTTTGTTTTCTCCCCTTTACTAGTCAATCAAGCCATACCGGAGTGAAATTGTGCTTTAGACCATATGTACCAAGCCTCATAAATAATTTGATGATTCTCCCCCATTAATGTAATTCCTCATTGAGATCTCCACATTAAACATAATGATAAAACCTCCACTGTGTCTCTCTTCTTATTCACACCCACGCTATCCTAAAGAAGGCCTTAGAGAAACCTCATCTAACTAGGAGACATCATGTTGCACCTCTTCATGGTTTCTGAAACGTATCTAAAATCCCTTCTAGTAGGAATACCACATCACACACATGCAACTATTCTTTTGATTACATCTTGTCAATATGCACCTTCCAACTTTGAAATGGCATCTTGCTACTCCCACTACATACTTATAACCTCACTCTAATACCACTTAGAAATTGTCATGCAAAAGTGATGATTCTCTATAAGACTTAAGGCATATGATTTAATGTGAAAAACTCTTCCCAAATGAGGAGAGGAAAACTATAGGAAATACCAGACAACAAACACTATGTAACCAAAATTACAACTCACATCTCTTAGATATAGTTTCCCTCAAATATATCTAATTCAAAAACAAATATAAATAAGAAGAGAACCACACACAATGCATAAAAAATCTTCCTTTTTTATGTTTTCTCCTCAAGACACCGCTATCACTGTTGGGGATGAGACACAAGCTTGTGTCCTTACTTGTTGTTTGTGTGACCTCTGACCAGGCCATCTCTTCTACTAATGAGGTCTCATACCTCACTACTATCTATGTTATCGATTGTGGTTGATTCCTCCAAGAAGATTCCAATGTGTAGCATAACTCCCTCCATTAGAGAGAGTTGATAAACGTCCTCCCTTAATCATTTGGACCATTTTTGTTATCAATGTCATTTCACCAACAAAGTGCCACCAACTGATGTGTGTCCTCTTTTGACTGAATTTACCATTGCTAGAGATGCACCACCTATGTGCTCGTGGCTGAGAGATGCACATCCTTCATTGACTGGATAGAGTGATATTATTGTCAATGAACCCACTATGCCACCAACCACTGTGCATGCTCAACATCTAAGACAGACTCATGATGTTGTCAACACACCCATTGTACTCGTAGATTCATGCACATCATCCATTGATCAGACAAAGTGTCATCAGTTGATGTCACAATATCAACAAAGTGCTACTAAATGATGTGTATCCTTTACTACTCAGATCTGCCATCATTGTCGACACACCACCACTATGTCGTCTACAACCAATTGTTACTTGACCATAAGACAAAGTCACTGACTTTCTCTAATCCGAAAGAGAGTTGCACCACCAATGCACTCAATGTGAAACTAACTGCCAGCTGTTACTTTGCTTCAAGAAAATGTCATGGGCCCGTTCTCATCCACAAGAGAGATCCACAATCAATACACCCAATGCACCATTGACTGTCAACCACTACTTCACCTCAAAGCAAATTTGTTGGACCTCTCCTATCCAAAAGAGAGTTGTATTATCGATGCATGAAAGGTGCCACTGACTTCTTATACAATTTCAGTTCAAGGTACAATCACCGACACTCTCTTGTATGTTAGGGACCACCACTAAATCTTATTGTTCTCTCAATCATCTACAAAAGAAGTCATAAACAACCAACAACTAGTGGGATCACACCAACATGTGGATGATCTTAATTGCCTTTTGTAGGGCCTCTATATATAGGCCTCCATGCCATGAGATTGCAACTAAGAATCCTAACTCAATTTGTAGTCCATTTCAAAATAGTAATCCATTTTCACACTGATCCATCTTCTTTCCTTTTTTTTCAATTTAACTCATATTGCAATTTGCAAAACACAAGACAAAATCCTATTAAATTTAAATCCTATTAAACATGGGCTAGAATCTTTGTTGTTCAAAAAACATTATATATACAATGTCATGGCGAGCATTATTAAATCATTTTGATTTCTATTCATCACCATTATAGAACTAAACATATTAAGGTTAAGGATGAGTTCTTAGGTTCATCCATTTAGCTTTTCTAATATTGTTCAACATTAAAAAAATCATTTATCATTTACTTTCTGCATATATTCTTTATTGTTTTACTTTATAATGCCACATTTCACTAGATATACAATGTTACTTTCCATTTACATTCTCTTCTAACCTTGTCTTAGAAAATATTGTTTTTCATTTCATAATTATCCATTAAATGTGAATAGATGTTCTACTATGATCATTTAATTCATTTATATAGATATTTCTATTTTTTTGAAATGATTAGAGCCAATTATTATTCATTCTGCGCTTTGTAGCGGACAAAACAAGGTGTAAAGAGGTGAGATCACCTCCTTACTAAAGGAAATACAAAACATCCACTCATTTCACAAAAATAGAGAATTTGGGATGCTTGCATAATATTCCAAATAAATAAGTTTGATTCCAGATACATTATAAAATGTCAATAGCAGCGGAAATAAAAATACTAAGCCTTTGCATGGCTTTCATTGTTCACTACATGATTGTTTCCAAAAGAAAAAGATAAGAGAAATAGAATCTAGATATAGCAACCTAGTCATCCTTCACAAAAATCTTGAGATTAACTCCGGAGAAAATTTCCTTCAAGGTTGTCCTTCTCCTTACACAACACCAGCACCTGGGTGGTTGGGAAGCACCCAACAAAAGGGAATGGGTAGAAAAAGTATGTGTCAATAAAACTAGTCTAGGATAACAAGATAAGTAAAGCAAGTAAAACAGGCTAGGGTTCATCATAAGATGAAGATAACAAGAGTATGAGGTCATATCAAAAGAAACTTGCTAATAACAATTATATTAAAAAGGGGTTTTGCATGTAAGATAATTATGTCTACCTAACTAAGTAGGGTTGAGGCACCTACCAGACCTCTAACCTTAGGTGAGGGGAGAATAAGACATTCCCAGTCACCTACAATAATATGAGGAGAATACAAGATTCCCAGGGAGAATAAATACATGCCCTCTGTGGGTGGTTGTACATAAGTATCGCTACTTTAAATTAAATAGAACATAAATCTACATGCTATAAAATTAGTTATGGCAAGAATAATTTATGAACAAATAAGCATCGCAGTGGGGTTTAAAACCAAAACAATAAGAAACTATGATCAAATTTGAGGCACAAGAACTTAGGGTTTCAAGAATAGATGATTAGGTCAAATTAAGCCTCATTAGGAAAGAATAGTTTAAGGCATAAAATTTCCCAACTAAAGTGTGTTAGATGCGCATACCTCTTCCTTTGAGCCCTAGAAACCACTTTCTAAAATCCTAAGCAAGATTAGAGTCCTCTTGTCCTATTATCATAACCATGTTCATGTATTAGCATTATATGCATTCATTAAGGACTTAAAACCCTAAATTTATCAACTTTTTCTACAAACCATTGATTTAGGTCTTGAAAACATCACCCCTATTTTAATTAGGGTTTTCTAATCAAAATAACATATAAATATTATGTATTTTGAAGATATGGACTTTTAGGGTTATTTTAGTTAATTAAATCATCCCCAAAACACATATTTGAAAAAACTCAAAACTAGGCATCAAAATTATTTTTATTAGATATATCATCCTTTTTTGAGTCTATAACATATTTTACTTTTAATTTTGGCCCAAGGAATTAATAGTTATGAATTATTTAAGTCTGACCAACTGGAAAATTAGGAAATTGGATTTTCAATTTAGAAGCACAGAGAGGGTGCAAGACTGGGTTTGGGCCCACCGCTTGGCCCAATCATAGTGAGCCAAGACTATGGCCCACCTCCCTGACTGGCATCGGTCCAAGCCGGGTCGGCTCGGTCAACACAGGGCAAAAGACCATCGGGTCCACACGTGGAACAAAGGAGAAAAGAACCGATCAAGGGCATAATGGTAAAATAATGAAGATCATCTCTTCCAAGACCCCGACGCCATGGTCGGCACACGCAACACCTGCTACTTGTGGGGTTTTGGGCAAAATGGCTACACTCAAAAGAAAATTGACACACAAGTACTCAAAATGAAGAGCACAAGAAACTGAATAAGATGGTGCCTTTTATTTGGCCAGAGATGAAGAGAGGAGGATGAGAGGAGTGCCACAAGTTGTGCCTCTTTGGTGGCTCTTCGAGGGTCAAAATAGTGATGAAAAATCGAATTGACTAGTGCATTGAGTTGCAAAGGTGATGGGGATTCTTGGGGTGTAAGTATTTATAGGCAAGGGGTATGGGGTAGGGTTGTGGTACCCAAGGTGAGAGGACTGCTTTGACCAACTTTGGGGATTTCTCGAACCTTCACCAAATCATGAAAACTTTGGGATAATCATGTGGAAACTCAAGAGGAGTCCAGAGCACCAAAAACTTCAAGATTTCATTGAGTGTAGAGAGAGATATCGCAATACAAAAAAATCCAAAACTCTCTCCCTACTTCCTAATCTGGACCGAGGTAGGAGACAAACTCTCTACCATCTGCTTGATCCAAGGAGCCTTCTGGGCCATTGGATCATGCCAAACTAACCTTATCCGTGTGACATTTGATTTCTATTTGAACTATAATTCGAATAAAGTGACATATACAATATTTAATGAATTTCTCTTTCTTCTTTTGAGGGATCAAACAATCTCCAAATTTAATAAAAATTAATACCCTGACTGATTTTGAGGTGTAGAATCCGAATATGGAATTAGTTTTTCCTTTTGAGGACTTTAATGGGTTAAATAATTCAAAACTTATTTTCTCTTTCCTCCTACATTTATGACTCTATGATTATCCAAATATGATCAAATTTCAACCATGTGTCCCAATTAATATCTTCGATACGATTTTGCTATTATTCGGTCATGTTTTTGCCATTTATTTAATTAATCCTCAAAATGAAGGTTCTACACACTTTCTCTCACCTACTTTTTCATATTATCCAAATATCATCCAAATTAGTTGAAAACTTGCCCAAAGGCTTATTTTTATTCCTAGATTACGAATTTGGAGTTAGTTTACCAATTTGGGAACATTAGATATTTTATTTCTCTTTCTTGGCTTATTTCATACTTTCCTTTAAAAAAGGCTTTTATATATATTTATATTTTCCACATTGGGCGATACTTGGCCCTTAAGTAACTTTTCGTTCAAGAAAACAAATGTGTATATAAAATTATCTCATGGGTTCACTTAATTGACATTTTTGGAAATATATTCCACAATATCTCCTTTTATCCTATTTATAGCATTTATCATCTCCTTTATATATATTTTGGAATTTCTTTTCTTTTCCCTATTCTAAAAAGTCCCAAAAAGTTCTAACACAAATTCCATCACTATTTGTATTACTTAAGTGGACATTTGCACTTTAGGCCCATTACTTAGGTTTCTACTGAGGTATTTGTGCATAACACCCTTTATTAAGAATATATGGGAAATATTTATCCAATAACCATCATAATTCCACTAAATCAACTCCAAAGACATATGGGTCAAAATTGGAGGACAAATCTTATAGAAAAAGAGATACATAGAGGATTTCAGTATGTTACACAAGGTGGACATCAATCTGGTTCATATGTGTGAACCAGGGAGGAATGTGAGTAGTAAAGTTAAAGGAATCAAGAGTGTTAATGGAGTGATTTTCTAGACTATCAATTGTTCCATTTATGCTACGTCGTACATAGTGGATGGAGCCTTCTAATGGGCCACCAAGTAGGTTCATTGCTTCCTTGGAGAAAGGCAAGAACTGTGGAAGAGGGTTGGGTTTTTTTTAGGTTGTCCTTCTCTTCCATGGAGTCTATGAAGATATAGAAATCCCTCCAGTGTTTGTCTTTCCAAAGCCGCAAGGCATACAAAATGGCTTTGATTTCACTCCCAAGCGAGGAGGTCAACAAGATAGATTGACAGGTGCCTAGTACATGAGCTCCAAGAGAGTTGACAACATGGATGTCAATGGCCACACTTGATTGACACATCACAAAATGTTGCATCAGTGAATATGTACAAAGAACGCTCACCAAGATTCACTGGTGTTGGTGCTACCATGAGAGCAGGTATACTATGGCAGTCAGAAATCTTAAGAATCGTCTTTGTTTGAGACTTGATAAAGGCAACCTTCCTGGTAGATGGGCAAGTTTTCTATTGGTGGAGTTGCTCGTTTTGACACATCTAGAGATTCTAACAAGCAACAACTTGTAGAATAGAAACCTCATGGCTATTGGGTTTGCCCATAGTGCACATTTCAATCCAGTCATTCAGTGGCAAATGTGCATGCTCTTCTCCGGGAAGTAGCAGTTGCCATACAACCATGCTAACTGAAAAATCGTGGAGGGCATGAGGGATAGTATCTTGATCATTGTTGCATAGAGGACATGCTTCAGGCACATCCATATTTTGTCGATGTTTCTCCATGTTATTCATGAGTGCTCCATGTTGCAACAACCAGAGGAAAACTATAATAAATTCTGGAATCTTAGCTTGCCAAATCTTTTTCCAGTTGTCAATAGATGCTTCTTCCTTTCCCTATCGGATCCACCTATAGACAGAGCGGGAGGTGAACATGCCGATCAACTTTAATGTCTAGATCCAAGCATCATCATTAGCATCAAGAGTTGGAGCAGGAATGAGGGTGATTGCAGACCATGTCTCTTTTGATAAGAATTGGTATATGAAATCCAAGTCCCACACACCATAAGAGATAATCATAGAGCTGACTGTAAGGTCCCAGATATCCTGAGGGATGTGCCAGTCTAGTGAGAAGTCTAACACTGAGTGGGCCTCTATCCATTTGGCATCCCAAGTATTCATGTGTTTTCCATTGTTTATTGCTTTATGACAGAGGCCAACAACTTGGTCTATATGCTTCTTGATGAAGCCCCATGCAGGGGAACATGGAACAAAAGTGAAGCGCTGTCCTCTAACATATTTGTCTTTCATCACCTGAACCCAAATTTTATTAGGTTCATTGAGGAAGGTCAATATGTTCTTCATCACTAGTGCGTCATTCTTATCTCTTGCATCCCTGATGCTGAGACCACCATTATCTTTGTTGGAGGAGACTTTCTTCCAGGAGACAAGAGAGGTTTTCCTCCCATTTCCAGTGCCTGACCAAACAAATCTACGAATGTGCTTTCTGATGTCATCAAAGAGGTGTGGAGAAGGCTTGATAGTCTGCATGGTGTATGTTGGAATCACGTGTAAGGTGGACTTGGACAAGGTTATATGACCTGTAAGAGACAGATGCCTCAGCTTCCAACTATTCAGCTTGGTCTGGATGGTAGACAATATGTTCCCATGCATTTCTTTGTTGACATGGTGATGGAGGATAGGCACCCCTAAGTACTTCCCCAAGTCACTCGTCCATTTGAAATTAAGTTTCCTACTGTTCGAATGTATGAGAGGCCTTGTGGTATTCTTACTAAAGAAGCATCTTGACTTAGGCTTGGAAACTAGTTGACCGAAGGCCATAGAGAAATCCCTTAGAATAGAGCAGACAACCCGGGCCTGGGAAATCAAGGCTTCACCAAGGAGTAAGATATCATCCACAAAGAAGACGTGGGATAACTTCATCCCTCCGCATGACAGAGTGATTGGCTTCCATGATTACGCTTCCACTAAATTAGAGATTGCTTAACTGATCCTTTCCATACACATGATGAAGACATAGGGGCTTATAGGGTCACCCTATCGAACACCTTGTGAAGACTTGAAAGGCGGTAGAGGCTCACCCTCCCAGAGGATGGAATTCAACCCCTTGCTGATGATCAACATGATGATAGCAATAAGTTTGTTGGGGATTCCCGTGAATAGCAGTGTGTCATGAATGAAGTTCCAACTCATCTTGTCGAAGGCCTTCGCAAGATCAAGTTTAAAGCACATCATTGGTTTCTTGGAAGTTGTAGAATTCATTGAATGGATTACTTCTTGCACTAGGAGAATGTTATCACTGATGTGCCTTCTTGCAATGAAGCTTGACTGTGTTGACGCAATCTAGTCATTCATAAAGGGCTTTAGTCTTTTGATAATGACCTTGGATATAACCTTGAAGCAACTGTTATTCAGAGAGATTGGCCACAGGTCGCTACAACATTGAGGTAAATATGTTTTAGGGATTAAGACCATATATGAGTCTTCTAGTTCTGAGTTGATGGTCTCAGACTGAAAGACCTCCTTCACTGTACGGATGATGGAGCTGCCGACGTGGTCTCAATTATGATGAATAAAACTTGTATAGACACCATTCGGTCCAGGTGCTTTCAAGGGCGCCATAGAGAAGATGACCTTTTTGATTTCAGCATCTCTCGACATAGAGTTCAGACTGGCGTGGACAAACTCACAGATGGTAGGAAAGGCTCCAGGTTATGAACATATCCAATTGGTGTCAGGCGAAGCACCTTGAGTCAGTGAGTCCTTGAAATAGTGGCAGAGAAGACTCTTGATCTCGACGGTTGAGGAGATCCAGATTCAATCAGCATTCTTCATGTAAGATATTTTGTTGAAGTGTCTCCTGCCTTCACATAAGACTAGCACTACAAAAAACTGGGCCATTATTCACGGGAGAGTCCTGTCACAAACCCCTCTTTACAGGCCCTCAGAAATAGGGACGGTTGAGGGTCTGGCCCTCACAAATGGTCTGTGAAGAGAACTCACGTGACAAATACCAGTGGCCCTCACGAATACAATTTTGAGGGACTATTTAGCCTTCATAAATACATTTTTGAGGGACGATTTAGCCTTCATAAATACATTTTTGAGGGACTATTTAGCCTTCATAAATACATTTTTGAGGGACTATTTAGCCTTCATAAATACATTTTTGAGGGACTATTTAGCCTTCATGAATACATTTTTGAGGGACTTGATGGTCCTGGAGAAAATATTTTTGAGGGGCTATGTGGTCATCATCAATGCAATTTTGATGGTCAATCTGGACCTTCATCAATATATTTATGAGGGACTACTGTAAATGATTTGGTTATTGATTATTGAATGATTTATTAAATGTTAATTAATTATTACTATAGTGAATATCAAATTTTAAATGAAAACTTTGTATACATAACCTCAAGAAATATTTTTATACTAATTCACATGACAAAATGACACATAAAAATGTTAAATCACCTCAAACCAATTTTTTTATTGAAGCAAAATATTATCCATACATTGCATGCTCAAAGTTGATATAAATAAAGAGTACATATGGTTTTAAAATTTGAGATTGATGACAATCAACATATCATGCTAGAAACTCTTAAGATCTATAATGTCTCCATATTCCTTCAAATGGTGTGGTGCTCTTCATCAATGCCAGGCCTCATACGGTTAGGTACTTGAATATTCTTCTCCTAAAAATGACAAATCATTATATTAATAAAATTTAAAGTTAATACATAAATCATAGTACAACAAATAACTTACCCTTATATTTCGGTTTTGGTCTACTCCAAGGCGCATTGTCGGTCGAAATGCATCATTAAAAGCAATTCTACCCTATCAATATAAATACAAAAAGGAATCAGAGCGAGTGCGAAGTAGAGAAAAATGTAAGTGAACCAACATAGCCGCAACATGCACCCGTAAACTAAAATTATGGTTGAGCTCAGTAACTAATACATAATTAAAAAAACTCAGTGGGTTAGTTAAATAGTACATGCCTATATCTCTGTTGACTGCACTTAGTTTCTTTCATAAGTGAGATGCATCTACACATACAAAAAGAGGACGATCCTCTCATGATTAACCACATGAACATTATTTTGCAGAAAAACTTCACATTATTGATGAGCATGAATAAAACTCTATCTATACACAAGCCTATATATCATTCCAACTTCCATGCAGTTGGATCGTAGAGTTTAAACATTAGAACAGACTCCAGTAGACAATTTAACATTAGAACCTCAATTACTGCAGCAAGTTGCTGCTTCCACTCTAGCAACCACCCCCTCTCTCCCTCCACAACCTCTTAACACCTACACATTCTACTCTTGAACCAACTTTAGCATAGCAGCAAGCTGATGCTTCCACATCAGCCAACAACCACCCCAAGAAACCACCTCCACATCAGCAACATGCTACTACTTCCTCCCATCTCCTAGAAACCACCTACAAATCTACAGACCACCCAATCTTCCATCATAACATCATCATCTCCTAGCAGCATGCTACTACACGCCACCACCAGCCCACACCATCAGCCAGCACCAACAGCCCGCACCATCAGCCACCACCAACACCTACACATAAGCACTCCCACCCACCAGCCAACACCATCCAACATCCACCACCACCACCATCCAACATCCACCACCATCAATCCTAAGGGTTTTTGGAAACCAAAGGGAGGCTGCAACTTTATCCTCAATTGAGATGTTAATTGAGAAGTTAAAGGAATTTCACAACCACGAGCTATGAGGATAAGATATGAATATTAATAATATGTAGTAGGAATTGCACAACCATGAGGACAACATAACATACCTAGAAGAGTTGAGACCTAACGAACTTGTATCATCAGTGTGCTTACATATATTAGAGATATTAGCAGCATGAAGTATATGAAGAAACTGACTAGGTTTCCTGAGAGAGTTTCTTGAGAAATTTGACCCCACCCCACCCTTTAGAGAACACCATCAACCAGCCTCTCATCATCTCTTACACCCACCCTTTTGTCATAGACTCAAATGCAGTGCCACTTCCACACCTTATCTATAGCCAAGCAGCAGATGTACTAAAAATTTGAGGATATATTTCTGAAGATCTATGCCTTTTAGAACTAAAAGAGAGTTTTGTAGCAAATGTAGCATTTAGCTATCCTGGTATGTAGCTTCCATATGGGACCATCACTATTTCTAGCAGGGCACACAAAGATTTGGAATAGTTCAAGAACATATAAGATTTGGAATAGTTCAAGAACCAGGCAGTTCCTTGACTGGACAAGTAGGGGACAAGGGCATCTGGAGCCGAAATAGTAGGCAATAACAATATTCATCATCACAATCACTGCCATCTTTAATTTGAATTGATAACTATAGGAGAATCAGGGACAACAGAATTAACATGAAGAAAATGAAACAACAGTAAGAGGAAGACAAGTACGAATTGGTGAGAGAAAATGGGATAAAAAGAGCATGCAAATGGTAGAAGTTCTATAGGAAGAAGTCAGAATAAGACAAACCAAGGGCAGTAAAAGGAGATTGAAAGAGGAAGAATCAACAAAACAAAATAAAAAACAGCAGTAGAAGGTGCTGAATTAGAAAATATAGAGGAAGGAATAGGTCAGTGAAAATAAATGGAAACATGCAAACAACAGTGGCTAAGAGAGGAGATTTAGGAGGAAGAAATCAGAAAAAGAAAATTAGATATGTAAATAGTAGTAGTAGATTTCGTAGCAGGATGTATAGGACAAATTTGAAAAAGAAAATATGCACATGCTTGCATAGTAGTAGGAGGGAATATAGGATGAATAACTCAGAAAAAACATAGCAGCAGGACGCAGGAATAAGATGCAGGAGAATGGATTAAAAAAGAAAAGAGAAAGAAGCAAGAACAATAAAAATATGAAAAAGTAGAAAAAACTTAACAAACAGCGCTATGAGGACATATCAATTTGGCCCAAATCAATCCTCATTTCCCCAAATCAGACATGATTTTCCTCAGACTAGACCTAATTTGCCAAAATTTGACCTGATTTACTCTAAATCAGACCTATATCAACCATGCAATGACTGAAGGTGATCTAATTTGACCAAATCTAGACTCGATTCATGCTATTTTAGCCTTTAAATTGCATAATTTGGGCCTAAAACGCCTTAAACGCCCACTTCATGTAGATAAGCTGAAATGAATTACTTACAGGATTTAAACGCTGATTTCTTGGTGTGAAAGACACCGATGAAGATGTGGTTGGTGTGTTCTGCATTTGGGGATAACTTTGTCGATTATTACCAGAAGAAGGGGACCAACTTTCAATTGCAGCCTTTAATAAAGTGTACATGTTAATATTCTTATGTGTATGAATATTGAAAATAATCTATAGCTGTAATGAGTTACCTGTGGCAAAAAGATCCGTGGATGTCCATTGCCTTGTATGGAAAGCCTGCCTACTCCATTCTCCCTTGAATTGGCTTGTATGGAAAGTCTGCCTACTCCAGTCTCCCTTGAATTGCTTGGTCTAGAAAGTCTTCCTAAGCCATCCCCGCTTGAATTATTTTGGCTGGGAAACATGCATACATCTGCACCATTACTTGTATTGTCTTGTATGTGAAAAGAACCCACATCCGACCTATTTGTGCCACTTTGCATGTGTAAGACACCTGTAGTATTCTGATTGGGGTATTCAGCTGCACAATCAACATTAATACCGCCATCCTATAACAAATACATCAACAATGTCAAAAAAAAATTATATATTACATTGACATAGACAACTGAATCTGAGTTACCTGTGATTGATTATACCAAGTCATTAATTGGGAGACGGAGTTCTTCAATCCATTTACTGTTTCTTCGAGTTCCTTAAGTTTATCCTGAAATGGAAAACAAATTACAAACATCAATCTAATAGACTAGTTGTAACTAATAGTTCAAGTTTAGATTCTCTCCAACATACATCCTTTGCATTGCTTTCCTCAAGAAGCATTTCATATCTTATACGGGCAGCTTTTCCCCTATGTCCTATCTCTTTGTTCCCAATTCCAACACCTTGGATCCTAGCCTTTTTGGAAGGATTTAAAACTTGCAAATAAGCAGCATGTGTTAGATTATCAACACTTCTAGGATCTATTTCTTCTTGGTTTGCTACTTGGTTTTCCACGATATCAGAGATTTCAAGCTGTAATTAGAAAGCATCATAAAAGGAAATCTTAAATTGAGATATCTAAGCATATGTAGCTTTGTAGACATCATAGGAAAGCAAATATCCATTTTCTAACCACTTGTGGGCTTTTGTCGTAAACTTTTTCCAAAATTTTGTTAAGAGGCACAACGGGTTGATCTTCACTGACCTACACATGATAGATAACATAATAATTGTCCATGTTATATGTTCAACTCCTACTAAGAAAGACAAGTGTCCATTATTAATACCATTTCTGCCCGATAACAACTCCATGGCTTTGATCCTGTGGTATGATCCATCACTTTTTTTGCTCTGTTTGCCTTGTTGATCTCGGAAATTTTCTAAACCATAAGAAACATATAATTAGAAAAAGTAGATAGGTATGCATGCAAGTTATATGAAACCATCCTCAATATAAGCAAGCCAATAGCTGGATGTGGAAAGGGGACTGATGTGAAGTGTGGAGTGTGGAAGCTCCCTGAGATCAGAGGAATTGAGCAGAATCAAAAAATCTATAGCAGCGTTGAAGTACACCTGCTGCTGGAACAGAAATGAAGTACACCTGCTAAAGAACAGAAATCAAGCTCTTCTTGCTACTCTTATCATTTATCACATATGGATACATAGAAACAGATGTGTTTTTGAAGACAGTAGGAGCAAACCAAACAGTGTGTGGCATTGCATAAATACTGATTATAGAAGTTTGCATAGATAAATTGCATCCTTCTTTTTGACTTTTGATATCTATCTTTATAGATGTATTGAGCTTTTCTCCCCTTTGTAAATTTTGTGAGTAATGAAAGAGAAACGCGCTTATTGATAAAAAAAAAAGTTATATGAAACCATTGTACCTTAGACTTCTTTGTTCCCCATTCTTTAACAAGATTTTTAAACTGGTCCATATCTATGGAAGCATTTTTCTCAACTTTCTTCATCATCAATTCTGGTTCAATCTTGTACTTTTCATAGTAATCTTTCTTTACACGTGCCCTCCACACTGATATCCCTTTGCTAATGTGTTCATCAATGTGATTCCATGCATTAGGGTGACCGCCTAAATCAAAGTATTTCTACAAAAACATAGAAAATATTACTTTAGATATAACAATCATACAATTTGTTGGTCTTTTATGAAAAAGATTACCTCAATAAATGATTTTCTATCTGCAAAAGCTTGTTCTGGTTGTTCGTTCCACTTCAAGTCTAGATGCCATATGTGTGGTTTCCTTGCTAGCATATGACAATAACGATTCAATTTGGCACCATTCTCCCCAATAGCATTTCCTTCATCATCCCATTGGACCTTGTGACGTGGCTGCCCTTGCTTAGGAAGTAGGCTTTGCTCACTTGCAGGCCCACGTCCATACTTCCTATTCTCCTGTTCATCCTCAACATTTTCTTCAACTATTACATCATTTTCAATATTGTTGGACAGTAGAGTAGGTTCATCCTCACAATTTTCTTCAATTGTGGATGGAGGGACAGCAATAGGTTGACTGGGTGTGTTGTTACAACTAGATCTAGTGAATCGTCTTCCTGCCATCCTTCAATTGACAAGGGAAAAAAATTAGATTATTAGTGCAGAAATGTCAGTAACAAAAGTAGTAGCTACATTTGAAAAACAAATAAATTGCGGAGAATATGAAACACCAACATATGAATATTCAGCATTTGAAAAATATATAACTTGTAGAGTACCTTGGTTTCATATCCCAAAAAAGAATAATGATGTCCTACTTGCTGGTATATGAAACAAGACTAAATAAATTGCAAAGAATATGCCATATAGTAACAGTTTGCCAAAAAAATGCAATACAACATATTCCCCAAGTAAATTATTCTAGACTTGCAAACAAAACAGACAGATTAATGAACTAAACATTAGCCCCATCATTCTTTTTTTTAGTTCTATCAACATAAGATCCCCCGGTGTCACTCCTCGTCCAAGACACATCACTAGTTACACCACCATCAGATTGTAAACCAGTCAAACAATTCTCAATAAGAGGTACTTCAGAATAATCTTTAGGAGGATGCTTTAGCACTGTGCACCAATCATCACCATTAGGATCCTTCACATAAAAGCATTGCAATGCTTGAGAAGCCAGGATAAACGGTTCCTCCTTTTTTTTTAATCCTTGAAGTGTTGATTTGTGTGAACCCATACTCATCAATTCGCAACCCGTTAGAAGTGCCTTCATCATACCAAGAACATCTGAATAACGGAACTTTGATTCCTGGACCATAAGTTAGCTCAATAACCTCCTCTAAGTAGCCATAGTACGTGACTTCAGCATTTATAGGATTTCGATCTCTACCACTTGAATAACTTGAAGTGTCAGCACACATATACACTCCACTATTTTGTGTAGTACATGTACTTTCAATGGTCTTTGAACGGAAACGATATCCATTGACCAAAAATCCTTCATAAGACATTCCCTCAACACAAGGGCCTTGGGATAACCATCTCAAATCATCGCTAATATTGTTCGGCCTAATCTCTCGCATTTGCATTACCTTCATAAAAAAGTAAAACATTAATGTAATCTACACTAACTTGAACATTAAGAGTGACAACAATATTTATGTTTGAGACTTACATGCTCTTTCAACCACTTAGAGAACTCCTTTGCATGTTTTGTTTCTAGGGTCCGTGGGGCAATGTTGGGTTCCATATCTTGAAGAATACACATGTGTTCACTTCTTTATAAGAAGTGTCTAAATTAATGTACAACATATATACAAATATCAGCAAGAATTTTAGGACATAATTAAATCTTACCTTCTGTAAACATCCAATTCCTCTTTATTGAAAAGGACATAATGATGGGCTTGTTCCAAAGTGTGGATGTCGAAATTTCTTGACACTCCAACTCTAATTGGAGATCCATCAACATTATGAGGAGTGCGGATCAGTTTTGTCTCAAAATTATGCAAGTACCTACCACAAAATGTCAAACTTTCTTCAGCTAAATAGCAACTAGCAATACAACCAGCCGGTTTAGCTTTGTTGCTTACATACTTCTTAAATTTCTTCAAGTATCTCTCTATTGGGTACATCCACCTAGTTCGGACAGATCCGGCTTGCCTGGCTTCATAAGCTAAATGAATGGGAAAATGCATCATGATGGTGAAGAAAGAAGGAGGGAAGATTCTCTCCAACTGGAAAAGAGTGACAGCAATTTCTTGTTCCAATTCTTTGAATTCTTCCACATCAATAATGTTAGAGCAAAGCTTGTTGAAAAATGAGCACAAATTAGCAATAGGCTTGTACACATCTAAGCTTATGCAATGTCTCAAGGCAACAGGTAGAAGTTGATGCATAAGAACATGACAATCATGACTTTTCAGCCCAACAAGTTTTCTATCAGATTTTCTAACACACCTAGATATGTTAGAAGAATAGCCATCAAGAACTTTCAACTTTTCTAACACAGATAGGAACTTATCTTTCTGCGCATTAGTCATGGTGTAAGATGTTGGAGGCAAGTAATAGCGGTCACCTGCATCTACTGGCCATAAATCTCTTCGAATGCGCATTTTCTTCAAATCTTGACGAGCTTGTAAGTTGTCTTTACTTTTCTTAGAATCACCCAATAATGTGTTTAAAATATTCTCGCACACATTCTTTTCTATGTGCATCACATCCAGATTGTGTCTAATAGATAAATACTTCCAATAAGGTAGCTGAAAAAAGATGCTTATCTTATTCCAACCAGGAGGTAATGGTTGAATTTGATCTCCAAGCCTCTTGTGCTTATTCATTTTTCCAAATGTGATATTTTCATACCCATCAAATTGCCTCAGTATATCTTCTCCAGATAGTGGCTCAGATACAGTCTCCACATTACAACAAGGACATCCCAAATCTTTCTTACCTTTAGTGCTCCAACCAGATAAGTCACCATATGCTGGGAAATCGTTAATGGTCCATAAAATCATTGCCCGCATAGTGAAGTTCCTTTTTCTATATGCATCATAAACTTTGACTCCAAGCTCCCAAAGTAGTTGCAACTCCTTAATTAATGGCTCCAAGTATACATCAAGGTCATTGCCAACCATATGTGGACCTGGGATTAATAGGGACATCATAATAAATTGTTCTTTCATAAGAAGCCAAGGCGGAAGATTGAGAGGTGTCACCAACACAGGCCAGATGCTATGTGATGCACTCATATTGCCAAATGCATTAAATCCATCTGTTGCTAATGCCAATCTAACATTGTGTGGTTTAGCAGCAAAGTCTGGATACCTGGCATCAATAGACAACCATTCTGGTGTGTCTGAAGGATGATGAATACGACCATCCTTGCCTTTTACTTCTAATGGCCAAATCATGTCTTTAGCAATAGATGAAGACATATAGAGCCTCTCTAACCGAGGTATCAAAGGGAAGTGATACATGAACTTAGCAGCTACCTTCTTTCCCTTTGTTTTGTATTGCTTTTCATTCCATCTTGAAGCACCACAAGTATCACAATTTTCTTTTGAAGCTGCATCTTTGAGAAAAAGCATGCAATTATTTGTACATACGTCTATAGTAGAATGATCAAGTCGTAAATCCTTCACGATCGCATTTTCTTCATAGTACGTCTCCGGGAATAGACAATTTTCTTCCGGAAATCCTGAAACAATCAACTGTAACAACTTTGTGAAAGAATCGTTGGACCATCCAGATTCCTCCTTCAGAAATAGCAAGGCAACCAAATACGATAGCTTAGAATGACTTGTGCAACCTCTATAGAGTGGTTGATCTGCCTCTTTTAGTAGCTTGTAAAATCTTTGTGCATCTACATTTGCAGGTTCCTCTGTAGCTTCAGTAGAGTGGTCATTTGTTGTGTCACCCATACCAAACAAATCCTCCAACATCTGATGCATATTGTCGGTGCTAGGCATGTTTGGTGCCACAACAGAATTGCTCCTACCAATCACCTCCCCATGAAACGTCCAAACATCATAGCTATGCACAAATCCTTTTTGTAATACATGTGAGAATACCTCCTCCTCTGTTTTAAGGTATCTGTTCAAACATACCTTGCAAGGACATATTAATTTTCCCTGTCTAGTTGGTCTCTGATGGATAAGAGCAAACTCAATGAACTTTCGTAACCCTGCCTTGAATACATCACTTCGCACTCTGTTCCCAATATACATCCATATCCGATCTATTAGAAAATTCATCTATATGAAGGAAAATATAAAATAAGTAGAGGAACATCTGTTTGAGATGTAGTCATGTAGGAGATGTAGTCATGTAGGAGCAAGAATAAGTAAGAAAAAGTAGAAGAAAACTTACAAATAGAAGTGATACTAGTAGTCTAGTAGACGTGCGAGCAGGAGATGCAAGTAAGAATCTGAATTTCTGATATGAGTAACAAGGAAAAAGCAATAAGAGGGGACATAGAAGTAACAAAAATTTAGATGCAATAGCAGGAACATGAAATGAAGGAGAACTTGCAAAAAAAGAAAAGAAAAGAAGCTAGAATAGGAGACACAAGAGGAAATAGAAAAAAATCAAAGAAACAGTAGTATAAAATGACTGATTTTTTTGCAACAATTGCAGCAAAAGGGTGTCGAATATACAACATGAAAAAGGAAAAAGAGAAAAGGGGAGGGAAGGGAGAAGACATACATGAAGTCTATCAATATACAAGAAGCAAAAAAAGAGGCAGAAGAAACATCCTTCAAGAAAAATCCTTCAAGAACTGCAATAGCATAGGTACCCACCTAATCAATAATAGTTCACAGATCCATCCATTAACTTTTGCTCACATGTCTCAACATATACTCGATTGCAGGGGCTACTTATACTGTCAGACTAGCTACACAGCTTCTCTTCTCAAACTAGGCAATCTCTCTGCTACAAAGGAGTATTTTGACGCATGGCTATTTAGACTCTACCAAAGGAGATTCAAAGTTGTGTGTGGTCCTGATGCTATGGGTTATGTCCAACATATCCCATAGAATCTCAATATTGTAGCAGATCTCTATGCATAAAGGCACTGATAGTCTATTTCTTCTTAGATCTGATATCAACATATTGTTATTACTTATAACAAGCATTATGAGACAAATACCTAACTGTCCCTATAAGTCAGCTGAAATACTTAAACATATAAGTATATGATATCATGTATAACATCTCATAAAATTAACAACTGAAATACTTAAAATAAGTCAGCTGCATAAGACTTAACACCAACCAAGATAGAACATATGACATGCAGACCAGGACAACAGGGACAATTTCATTGTTTGGTATCTTGTTAATAACACAACACTCAAATTATGATAGTAGGAGACTGTAAACCAGCAGAACAATAGACTAGCAGAAGAAAACAGTTCATATATACCAACCACTACAGAAGAAAAGAAGTTTCCTCCCAAAAGAAACATTGTAGAAGTGTCTATCCCATCTAAAAAGATTACTTTCATTGATAGCTGCTAGATATCAAAAGAGGAAAATACCCACTTCCGAAAAATGGCAATTTGGATACAGAGATGAGTAGCAATAGCCTCCAACCTGGGAGTACAATAAACACATTTAAAAATGTATATACTTTTGATTAACTTTGTAAATATACAGGGGAATCCTATCAATGAGTTTACACTCAACAGCCTTACCCCGATGAAATCAGCTACATGGCAATTAAAGAATAAATGTATGATAAATTCATTAGAACGTCTACACAGAAAACATATAGAAGTATAGAAAAACCCTCTTTTTTTAGGTGTTCATCACTGAGATGTTGTTTCTAGCAATCTTTCGTAATAGGATTTTAAATTCAGATGTATGATCATCTGAATTAAATACCAAGAAAGTTGACCATAGATATCAATATTTTAGATAGAATCCTTAAGAAGGTATTTCTCATGGATCAATTTGATCCATAGACTACCTTAAGAAGATGGTTACATCATCCCACTTAATAAGATGGATATCATTCTTTCCTTCACACTATCCCCACAAGAAAATTATAATAATTATTTCCACTTCATCACAGATAGAAGTAGGAAGTGAAAAGGAAGAGGACCAGAATTTTTGATTGGCGGACATAGTAGAATTACAAAGTTCTAGTCTCCAATGGAAACTGAAATGATATGTAAATAAGTTTGGTATCTTTAAAAATCAAATGATGGGCATAGAAGCACTAAAGCATGGGCGTAAAATGAATGTAACTTCTGGTTCACTTGTATGATATGTATCATTATAAGTTCATAGCATACCATCTTTGTGCACACTTAGCATCAATAGAATGTCTGTCATGACCATGGAAAGCTTCAGACATGCATTCAACAAAAGGTCTGCTCTGGTTGAGAAGTCTAGTCAGAAGCCTCAAGAACGAATGGGTGTTTCTTAGTAATGTGGGTTCCTCCTTGATCCCTTTGTTGTTAAAACAACATTTGTATATTTGTCTTTTTTTGTTTTCCCCCTCCATCTAAAATAATACCCTTTCTGTAACATGTGGTTGTGATGTATGACCTAAAAGCCAATAACTATGGTAATGATCCTCTGCTAAGTGCAGCTCTGTACTTAGAGATTAATTAAAGGCCGACTGCCCAGGGCTCCCATGGGACACATCCATTCCTAATATAATAGTTGGCTCTTACGAGATCTTTGGCATGGATGGAAGATGCAGAGAAGTTCACCACAGCTGAGCATCCTCCATCCATGCCAAAGATCTCCAAAGTTCCAACTATTATATTAGGAATGGATGTGTCACATGGGAGCCCTGGGCAGTCGGCCTTTAATTAATCTCTAAGTACAGAGCTGCACTTAGCCGAGGATCATTACCATAGTTATTGGCTTTTAGGTCATACATCACAACCACATGTTACAGAAAGGGTATTATTTTAGATGGAGGGGGTAAAGGAAAAAAGACATATAATATATCCAATTGTTGTTTTAGGAGGAACTCACATTACTAAGAACACCCATTCGTTCTTGAGGCTTCTGCCTAGACTTATCAACCAGAGCAGACCTCTGAGATGTTGACAATGACTTAGTGTACCTCTGCAAAATGCAAAAACACCAGTCTATATTATACTTACAACCAAAAACAAAATAGAACAGCACTCGTACAAGTGACCCCCCATGACAATATTATTTCCATGAGAGTCAACTATCTAAACCATGTTGGCATGGAGGAAGATAAAAATATAATCCCATGTTGGTGATTCCATCATACATGTTTGACAAGATCTTTCCTAAGAAAATTGACTATGGGAAAAGAAAAGCCAACAATGTTGAGTTAGAAGAGAAGAATGTAACTCCCCAAGCTTTGCCTCACTTGAGAAGCAATTTAATGCAGCCACCAAAGCAATCTACAATTTTCACCCAATAAGAAATGTGTTTATAGGAATGGGTTTAAATGTAAGGGTTTTTAATCAGAATGATGCTTTGGTCACCTCTAGAACTGCTCTTCAAAAGAAAGATCATTTCAGCACAACAGTTTACAAGCATCTTGATCACCACTACATCAATAAACCAGTAACATCAGATGGAACCCTTCTTCATCTTTAGAAAATAAGCACAAGCATAGCAATTCCAGAAAAAAGAACACATGGCTCGTTTAGTAAAGAAGCACTTTTATCTCATTATGGATAATAGACTATAGCACACTCACATTGACTAACCATTCCTCAAAAATCACCTTATTTCTATACCACCAGATATAGTAAAGGATACATATAATAGATTTAAAGGAGGTATTGCTTATTTCCTTCATACTGTCTTCAAAGAAACTAGGAATATTATTAATACATTCATTATCAACTACTTTGGCTCTGACCCATATATATGTGTGTCATGAGAACACTTGTTCATATAGAATAGAACAAAGTAGCAAAATTAAACATACATGCACACATGTGTATTGCTTTGAACCAAGCTTGAGCCTCAACAAGTATATATGAGTAATATTTGATCAAGTATGACTTGGATTACATGGTAGGTATTATACATAAATTCGAGTTTGTACAATTAATAGATATTGTGCATATTCGAGAAAGACAATATTCAATCAAATACTATATCTACTCAATCACATCAGTAAATTATTCTTTTCTTATTGACAAAACACAAAGTTGTATGATAGAAAATCATTATGAGGATGCTATACTATAGATGCATAGCCTAGGAATTTATGTACATCACAACTTTGATTCCCTTCCATTTAGTTATGGTAGCTACTCCCAAGGAGCTATTTCCTCACTTCCAAATATTGAACACGCCCCTGACTACTCTCTATTACTACTGTATGACCATCTCCATGCAACTGAGGATAGTCAAAGTTTTTCAACATTGTGATTTGTTTCTTATACGTGAGAACGTTAACCCTTAGGGGAGGGGGAGATAACTCATATGAATACTAGATGGTTAGTATTTTTACTAAGTAAACCCAGCTAATCCTATGCAGATCACATTGGGGGGAGATGAGGCGGACACATGAGGTATGAACTGGAAGCCCATTGGAGGAAGAACCAATCTTGGCTATCAGGGGTCGAAGTGGGGGCTAGTGCTCTCCCAAATGAGAAAAACAGAAAAAGATATGAACCTAGAGAGGATTCCAGTGGCCGAAGAAGCAAGTTGTGTAGAAGAAACGACCAATGGCCGAGTAGGGCGATCAGCGGCAATCAAGCACGGTGCCTGCGTAGCAGCAAGGACCAATGCGGTGGGCAGCAACCGTCAATGGCGGAGGGCAGCAACCGTCAACGGCGGTAAGAAGTTATGAAGGATGAGCCCAATGTGAAGGATGAACGGCAGCAACCGAGTACAGCGATTGGCATCAAGGATGACCCAATGTGGAGGAACCGATGAGAGAATCGGGAGGGGGAGGGTTCAGTGGAGGAGTGCAGAGGAACCGATGAGAGAATCAGGAGGGGGAGGGTTCAGTGGAGGAGTGCGGAGGAAATGAGGGGGAAAGGAGCGCCCGCCGGGACTGGGTGATTTTTTCATTAATTTTGATAGACGATTCAGTGTTTTAGAATGGAGGGAAGGATTATGAGATGGAGGGAACATTTGGCATGGAGTTTTTGAGGGGGTGATTCGTAAGAAATGTATTTGTGAGGGACCAATGTTCACATAAAATGCCTAACGACGTCAAGAACACGGTTGAGGGATTTGGTCCCATATTTGAAGGATGAGCCCTCACAAATGGACATCATTATTCATGATTTTTGGTTCCTCACAAATGTTCTTCAACAAAAGCCAAATTTTTTGTAGTTTAGTAAAATTTGGTGTTAAGTTCACCATATTTTATTCAATCAACATGAGGACACTATTGCCAATCCACCTCTTCTTTGAGGAGGATACCATGTTATCTGTGAGGTGAATAGATGGGTCTGTTAGAAGAGGAGGATTCAGGGATTGTAGCAATACTTGTTGTTTGTTTTATGGGCAAGGAGGTGTTGCTTCTCCTTATGTTGATTTCTAGTTCTCTTTGCATCCAACTTGATAGCATTTGTTTTGAAGTGGTGCATGGTGTCTTGGAAGTTTGCACCATCAGGATACTGGCTCAATAGTTCCTATCAGAACTATGGGATAAGATTCTAGATTGCCTTTGTGTGAAATAAAAAATGTTTAGGGGTCCTGGTGCCACAGGACAATAGGATGGGGTGGTGGTCTGAGTACAGACTAGGCAGGACTGAGATGGAGCCATTTCCAAATTTGTTGAGCCAGTCCAAATTGGCAATAACACGGTCCAGACATTCAAACAGATGGAGACATTTAAAGGTGAAGAAATGGCCTTGAGACTTCAACTCAGCAAGGCTAGTGTTGACGAGGGCTTCATGGAATCGGTTGCTTTCTTTCCTGTCAAAGTAGTTGCTACCATGCTTCTCATTAATATTCAACACGGTGTTAAAGTCACCTAGCACTGCCCAGGAAGCAGTCATGGAACACGAGATCTCCTCCAGTCTTTCCCATAGAAAATCCCGTTTTATGGGATTTAGGCTAGCATAGACAAAGGTCAAGTACCAACAATTATCAATTCTACAATGCACAAATTGTCAATGGTTAAGCAGTATCTCAATAGAGCATTGTATCACTGCATTGATACCAGACTATCTAGATGCCTTTAGAGAAGCCATTGGATTCAACCATTTCCGATGAATTATAGACTAGACACTTGATGATTATATCAGTAGTAGGGCCACTGCAGCGAGGTTCGATAATCACAACTATGTTGACTTTATGGATATATTTCATTTCTTTAATGAGTCAGATCTTCTTATCAAAGCAAGCACCTTGAATATTCCAACATAGAACATTCATTTAGAAGATTATTGGAGGGTTGCACATAGTGACACAGACTTCCCATCATCCTCAGTAGACATCTCCTCAGGGTGTTCCTTCCCAATGCCTTCAAGGTGTTTCTAAAACTCCAGGACACTCTTCACGTCGGGCATTGTGGTTGTAGTAGTATGGTTTGTATGCAAGCCATCAATGCAACCTTTCTTGCAAATCCTATCCAGACTTTGAGTGGATTGAAAAACTATTTTCCTATTCCTCAACATGACATAGCCACTGTCGATCCTATTGTGGTGAGCAACGTGCCTACTGGGACTTATAGGGACGTCGTTGCCACTGACTTGAAACTAGAAGTTGTTACCACAGGTGGGATTTATATATCTACCCTAGATCTCTTCATTTTCCTCTAGCCTTATTGAGGTGTTGGAAGGGGTTGATTGTCTGAGCCTTTACCTTCAGATGCCTGGTTAGCCCATGCAGCCACATCTTTCTGATGCTAATGTAGCTTAACTTTTTAACTAAGAATTGGTTAGAAATCATCGTCCTCGTCTCTCGTGTGGGATACGGCCTTTGCTTTGTCTGACATACTACCCTTTTCACCATGTGCCTTAGGGGGGTGAGTAATAGTAGTAGCTTCCTCAACATCATGTGGTTTGTGCCACTCAGGCATCTTGGCATGGATGGAGGCGGTGTAACTAACCACCGGGACTGAGATAGGGATGGATGTGGAGGCCAAGTCTCTTAGGGGACATGTTCCATGCTTACACTCCTCGATTAGATGACTAAGATGACCACATTGCAAGCAGATTGAGGGATTTTCTAGTACTCCAGACGAAAGTGCTCCCCATTGATGAAGACCGTAGGGAGTAGGGGCTTCTGTCTGTCCACCTCCACAACAATCCTAATGAATTTCCCCTATTTCCAAGAAGGGTATTAACATCCACCTTGATTGTCTTGCCAATGGTGCTACCAATGTGGATAAGAAGCTGGTTCTCATAGAGGAAGACAACCAGATCCACAACTCTCACCCATAGGACAATCTTGCGAGGTATTTTCTCTGATGGTCTGAATGATGGAGACCACGACTGGATAGATAGATAGTTGCCAAAAATAGTGCATGGTCCTCCTGTCATGGCTATTTCATAATCCTCCCGATTGCCCAATTGAATGATATATTATTTGTTCTCAACATCAATGATCCTGATTTGCATCGTCGGTTGCCATAGCACGCTGATCTTGTTGACTAGGGCCTAGAAACTGACTGTGATGTCGATGTCTTTCACAACAACTGCAAACTGTCATGGCGCCTACAGAGGTCGGATAGACTCATTCTTGACAAAGCAGACAGGGAGTACTCCAGAAAGGTTGATCTGGATGTCAGATTCTGTGAGGGTTTCCTGTGAGATGGGGTTGATGTAGGAAAGGAGGCCCATGTCCTTTCCAACGTGTGCCTCCTTTTAGGTAGGACGGCAGGGGATGTTGCCTTCTCCGTCGACGTCCATGGAATCCTCAGGAAGCTCGCTGCTTGGTTTGTGTATTGGGCTAACATGCTGATCAGGATGGTGTGTGTCATCTCTTTCCTCGTCTGACGATTGATGCTGGTCTGCGAGAGTATGGCCACGACCGCCACCATGGCTCCCGAACTCTAGGGGAGTCGTGCACTTCTTATAAGTATTTCTATTATAACCCAACAAAATCCATGGCTATTTTTGCTTCATTTGTTTCTAGTACTTCATATTCCTATTGTTTCACATTTAGTAACATTTTGGTAAGGAACTATTATACTAATCACTCTTAGTGAAAACTAGGGAAATCATGAAGAAGAGTAACCTAAGGTTATTCTAGTCACATTTTATGTTACTTAACTCCAGGTTATATGGCTATCTGGTATAAACTCACCTTTATGTGGACTTTCCCAATTTTATCACCAAAATGGCCATATGAGGGTGTTAGGGTCATATTGGCTTAATTTAACTTCTTAAATTTGAATTTTGTAATGTATCTTTAACATGAAATCCTCTTACTTCTTACATGTTTTTTCAAGTTGTAGTTTTAGAAAAGGAAGTTCATGGGGTTATGTGAGATTAACTTACTTGATAACTCACACTAACATTATCATTACATGCAATTCAACATTAATCCATTACTTCAATTATTTGGCGACCCAGATAGAGACAAATTTTATGAAAATATGTAGTAAATAAACTTTCTTTGTTGCTAAAATGGGGTTTAAAAATATAATTGTTTGTTGTTTGCTTTCATTTTATTTACTTTCTTTTTCCTTTTCCTTTCGATATCGTGGGTACCCGTTGCTCTCACGGCTTCCTTTCTAGCTTCCATTTTTCATTACAAAATGCTCAATTTGCTCTTTGTATATGCATGTATAAGGATTATATCTCTCGTCTTAATCGCCTATTTCAATATACATAATTAGGAAAAGGTTTTCCATGTATCCATCAACTATGAAGACGCATTGGTCACTGACGACGACATGTGCTTGGTCGTACACCCGTTACACAACTTCATTAACTTGTACTCAATTCAATTACTTTTATGATTAATTTACTTATTTATCACTTATATAAATACAATGCAAAGAGCGTATATATGTAAACTCATATGTTATGAGATGTAACCATTACGTATAGTATTCTGGAGGTATATAGTTGCAATTCTGAAAGAAAATAGGACTTTGCCGAGAGTCCCACATCACTATGCATAAATGGGAACAAGATCAATACACCACAACCAGTGATAAAATGTAATTTTTAGGCCGTTTTAAAGAATAATGATTCCCAAACTAAAAAGTAAATCACCCAATAGGCAATGCATCTCAGGTAGGGACACATCTCCTAAAAATATGATAAACGAATGTTGTGCTATAATTGGGGTTTAAAATAAAAAGGTTTGCTATTTCTATTTTTTGCATGGTTTTTTTTTGCACAAATTATGCTTGACATACTACCCAAATCTGCTTTTTGTGCTAGATCTTTCCAAATGTGATCAGTCACATCCAAGCGCACGGATTGTGGGCCAACCGGCACTATAGTAAGCAAGGGAGTAGCATATGTACGCGTTGCTTTCATTTTATTTACTTTATTTTCCCTTTCCTTTTCTATAGTTTAGGTACCCATTGCTCTCAGGGCTTCCTTTCTAGCTTCCATTGTCATTGCAAAAATGTTCAATTTGCTCTTGTATATGCATTATAAGATTTCTATCTCTCATCTTAATCGCCTTTTTTGGTAAATATAATCAGGAAAAGGCTTTCCACAGATCCATCGTCGGTGACGACTAGTTGGTTGAACTCGTTGGTCGTTGACGATGACACAGTATATGGTTGGTCGTACTAATTGATCTATCCGAAGCCCGCTGTTGAGAGATGATTCCGGGGAACTCATCGGACTTGGCCTGCCTCGAGGTCGTGGATGGCTCCGTCACCGAGTACGGGCCCTCGTGCATGCTGTAACTGCTTGCTGCCGGGGCCCGAACGGCAACCCTGAGAGAGAGTTTAGACCAGAAAGCAGCAAGTGGGTGGGCTCTCGTCTTATCTAAACAGCTTGGTCGTACTATATGATTATATTATCTCTAAAGATGGATCGTTCAAGGCGGAAATGGACAGGAGAGTCAATGATACACCATAAATATGTTTGAGAACATCACGTCTATACAATATACATATGGCCCTAGATCTGTTTGTCTTCTTGTAGCAGTACCTTAGCTCCACCTCCAATGGCGAGATCGATGTTTGTAGTGCTGTTTGTAGGCATACCCGGCGCGTTATAAGGAGAAGTCATCCTACATAAGCAGGCTAGGAGGACAAGTCAATTACCCAGCTAATATAGTTAGCGTAATCCTCAGTTAATCAGCAACGACCAGAACCGCTCCTTAGCTTGCGCGTACAGGATCGAATCAATGCATAAATACATGCATTTGTATGTTACGTAACCAGTCAGCATGACAGCCCATGGCGTCGAGTCAACGGGATCTGGAATCAGCCGCATCGGAGCATGAACTGAATTGATTAGTAGCGAGTGTACGCATATCCCCAGATATAGCTAATTAAGCAGCTATGGCGACTCACGTGCGTACGGACGCAAAATAGTTGCTCACAAACTGATGCATGATGCATCCACTCGTCTTGTGACTCTAGTTGTTCCTCGTTTGACTTCCCAGCCAAGGCTAGTTTGGCTGAACTGCAATTCATAACATGCAGTCCCAACTCAACATAATTTCTGTTGTATTTCCTATTCTACAATTCAAGTTTTCTAGCCCAACAGTTATCCTATATTGGTTACTTCAGAAACAGCTCCTTATAAGGAGTAGTGGTTATAAGGAGTAGTGGTCCCTAGAGGTTAGGACCTCTCAAGGGCATGAGAATTTACGACTGATTGACTAGTCTTGTGTATTTCTCGAAATAAAATAATAACACACACATGCGTTCGTTCGTTCGCTCGCTCGCTTGCCTGCCCGGCCCGGTTCAGTGCATACGTGGATTTATTCTTTTTAGAAAATAATTTATTTTATTTATTTTATTTTTATAAAACGGGTTTTTATTTTCTGTGTTGCGTTGTTTGGAGTCCAGTCGACGGCGTTTAAGATATTGCAATAAACCTCTCATGATTACCCATTAAGCCGACTATTAAACACGATGTTAATAACGAACGTTGGAGAGACCAACGGGTGCGGGCAGTTACCGCGGGCGGCTGAGACACGTTTCATATAATGAGTCGTCCGCTCTCGTTCAAGATATACAATTCACACAACTAATACCTGCAATAAAGAGAAATGTTTCCTCCTTTCTCCACCTGCAATAAGCATGTCCATCCCGAACACCATCCTAATTTGCTGTTGTCTAAATGTCAGTGAGACTTTGTGACAATGTCTTTACTGTTTGCGACTAAAGGCTAAAGAACGAGTTCAACACAACACTCTCGCTTTCACCGAGCGGCTATACCAGAGTTGGGGTGGCTGAATCTTGGAGATAGACCGTCGGAGACACTCGTGCTTGGAGCGGTGAAATCTGTCTTGAAGATAGTGTTTCACACGCCTTCATCTCAAGCTCTGGAGTTTACTTTCTTAAACTCTTTTGCAGTTTTCTCCAAATCCATTTACTGTTATTATTATTTCTACACTTTTTGTGGTAAACTGCTTGCGAATATAATTAGCATATGTGTTTCAGTATCCTAAATATAATAATTTAAAGACAGATTAGATCGTTCCTAAATAGTTGTTAATTAGATATATCTATTAACTTCCTGTTTGAATTTTATTGGATTCAAAAACCATGCTTTTGCTTGATGATGTTGCCTCTCTTCGCCCGAAATGCTTCTCTAGTTTGCACTTCCATCGTTGGCAACAAAAAATACGATTTTGGATTACATCTCTTGGACTTGTATCCACCATCCTACCACCAGATGAGTCTTTTCCTATTGTAACTCCACAACCCGGAAACCTCCTTACTGGAGAAGAACAACCAGAACCTGAAGTTCCTAAACATGTCGTCCCTACTCCTGTTTCAAAGGAGATTGATTATCTATGTCATGATAGCCTTGTGTATTTCTCAGAATAAAATAATAACACACATGCACACACAAGTTCGTTTGTTCGCTCGCTCACTCGCCCCGCCCAGCTTGGTTCAGTGTGTCATGATTTTAAGTACACCATACACCCTGGTATTACCAAGATGGTTGAGGTTTGCAATTATACCTTGAAGGCCTAGAATGAAGAAGGATATTGAGTTGCATGTGGCCAGTTGCCATACATGTCAGAGGGTGAAGGTCAAACATCTATAACCTAGTGGATTGCTATAGATAATGAGGAGTCCCTGAGAGGGAATGGGAACAGATCCCCATCGACATTATGGTGGGTCTCCCCTGAACCAAGAGAGGTCATGATGCAATACGGGTATGGTAGATCACCTTACCAAGTTGACCTACTCCCTTGCCTAAGAGAGAACACTGCCAGTGTAACAGATTTGGGTGACCATATACATATGAGAGAGAGATAGTTCAACTACACAATGATCTGAGTTCAAATATCCTTGAGCATGGCCTCAAGATCATTTCCATGTTGTGGAAGTAAGTACAAGAAGAACTCAATACTAGATTGAAGTTTAGTATAGCTTATCACCCCCTGATTGATGGACACTCAAGAGAGTATGATCCAGATGTAGAAGGTCTGATGAGAGCATACATGCTCGTTCGGGATGATACATGGGAGCAATCCTTGCCCCTAGAAGATTTTCTTGTTATGATAGCCACCAAAGCCAATATCAGGATGTATGAAGCTCTGTAAGGGAGGATGTGTCAGTCACCGCTTTACTAGGATGATGTCGGTGAGAGGACCTTGTGTAGGTCAGAGAAACCACAATGTATGCAGATGAAGTTGCTTCGATCGAGCAATGGCTGAGAAAGCCCTGGATCGACATGAGTTGTGTGTTGATGTGAAGCAAACTGACAAGAAGTTCACTGTGGGTGAGAATGTGTTTGAAAATCTGACTGCTCCCAGCTATAGCAAAGAAAGCTAAGTCCCCAATACATGGGTCCGTTTGAGATGGATTGGTGGAGTTGCTTATGTTTAGCCTTACCCCTCAGGATAATATGATGTATGATGTGTTCCATGTGTCTGATCTAGAGCACTATGTGATGTTCCCGAGCCATGTGCTGAGCAATGAACCTATTAAGCTACAAGCGGGCTGACATATCTTGAGTCACCTATGAGGATTCTAGATACCCAGGTGAAAGAACTCAGATGTAAGAATATAGAGATGATAGAGGTTCTTTGGAAGCACCATGGAGAGGATGAAGCCACATAGGAGCTGATGATGGATATGGAAAACCCTAATCCTGATTTGTTTGTATGTTTGGTGGAATTTTGAGAGAAAAATTCCTATAAGAGGGGAAGGATGTTACAACCCCAATTTTTGGGATTATATGGTTTGAAATGCAATTTCTCTAATAAAATGTATGATTATGAAATTGAATGATTTATGTGTAATGAATGTATTTCTTTGCTAATATTTCCTTTAAATATATGACTTTGTGGACCCTATTGAGTTAGTGAGTCCAAGATGATAAAAAGAGAAAGAAAGTTGAAGGAAATCAAATAATGCATCAATAGGAAAAGAAATTGAGATAATGATGAAACATGAGAAATATGTGGAAAGAGGTATGATTAATCATCATGGATGAGATTTCGAATCCACATGATTTCTAATGGTAAAAGGAATCCAAGTAAAGAGAATAAAAGAGTAAGATAGAGAAAATATGATTAAGATATGCCTTTTTAAGTGATAACTTGCATATGAAGAAAATTCTTTCATGCTTTTGAATTTGAGTACCAAACTTGGGACACAAGTAGTTTAAGTTTTTATGGACTTTCCTTTAAATTTTGTGAACAATTGGATAAACGAGGAGAGAATTATGTAGTTGTTAAGTTTCCCTAAAATGAAGGGTTAACTAATATAATAGTGATTTGTCACATTTGAAATCAAATCAAGAACCTAGGGTCCGACCCTTTTAGGTGTCATGCTCTCTCGGGGCTCTTAGATCGTAGATTAATGACCCGTAGATCATCTTCCAGCTCTAGCCAAAATGGGAAAGAGGGGTACAGTAACCTAGAGAACCATTGGACTCTACCTCCTTCCTTGATGATTTTCAATTCTTGGAAACCCTTCCATTGAAACCAAGAGTTCTTTTCGGACTCTCCTATCCCTTTGTTGCTTTGCTTTTGTGTTGGATTATTAAAACCTAGTTTTAGTGTAATGTGCAATTTACCCAAAACCTAGGGTTCAATATATAAAATATCACTTCTAGAGAGTCACTAATGTTTCTTAGTATCAATTAGAGACAATAAAATCATAGGGGCGTCTCATTTGAATCTCTTTGGAAGAGAGAGAATCTTGATATTAAAATAATCAAGATTTAAGCATAATTGAAACCCTAATTCATTTTAATGCAAAAATAAATATATTAATGGAAGTGCCCTTCAACCAAAAATGGATGGTTGAATTTACATATGTATGAACTTCCTTGTGACTTGCAAAGGCAACGAAATATCTAAAGTGAGTGGAGAGCCCATTCACATTAGTTAAAGGAAAAGTAATATCCACTCAATTTTGGATATTATTATTATATTGATTAAGGTGCTTAATTTGTTTTCTTTAATTCATGGATAATGAAGAGGAATTAGAAGGTGGGAGAGATTTCTTCGTATTAAAGGGATTGAGGGGAGTATGTGGCACCAATTTTGGGAGTTGAAGGAATTATTTATCACTTTCTCTCTCATTGAAATTCCCTTATATACATCCCATTTTCAACCCACATGAAAGACTTTTTCAATTCTTTTTTCTTTCCTTGCTTTGGTTGAACACAAAGGAGCTTAGGAGCAATAGGAGGACGTGCCCCAACCTGTAGGTAAGCTCCATAGTCATCTTCAACCTTGATTTCATGGTGGAAATCGAAATTCAATGTTTAATTTCTTCTTTTCTTCATTCAATCTTCAACCTTAGCCATTCATTTAACTCAAAGACTTGAGGACGAGCCTTTGGAAGTTGAGGAAGCTTCATTCACCATTTAGAAGGTGAATCTTGAAGCTTGGATTCAATTTTAAAGGTGGGTTATATAACTTGAACCCTTAAATGTCATTATTGCTTGCAATTTATTCATCATGTGTTGAACTTTTCTTCTTTCTCGATTTTCATTTGTTTAGTTGTTGAAGTCACCATAAGAAATCACAATTGATTTCGAAAGTTTGCATCTTAAAGATGATGATTTCATCTTAAGTACACACCTCAACAAAGGAATGGGCAAACAGTTTTCAAAACCGATTGAGCTAATTCAGTTTCAAAACCGATTGAGCTAATTCGGTTTCAAAACCGATTAAGTTGATTCGGTTTCAAAACCGAATTGGTAATTGAGTTTAAGACCGAATGGGTAATTGAACCCAAGACTGAATGTGTAATTTACTTCAAAACCGAATGGGTGATTGAGTTCAAGACTGAATGGGTAATTGACTTCAAGATCGAATGGGTAATTGATTTCAAAATCGAATGGGTAATGGATCACAAGATCGAATGGGTAGATTGAACTTCAAAACCATTTGGGTGCTTTGACCATTTGAAAGAGTTGACCGTTTGGAGGTCAAGTACCTCAAGACCATTTTAGGTCAAGTAGAGTCATGGATGGATGGAGATCTAAGGGTTACATTTTGATCCCCTTTCAATGCTCTCAATGTTGGATGGTTCAATGAGTGCAAACCCTAAATTGATTGGTTGGAGGAAACCCTAATTCATCCTTTCAGTTTCAAGATGGTTTGGACCAAATGGTCTTGAGACTGTTTGAGTCCAAATGGTCTTGAGACCGTTTGGGATCAAACGGTCTTCAGACCGCTTGGAGTGCAAACGGTCTCAAAACCGTTTGAAGTTTAAGGAGGTCAAAATCGTTTGAAGGTTCAAAAGTATCAAAACCATTTGGAAATATAATATTCTCAAAGCTATGAAAGATGAATTAACCTTATGATAATTAATGATGTTTATCAAAGATAATTATAATGGTTGTACCTTTAAGGTACAAAGGTGATTAGTACTCTTTGAGGGGTTAATCTTTGTTGCTTAAGTAAGCAATATCTCAACACACTATGCTAACCCTAAATGGGTGTACTTAAATGAAGGGTTGACCTAATCTAATCAAGCTTGAAGTAACCAACATCCTAGAGAGGATGAAAGAGAGAGGAATTCATACATGTGTAATAATCATGTAGTGGTTAAGCCTCAATATTTTCAATATGAATACAATATGTACTTAGGGTATGATCCTTGATAAAGAGATCATGAAACCCTAAATTGAGAAGGGTGATGAACCCTAACCCTAATTTAGGGCAATGTTGGGTGTAACCCTAATCTAGGGTAATGGTGAAACCTTAAGTAGTGAAATCATGGGAAACCCTAATTAAGGGTGATGTGATGTGAAACCCTAATTAAGGTTGATGTTATGTGAAACCCTAATACAGAGATGTGATGTGAAATTCTAACCCTAGGAGATGCTATGTAATGCTATCCTACCCTAATATAGGATGAAGGTATGTGAAGTCCTAATTTTGGGTTATAATACATGAAACCCTAATGATTGGGTAATATTATGATAAACCATAACCCTAATTTTGGGTAATGGGATGAGTATCCCTAATTGACATGAATTTGGGAAACCCTAACCCTAATGAGTGAATAGTGATGTACCATTACATTGCATAGTGCTTATATGTACTTGATATAACTGTTATCATGTGTACTAATCATGCAGGTATCATGAGATGTTGGACATAGCCAGGTATGAGCTATGATGCTTTATTATTGAAATTGTTTTATGGGCCTTGTGAGCCATAATATGCTTTGTTGCCTAGAAAGAGGTAACAAGAAAGTAAATGGGCCTTGAAGAGCCATGTGAGATGCTTGTGTAACAAGTATCATGTTTACCTTGGTCAGATGACCTGAAGGTATTAGTTACCTGATAAGTGGTAATAGGTGTTCTTTGATGAACTGAGGGTTTGAATACCCATATCCCATAATCATGATGATGAGATGTTAAGGGATGAGAATGCCCATGATGTGATAAGGGATTGAGATCCCAATGTTTTATAAAGCTTCGATAAGTATTTGATAAAATTATTACACATTTTTTGTAGCATTTGTTATAAAAATTTATGTTTGAAAACCTAACTGATGCTAAGAGAATAAGGTAATGCACTTAATTAATCAAGTGAAATCTTATCATGTGTTTCCCTGACCATAGATCCATCATCGTCAATAATTGGTGATGGTGAAACATGTTTTCCTATGGGAATTCCTGGAATGCATATTTTGAATATGTCGAGGTAATGGGCGAAAATATCCTTACGCCTCATAGGAATGACTGAGGGCCATATCCTATGTACAGGAATGGTTATGGACCATATCCCAATAAGACTATGGCTATGGGTCATAACTGGACAATACCAGGCATTGGCTACGGGCCATATCCTGAAAAGAGTATATGCTACGGGCTATAACTCTATAGCAAAGATACCAGTATACCCTAGAAAGCTATTTACCAGAGACACAAGATGTCCTGCATATGATCTCGTACTGACCGAGATAGATGAGGTGATGGAGTCTGGCTCTTTCATTGACCTATGTATGGTACCGATGCTTTACTTAATCATGGTCGGTTGGAGTATGAGTGGTATACCTCATCTCCTGAGGGCATAAGTATGATTGTAAAAGGTAATCATCCATGTAGCGTATTTGCTCAAGAATGAAATACGGAAATCATTGGTTGATATTACATTGCTTATTGTATCCTAAGGTGGATAAATATTATACATGTTCTTCATATTCCTTATTGAAATAATAGATGATCTACTATTTATCACTTTATAGTTGTCATACTTTAAGAGGTGACATTGCTCTATCATTTTTAATAATGATTAAATCATGTTGTTTAATGAAGATTCTTCTGCTCAATTTTATTCTATTAATTAGCAATAATAATGTTTCTGGCGGAGAGTTATATCTCTCGCTGGGACAATTTTCAATTGTCTCACCCCCGTGGGATCCAACCTTTTAAGGTGGATGAGGACGAGGAGGTAGAAACCATACAACAGGGGAAGGATAGCAGTAACAGGGACAGCAATAACATCTCAGGTGGAGATACTAATTGTCGTGTCATGTAGATATGAGTCATATGAGTCGTCTCTATACTCTCTGGTCCTAGGAGTCAGTAGTTAGTGCTTTTTTATGATCGATCTGAGATTTTGGCTTGATGACTCGAGGTTCTTATGCTGCCTATATATAGTTTTTAACAGAACAAATGATACTTATAATCCTCGAGAAGGGATGGTACAGGATATGTACTTTGTGAACCAGAATGTATGTGTAAATTAATATTTTTGGTTCTTTATATAAGAGTTTCCTAGAAATGGATATCTTTGTAAATGGTTTTAATTTTTAGTGATTTTCAGTAATGTTGTTGCTTATGTTTAATTTCACAATTAATTACATTGTGACGATCTAATCTGGTGTTGGGTCATCTCAGTAGCATTACCTATATAGTGCTACTTTTGAGATCTTTACCGACCATAAGAGTTTGAAATACCTAGTGACACAGAAAGACATGAACCTACGACAACGACGATGGATGGAGTATATGAAGGATTATGACTTCACCATCGCCTATCATCATGGTAAGGCGAATGTTGTAGCGGATGCTTTGAGTCAGAAACAACTTAAGTGTGTAGCTATTTTGTCCAGTCAGTGGAAGAGTTTGGAAGAGCTGGTGGAGTGGACTCCACAACCACAAGAAGATTGAGTCTATTTGGCTAACATCCAGATCTAATCTGAGTTGTTAGGTGAGATCATAGCAGCACGGTTGACCAGTGAGGAGCTAGACAAGATGAAAGGTTTGATGATGAAGCCACAAACTCATCTATCCGTGGGAGTTGACGGAGGAATCAGGTTTGGGAATCACATATGGGTTCCGGTGGATTCTTAGATAAAGGAACTTATTCTGCAAGAGGCTCATGGATCCAAATACACGGTGCACCAAGGAACTACTAAGATGTTTAAGTACCTATAGTGGTTTTTCTGGTGGCCAGGAATGAAGAAAGACATTGTGGAATTTGTGGCCAGCTGTCTTACGTGCGAAATGGTGAAGGTTGAACACCAACGACCCCGTGGGCTTTTACAGTCGATAGAGATTCTAGAATGGAAATGGGAGCAGATCACCATGGATTTTGTGGTAGGTCTACCCCAGACCAGGAAAGGTCATGATGCGATATGGGTCATGGTAGATCATCTTACCAAGTCAGCACACTTTCTTGCCTTAAAGACCACTGCAAAGGTGTTAGACCTAGTTAAGCTATATATCAGAGAGATAGTGTGTTTTCATGGTGTACCGGGGTTGATCAGCTCTCTGATAGAGACCCAAAGTTTACTTCCAAGTTGTGGAAGCAAGTTCAAGAAGAACTTTGTACCAGGTTGAAGTTTAGCACCGCTTATCACCCCCAAATGGATGGTCAGTCAGAAAGGATGATCCAGACCTTAGAAGATCTGTTGAGAGCTTGTGTGCTCGATTGGGGTGGTTCATGGGAGCAATACTTACCTTTAGCTGAGTTTGCCTATAATAACATCTACCAATCCAGTATCGGGATGCCTCCGTATGAAGCTTTGTATGGGAGATCGTGTCGGTCCCCACTTTACTGGGATGATGTGGGTGAGAGGACCCTGTTGAGGTCAGATGAGCTCCAAGTGTATGATGATAAAGTTTCTTTGATCAAGCAAAGGCTGAAGAGAGCCCAGGATCAATTGAAGTTGTATGTT
Source organism: Alisma plantago-aquatica (assembly GCA_963693085.1). NCBI lineage: Eukaryota > Viridiplantae > Streptophyta > Magnoliopsida > Alismatales > Alismataceae > Alisma > Alisma plantago-aquatica. Next base: position 94,519,251 of record OY856414.1, on the reverse strand, counting down.
GATACAAAGCGGACCGATGTGCATTTCACTGTAGGAGAGCATGTGTTTTTGAAAATCTGACTGCTCCAAGCTATAGCTAAGAATAGATGAAAGTTGAGTCCCAAGTCTGTGGGTCCATTTAAGGTATTAGAACGGATTGGTGAAGCTGTATATCATTTGGTGTTACCCCCTCAGTATAGCATGATGCATGATGTGTTTCATGTGTCCAATCTGAAGCGATATGTGCAAGATCCGAGCCATGTGATGAGTATTGAACCTATTGAGCTTCAAGGGAAGTTGACATATCCTGAGTCACCTTTGTGGATTCTAGATACCAAGGTGAAAGAACTCAAATGTAAGAATATAGAGATGGTAAAGGTTCTTTGGAAGCAACATGGAGAGGATGAGGCCACATGGGAGCTGAAGACAGACATGGAGAAAGCATACCCTGACTTGTTTGTTTGATGCTTGAATTTTGCGGGAAAAATTCCTATAAGGAGGGGAGGATGTTATAACCTCCATTTTTCCCTAATTATGTAATAAACATGCAATTCTCCTTTTCATAATAAATGGAATATAAGCTTGCTTTATTATTTGAATCAAAAGGATTTTGTGTGTAATGTCCTTGATTGTTTATAATTGGGCTTAGTTGGCCATTGGGCCCAATAATAATAAAGGATAATTAAATAACAAAGAAAAGGAGAATAGAGAGAGAGAGAGATGGAAACATCTAGAAGGCAAAGGGATTTTTCCTAAAGGGATATTTCATACCCTTAGTGTTCCTTGAGGACCAAGGGACCCGAGATAATTAGATAATGGAAAATGAAAAATAAATACTAATTAAAATTGGGTTAATTGATGAATAACTTGGATGTGAAGGAAACACTCTCAACTGTTGGAATTTAACCTTCAAATTTAATAGACGATTAGATAATGCCAAGATGGAGTTTTCCCTAAAAGTTGAGAAGAAAATTTAAACAAGGAGTGAGAAATAAATTTTCCAAGTTATCATGTTAAAATACCCTTTTTAACTCATTTTTAGATAATAGCAATAGAGGGGAGTGATGTCAGTCGTTGGATGACCACGTGGTCCAGGGGACCACGGATCCAAGGGAAGCTGTGCATCATCTACCCCGAGTTCCAGTGGAACTAGGAGACAATTTGGGAATCCAAATTCCTCTCACTGGAAGTGATAATCTGAAAAACTAATGAGCCCATCACCTTCCGGAGAACATTACGAAGTATCTAGACCCAAGGTTCGGGGGCTATCGCCGACGAGGGAAGAAACTCCCAATCGCAGGACTCCCATGACTTAGCCCTATATAAGGGAGGATACTCGAGGGTACCAACATACTTAAAAACCATCCCCATTGTTGTAGAGCATGATGACGAGTAGAACGGCGATCTCAATTGCTAGTTTGGCCCTAACCTACCCCCCTCTACAACATGTTGGCCGTGGTGGAGCTCTGGCGACTCGTTCGCGGTGAAGTCAAGTTCGTTTGGGAAATTGAGAGGTCCATCAAGTCTGGACGATGATGACGAAGCTCCCTGGCACCTTCAAATCTATACTGGTGGTCAAGAGCTCATAGTCAACCAAGAGGTTGACCGCGGTTCGTCAGGCATTCGAAGGTAGACGATGACTGACATCCATCTGATCGCGGACCACCATGATCCTGAGCATAGATCGAACGAGTGAGAGTGGGAGTGCCTAATTTAGGCATGCGCGATGTGAATCGTCAGATCTGAGGAGCGGACCACCGGTCCACTGATCAAGTGACCGTCAAATTTCCTGGTAATTCCCTCTCTACTCGAATAATCTAGAAAAAGGCTTTTTCTTGTAAAAATCATAGAAGCTAATAGAAAACTCAGATGAAGAAGTTTTATCATGAAAATTGATCAGAAAAATACGACGAATAAGTTAAAAAAAGTTAGAAGACTTGATTCTGTATATTTTTGCAAAAGTGTATTATTTTGATGAAAAAGGTATTATTTTTTGGTTAGGAACCCTAATTGATGATAATGGGTAGTTTTATATGTCCAAGTAGGTTAATTCGAGTACTATTAACATGTTTAATGAGAAAGATGAATCTTAACCTATTTGGAAGATGAAATTGCAATATTTACGGTTTTAAACTTAATATGATGATTAATGTACTTAGAAACCCTAAATAGGGGAAAAATGAAAGAAAAGAGTCTTTAATACAAAATTAGGGTTTTATGTTGTCAAAAGATGATCTTAGGATCTTTTGTGAAATATAGATGAGATAATTAGGGTTTGTGAGTAATTTTGTATAATTAGGGTTTAAGGGTGTTAAAAGTACAACAAAACCCTAAGTGCGTGCTAAACCCTAAAAGAGGTAGAAAATCTAAAAAGGGATAGAAACCCTAAGGAGCAAGAAGGTTTGGGTAAATATTGATAAAAAGGAATTGTATATTATTTTAGGAATCTTGCTTGCTTGGATTGGATTTCTTTTCTTATTAGTTGATTCTATCTCAAAGATCTGCAAAACATGTATGTGGTTAATTATGGTTAATCACATTAGTTTTCTTAAGGTTTTCTCGGATGATTAATCACATTGGATGCAACCTATCAGTTTGGATTTTCATACTTGCAACATTATAAAGTCACTATGATTATCATAATTATTATATAAGTGTGTATTCTCGCACCTACATGCCACCCCGATGGATGATGCAAGAAGGTTAAGCTCAAGAGGGAAGACCCATGGGCACCATGAGTGGTGACCCCAGACACCAAGCTCAGGATAGAGAAGGTGGTCTTTATTGCATGACTAATGGGAACCATGAGAGGTGATCCCAGGCACCAAGCTCAGGATGGAGAAGGTGGCCTTAAGTCAATGGCTAAAGAGAAACCCTAAAGGGGGTATTCCAGGGTTAGAGAAAAAGCGATGTAGTTTGACACATTGAACTCATAAATCGAATTGTTAATTAACTTAATTGTAATAATTAGGTTGTTAGCTCTATGTGTGATATTTTGGTTGTCCCCGCATACCAGCATATTCATTTATGCTGACTGATGTTTTGTTTGTTGGTGTTTTAGGTACAACACTGAAAAGAACAAAAAGTAAAGTGACACATTGTGAAAATAAGAAATAAAGTGTGAGGAGGATTAGATAGAATACATTCAAGTTGAGGATAGTAGTAGATATCCAAAGTTTTTAAAAGGTATCAAAACTATTATTTTACACCAGATTTTAGTTTAGTTAGTAGAATTTCATAATTATTATTGATTATTTGTCAAACCTTTGATCTGGTTTATTGGGATAACGACTCTGACCTCTTGGTCTCCTTTAAGTGGGGGTTACCGGGAGGCGGGGTCATAACAGATGGTCTTTACCATTAAGGACCAGGAAGTTAAGGTTACACAATAGCTGAGGTAGAGCCAAAAGGGCTCAGAACAGCAACAGTACAATAGCGACCTCAGTAGAGGTTGCAGACAGTCATTACAAGCAAGGTCTTAATGTAGGAGGAATGTCAACATACGAACTACTTGGGATTTGCCTCCAAGTCTTTTTGGAACAAAGCAGATGAAGTCGGCAAAATGGAAAAAGGAAAGATACAAGGGTGGTAATCGCTTGGTGCAAGGGTTGTTGGTTTGGGGGTACGAAAGGTCCTTAGACTTCCCAAAAAAATTTCTTTTGGGGGATGTAAACCCGTCAGATATCACCAATACAACCTCCTATAGTTTTGTGTTACCAATATATCTTTTTTTCCCATGGATTTCTTGGGTAATCTGCTCCCATTCTACAAACATCCCCCACTTCATTCTTTTCTTTCTTTCCTTGTGGGTAGGAACCACACCAACAGTGTGAGTTGCGTGATTCCACTATGTTTTTTGCTTACTAGGTAGATAGTTGATCAAAAGAGTGGACCAGCTAGTAGAGGTAAAGGGAAATAACATAAAATGTATATATTTTATGCTATGAGTCAGCTGGAAGGAGTAGTTAACTCATGACCTATGATAGGTCAGATGTAAATTTTTCATTTTGACCTATATTTATCTACATATGTATCTATGTTAATTGACCTGAGAGTGACACACTCTTTTATCACCATGGAGGTCATAAATAGTTGAAACTTTCCTATTTGTAGTAGAGCCAATGACATGTTGTTAGAAGCCCCTTTAGCTGGTTCTGATGTGTTGTAGGAGGTGTTTCCATCTTGTGTTCTTTCTTTCTTAGAATGCAACATTTAAGTGGATCTCATGCCACTTGATAAGCATGGATTCAATATGATCCTATGGATGGATACCTTGGAGAAGTACATGATTGTTTTGGATTGTGGTTCCAAAGTCGCAAAGTCTTGTGATGCTGATATCTCTTGAATTTCCAAGGAGATAGGAAGATTCTTCCTACATGTCTTGTGTAGGAAGTGATAGTAGAGAAGTTGATGAGACAAGGATGTGGAGATTTCTTGGCTCATGTGGTGGATACCAAGGCCAAGAGTCCTAGTATCCAAGAAATAACTATGGTGTGTGAGTTTGAGGATGTTTTTCTAGACGAGTTTCCTGGTGTTCAACAACCTACAAAGATTCATTTTCAAATCAATCTAGTTTCTAGTATGTGACCCACAACACATGCACCCTATAGGATGGTACTAGATAAGAGGAAGGAGTTGAAGAAGTAGTTGCAGGATGTGAGAACCCGTTACACTAAATGAGATTACTCAAAACATAAAACACAATCAATCACTAATTAATCACATATCCAAAAATATGGATAAATTAAAACTGATTTCAACGTCAGCACCTTCTCAAAAACATTTTCATAAGACCACAACATCTTTCTTTTATCCATACTAGGCCTAGAATTTGATACAAATGTTCTATTTCCTTAGCCACAACATATATACACAGGAGAAAAATATTCATATATGCCACACAAACAAGCATTAACATGCTAACAAAAGTTCAATTTATTTGAAACACCATATACAAACTTTTCCTGCCCGGACCTGAGTTACAAGGACGACTCTAGGACACACTAGAAATCTAATCAACTTTCTCAAAGATTCATTACTATAGCTCCTCTTTGCTACCACATGTTTGTTTTCGTCACTTCTGATTACCTAAAAAAGTGTGGCAAACTACAAGGGTGAGACCCATGTCCCAGTAAGAGATATAACCTCCAACAACGATTATTGATTACAACATTTTTAAGTAATTAAGCAGTTAAGTAGTTTAATCAGATATAACTAATAAGATCAGCAGTACTGATGATTAACAAAATACATAAAGGAGCAGATAATAAGTATCATCATTAGCCATACTATCATCCTTTATCTTGTTGACAATATAAGCAGTTCAGTAACATATGCATATCTAGCATCATGAGCAAGTCTAGTAACATAGCATAGCTAACAACATGAGCATGTATAATTGGTTGAACATATCAACATCATAAGAAGAGAAAACAACATAAGCATAACTATTTGGATAAGCATGATTAGCACTATATGCATCTCTAGTTACAAAGACATGGCTAGCATGATAAACATAACTAACAACATGAGATAGCTAGCATCATGATTACAATTAGCAGAAGAACCATAGTTGTCAACATAATCATGGATATTGTATGTATGCATCTACAATCTTAAGCATATCCACAACATAAGTATATATACTATCTCGTAATTGCACTAAGCATCATCTTTAAGTAAAGATAACAAACAAGGGTTATCATCCAATGTGAAATGTTGTGTATAACCCTAAACAAATATCCTACACGGTTGTATTATATCTTTTATTATACCCTGAGGAATTTGAGGATACCACTCAAAATCCAACTGACCACTGCTAAGTCGAAATCAGTGCCATACAAGATTTAGGAAGAGATGGACTCCTCAGATCTTCTCTGCCCCCGGTTAGTACAATTCCGCCACAACGACACATAAGGTCAAGCTGCAAATAGCCTAGTCCGTCCTTGGTACAGGTCACGACACTAGTGAAAGGAGGTGGGTATGCATACCCTACCATCTGAGGTACAACCGCAGTTGTCCTCCAATTTTATCACATATATAATCACCGAGACACGACCACATCCGTTCTCAATCACATCAGATGTATGAGGCATGACCATAGCCTACCTCTAAAATCTGCATTGTGGATGACAAGGATATATCCTCAACTTTCCACCCTCACATACGCAATAGTATGTGCTCCGAGTTTCCCTTAGGAATACTCGTTTCACCATCTGGCAAATTTTGACACTCACATGGATCTATAGAACAGGGCGCTACATGATTAGAGTTTTACTTGATTAGTTATGCCAATTGGGTGAATTAAGGTTGCATCAAACAAGTGGACATACAAACCCTAATTCACTTCTAGCAAGCACATAAATATCACAACTTTGAAAAGATATAAAATGTGTGAAACATAATTTCGCATCTCATCATCACATGGTACTATTCACTTTCCATTCATGAGACCACACTAGTCATCATACTATCACAAGATAATAATATTTTCACAATATCATAGGGTATCAACCCTTATAAACATAAGATGATTACACCTCATTCAGGGCTCAACCATGCCCAAAGGTCATTAAGATCATTATACTACCACAAGATATAAATCCTTTTCACAATATCACAGGGTATTAACCCTTATCAAAACAAGATGATTACACCTCATTCAGGGCTCAACCATGCCCAAAGTTCATTAAGACCATCATATTATTCCCTACAAGATCATCATTATCTTTGCATGCCTTATAACAAGACTCAACAACATCACTTATATATAATACACAATATCAGCACAATATTGCATTAATGAACTAGGTTATATTCATAAACAATCATAGCAGGGTTATATCAACATTAAGAACATTCCTTTATTACATCAACATGCAGTTAATCTAGATATGATTAACTCTCATCATATTCATAATGCACATGTTTCGCATAAGAAAGTATCAACCATGTGTCTATGATAACCACCAATTAACATATCAAGTTTATGATAATAGTAAGGAGGTTACCACAATCATTCCATCATATAAGAATGTTAAACATGAATACTCATCTTTATCTATTTGCATTAGAGTTAGGTTCACAAGATAAATTATATTAATATTACTAATCATCACTTATACCCAAACACTAACTCACGACATCCCCATTGGATCATGGATGCATAAGGTGAAGCATCACCATCACATTCCATACTATTCTCTAGTATGAACCCACACATAAATCAAGATATAACGATTGGGTTATAGCATACTAGGGTTTCAACAACAGTAACAGAGTACTTCATGATTACATTAGTCATTCAAACATAATTCATACCCAATTGCCATCATTTAGTTATATTAAAGCTAGGTATAACAAGATATATCTCATTAGGGTTACATATTAACACAATATGGTTATCATCCCTTCTATTCATATGAGTGAATAGGTAAGACTACCTTATTAAGGGTAACCATCCATTTGTTCCACCACCATTCAACTCGTATCACCATACCACAATGTCACCCAGAACCATTGGATGTTTAAAACGTAAGACCTTTGGTTGTTTACATAAGTAAACACATTATATAAACCACCTATGAAGTCCTTGATTTGTGCTCTATAAAGAGTCACCATCTAACCCTAGACATCCCTTGACTAACAACACAAAAAGTTCCATTGAGAGTAGGGTAAAACCCACAATCAACTGTTCAGTTAAAATAACTCATCCATTGTCAACAAGTAAGCTCCTTAAGTTGATCATATAAAGGAAACTATATAAATCCCATTATTAGAACCAACATATTACATTATCCATCATTCCACTTTATTGGAGGAATAAACATTAGATCTTGACCATTGGGTCAAGTTCATATATTAAACAATCAATTACAGTATAGATTCAACCATTGCATCAAGTGGCCCAAGAAACCATTGGTCTAAGGATTAATTGATGCTAAAACTATAGGATTAACTCACCATATATTGTAGATACCTGATCCACCATCATTAGTGATCATTAAATTACTATAGGTTGTTAGATCAACACTATATTCATTAATCAGCATCAAATATTAAGCTGATGTCATCATTGATTGATAACATCAGTAGGGTACTTAATGGTTGATCATTATACTTCTAATTGATATAAAACCTGACCTAAGGGGGTGACCATAGGTTGTCACCATCATTTGACACCCTTGATCACGACCATGAGTTGTTATGAAGACAACACCATAGGGTTGCAATGGTACCATCATTGGGACATGGTTTATAGAAGAAATCAGCTTTAAACCCTGAAATTGACCATTGTTTGATAGGTGCTTAGCACCATAGGTTGTAAAAAAACCTGATATAAGTCATATAATACCTTATGAATAATGTACACATGATCACAGGTTCATATATAACTGAAATCAGAATAGGAAACATTATAAAAATTGAAATCCTAGTCAAGCATAGCTTTTTAGTGCATGGATCATCATTTTCAAACAAGAACATGATCTAGAAAGCTTATGGTAAGCAATAAACGTGGAGAAAGTTATAAAAATCGCCTCTAATGAGAATATGAAACCCCACACAGAATAAATCTCGAGCAGGTAGGGTAGAAAATCCAAGCATAAGCTATGAATTCGTCCATCAAGCACCTTTCTTCATCAAATGAGCCAACCCTAAGCATAAGGATCAAGAAAGGTAGGGTTTTAGAGCTTTAGAGAAATTTCTACCATAGAACAGAAAGGTTCCAACCTGGAGGAAGGTTTAAGGAAGGAAAAGAGCAATAAAAATGAAGAAGGAAGGAAGAAAACAACTTGCCTTGGATGAATTCCCTAGAAGATGACCTTGAAAACCCTAGGTAGGGCTAGATGGAGCCCTAGGAGACCTTCTTCTCCAAAAAGGGGTTTTCTTATACCTTAGAGCAGTTGTTTCATTAGGAAAACAGAGTTGATTCGTTTCTCTAGGTTAGTGTAAAGAGAAAGCAAGCATAGTTTCGTATTTGGTCAAGGAAGAGGCAAATATAGCCCATGAATAAAAGTAGCTTCCCCATGTTTTTATGGCCTTAAACTATTAAGAATATACAAGAAAACACACAAGAAGATCCCCCACCATCCCTATTAACCTGATTAGATTTCCTTCATCAAAATTCCCAGCCAATCACATAATTCATTAGTTGATAGCTACTAAAAGTAGCTCACCGTGAAGGGGTAAACCCTAAAATACCCTTGATGAAAACATCTTCAAACCATAGATCAACTAGGAGCCCCATGGCTCAAAAATCTCAATAATGATAATATAACATCTAAGGAACATAATGTATGTGACAAATTGCAAAGAAAACCTCTCAATAGGGTAAATTGTAGAAAAGTCCAAAATGTGCATAAAATTGCATAAATTGCTCAAACAATATCCAAATTGGACCAAATTTGGAACTTAAGATTGTCTTATGATTTCAAAGCATATAAAAAGGTTATATTATGGTTATAAGAAATAAATTATGTTAATTAAGCTCATTCAACTCATTAAGCAAGTTTAGGGGCCTTACAACAATAAACCCCTAACAGGGATTTTACCCCGGAAATCCAAGGTAAACAAAGATGGGTACTTACTTTGTACCTCATCCTATTACCTTCACATGGTTACTTACATATCATGGTGATGTTACATCATTCATACATATATCCTCTTGGGTCAGCAAAAATACCCCGACCTAAGAAGATATTCTCAATATGGAATGTAGAAACTTATTGTGTCATCTATACAACTCTAATAGTAACTTTCAACTTTAAATTCTAGCTATCATATGGAAATTATATCTATTGTATCAAAACATTATTCAAAATTCATACTTGCTAGCTTTTTACCAATCATGGCATGTGTCCCATACCATTCCTTGAAGCATAAAAAAAGGTAATGTATCCATCCCTTTTTTTACACTGACACTAGAATGCTTGTCAGTTATTTTTAGCATCAAAAGAAATGCTAACGTTGGCAGCTATCATTCCATACAAGGAAACATCATTCCTAGTCAACCTTGTTAGGGGTGAAACAACAACACTATCTTCACCTTACTAGGATTTACACAACCTACTTAGAAGACATATCATGATACCACAAAGACACTTAATCAACCCCATCTCACTCTTATTCAACTTGTTTCATAGTTATTACTGCTTGTCAACCCTAAGGTTTTTGAAGAAATATTGATCATATTTTTGACCATATTTGAAATACTTTGACATGTCATCATTTAAAGCTTGATATAACTTGTATGACATGACTAGAACACTTTGTTCCTCCTATTCATAAATTTTATTTATACACTGGTTAGTCTAAAGGATATAATTCTAAACTCATCATGGTCATGTGAATTATGTCATCCAATATAAATCTTATGCATTGATATTTGATCATAGGTTTATCTAAGGAACACAGTACCACATATCTATTGACCAGCAACCATCTATCCTTGATAGTGTTCTTGCCCAACTATCATTGAACCATACACAACATTATAAAATCACTTTTATTTTTCCTTCAAACAACATTTATAGGATCATCATCAACTCTCTCTCTCTCTCTCTCTCTCTCTCTCTACATGAGAGGAATACTTGGAATGTTCATTTAATAAACATCTCCAACCTTCACATATTTCTCATATAATTGATACATCTTGGATACTAGGATTCATTACCTTGGTATCCACCTCATGCGCTATAAGGAACTCACATCCTTATCTCATCTACTTTTACCAACATAACAAATATCAATAAATATAAGAGGAGTCTTCCTAATTATTGGAAGGCTCAAAAGAAAAATCATCACAAACTTTATGATTGTGGAACCATAGTCAAAACAACCTTATTCTATAATAAGATATACATCCTCATGTTTAGAATGAATCCACACATACCAAGTGGCAATGGTCCACTTAAAAGTTGTACCCTGCAAAGGAAAGATAGAAAGGGAAACATACTTCCCACATCATAGCAGCATTGTTCAGGGTCACTAACAAAAAGGTAACCAATTCTATTTTCATTATGCATATTACAACTTCTTATGTATCATTTTACCTTTTTCATTTTTGGTTCCTTGCCATTAGCATAGGAATCATCATGATTAACATATCTCATTACTTCTTCCTTGATGACTATTTATCACACTTGGGTATGTTCTCATATTTTATTATATTTTTCAACCACTTATCAACAAGTAAATACTCATATTCCACATTTGCTTCATTGAATCGGGATCATCTCCCTTAATTTCTTTCACATGCCATGCTGATTTTTCATTAACACTTTCTTACACACATAGGTTGGTCTGAGATTAACTTAGGTTCCACCTTATTTCTCTACCATTGTTCCCATTCATCTTCTCATTTTGTACTTGTTATAGGAGTTCTTTCCATCTTATGTGGATTTCATACCTTGATCCACTTTATAAGCATAGACTTATCTGTCTTTTATTTTATTATATTCTTGAATCACATATTCAAGAACTCCTCTTTTCCTTATTTGTATTCAGATTTAGATTTCATGGTGTTGTATCTTTCTCTTATAGTTACCAAACATTCAAGTTTTGATAGATTATGATGCAATTCCCATCTTCTTTAAGATAGGATTGAGATATGCACACCATGATTTGTTATTCGTTATGCTCTTTAGATTGTCTCAAAATGACTACTTGATCAGAGTAATCAGAAAGATAACAATATAAGAGTTTCATACTTACCTTTTCTTCAATAATTGAATACCTGGCCAGGGCATCCAAGTACTGAGATTAGGCAGTATGCACCATGTTTTTGTGTCATGTTCCTAACTTAGACATCATCCTAGTCTTAAGTCCTAGTGTCCCTATAGACTCGGTGAACCTAAAGCTCTGATACCAACCTGTGAGAACCCGTTACACTAAACGAGATTACTCAAAACATAAAATACAATCAATCACTAATTAATCACATACCCAAAAATATGGGTAAATTAAAACGGACTTCAATGTCATCACCTGCTTAGAAACATTTGCATAAGACCACAACATCTTTCTTTTATCCATACTAGGCCAAGAATTTGATATAAATGTTCTATTTCCTTAGCCACAACATATATACACAAGAGAACAATATTCATATATGCCACACAAATAAGCATTAACATGCTAACAAAAGTTCAATTTGTTTGAAACACCATATACAAATGTTTTTTTCTCGGACCTGAGAGTACATAGACGACTCTAGGACACACTAGACATCTAATCAACTTTCTCAAAGATTCATTACTATAGCTCCTCTTTGCTACCACATGTTTGTTTTCGTCACTTTTGATTACCTAAAAAAAGTGTGGCGAACCACAAGGGTGAGACCCATGTCCCAACAATAGATATAACCTCCAACAATGTTTATTGATTACACCATTTTATGAAATTAAGCAGTTAAGCACTTTAATCAGATATAATAAATAAGATCAGCAATACTGATGATTAACAGAATACATAAAGGAGAAGATAATAACTATCATCATTAGCCAGACTATCATCCTTTATATTATTGACAATATAAGCAATTCAGTAGCATATGCATACCTAGCATCATGAGCAAGTCTAGTAACATAACATAGCTAACAACATGAGAATGTCTAATTGGTTGAACATATCAACGTCATAAGAAGAGCAACCAACATAAGCATAACTATTTGTATAAGAATAGCAGTATATGCATCTCTAGTTACAAAGACATGGGTAGAATGATAAACATAACTAACAACATGAGATAGCTAGTATCATGATTATAATCAGTAGTAGCAGCATAGTTATCAACATAATCATGGCTATTGCATGTACGCATCTACAATCTTAAGCATATCCACAATATAAGTATATATATTACCTCTTAATTGCACTAAGCATCATCTTTATATAAAGATAACAAACAAGGGTTATCATCCAATGTGAAACACTGTGTATAACCCTAAACAAATATGCTACACAGTTGTATTACATCTTTTATTATGCCCTGAGGAATTTGAGAATACCACTCAAAATCCAACTGACCACTGCTAAGTTGAAATTAGTGCCATAAAAGATCTAGGAAGAGTCGGACTCCTAAGTTCTTCTCCACCCCCGGTCAGTACGGGTCCACCACAACGACACATAAGGTCAAGCCGCTAACAGCCTAGTCCGTCCTTGGTACAGGTCACGACACTAGTGAAAGGAGGTGGGTACACATACCCTACCATCCGAGGTACAACCACAGTTGTCCTCCAATTTTGTCACATATATAATCACCGAGACACGACCGCAGCCGTTCTCAATCACATCAGATGTATGAGGCATGACAATAGCCAACCTCCACAATCTGCATTGTGGATGACAAGGATATATCCTCAACTTGCCACCCCCACATACTCAACAGTGGCGCTCCGAGTTTCCCTTAGGAATACTCGTTTCACCATATGGAAAATTCTGACTCTCAGATGGATCCATGGCACAGGGCGCTACATGATTAGAGTTTCACTTGATTAGTTATGCCAATTGGGTGAATTAAGGCTGCATCAAACAAGTGGACATACAAACCCTAATTCACTTCTAGCAAGCATATAAATATTACAACTTTGAAAAGATATAAAATGTGTGAAACATAATTTCTCATCTCATCATCACATGGTACTATTCACTTTCCATTCATGAGACCACACTAGTCATCATACTATCACAAGATAATAATCTTTTTCACAATATCACAAGGTATCAACCCTTATCAACATAAGAGGATTACACCTCATTTAGGGCTCAACCATGCCCAAAGGTCATTAAGACCATCATACTATCATAGGATATAAATCCTTTCCACAATATCATAGGGTATTAACCCTTATCAACACAAGAGGATTATACCTCATTCAAGGATCAACCATGCCCAAAGGCCATTAAGGCCATCATATTATTCCTTGCAAGATCATCATTATATTTGCATGCCTTATAACAAGGCTCAACAACATCACTTATATATAATATACCAGATCAGCACAATATTGCATTAATGAACTAGGTTATATTCATAAACAATCATAGCAGGGTTATATTAACATTAAGAACATTCCTTTATTACATCAACATGCAATCAATCTAGATATGATTAACTCTCATCATATTCATAATGCACATGTTTATCATAAGAAAGTATCAACCATGTGGCTATGATAACCACCAATTAACATATTAAGGTTATGATCATAGTAAGGAGGTTATTCCACCATCATTCCATCATATAAGAATGTTAAACATGAATACTCATCTTTATCTATTTGCATTAGAGTTAGGTTCACAAGATAAATTATATTAATGTTACTAATCAACACTTATACCCAAACCCTAACTCACGGCATCCCCATTGGATCATGGATGCATAAGGTGAAGGATCGCCATCACATTCCATACTATTCTCAAGTATGAACCCACACATAAATCAAGGTATAAGGATTGGGTTATATCATACTAGGGTTTCAACAATAGTAATAGAGTACTTCATGATTGCATTAGTCATTCAAGCACTATTCATACCCAATTACCATCATTTAGTTACATTAAAGCTAGGTATAACAACCTATACCTCATTAGGGTTACATATCAACACAATATGGTTATCATCCCTTCTATTCATATGAGTGAATAGGTAAGACTACCTTATCAAGGGTAACCCTCTATTTGTTCCACCATCATTCAACCCGTATCACCATACCACAATGTTACCCAGAACCATTGGATGTTTAAAAGGTAAGACCTTTGGTTGTTTACATAAGTAAATACCTTAGATAAACCACCTATGAAGTCCTTGATTTGTGCTCTAGAAAGAGTCACCATCTAACCCTAGACATCCCTTGATTAACAACACAAAATGTTCCATTGAGAGTAGGATAAAACCCACAATTGACTGTTTAGTTAAAACAAGCCATCCATTGTCAACAAGTAAGCTCCTTAAGTTGATCATATAAAGGAAATCATATAAATCCCATTATTAGGACCAACATATTACATTATCCATCATTCCATTTTATTGGAGGAATAAACATTAGATCTTTACCATTGGGTCAAGTTCAAATATTAAAACTATCAATTACAGTATAGGTTCGACCATTGCATCAAGTGACCCAAGAAACCATTGGTCTAAGCCTTAATTGATGCTAAAAATATAGGATTAACTCACCATATATTGTAGATACCTGATCCACCATCATTAGTGATCATTAAATCACTATAGGTTGTTAGATCAACACTATATTCATTAATCAACATCAAATATTAAGCTGATGTCATCATTGATCAGTAGGGTACTTAATGGTTGATCATTATACTTCTAATTGATCCAAAACCTGACCTAAGGGGTGACCATAGGTTTTCATCATAATTTGAAACCCTTGATCACGACCATGAGTTGTTATGAAGACAACACCATAGGATTGCAATGGTACCATCATCGGGTCATGGTTTATAGAAGAAATCAGCTTTAAACCCTAAAATTGACCATTGTTTGATAGGTGCTTAGCACCATAGGTTGTCAAAACAACCTAATACAAGCCATATAATACCTTAGTAATAATGTAGACATGATCACAGGTTCATATATAACTGAAATCAGAATATGAAACATTATAAAAATCAAAATCCTAGTCAAGAATAGCTTTTTCGTGCATGGATCGTCATTTTCAAGCAAAAACATGATCTAGAAAGCTTATGGTAAGCAATAAACGTGGAGCAAGTTATAAAAATTGCCTATAATGAGAATATGAAACCCCACACAGAAGAAATATCGAGTAGGTAGGGTATAAAATCCAAGCATAATCTATGAATTCGTCCATCTAGCATGTTTCCTCATCAAATGAGCAAACCCTCAGCATAAGGAGCAAGAAAGGTAGGGTTTTAGAGCTTTAGAGAAATTCCTACCATGGAACAGTAAGGTTACGACCTGGAGGAAGGTATAAGGAATGAGAAGAGCAACAAAAATGAAGAAGGAAGGATGAAAATGATTTGCCTTGGTCGAATTCCCTAGAAGATGACCTTGGAAACCCTAGGTAGGGCTAGATGGAGCCCTAGGAGACCTTCTTCTCCAAAAAGGGGTTGTCTTCTACCTTAGAGCAGTTGGTTCCATAGAAAAACATAGTGGATTCGTTTCTCCAGGTTATAGGAAAGAGAAAGCTAGAATAGTTTCATATTTGGGCAAGGAAGAGGCAAATATAGCCCATGAATAAGGATAGAAGCAAGCATGAGGTGTAAAAGTAGCTTCCCCATGTGTTTATGGCCTTAAACTATTAAGAATATACAAGCACACACACACGCAGATCCCCCACCATCCCTATTAACCTTATTAGATTTCCTTTGTTGAAATCCTCAGCCAATCACATAATTCATTAGTTGATAGCTACTAAAAGTAGCTCATCCGTGAAGGGGTAAACCCTAAAATACCCTTGATGAAAATACGTTCAAACCATGGATCAACTAGGATCCCCATGGCTCAAAAATCTCAAGAATGATAATATAATATCTAAGGAACATAATGTATGTGACAAATTGCAAAGAAAACCTCTCAATTGGGTAAATTGTAGAAAAGTCCAAAATATGCATGAAATTGCATAACTTGCTCAAATAGTGTCCAAATTGGACCAAATTTGGAACTTAAGCTTGTATTATGATTTCAAAGCATATCACAAGGTTATATTAGTTTTATAATCATTAAACTATGGTAATTAAGATCATTCAACTCATTAAGCAAGTTTAGGGGTCTTACACATGAGTTGTTGGAGAAGGGTTTCATATGGCTGAGCACATCCCCTTGGGATGCTCAATGTTGTTTGTGAATAAGAAGGATGGTTCAATGAGGCTTTACATATACTACCAATAGTTGAACAAGGTCACAATGAGAAACAATTGTCCTTTACAGAGGATATATGATTTGTTTGATCAATTGAGAGGTGGCATAATGTTCTCTAATATAGATCTAAGATCGAATGATCATCAGTGGACCATCAAGGAAGATGACATACCTAAGACTACTTTTAGAGCAAGGTACGATCATTATGAGTTTGTAGTTATTTTTTGTGAATGAATTTGGTCTTTTAGCTAGAAATTTGATGTGAACTTTGGTAAAATGGTTAAATGTTTTTGGAATTGGAGGTTAGGCTCTTTCAGTTCTCCAAAAGTGATGTCCAAGCAAAGTAACGTGCAACATAATATTCATCAACAAGAAATTTATCTCAATTGGTAGACTTCATACTTTTAGAATTTATGATTTGGGTTTAGAAGTGTGACCCTAAATATAAAAAAACTAGGATCATTAATTGAAGAACTTGAAAGATCAAAATGGAGTGTTAAAACATGTCTGCTTTTAACTTTTGTCCAGATTCAGTTCAATGCTATCCTATTTGCAGATCTCCCTTTGCATATATCAAGGCCTTCCACTTAAGTAGACATGATCACCCATGCAAATAAGATGATGGAAGTTGTTGATAATAAGTATTCAAGATTCCACAATGGAATGTGTGATTATCACATTTTCCTATCTTTCACAAAACTACAACCCTTTTCGATGCATGAGCATTAACCTCCAAGGACAATTGTCATATAAGAAGACTAGGTGACCAAATTATTTTTCAAGTGATGGGTCTCATATTATACATCCCTTTTAAAGGGCTATGTTGGAAAATTTGTAATAAATATGATTTCCGCTAAAAATAATACCAAGTTAGGTATCATCACCAAAATCAGATAACCGTTCAATCTGTTTAGGGTCACTACTATAGAAACAACATTCAATGTCACTTTTCTGGGCGTCGGTTATTTAGGAAATCTGACGCCTATAACATTCAACGTCGGTGATTTAGGAAACCCGACATCTATATTCAAAGACCAGCCAGACACGGGTACCTCTTTGTATTCAGCGTCGGCGGGGTAACACAAAATCGATGCCTAAAATCGCCCGCAAAATCCAATTTTTGAGCAAAAAAAAATTGGCCCCAAAGTGTCACATACAACATCGATTTTTTAACTTCTAACCGACGCCTATATAAGATGAAAATTTGCGCAAAAAGTTCCAATTTTGGTGTCGGTTATCCTTTGATAACTGACACCGATAATGGTTCCCGCCAAATAATTTAGGGCAAAGATTGTCTAATTGGACGTCAGTTCTTAGGGGTCAACCGACGTCGAAGAGTTTAGGTGTCGTTTGTATTTGATAACCGACGTCACCCATGAACAGTAATTGTTCCCCTTTCTTCTGTTTCATCATCTTCTATTTCATCGTGAAGCCACCCGCCCGCCCGCTGCTGCACGCCACCTACTGCTGGTCGTCGACGCCGCTGCTTCTCGCTCGTCGCTGACGCTGCCTGCTGCTTGCTCATCGTCAACACCGCTGCTGCTACTTTGCGACGCCTGCTGCTCTGCGTCGCCGCCGCCTTCCTCCTTGCCGTCGCCCGCCACTGGCATTCTCTTTTCTGCCACCGCCACCGCCACCGCTATTCCTTCCTCGCCGCCGCCCACCACCGTTGTTCTCTTTGCTCGCCGCCGCCCACCGCCGCCTATTCCTTCCTCTCCCTGCTCACGCCCGACTGCGGCTGTTGGTTCTGGAGCTCGCCGGTCACCACTGCACTTGCCTGCCCTGCCTCCTGGAGCTCGCCAGCCGCCGCTACTGGACCGCCATGCTGCTTGTGAAGCTCACCGACTACCTCTACCACTGCTGGAGGCCCGTTGTTGTTGCTCGCCTACTTGTCTGCCACTGCAACTGAAAGGTATTCTTCCTCCAGTACTTCTCCGCCATCGTTGTCTAATTGTGCATACCTGGGAGTTATCAGGAACACCTAAATGAATATCTAGTTGTGTATTTAATTTGGATGTATATGATGAACCTAGATTTACAGAGGACGTGCTATAGTATTTTCCTGGTATGGTGAAAGATTCTCAATCGTGTGTATCACATGGGATTCTTATCCTCAACACAATGGACTGTAATATATGCATCTAATGACTTAAATGGAAGACTCGAATGTTATAAAATCCCATCAAAGTAGGTAGAAACAACTTATATATATTCAGATCTTAATAATTCCATGAAGTGCACATTATCCTACTCAGGAAAAGTATGTGTATAATTTGAGATTAGTTCCATATAATGGTTCTATTTTAGTAAGCACATAAACTAAATCAACATTTCTACTTGTATGATCCTAGTGATTAAAAGACTCTATCATGGTCCCCTCAGTAACTAATGTTCCCTTGAGATGAGTGTTAATTGATCTAGCTTGCTTACTTTCCTTGTAATGCCATCTTTTATGTGCTATGACCCACTAGTCACCTTTAGAGTATTAAAATGATGCACCTTGTACAGTTGTTAAATTTGAATCTATAAATCCTATGAAATGATATCACCCCACAAAATCAGTAGTCACCATTATGTCTTGTACACTCTAGAATCAAGATCTAATACTCTTATGCTATTTTAACACCGTGAGACCTGTTTTGCTCATTCTAGTGGATTATTATGACCTATGATGACCTAACATGAAACCATGCTCTTAATGATATGATTTTGTTGGCCTAGAAACCCGTCCAAGATTTACTCATTAGGAGTAAATCTTGTATAGTCCCTGGTTTGGGACTGTTCTTGAACACCTAATCTCACTTAGGATGTAAGTGTATAAAGTGTATTGGGTTTTCAAGAAAATTTCAGCAGCATTTCCCCGTTTGTTCTCTAAGTACATATGTACTTAGAGAACAACGGGAAAATGCTGCCGAAATTTTCTTGAAAACCCAATACACATTATACACTTACTAGTGAGATTAGGTGTTCAAGAATGGGATAGGTGGTACACATTTATTATATATAAGAATGACAACACATGTATTTGTTAGCCTAGAAACTCATCCAAGGTATACGCATTAGGAGTAAATCTTGGATAGTCCCCGGTTTGGGACTGTTCTTGAACACCTAATCTCACTTAGGATGTAAGTGTATAATGTGTATTTGGTTTTCGAGAAAATTTCGGCAGCATTTTCCCGTCCGTTCTCTAAGTACATATGTACTTAGAGAACAGCGGGGAAATACTGCCGAAATTTTCTCAAAAACCCAATACACATTATACACTTACTAGTGAGATTAGGTGTTCAAGGATGGGATAGGTGGTACACATTTATTATATATAAGAATGACATCACATGTATTTGTTAACCGTAGACCCTAATCTTGAAGCTAATGATGACTTATATGTGCACGGAGATCACAATGAAGGATTGTTAATTGATAAAAGATCACAATTTTAGAGGCATGCATGTTTATATTTTTTTATTGAAGCTAAATGTTTGCTTTTTTAATATCAATATCATTTTCAGATTTGATGTTTCATGATCTTATAGTTAATACAAATGCTAAATGTTTTCCTTTTTAATGACATTTTCAGATGGCTGACCATGATGAGCATGATGTCCATGATGAGCATGTTGTCCATGATGAGCATGGTGAGGATACCAATGTAAGTTCTAAAAACATATCCTGTATTTCTATAAAATTCATTATCTTCTAGTTATGTCATATATCCTATATTTCTATATTGGGCTAATTCAGTGTGTTTATTTTTGTCAAATTTTAGGTTGATGTACCCACTGAAGAACTAGAGGAACTTGATGCGCATCACCAAAAACTTAACAAGAAAAGGGGCATCACTCTATTGAAGAAGTTAATATCACTAAGTGGCAGTGGATCCAGATTGTTTGTGGAGTTTGATAATGGAGGAAATTCAATTGGAGTGAACCGCAATAATTTTGTAAACTATCTTGGGGTTGTCACCCGAAGCCATTGTGGTGTTAAGTATGATAATTGACATAAAGTTCCTCAGGCAAAGAAATACATGATATGGAAGGATTTATGCATGAGTTATTATTATTTGCAATTCTATTTTGTAGATTACAAATTCTATTATTTGCAATTCTATTTTTGGATACTAGTTAATAACAATTCTATTTTACAGAATCTGTTTGCATTGGATGAGAAGCTGCATCGTAAAAGCGTGATGCAACACGTTGGAAAGATGCTAAGGAACTATAGGACAAATCTCAACAGAGAATACATAAAAGATGGTGATACGAAGAAGAAGTCAGCCCTTGAACAGTGGAACTTCTTGGACAAAGAAGATTGGGACACGTTTGTTGCTTCAAGAAATCTGAAGAATTCAATGTATTAGGCGTCACTCCCAATTTAATTAATATATGTTGTATTCACCTATTCAAGATTAACATTTAGTGATACTAACCAAATCATTAATGTGCATACTAACTAGGCCCTCAGTGAGGCACAAAAAGCAAGGCGTGCACTGAATGTGCATGACCACACTATGGGTCCAAAGGGCTATGCAAGCATTCGCCAAAGACTACATGCGGAGTTTGCTGCTACTCAGGAGTCCTCTACTACATGTGCCACACCCATGCCTCGCCATGATGTCTGGATAGCTGGGAGGCAAAATAAGAAGGGTGAAATAAAGAAGCCCATAACTGCTGAGGCGGCTGCGAAAATGGTAAAATACAACTCTTAGAGCAATCGTTTGAATATTGATTATTTGTAGTGTTAACTTACCAATTTCTATTGATGGTGATTAGCGGGAGCTGCACGAGCAGAGGAAACAAGGCACGTTCATCCCTCAGGGCACAAGGGATGAATTGACAGTTGCTCTGGGTAACCTAGAGCATCCTAGACGTGTTAGGGGTGCAGGCGTTGGTGTGGGCATCAAAGCATTCTTTGGGCCATCCCAGCGCCAACCCAGAGCGGGACTTTCACATGAAGAGGTAACCTATTCTTTTTTTAGAATGTTACTACAAAAGGAAATTCAATAATAAGAAGAAAATGTTTCTTTTATCCATGTATAGGAGAATAAGAGAGTCAAGGATATAGTTGCTAAGAAGGTCAATGATATAGTTGTTGAGAAGGTCAAGGAAGAAATAGTGTGATGGCAGGCATCTCAGGCTTCCAATCATCCTATGGCGACCCACTCTTCTCCTGATGCACAGACTGAGAGTAATCATGTAGACCCACCGCCTAACATGTCTGCTATAAGTATTGTTTATGACATTGTAGCTAGTCTTTTCAAGATGATATGTTTTCAAGATGATATGTATATATGTATAACATTCTTTACGTAAATTTGTAGGCATTGAAGCCATGTCGCTTAAGAATGCAAGACTATGTTATTGCAGAGGCACATGCTTACCCATCCCTTCCTGGGGTAACATTTCACGGGACTCCAATGCCATAGGGCTACATTCGTGTGAGCCTGATACATGTATTACCCGATTGGAGGGAAGCTAGATTGCCATATGCCCACCCAGATATTGATACACTTGTTGAGGCAGAAGGTGGGGTGATATTGTGGCCCAAAGCAGATGTCGTCTACACTACTGAAATTGTAAGATAAATTTACATTACTTTAGATTGTTAATGTGTATATATGAGGTTAATTGATCTGAAATTATATATACAGGTTAAAAAGAAGACACCCAGAGCACCTAGGCCTCCACCTCCACTTCCTGCATTACCAAGTTGGGTTCCAACTAACCTAAAATACCTGTTAGGTCCTGCTTGTTGGGGAATGGCATGTTGGCTACGGGCACATAATATACATTGCCCTATAATTGTTTCTTTAGAAGCGAATTATGTAGGTCAATCATACGAAAGCTCTTTATTTATACAAGATATTATTGAGCTATATATATATATATATGATTGGCTGAACACATCAATGATAGAGACATGGATAAGGTGAGATCTTGTTTATACATCCATATACCTTGTGTAAGATCTGGTTATTTGGTTTCTTATATATTAATGCATACATAATACATGTTTTGCAGCTACTTAGTCGAAAATCAATGCAAACAATTTTCATTTGACCATGTGGGATTTTTGATTCCATCATTGATTAGTATGGTAGCTAAAGACCCTAATATTGTTCAACAATACTGTATAGATGCTTTTACAATTTTCGGTCAGCAACAGAAGACGATAATAATAGATCCATTCGATGTCAAGTAAATTTACTTTACTTATAATTTGGACTTAAGAAAATTACATTTTTATTGTGGATTTTGAGTTATTAATTTTTAACTTTTTACCTCTAGTGGTAGGCATTGGGAGTTACTAGTTATTCTCCCCAGGACGTTCACTATTTATTATCTAGATCCTACGGGGAGTACATTGAATACTAAAATTGGACACGTAATGAGATTGCCATTATTCTGGTGAGAAATATTTCATTTTTATATCCGTTAACATCTGTTATTACATTACTATTTAATTATGCAATTTACTTTGTTACATTAACATGTAGGGGTTTAGATGCATTCAAAAAGGTTGGAGGAAAGGTCCCAAGGAAAAAACCAACCAATAATTTGGGAGAACGTAAAAGTAAGTTCCCCACTACAATGTATATATTATTTATGTGAACTGTGCTTAGTTGTATTTTTTTAATATTTTGTATGTTTCAATTTATAGTGCGCTACACAAGACAACGGCTGGACATGCGCATACTATGTGATGCGATTTATGCAGATGATTATCAAATATGTCACATTGGACATCGATACCATACATGAGGTATTATATATAGTCTCATTAGTTAGTATGAAATATATCAATCTTATTTTTATATTATTACTTATATATATACATCATTCTCTTTGCAGGTGTTTAAAACTGACCAAACTATAGGTAAACGCTTAAAAGATGTACATGCTCCATATACGATGGAAGTATTAAATGAAGTAAGAGAAGAATGGGCAAGAGCCATACAAGCAGTGGTGATTGTAAGATATAATTGGGATGTTGATAGCGATGTTGAATGATATTTTGTAAATGAGTATTTCTGAATGTTTATACATGTCTGAATGTTTCTACATGTATTTGAATGTTTCTACATGTGTGAATGTGAGAATTGAATTGATGTCTGAATGTATCTACTTGTGTGAAAAGTATATTTGTTGATTTTGTAGGCTTGTGGCCTGTTTGTAGGCTGATATCAATAGATGTTGTAAACCTACAGTTCAGAAAACTGAACTGCAGGTTCTCATCCTACTGACCAGCCACAGCAGGCCTGCAAACTGATAAGAAAAAAAATAAAACATAGGTGTCGGTTATTTATAGAACACCGTCATCAAAGGCTTACAGTGTCAGTTATTGGATAAAACTGTCACCTAATATGACAAACAACCCGACCATGCAGGAAAGCACGGCCGTGGTAGAAAAAGCGTCAGTGCTTAGTACAAAACCGATGCCTATAGTACTAAATGGCATCTGGGAATATGGCATCAGTTTTTTAGTTGCAAACTGACGCAGAAAGTGTCCTAGATGGCGCCCTTTTTGTGGCGCGAACCCCGCCGAAGAGTTTGACCTTTAGCGGCGCCCACATAGGCGTCGCTTCAGAACCGTCGTTAAAAGGGCATAAACAACCGACGCCAAAGACATGTTCTGTAGTAGTGGGTGTGAAAACTGGTTTCAATTTATCATATTAAATGAGACATAGATGTATGTACCATAAGGATCCACTCAATAATCTTAATACAATCACAAGAATTATGTTATCATGAATAATAATTTATTTTATACTATGATCATTTCAGTAGGTCATTATTTAATTTTATCTTTAGATTATCACTAGTATCATTATTCTTTTTATGGTCAATATTATGTTGTAAATTGATTGGTTATGTGGAGATTGTAACTTTATCTAGCCTCATAACTTCATTAGGGTTGTTTACTGACTCAATCTTCACATGATGTGCACATATAATTAGTTGTTTTATGACTCAACCTCTGCATGATGTTCATGCATAACTGGTCCTTTGTGAATAGCTGGAAATAGTGACCTTGTCATTGACCCATACCATTTAAGTGAACTTTGTGTAAATAGACGTTGATGTATTCAACAAAATGTAAATGTTGAGGTATCAAAAAAATATGAATTCCACATGATTCTGTAGGTTTCATAATTTCTCCACCGAACAAGATTCTATAGGTTTCATAACTGAAGACTTTGATAGACACAAATCATCACCCTCATGCATATAGAATAGGTTGATTGAGTACTTAGTCGGGTCTATGTCAAGTACATCTGTAATTTTAGGTGTGCTAAAATGTTTCTACTAAACATATATACAAATGTAGAAAAATGACTAAATATGTCTTTTATAAAAGGTGCCATCGAAGGATTCGCTAAGGAGTTTTCGTGCAAGCAGGCCGACCACAAAGTGTTCTTCTCCACCTTCCTGGCCTTTCCGCTTTCCATGGAGGTTCTACTAGTGGCCAGCGGCTCGCCTCCGTCTGCTGGCGGTGGGGCTCGGGGGTCGTCATGTGCTCTTCGGGGTACCACCCCTCTGTCGCCTATGAGCTGCTCGTCCCTAGAGTCTGACCTCGGCGAAGGATACGAGGTCCATCTTGGCGTCGTCGAAGACGCTGCCTTCGATGCACCTGGAGAAGGCTTCGTAGAAGAACAGACAGACGGGGATGAGATCGGTCGGAGTATTGCCAAGACGGCATTCTCTACTTAGATCACAAAAGCTGAACTCGAACTCCCAGTACGCCTTCTCGACGAGGAAAAGCAGGGCTTCCGCTAAAGCCAGGCTGTAGAAGATGTTGAGTGCAGCTTTCCGGCTGTGTTTGTCGGTGTCACCTTTGTGTACATCGCCGAAACTCTGCTGTGAGAGATGCACGATCCACCTTAGACATCGTCCAGGTGCCTAGAGGTTCTCTCTGGCGTTGGCCTCTGGATGCTGCGTGGTTGCTGGGTTAAGGGGGGAGGAGTTTCCTCCTCATCCTCTTTTACTCCTTCTACTACTGTGTATAGGAATGCCTTCCAGGTGTTCGGCGATTTGCTGCTATGCAAAAAAAAGCTCTGGTTCCTGACGGCAGGTCCCCGATGCTTCCAACGTCCACGACAGGGGAAGGTCGTTTGGGGCTCATGTTTCCCTATGTTGCTGCTGTGAGGTAGAGCACCATCAAGGTGTTCGACCTGATGTCCCTCGGAGCTCGCTCCTGGGTGAATCAAGAACTGGAGCACTTGGTTAGTCTCCTTGGTGTAGCAGAGATGCGCAAGGTCTGTTATCTGGTGATTGTTGATTAATGAAGAGGGGTTGCTCATCTACCTAGATTTCACATCTTCAGGGAATGAATCAAATGCCAACGGAGGAAAGGCAGTGCCTAGCTCAAGGACATTTATTGATGGTTAGCTTATGGACGGATTTTGTTGCTTTCTCTTCTGCATCTCGGTGGTCATCTTGGTGTCCTTCTGACATGGGTCCATCCCAGGTACTAGATGAAATGCCTTAGTGCACAGCAGTAAGGGGTCCCTTGTTGGATGCTTGCTCATCCATGTAGTGACCTGAAGTTTTTAAGGTTTGGTGGCGGATGATGATCCCTATCTCTTCTTGAAGATAACGGCTGCTTCAGTTCTATGCTCCGCTTTCAGACTTCCGGGATGACACATCTTGAAGGTGTTTTTATTGTTAGTGTTGTGCTGGTTGTGTTGGTTGCTGCCCCATAGCAATTGTTTGGGGCCTCTGTCTTTTGAAGAAGACGTAGATTTCTTTTCCTCTTCTTTTCTGGAGGTCTTTTTTAAGATCTTGTTGTTTCTTGTTTAGGATGTTTCATCCCTGCTGGTTAAGGGGCGCAATGTTTGTACCCAAAGTTTTAGTAATATTATAGCAACAGGATTTTTGACCAACAAAAAAAAAGGTGCCATCGTAATGTTTTCTTTTGTATAATGCTTTAGTAGTATTAATGATGAAATCACATCTACAAAATCAGATTATGCAATATGAGGTCATAAGTATTTAGGGTATAATAAGTACCATGAACACTTATGAAAATGAAGTTTATAAAAATGAAGTTCCTGGGGAGGCATTATCCTCAAACAAAATTATAATATGAACTGGAACAGAGAGAAACTATAGTAACTAACATATAATTGGATCAAGATGGCTAATCTACTTAGTCTTCTTAAATGTCCTCCAGAATTTGTTGTCCGATACATCATCGTTGAATTCTATATTTGTGTATGTGTTTGAGATATATTGATTATAAAAACGAATATGCTGTTTCTGAACCAAACATTCCATGTGTTTGTGTGTATTTCTTTAGTGTCGTCATAATGTCGTTGGGCAAATTTTTGTGTCGAAGAGTTATAGTTATAGAGTAGGGACTAGTACGTTACATTTTGTTGTATTACCAAATATTTAAGCGCATTTTGAATACATTCAAATGATGAACACGCATTTCCAGAAAACGCAGTGTTAAAAATAATTTTGTAGAAAATAGTATATTAGTTATTATTTTGAAAAGAAATGCTATTTTATCATTATTCTCAAACAGATACCACCTTGCACCCACTTCCCAGACACAATGGCGACGAGTGAGCTGCGGCGCACATGGCACAAGAGAATACCAACCCGAGCTGGTTTATTTGGTTATTATACTTTTAATTATTTTTTGAGGTGATTATACTGTAAGTCATCCATTGGCTCAAAATAATGAGAACCAGAAACTAGATCGGTGGGGGCATAACAGTCACTCGACGAGTGAGTGGTGGAAGTGGCGAATATTAAAAAGGAGGAAAGTGGTGGAAACAATGGGAAGACTCCCTCCTCACACATGCGCATAACTGATATAACACGAACCTCCCCTGCCTCCGTTCAAGTGACTGGGAAATATCCTCCCATCTCCGGCTGTCCGACCTGCTTGTCTCCCCCAGTCCCCACCCTTGTTCTGTCATGGCCTCGGTCCACTCTGATCCTCTCCCTTCCTCCACCCCGCTTCCCACACCGCCGCCATTCTCTCTGCCAATCACCCCGGAGTCAGTCAGCCGCCACTACCGCCGCCGCTCGCGCTCCTTCTGCTCGTCCTCCTCCCTGTCATCCCCTACCTCCTTCTCATCTTTCTCGTCTTTGTCATCGGCCACCTCGTACCTGAGCTCTCCCTTAGCCTGCCCTTCGCCGTCTCCGACACCGCTCTCCTCTGTACCCTTCTCATGGGAAGACCAGCCAGGCATCCCCAAGAGCAAGCACGCGTTAGACAGCAAGCCCGCCAACGGAACCCCTATTCAGCCTGCAGGCAACAGGAAGGGTTACCCCTCAACTCCCAACAGAAGCAACAGCAGCAGCAGGAAGTTGGACTCTAACCCCCCACTCCGCCCGCCTCCCACCCGCTCAAGCTCAGATCACTTCGGCTTCCCGGCTTCCTTCCGCTGGCGCAGGCGCTTGGGACTTCTTGGACCGGGGTACGTTCGAGACCCCTTCACCGTCGCGCTCATCCAATGCGCCAAGCAGCACACCCCTGAAGAGCAGGATGGCGTCGAAGAGGACGATGGCGACTCGGACGCGGCGACGATAAAGTTGCTACTCGAAAGAGATTCAGCGACGCCGTCATCTGCGGACACGCAGCAGAGACGCAGGCGGCAAGCTCTAGCAAGGAAAGCTCCCAACGGCGGGAACAAGTTCTGTGGGTCTTGCAAGACCTCGTGCGGCGTGGTCGAGACAGCCGCGGTCCTCATCCCACGCCTCGCACGGCCGGGCGGCACCAAGTCGTACGATCTTCTCAGACGGAGACCGAGTCCGACGATGTAGCTAGGTACGACGTGCTTTTCAAGCGTTTCCGTTCCGTGACCTCCGTCCCGTTTTTCTGTGTTTTCTAAATAATTAGGCGGGGCATGGTAGTTACAGACGGAGGAGGCCCACAGCGGCACCGCCGGCACGGCCCACTGCCGCGCGAAGTTGTAGATTACTTAACAGGAAAAGCCGCCTCTGGTGTTATAACTTCGCCGGAGGATCTGGAGAGGCAGGCGCCATTAATCTCGAAGCAGATCGAAACGATCATTCTGCTTAGCCAGAATTGACCGCCACGTGCTACTACATCTCCACGTTGCTGTCATAGTCGTGGCTTTTGCTGGGACATCCCTCACTAGATCTGATCCGAGCTGATCCCAACCGTTCTGATTGTAAAGCTTGCAGCAGTAATCAATAATTAAACTGGCGCTTGTCCCAACGTGCTGATAGGTTGATTAGATTAGATTATTGTGCTGGGAAGTGTGTTGACCAGACAGAATTTGTACAGAATCTTAATTGGCATGTAGTGAGCTTCTTATTACTATGTTTGTTTGGATATTTTCTCTTAACACCATTCCGTTTGTAAACCCATTTAGGGGAGGTTTGGCTCTGCGGTTGGTTGGCAAAATATTAAATCATTTTCCACCATGTGTTTTGAAGATGAAAAATATCAACGGATAAAAACCAATCTAGCATTTATTACAAGATAATTCTCTTCTTACCACTTTCGAAATGATATTTTACAAGAGTGGCATATTTTTAACCGAAACGCTACTTTGAGTGGCAGTTTGAGAACCATAGTTAGAATGTGTCATTATGATTGATATTTTGTTTTAAAAAAAAACAAAAAAGAGAGAAAATGCCAGACTCAGTAGCGTTTCAACCTGACAATTCATGTTGAACATGTCACTATGTGGCTTTTTTTTTTGTTTCTTCTAACTTCTTTTATTTATAATACAATCGATATGTGCAGTAATAACTTTTGACCTTAAATTTGTAAATAGCTACTCAGAACTATGTTCTTAAATTAAATTATCCTATTCTTCAAAGTGTTCACTCAATAAGATATTACTTTTACGGTATGTTTGGTATGTTTGGTACGTGACGAATGAACGCAAAGGGAAGGAAAGCAAAGGGAAAGGAGGGGAGAGGAAGGGATGGAACAATTATGTTAGTATGTTTGATTAGCATGGGGAGGAAAAGGGAAAGAAAATATGAAAAATAATATATATATAAATAAATTAAAGTGAGGTAAAATGTTGGTGAGATAATAATACTTATATATATTAATTATATATATTTACTCACATACATAATTGTACAAAAATATATTTATAGAACTACAAACAATAAATAAGGTTGATAATCATTTCCGGATGGCAAAGTCCATAGATCTAAAATAATATAAGATGCAGATGAATGCCACATATAATTTTATTTGTTCTATGTTAAAAGCGCCACACAAGAGTTAGTTTTATAAAAGTGAGAATAGAAGTTTTTTATATTTGAAATTGTAGTTATAGAAGTAGTTCTCTTTTTATTTTTGTATTTATAACAAACTTTTCATGCATGTAGTTCAGTACTTTCCGCCATCATCCAATACATTCTCCCGAATTTTTTTATTTGTATAATAATCTCAGAATGTCTAACTTTTCTACCAAAAAATATAAATTTTTAAATTTCCTTCTATATTATGCATACAATTTTATTTTAGTTTGTATTTATTTTATTTTTTATTTTTATTTTTATTTTTGTACAAAAATATATCTACAAATTTTATCCAATACGTATCCATCATTCAATATATCAACCAAGTAACATAACACATTTGTGACATATTAATTTTCTATTCACAATGATTGTGGGCTATATTAAATTTTCGCGCCAAGTTATGTATATTTCTCTCTTCATTTTATTTTTTTATCTTACCTTTCTAGTATATTTTCCGTCAAGTCTTTTCCCTTCTCTTTGTCTCCACTCCAATTTGGTAGGAAGAGAATGAAAGAGAAGAAACTGAAAAATACATTAATTTGTTCCCATGCGTTCCTCTTCATTTTCCTTCATTCCCCACCCCTTCCCATCACTTTGTTCAACCAAACAACCCAAATCTCTTCCCTTCCCTTCTCATTCCCTCCATTCACCGCTTACCAAACAGGCCCTTACATAAGTGTGATAAATTTATATTATTTAAATATCAATGTGGTTGCTTGTGTTTTTTTGGTTTTATATCTAGTTGTCTGTAATGCTTATATCAATGTTCCTCACGATCCTATTTAGTTCACATGGCACGTCTGGACTAGTCTAATATAGTTTGCATCGTGTGTGCATCAATTCGGAGATCCATTATGACTAAGGATTTGTTTTTTGACAATAGACAGATGATATCAGATTAAAAGAGGCATATGTCATTTACATGATAAATCGATTTGAAATCAGATCGGGACCAACAGTACAAATAATAACACAGATGCGAATGGAAATAGATGACTCCTTTCTACTCAGATTCTTAATTTTCGTGCATTCAACTGCTTTTTTATGAAAACCCTCTTCAAATGCGTACATCAACTATTTTGATGAAGCACGTGAACTGGAGAATAAGCTACATACACTATCAATGTCAAATCTTATGTCGGGGTGGAATAGCTCGGGTGGTGCGGCTCGTAAGCTCCCTGCGAGGGGGCACGGGTTCGACTCCCAGCGTTCCATCGAAATGATTTAGCCCACGCGTCGGCCGGCCAACGATGCGACTGAATTGGGGCCCCGGTATGGGCGGAAGGGGTCCCCGAGAGTTTACACCGCCTGCGGGGGTCACTAAGTGGCGCTCGTGCGGGGGTGGTTCTCTCGCAAATAAAAAAAAAGTCAAATCTTATGCGCCTCGCGTTATAAGAAGCAACCGTCATTCGTCTTCAGAAAAAACAAAGCCGACGGAAAACCCGACCTCGGTCGGATGTGCTAGGGAAACCCAAATTCCAACCATCCTCACAAGTGAGGGGATGACAACCTCTACATAAGGAGGAGATGAAACCTATTCTAAAGTAGAAACTAGAGTATTGTTTGGTTCAGGATGTGATCTGGATTAGTCGCTGTCTTTTTGTGTCACACAAGTGTTAATCCCGACCAACCCAGTCTAGTTTCAATCTTGTTCTATTTGGCAGAAATCAGACTGATAAGTTCGTTTTGGGTACTGTAATCTTCTAATCCAGACCAAGTTAGTCATGCTATGAGCAGGATTTCATATCACAATCTGTATTTGACTGTCTTTTGTATTATTTTGTTTTATATGTCAAAATAAGTTACGAGACCAGTCCAATCTAGTGAGTGCTTGTATTGAGATGAACCATCAAACCCAAACATGACCAAATCCAGATAAATTAATTAAGATTTATTGACTAACCCGGTCTAGATTTCATAACCTCAATCTTGAACCAAATAGGGGCTGGAAAGTCACCGCAATAGCGCCAATTAGAGACCAACCAAGACATTACAAACTAACACCGCAATACAAAGCAAATAAATGGAAAGAAAAAATGATTTGCAAAAAGAAGATCGCACTACCCGACTAGACGACAGTTCAAGGATAAAAACTTAAAATCTTTCTTTGACTTCTTCTTAATAACAAACTCCTCACAGATCAAAATTTAAGAAAAAGAGGTTACATAGGTCCATCTAGGTGCAACCTTTGTACAAATGATGTGGAGACTGTGGAGCACATCTTCAACCACTGCCAATTTTCGTCAAACATTATTAAGCATTTTTTAAGAATCGAACACCACAATCAAAACCTCATGAAATTTCCATCATCCCTCAAGCCACTTAGGAACATCCACCAGCTTCTTGCTGATGATTTCCTAGTTACCATCTTCTGGAATTTATGGCAAGAAAGGAACAACAGAAGATTCAATAATAATAAGAAACCCAAGAATATCATCATACTTTCAATAGAATCAGACTTAAATGTTATCCATCTCTGCAGGACAACTGACAGCTGAAGAAATAGTGGAATCTAATGCAGGCCAATCGGAAGCGGAATATCTATGCCATCTTAAGGAGATGCTTGATGAAGAAACTGGATCTGGTCTTCTTCAAGGTGCAACCATGGTTTTACCATAACTTTCCTCTAAATCTTGTATGAATGGGGCATGTTAAGGGGTGCCTCCCCCATAGACTCCTTTATGTAGACCTATCTATTTTTTTCCTCTTCTAGTTGCATCAGTAGTGAAAAAGCGGACATTTGCAGGTTAAAGCTTGCATTTTGTAAGAAACTTTATGGTAGTAATGGAAATGACCTTTATAAAAAAAAGGACAAACTGCGCCACCAGCGACCAGGGAGGTAACATGACCAAGCTAAGGGACTTGATCCGTAGACGGGCTCTGAGCCCGTCTCCAAACACCCAGAAACCAGCATCAACCTGGTGGACCAGACCCAAAGCCTCCGTTTGGCACGGGACTGGAACCCGGTTTAGGCTTGTCGCCTAGTGTCAACCCGGCCAAATAGTCGGTCGATTGGGGCTGGGTTCTGTTTGGTTTGTAATCCGATTTTGGCCCCATTTCAGGATAAGGAACCCCAAAAATCGGCTCACACCAGTCCCGCGAGAGTCGGGATTTTATTTCGTAACCCAATTTCCGTTCAGACCGTGATTAGCCCGTGACACCCCCCGACACCCTCTTTCTCCTCTCCCTCTTCTTCTCTTTGACATAGGCACCCAACCTCAACATCCTCCCCTCTCCCTCTTCTGTTGTCCATCGGGAGAAACTATTGCCTCTGTGAGTTAAAGTTGTCACCACATCGCCTACTCGATGGTAGCGTAGGGCCGTAGGGTGAACAGAAGGTCAGATTGGTACTCGGGGTGTGCTTGCTCATCAGGCATCGTCGATCTACGACGCCATCCTGCATGACATCGCCAGACTAGACGACGATAATCAAGGTTAGGCATCCCGACTTGTCATCTCCCATTAACTCTTGACCCTTGACTCCCCCTTTTCACTCTGTGTAAGGCATCGACCAAACCCTAGCGAGGGCACAATCTGCCACAGCTGCTATAAAGTGTTGTGTGTCTTCATCGATCTCCTCCCTATTCAACTTCGTATCCTCCACCAAGTGTTCTCTGAAGCTTCCTCTGTCGAGCCCCTATATTCTGGAGTCGCCCATCTGCTTGAGAGGTATGTGTTGGGTGACCATGTTTTTGTTTCAGTAGGCGGATGTAGTAGTATGATGGCTTCATGTTATGTACTGACACTTTCTTTCATTAGGATAATATGTATTCCCCTTACCTTGTTTTCATGTATTCCCAGACAATTTCTTGGCGACTGACCGTGATCCCCTCTTCTACCTGGATTTGGGCTTACTAAGTATATCTGCTAAGCAATATGATACTGTTTTCTGTATGGCTGAGTGTCTTACTTCGTCAAATTAGTTAACTTGCATTCAGTATTGTATACAAGACTCATATGAAGTCTTGTTTTGATTGCATAATGTGCTTTGTTTCAGGGATGTATGCTCTGATTGATAAAAATCTAATATTATGTATTATGTTTATTTAACTTGGAACCTTGTCTGTCAACTATGCCATAATAGGAGACGTTCGAATAGGTTATGACTGATGTGGTCATGATTTTTCCTCTGTGATGGACATGTATATTTGTTCACTTGAATGTGGTTTGATCCCTTGAATGTGGTATGAATGTGTGGTTGAGCTTCATGTTTATTTTATGTGTTCATAAACATGTCAATATTTACCTAGTCCACCTATTATGTATTATGTTTATTTAAGTTGAAACCTTGTTTGATCCCTTGAATGAGTTCTGACCCCTTGAATTAGGTCTATTATGTTGGACCAAAATTCGACTCCACCTATTATGTATTATGTTTATTTAAGTTGGAACCTATTATTGTGTAGTGTATACTTTCTCTATTCATAAGCATAGCCTGCTCAACTATAATGATTGACCAAAATTTGATATATTTGTTCAATTTAATGTGCTATGATCCAATGAATGAGGTCTGAATTTGTGGTTGAGCTTCATTGAGTAGCAATTAAATTATCATGTCATTATTTAACCATTATACCATCATACCAAATAAATTAAAATGATTTATCCTGAATGATTGGTTGAATTTCATGTCCAACATAACTTGTTTAGTATTACGATTGTGTATTGAGTATTTTCTGTGTTCATAAACAGGTCAATATTTACCTAGTCCACCTATTATGTATTATGTTTATTTAAGTTGGAACCTTATCTGATCCCTTGATTGAGGTTTGACCCCTTGAACTAGGTCTATTATGTTGGACCAAAATTAGACTTCATCTATTATGTATTATGTTTATTTAAGTTGGAACCTATTATTGTGTAGTGTATACTTTCTCTATTCATAAACATAGCCTGCTCAACTATAATGATTGACCAAAATTTGGTATATTTGTTCAATTTAATGTGCTATGATCCCATGAATGAGGTTTGAATTTGTGGTTGAGCTTCATTGAGTAGCAATTAAATTATCATGTCATTATTTAACCATTATACCATCATACCAAATAAATTAAAATGATTTATCCTGAATGATTGGTTGAATTTCATGTCCAACATAACTTGTTCAGCATTACGATTGTGTATTGAATATTTTCTGTGTTCATAAATAGGTCAATATTTACCTAGTCCACCTATTATGTATTATGTTTATTTAAGTTGGAACCTTGTCTGATCCCTTGATTGAGGTCTGACCCCTTGAACTAGGTCTATTATGTTGGACCAAAATTAGACTCCACCTATTATGTATTATGTTTATTTAAGTTGGAACCTATTATTGTGTAGTGTATATTTTCTCTATTCATAAACAAAGCTTATTCAACTATAATGATTGACCAAAATATGTATATTTATTCAGTTTAAAATGTCAAATAGCAGGACATTCGTTATGTCTGTTTTTTTATTAGAATCATTAATGTTGTCCTCATTGCTTGTTATGCCCACTCTATCACTTATATTGCTATGTAAAATAGCAGGACATTCATTATGTATGTTGTTTTCTATGAAAATCATCAATGCTGAAGTAACTCATCGAACCTTTTTATGTTATTCCATGGTTGAATAGGGAATTATTTTTCTGGATTTGATTTTGAATTTTTTTCATTGATTTTGAACAAAACAACAAACTATTTCTGTATTCTGGGAAAAAAATATTCATCTTCACTATCTGTCATATATGAGTATTTTGAACTTGGAATGTAACTGTCATGTTTGAGTATTTTGAACTTGGAATGTCATTGTCATACGTGAGTATTTTGAACTTGTAATGTCACTGTCATATGTGAATATTTTAAACTCGGAATGTCACTGTCATACAAACTAATTCTCTATGATGGGGACAAATATGTCTCAAGTTTCATTGAATGGTTTCTTTGTTATTTGCTTAATTGCATATATGCAATCTCATTCGAATATCATGGAACTGATATTGATTGTAATAACAAACTAGTAATTGGAACAAACTACTTATATGGAACAAATTATGTGTCACCTTTCCCCTTACTGTGGACTCTACGACCTTAAATATATTATTATCAAACAAATAGTACCCTAATCAATGTTATATATTATTATTTTAAATTCTGCTTCTGTTAATCATCGAGCCTTAATAAGCTCTTACTATAATAGACTACTTTAATTCAAGTTATTGTTGTGTAATCACTTTTAATTATAGACATCATGGCTATTATTGAACATCTACAAACAACTGATGACATTATACAACTTTTAGATCTTATGTCCGGTCCAACTAATGCCATTGCTAATGCAATAGCCGACCAAATAGAAGACCAAATATCACACAATATCATGGACAATTCAATTGATGGAGCCACACAACAACCAATACCAAGACCGGTTAGCAGTAGGAACAACCATCAAAAGGTTTTAAAATAATAACTGGCCATGAAAGGAGGGTGTATGACTTGTACTGCAAGCTACCTGGCACAGTTTTAGCCTTTATGGACAAACTTGAGGAGCGTGATTTGTTGAAAAGTACCAGAGGTGTGTCATCAGTGGAGTCCGTACGCTACTTCCTTCAAATGGTTGGACATGGCCATACCAATCGTGTTCTAGCTGAGGACTACATTCATAGTGGTGAAATCATAAGTAGAAAGTTTAATGAGGTATTGGATGCAGTGTGTGCTTTGTTCAATGAATATGTTGTGATGCAAACTGCATCCACAACTCTACACCGACGCATACTCGAGAGTACAAGATTTTACCCTTACTTCAAGGTATTTGTAACATCCCAGACCTGGGTTATGTACTAACCCTAGGTGTTTTGCCTAATAAATTTGATTAGATGCTTGCTCTTATCTTTTTAAAAGTAATTAAGGCTCTTGAGGAACTTATATTTCATTTTCAATCCTTTTTTAATAGTGTTGGAACATTGTTTTGTTAATTTTGGACTAAAGTGCAAATTACCCAAGTTGAGGGGTTAACTTGCAAATTGCACATGATAAGATGTTCCTATGATGTTGAGACATCATAAGAATGAATATGATGTAGTGGTATGGTTTCCACAAGCTTGGGCACCAAGATAAAGCTTGTAGAGCAATCCTTGTACATTAAAACCTAGTTTTGGTATAATGTGCAATTTACCCAAAACGTAGGGTTCAATAAGCAAAATACCACATCTAGAGGGTCTATCATGTTTCTTGGCATCAAGTAGAGAAAATAAAATGAGAGGGGCGCCTCATTTGAATTATTATGGAGGAGAGAGAATCTTGACATTAAAATAATTAAGATTTAAGCATAAATGGAATTTTAATTAAATTTAAGGCAAAAAGAAATAAATTAATTAAGGATCCCTTCA
Source organism: Alisma plantago-aquatica (assembly GCA_963693085.1). Taxonomy (NCBI): domain Eukaryota; kingdom Viridiplantae; phylum Streptophyta; class Magnoliopsida; order Alismatales; family Alismataceae; genus Alisma; species Alisma plantago-aquatica. The sequence continues at coordinate 94,481,831 of OY856414.1, read as the reverse complement.
ACAAAAAGTTAAAGGATGTGTTTGCAATAGTGTTGGACGAGCTTGTGCCTTGCTATGGCACAAAAAGATCTTGGTTGAGTGGAAGCCACTCACATTAATATAATAAAAAAAGTAATATCCACTAAAAGGTTGGATATTAATATAAAACTCTTTAAGGTTCTTAATTCCTTTTCCATTAATTCTTGGATAATGAAGAGGTTTTACAATATAATGAAGTTGGCTTCGTGGCCAAGAAATGGAGGGGAAGTTGGTGGAAAAAATTTCGGAATTTAAGGAAAATAATTCCTTTTTCTTTTTCCTTAAAAATCCTTATACATATCCTTTTTCTAATACACTTAAGGACCTTTTCCTTGGAATTTCTTTTCTCACCCTACTTTGTCCGACCAAGGGAGAGCTCGGGAGCAGGAGAAGGACGACCATAACCTATTGGTAAGTTTTGATCATCTTCTAACTCGGATTCATGGTGAAAACCCTAAATCAGTGCTTGATTATTGGTTTTCTTCACTCGATTTCCAATCCTAGCCAACTTGTTCATCCAATAGCTCAAGAATGGACCTTGGGCAGTTGCTGGAACTCCATCCACCATTAGAGCCATGGAGCTTGGAGCTTGGAATCATATTTTGAGGTGGGTTTTATAACTCAAACCCTTAAACATTAGTATTACATTCCATTCTTCAATAATCGTGGGTTATTTTCTTCTATTTGGTATTCTTTTGGTTCATTGCTGAAGTTTCCATGAAGAACGGCAGCAGTGCTCGGTGGAACGGAGGAAGATGATGATGAAATCATAATAGATGCTTATCCAAAGAAAATTCCAGGTCAAACGGTTTCCATGGTTGCTCAAACAGTTTCCCAAACCGTTTGGAAGCAAACAATTTCAAACCGTTTGAGGGGAAACGGTTTCACCAAACCGCATGAGGGCAAACGGTTTAAGACCATTTGGAGGTGTTGACAAGGGTTGACCATTTGGAAATTTGTTTATAATAATGTTGTTTAATGATTCACCAATTATAATTGATTAGTTCCAATTGGTTCATGAGTTGAAGGTCAATCAATCACCAAAACCCTAATCGGGTTAAGTGTTGTTTTCTAATTTGATTAAGTTGGAAACTTGGGTTGGTTGACCCAAACGATTTCAAAACCATTTGGGGATCACCCAAATGGTCTCAAGACTGTTTGTAGGTCACCCAAGACCATTTGGAGGTCTAGGGTTGAGTATGGTTATGTGTTTGAAGATCTAAAGATACCAAGTTGATTTGCAATCAAATGTTGATTTGGTGATCAATCCAATGATCCAAACCCTAATTGGATGACTTGGATTTTGATGTTGAGATGGGAAAACGGTCTCAAGACCATTTGGAGGTCATCCAAATGACCTCAAGACCGTTTGGGGTCAGGTCAGGTCCAATTTGGATGAGGGTCCAACAGTTTCAAAATAATTAGTTTCACAATTATCAACATTGAAGGATTATCGATTCTAAACCCTAATCCAATTGATTCAAACCCTAATTGATGATCACTTGAGGGTCAAATCAGTTGAATGATGACCTATTTAACCCAATTGAAGTATGGTGTTAGGTTCAATTGATGAGTGATAATATGATTTCAATCAATGAAGGAATCAATCTTGGAAACCCTAATTCAATTTGAGTGGTGGAGACCTTATTTGGTCCATACGGTTTTGAGGAGGTTTGGACCAAACGGTCTCAAGACCATTTGGGACCAAACGATCCCAAACCGGTTGAGTTCATGTGTTTTCAAAGGTGTACTTTAGCAAACGATCTCAAGGGTCACATTTAGTAAACGGTTTCAAGTGTGCACCTTTAGCAAATGATCTCAAGGGTCACCTTTAGTAAACGGTTTCAAGTGTGCACCTTTAGCAAACGATCTCAAGGGTCACCTTTAGTAAACGGTTTCAAGTGTGCACCTTTAGCAAACGGTTTCAAAGACTACCTTTGGAAAACAGTTTCAACCTCAACTTTACTAAACGGTTTTGAGTATTCAAACAAGACCGATTGAGGTCTGATTGGTCAAGACCGTTTGAGGTCTAAGAGTCCAAGATCATTTGGAAGGTAATCAACCAAATTGTATGAAAACTTAAATCTGCATGGGGTTAGCCGCTTCAATGGGATCCTTCATTCTGGTAGGGGGGGAAATTACCAAACGAATAAAGGTCAATTGTTTAAGTGAACAATTACATGATGTAAACCAAGGGTGGTTATAATAATGGTACCCTTAATGAGATAGGGTGATTAGTACCTTTGAATAATTAAGATTTAATGATCATGGTGTAATGATATAACTCATGGTGTCAATTCTTATTTCAAGTTGAGTTGACTTAGCCTATTCAAGGTTGAAGTAAGTATCATCCTATAGAGGATGAGAGTGAGAAGATTTCCTATATGAATGATAACCATGTAATGGTTAAGTCTTAATACTTTCAATATGATTGAATATCTAATTAAGGTATGATCCTTAATAATGATATCATGAAACCCTAATTATGAAGGTTAATGAATCATAACCCTAATTGAGGCCATTGATAGGTGAAATCCTATTACCTGATGATGACATGATCCTAATTCATGGTAATGATATGAGAAGGGTGAATAGTAAACCCTAATTGTGGGTTAATGAATATAAACCCTAATCTAGGGTGATGCATTGTGAATAGTAAACCCTAATTGTAGGTCAATGAATATAAACCCTAATCTAGGGTGATGCAATGTGAATAGTAAACCCTAATTCTAAATAAGATGAAAGTATATGTGAAACCCTAATTCTGGGTTATACTTTATAGCATGAAGCTCTAAGCTAGGATAATGAAATAATGAGTCATTAATCCTAATTGAGCCAAGGGAATGATTAACCCTAATTAAAATGAAAAGGGAAACCCTAACCCTAGCAAGGGCATAGTGGTGTAACCCCATGAATAGTGATGTTATCATTGTTTTGCATTGTGCTGATATGCAATTGATGTATCTGTTATCATCTGTGCTAATCATGCAGGTTTTATGAGATAATGATCATATCCAGGTATGAGCTATGATGCTTTGTTTATTGAAAGTACATTATGAGCTTTGTAAGCAATGATATTCTATGTTGCCTAGTGAGAGGTAACAAAAGAGATTGATAGGTTGTAAGAGCCATGTGAAATACCTGCATTGAAATTATCATGTTTACACTATCAGATGACTTGATGGCATTAAGTTACCTGTTAAAGTGGTAACAAGTGTTTTGATGAGCTAAGGGTTTGAACACCCATATTCTTGAATCATGATGATGAACTGATAAGGGATTGAGATCCCAATGTTAATAAAGTTGTGAAATGAACTTGATAGAAATAATACTCATTCTTTATAGCAATTGATATAATGGTTTATGTTTGAAAACATGCCTGATGCTAAAAGAATGTTGTAATGTACTTAAATAATCAAGTGAAATGATATCATGTAGAGCCCTGACCATAGATCCATCATCATCAATAGTTTGGTGATGGTGAAACGGGTTTTCCTAAGGGAAATCCTGGAGAGCATACTTTTGAGTATGTGGGGGTTATGGACGCGAATATCCTTACGCCCTAATGGAGGAATTGATGTGATATAAACATTAAATCTCTCAATCCTTCATTATATGTATATGCCGGGATGATGTATCACTAATATCTCGATGATGATGTTAATGCCGAATCGATGTGAGATAAACACGAAATCTCTCAATTGCGAAGAGAGTACAACATGCCACTGTAAGTCTAATAGAGAAGTTGCCAGTATACCCTGGAAAGCTATTTGGTAGAGACACGAGATGTCCTGCATGTTGTTCCTCACACTGATTGAGGAGGATGATGTCATAGAAATCCGGCTCTTCTATTGACCTGTGTATGGTACCGATTTCAATTTCGCAATGGTCGGTTGGAGTATGAGCGGTATACCTCATCTCCTCAGGGCATAAGTATGATTGTAAAATGTAATCAGCCGTGTAGCATATTTTCTTAGGGTTGAATTATGAAAATCAATGATTGATGATACATTGTCTATTATGTCCTAGTTGGATAAATGATATACATGTTCTTCATATTCCTTATTGAATAAATGGCTTGCTGCTTTATCAAGTTATAATTGAAATGAACTGTATAGAGAATACTACTCTACTTAGTTTATTCAATGAATTACCTACTGTTGGATATTTATAATTCTACTGCTTAATGTTATTATATTATCTGCAATAACAATGCTTTTGGCGGAGAGTTATATCTCTCGCTGGGACAATTTGTAATTGTCTCACCCCCGTGGGATTCAACTTTTTAGGTAAACGCCGAGGAAGAAGAAACCCTTCAGTGGGTGAGCAGCAACAGCAGCCACAGCAGCAGCCGCAACAACAATAAGGACAACAATGATCTTCAGGTGGAGACACTGTCTGTTAGGTCCTATATATAGAGAGTCCTATGAGTTGTCTCTGTACTCTCAGGTCCTAGGAGTTGGTAGATGGTTTGAAATAGATCTGAGATTTTTGGCTTGATGCCTCGAGATTTTTGTATACTGTTCATGTATAGTTTAACACGACAGTCAATGTTTATGACTCTCGAGATGAGATGATACAGAGATGTATTGATGAATCAGAATGTAAATAACTTACTTTGGTTCTTTATGAAAGAGTTCTACAGTTTTTGGATCTCAGTGTAAAAAGTTTTAATTTTTAGTGATTTTCAGTAATTCCGCTGCTAATAATTCGCTTCCGCCTTAGTTAATCTTGTTTTCATGAGTAGTTCGTCACAGTATGACCATCAATTTGTTGACCATGTAGATTTCGTTGCTAGTATAATCACTTTCGTCCTCACTAAATTTTGTATATACTTGTCTTAGGATGCCATTGGCGTAATTGACGAGACACACATCCCCATTTTGGTGAAGCGCGATAAGCAGAACCGTTATAGAAATAGAAAAGTGAATGTTTCTATATATGAATGTCATGGTTATAGTAGACTTCACAATGGAGTTTACATATATCATGAATGGTTGGGAGGGCTTTGCAGCTGACCAATGGGTACTACGCACAGCTACAACCACATGCGGTTTCAAAGTACCCGCTGGAAAGTATTATCTTGTTGATGCAGGGTACGCCAACACCCACCAATTTCTTGCACCATATCGAAACATAGCTTACCATATAGTAGAGTATCATGGTAACATAAACTCATACACCAGCAAGAAGGAGATGTTCAACCACTGACATGCTCAACTCCGTAACACTGTTGAATGAGCCTTTGGTGTGTTGAAGAAGAGGTTTTCCTACTTTCGAAAAGGAGCGACTTTTCCTATGCATTCACAGTCTCGCATAGTAGTGGCTTGTTGTATCATCCACAATTTTATCCGACGCCAAAATGATGGTGATCCTTTGATGGATGAAAACTTAGATGACCCTCATAATACCTTTGCCATCTTGAACAATTTGAGTTCTCTCCAACAAACAAGCCAGGATGATGCTAGGGAGGGAGATGTTTTACGCAAAAGACTTGCCAATTCTATGGGGAAAATCATTAGATTTCATATTTTGTATAACTTTCAGACATTGAAACATGTTCTACAACATGTTTGCCTTATTCCATTTTCGAATTTGATGCGTAACTTAGATGCTTGGTATACCACCTACTTCTGAGTGTGTCGTTATTTTTTTTATCAATAGGTTTTGTTCGAATAGATACCTTGATGCCTATCTTCCCATGTGGAATCTGTTGCACTGTGCAAGTGTATATGGATGGAACATATGCGATAAATGGTCATTTCGAAGATAACAATCCACACAGGCCGTATTTTACGTGTGGTAGGGGTTTAGTTAAAAATAGGTGTCGTATGATGTTACTCGCACAACGAGTACAACATACCGTTACAACCCTGGCTGCAATTAGAGATGCTATGGTAACACAACTAGCATATGCACGAAATGAAAGGAAGCACTGGTCTTCATGTTGTGATTTTGTATGTTCCACAAGAGCAGATAGACATAGGTATGTCACTGAAATTACAACACTTAGTAGAAGATGTGACTATCTTAGCAAAAAACTTCACATGCCGACTGATAGTGATTTAGCAATAGAGGATGAAGGTTACAATACGACATAATGTAAAATCTAATGAATTGTTGATTATGAATTATTTTGTATGTTTAAATTTGAAGATGCATGGAAAATTTATTTAGCTAAATACCTACATGGTTAGCTTACTTTCAATTATACTATTACATGTATTTAGATGTCAAGGGATGAATCCGAAGGTAGGAGGTATTTTTGTGGTTTTTTGGTCGCATTGCGGATAAATACAGTAGATGTCGGGTTGTATGACTTCGGCATTCTTAGCAAAAGACCGGGAGATATGTATTACATATGCTCTACTAAAGAGGTTAGACACGTAACAGCCGTAAAGACAAGTTATTATCGACTATGACATGGATATATGTTCTCTAACACTAATCCACATATTACAATATAGGAAAAAGACCGTTGCAAATACTTTCATTGGGCGGTCGATCTCCCACCAACAACTCCTTCTTTGAATGTTGAGATTAAGTTATTGACTGATGAGTGCAAGTCTGTCTGGGGTCAGGCAATGAACATGAAGGATTTTGTTAAAATCCATCACAATGCCTAAGAGGTTTAGAAATCATACCAGTACCAGTACGATACACTTTACACTAAGGTTAACAAGTTTGAGGATAGTTATAATCTTCTATTGGGTACACCATCACCTCCAATGACTCCATGTCATTTATGTTCCATTTATATTTGAATGATGTTGGTTGCAAAATTTTATTCAAATGCCAAATATGTTGTAATAACCCATGCTTAGCTTATGTATCCCAACTTAATATGGTATGTGTAAACGTTAAGACAAAGGCGATTACCTATTATTTTCGAATTGCTAAAATTTATCATAATGTTTATTCATTTGTTTTTTTACCATTCATTTTGGAACAACTTTTAGACGTCGCACATCAACAAATTCAATAAAAAGTATGTGCGCTTCACAAAGCGTAAGGATAAGTCGACGAAATCCATAGTAGATTGGTCAAAAATGGAATGTGATGTAGATGTGTTACCCCTAGACTGGTCAAAGTATATATTTTGTATCAATAACAACTCAGTCGATTCTTCTTCTTCACTAACACCTTGTAAACATCAACACCTGCCGCTGCTTTTCGACAGGTCAATGGACGAGACAGATGAATTAAATAAAGAAAAAATGGCATCTGCACCCACTCAGTTTGAAGAATACGACAAAGTTTTGATGTGTATCTATAGCGAGGGGCCTATGTCAAATGACTAAATTTGTCAGACAACCAAGAGAGCAGTCGAACATAACCCTTCTTCTTCCGAGCAGTGGGTGGATTTTATTTTTAAAGTCACTGTACAAGGAAACAATTGGGTGTGCAGATGTAGTCATACACCACGAGATGTTGTGTCGGCCAAAAGAATGCAATTGATACATCTGGTAGAAAGAGACTACATTTTTGTCGCCAAAGAAGTGGAGTTAAATTAGCATGATATGAGTTGTACGATTCACACTGGTCATTCAAAGAAAAACCTTTACTGATTGCAAAATTTAGCTGGAATAGGCGCAGTATGTAGTATGGTTTTGTTTGGCTTCTGTTATAGTTGCTAAATTAAATCAGACTGCATCATCTGACTATTCCAGCTGAATTTAGTAACCAATCTAGGTTTTCCAGTGCTTGACCAAACTGAACTGAACAAAACATATCATGCCAAATCGGACTTCATTTCCTTAGTGACAAAAATATAGTCTTCTATCTACCAGATGTTTCCGTTGCCTTCTTTAGGCCAGCGTAACAACTCCTGAAGCATGACGCTTCACCGAATGGTCATCTACTTCCCTTACTACACTACTCTATATGAATTTGTCTTTATCAATATACCGCATGTTTATTTCACTACGTACTACACTTAGTACGAAATAATGTATAATTGGAAGGTATTTTCCTGCTACTATCTCGAATGTTGGACATGTACTAAGGTTATTCAGACGGTACTTCATTTTAAATACCATTTAGCTATACAATTTGTCATTCTAGATTATATAGACCATGAATGTTTCTTTATTGACTACACATGTATTTTTCAGTTTAACAGATACAATGAATCAGTTTGTATGGGATCCAGAATGTAATGCATCCCTAGGAACATTGTTAGGTTGACAATACTACTTGCACAAACTATGTGGTCCTTCTACACGACAGGGTTGGTGTGATGCCATAGCCGAGTTCCATGAGATAACTAGCAAAATTAATATTAGCATGGGTGTGTTTAAGGTGAGATGGAAAATTTTACAAATTGTGGATGCAATTTCAAAGACTTTCTGGACTAGCCCGTGAACTTATCCACCAGGACTACAACAACATCCAGTTCACCAATAAGACACATCTCATAATTGTACAATACATTCAGAAGATACATGCAAAGTATCCGAGGATGTTGGTACAACTTGAATAACTTAGTGTAGTGAATGCCAGTTTGGATTTGATTGACTATGTTTCCTTCGTTTGCAGTTAAGTACGCATACAATGTTATGTATTCGTATGAAACAATTTCCTTTTGGCATGTTGTTGTAATAACCCATGTTGTTTTTGCTTGTCGGACATGTTGTTGTAATAACCCATGTTGTTGTTTTTGCTTGTTAGTACGTACATTTATATTACTTTTTCTCAATATTATGTTACAATGTTGTGGCATAACATCTCATAAATTGTTCAGACTCTCTCCAACCACAACAGTCACTATGGCCTGGGCCTCTACGCCAATATTACTATTCTCTAATGAAGAACAGTTGGACATCATCCTAGACGATTGTTCCTTAGCACAACTAACTATACATAAACATTGACGTTTTCTAAACGGAAGATGTTACAACGCTGGTGAAGTGTACCTAAATTTTGATAATTCTTCATCTGTTATCGATGTTAAGTATGATGTTGCCCGAAATCTTGTATCCACATCCGATTGGTGTGAGTGGGTTAGGAAGATGCTATTGGACTGCAGCGATAAGCTTTTTCTCTGTCCAATTGACCATAATACCATTAAGGTTTGGATAACCACACCAACAATGAGACGCCTGATCATCTCAAGAGGTTTGAGTACTCGATAGAGGATAGGAAAAATTCGGACGAATCTGATGATGAGAACACAACTGACGAGATATGTTATGATTGCTACAAAGTGCCTTTTATTCCTTTTGACAATGATGATTTCCCTATCACTATCAGTTCATATTCGTCTAAAGACAACGAAGAGCTCTGTGACACAGCAACATCAACAAAAAACTAAGGTAGGTCAAAGTAACTATTTTAATTTGTTGTCTTGTTTTGTGTTTACCAAAGGTAATCAATCCTCATAACTACTTTTTGTTGAACTTCAAGAGAAGACCAGCACAATGAAAAGGGCCTCACAATTACTGATTCTGTACCATGTTGGTGTAGTTTAAGTTGTGCATCTAGAGTAGTTGTGTCTCTCTTTGCTCAATTTTTTAATTATGTGTATGTTTAGGGGTACACCAACCTCCTTGTTTAGTTACTGTTTTGGACAACAACACCGATGCATGTTCATAACTATGTCATTTGCCATTCATCCCTTGTAGTATTCACATATTCATTACATTTTTTTTACGTTTGTATTATCAAAACAAACTAACCACGACTGAAGTAAGCCTATAAATTTTTACGTTAATTTCTGATGTGTAAAGAATATCATATAATCGGTTTTTTATAAAATAAATATTTTTATATTGAAATTAGTTCGCAAAAAATAAATAGTTCAAATCCTGACCCGGTTGCCAAACAGAATTAGATTGAATCCTAACTGGCAGCCAAACAGAATCGGATTGAAACAAGACTCAAACCTAAGCAGCTGACCAAAATCTGAATGAGTTGTCAAACAAAATAAAACTGCATTCTGACTACTTCAATTCAAATTATGAAACTAACCCCGACTAACCCCCAGTCCAGATTTCAGAATCCCAATCCCGTGCCAAACGCAGGCAAAGGGACCGGCTGGTGAGGCTGAAGCTGGGCAGCCTTGGAGAAGCCATCCAAGAGTACCGCCGTAGAAGGTTGCGCAACCGAGAAAAACGCCCAGGGGAAGAGAGTCGTCGTGCTCCAGCTGCGCCTCCCTCTCCCCCGAGCCGGGAAGCCGCCTCGAGATCGCGTAAGCGATAGCCAAAGCCTTTCGGGAGTCTTTTGGATTTTCTTATATAACTAAGTATCTTTGTTGTATATATGGTTGTAAATAACGAGCTGTCATGAGTCAAAACGGGACGTATAGCTGTAGAAGAAACTGTAACGAGAGATGGTCAGATGTCAAGTCCCGGTTGACATATCGGTCCTCACATTCAATGATGAGAAGTCGGAAGTTGATTCTGCTTGTGATTTGAAGGGAGCATGATGAGCATGACAACTTGAAGCATGACCCACGAGGGAACTCACAGGAGTGATGTGGTTCGTTCTTTTTGTCGGCGGGTCCAACCATCACCACATATAGCACGGTCACAACACCCAAAGATTACTTTGTTGTAAAGACCACATCCAACTTGTGTAAATACCCACTTTGTTGTGAAGATCAAGTCCCACTTTCCGGTGGGATAGGTAGGATGCTAAGGACCACATCTAACTTGTGTAACCACCCACTTTGTTGCAAAGATCACATTCCAGTTTCGGATGGGATAGGTAGGTGAAGGCCCGAGTAAGATGATATACTTAGGATAATGCTTGTGGTTGTTCAAGAATAAATAGAAATAAAATCTGATGTCTGTAAGATTTTATAATACAATTATATTTGACTGCTCTGTGGTATAGTTGTGAGGTAAAATTAGTTTTAGATGTATACTAATAGATACGTTATATTCTGGGCTGCCATATACTTTTTTTATAATAAGATACAAACATGTGCATAAAACGAGCTCGTGAATGTTGTATTCCCTTGAAGACCAATTATTATGCCATGTACAAAGGAAAATAATAATAAGACATAGAGTTACTAGACAGCCGAGTGGTGAGTAACCTTATTTCTTACGCAATAAGTAAGCTCTATTCTTGCCGCATTATATTTTTTCTTACCAGGTATAAATCCATACATTTGTACGGGCTTGCAAACATTAAATTACTTTGGAGATCAAATATGACGTCATGTCACTTTGTCTAGTCGACGGGAAACATAATGAGACAATGTTAACATTAAGGAAAATGTTATGGGGAGGCAAAGCTGGACGAATTTTGGCATTTAGCCTGCTAAAGTACAAAGTAGAGGAGTGAAGCAACATGCTAAATGTCAAAATTCGTCCAGCTTTGTCTCTAGTTCTGCCTCCGTATAGCAGATCTCTAACATTAATAGTCACAGTTCAGCTGTGAGTACCATTATGTTTGCTGCAATGAATGGGTCTATTCTTGCCACCTCATACTTTTTATTACAAGACATAAATCGGTATATTATAGATTGTGACATCAATATCTAGAATCCTATTCTATTCACGATTTAGTTAGCTTGGTTACTTAGATTTGACCGGATAAGGATTGTGTTATACCTTTATATATATATATATATATATATATAGAGAGAGAGAGAGAGAGAGAGTTAGGCTAGGATACACTTAAGTGTATTGGGGCTGTGCTACAATGAACTTTTACGCCGTTGGATTTCCCACGATTTCCATCAGCGGCTGGCAAAAATTCCACCCACTCACGCACATCACAGGCGCTGGGTCCACCATCTGTCACCTGGTCCTCTCTCTCCCCACTATCTCTCCCTCTCTCTGCCCCGCTCTTCTCTCCCTCCTTCCGCTTTCCTCCGTCCGCCCTATCTCTCCCCCGACGCTCTCTCTCCCCTCTCTCCCCCGACGCTCTCTCTCCCCGCTCTCTCTCTCTCTCTCCGCGCTCTCTCCCCTCCGCTTCCCGGGCCGGTGGCCGGTGACCTCCCTGCCGGCTGAGACTCAACGGCCGAACGCCGGTGGCCGTTGTGTAGATCCCCCGCCGGCTGTGTCTCTCGCAAAGCAGCAGAGCAGCGGCGATCAAGACCAGCAGAGCAGCAGTACAAGGTGTCTCTTCTTCCCCTTCCTTCCCTGATTCTTGATTGTTCTCGGATGGAGACGATGTTGTGCTTTTCTCTCTTAACTCTGTCTTTCGGTAGCTTTAGACGGATGGCAGACCCCCGTCGTCTACTCCATAGCTTCACATGCTTGTCTTCTTGTGTTCGCGTTCACATGCCGGTCTTCTTCTGCTTGCTTCACAGTTGCTTGGAGCTTTTTATGTTGCTGTGTATATAGATTTGTCGGTAAAAGTTGAGGTTCAGATAGTGAAAAAGCAAAGATGGTGATTGTCCGAACAAGTAGTCATAGGTATTCCCCCTTACCCCGACTCCATGGATCTTCAAAGCAAAGACAACACTTTCAGTTCAGTTTGTTCCACTTCCTTCAATAGGAATAGTGGTTCATCATAGGGTGAGGTGATTGTCTGAACAAGTAGTCAACAATGCTATTGTGGCCAAATGGTGGAAGCTAGGACAGCTTGGACCTCGAAAAACTTTGGGATAAGGTTTTTGGGTTGTCTGAACTTCAATAAGCAAGTTTGTTTCATCAAGAAAATGGATGAAATTACTACTGCAGTCCTACTATTCATACTTCCGTCCTGCTATTCATACTGTATATGGAATTGGTTGCAGGGAAATTACTACTGCCGTTTCTTCCAATGGGCTGATGAGTTGGAGAATAATCCTAACAGAAATACTACAAAGATCAATCAACTTGAAGAAAGAATCAAGCAACTCGAAGTTATAGTGAAGCAGTCTGTCAGCAAAGAAGAAAGAGTTGTGGCCAAGTATAGGTTGTGTGTGGCTGTATTGGTGGCTTCATGGGTCGTGTTTGTTGTCATGTATACAAAATCATGTTAGTGAAGCACACGAGCATTGTGTATCATGATTTGTTGTATTGTTTGTCAATGAATTAATGTGTATCATGACTGAATGAATGAATATGTGTCCACATGTGAATGTCTTTGTAATCCTGAATCTTTCAATGAAATGAGTTTTGTTTCACTCTTTGTGTTCTGAATGAATGAATGTTCCAAATATTTGAATATGTGTGGCTTGTAAGCAATAGATTGGTGGCTCAATTCACTGCTTGTGATTCATTATAATGAACAGCATATTGGTTCTTTTTTGTATGATTGGAGACACAGCCAGAGTCTAAAAACGGATAACTGTGAAATGAGGTAGACTATATACTTACCCATGGATTTGAACCACGACCTAACAAGCTACCAAGCTCCTAAATTGATCATCTCCATCAAATGTTACTGATTTAGCACTATACACAGCTCCTAAGGGTGCATCTTAAACATACTTCCACGACGTTGACTATAACAAGATGGATAAATTGTACTGACTGCTGAGAGTAAAGAGGCAGTGAACAAAAAAAGCAAACGCTTGAACACTAGATCTCTCCTTATGGTACATATAAGCCTTGAGCAACAACAACAAAAAATCCAGCCGATGCAGTAGGAAAGAATAAGAAACCCACAATGTTGTGGCTTATGATGTTTCCTACAGATCAACGAATTCTTTGTACGGGATTTAAGTTTGAATCACAATCTTTTAAATATACAGGGATGATAAAGTTAAGAGTAACCTTGACCAGTGCAGATATAGATATAGAAATCATTTCAGCACATTAATAGGAATTTTATTGGATAGCCACCAATGTTATAAAAAAATCTTATAAATAACATTGACCAGTGCAAAACAAACAGATGGAATCATTTCAGCACATTCATAGGAATTTTATTAAATAGCTGCCAGTGTTGTAAGGAATTCTTTTATGAATTCATATCCAAGACTGCGATATACATTTTCACCTTCATAAAAGATCAATCTACATTAGTTCATCCTAGAAAAATACAACTCTCACGAAGCATCAAGTGAGAAATTACAACCAAAGAGGTGCTATACGTGAAAAACTGAAACAAGGCTGAAGTCTGCATTAGACATGCCATGATCTAGCGGACTTCGTCCATTAAAACAATGATGTATGGTGTTCCTGTGGCTTTGCACATCCATACAAACATCCGCATGGGAATTCAACTGTAAATAGGTCATCGTAACATTCTTTTGATGGTACACTTCACCAGCTACCTGTACCACCACATGCATAACCGGGTTGAAGTCAATAAATAGTGGTGAGAAACATGAACACATGAAATTTTTTTTCCTAAATTTCGGCAAAAGTCCAATTGAAATCATATTCCTCAGGTATTAAAAAAAGAACAAAATCATATAAATTAGCCACCCTGTATTAATTGGTCTGCAGACAATGAAAACTTACTGGATTATTCCAGAAATTCATTGACAACTGTCATATCTCCAAAAGAATACAAGAAGCGGTTCAGGAAATTCATGTCCAAATATTTCTTGACAGTTCCTGATAGTCTTTGTAGGTTTTTATATTTGGAAATAATTTATTTTAGTAAAAAGCCTGAATTGCAGGACAGGGAAACAACCATGTCAGTACCATTTAATGAGTTGTGGTGTGGCAATCAACACGAAATTGAGGTGTATGGTTGAACAGAAGAAAACTTGTTGAATATAACTGTGTTTTTATGAATTGAACTGAGTTAAACAACACCACAACATAGTAGGTAGGCTAGGAGTTCATTCATTAGAATGAATTATTTCCAGTCTGCTGGAATCATGTTACAAACCATCTATGTGCATGAATGAATGAATGAATTATGATTAATAATCTGTTGAATCATGTTACAAACCATCTATGTGCATGAGCAAGAATGTTACAGTCCATGTGGATGAGCAAGAAGGTATGACAATACCATTTGAATCTCATTTTCAATCCCATTTAGAATTCATGAGCAAGAATGTTACAATCATTATAGAAAACATCCAGTAAGAACAAAATTTTCCATTTTCATTTCAGAATTTTGGATAAGCATTATAGAAAAGATCCAGTAAGAACATAATTTTCTGTTTCAGCACTAAGCGTGCATACATTAATACATCATCAGCACTAGATGTGCATACCTGAATACATTGCAGTGAACATGCATACATTAATACATAGTTTCAGCTTATTCTTCTTCGGACTCATAAATTTGGTGAAGATCATGAGCACCCACACGGACATAGCATCCCTTTTACATCAAAGGTTCATTACACATAAAGACACAAATAGATAAAGCATCAATTACAAGACACAAATTTTTCATGATTTTTAGCATCCACTTTTACAGCCACGTGAATTCTTCATCCACTGTATCTTATTTTTCCCCAGACTCATAAATTTGATCAAGGTCATCTGCATCGGATTTATCATTGGAAACCTGCAATATACATTTCCATAACATGAGAGACAGGGATTATAAAATTCAAAGATCATGCAATATAAGATTAGAGAAACTATAAGGCTTTGTAACTTACCCCAGATCTACATGTACGACTATTGTGCCCTTTTCCATTACATGTACTGCATGTCCTTTGTCTTTTTGCTTTTAACTCATCTTGTGGCTTAAACCTTTGTGGTTTACTGTTTCCTTTACAATGTGATGGTGGTGGATCTCTTGCTTGCATGTCATCTTCCACATCTTGAATTCGGAGCACACATTGACTACCTTGTGTTGGAATGTGAGTTTGAGATGATGGCATGCCTTCTCCACAAGAAGCCGTTCCCATTTCTTTTTGTAAAGACACAATGTTGGCATAAGTGTTTTCAAATAGCTCATTCACATCAAGTTAGGTGTCCTTATGTTTAGAAGATATATCAATTAACTTCATTGCCGATCTACAAAGTGAGTTGAACCTGCCCAAAGGGGTACTTCCGTCAACTTCTTCACAAGTCTCTTTCACATAATGATTTTCACTTTTGGTTTTTGCTTCCCTACTCCATCTATTCAGCACATATAGAGGTGGTATCTTATGAACTTTAAGATAAAGCATCACTTTTAGTATATGACCACATAAGATGCCAGAAAACTGAAATAGCTTGCATTCACAAAAGAATTCTTCATTATTTTGATTAACTTGTACTTTGTAGCTATTCTTTGATACAAATGCAAGTGACTCACCGCCAACACATGAAATTTGATATATGGAATCTTTATGAACCTCCTCTAAATCATAGCATGAGGTCAATTTCATTTGTTCTTTGAAAGATTTAAAAACCGATCTTGTGTAGACATCCCTAGCATTTTTCTCAATGGGAGCATAAGACCATAATGATGGTTGGCCATCCTTAGTTCTGTAGTCTTCTTCATCCTCTTTGTCAAAACGGTTCTCAACCACCTTCTCATATGCTTGGACAAATTTCAACAATGGCAAATGATTGTTTACATGATCTTTGAATATTTCATTCATGCTCTCACTCCGTTGTGTTGTAGACATGTTAACAAAAAATGTGTCTCTAAAGTATACAGGTATCCATTGCTCTCTGATATTCCATAACAAGGTTAGATGTGAGTTGTCACCCAAATTGTATGATGTTATCATCTTCTTCCATCTTTCTTCAAACTCATGAACGGTGATGGGTTGATTGATGCAAGATTGAAACTCTTCACAAAACCCGGCAACAGTACCATAAATCACACCCAGATGTTCACGTGCCTTTCTCATTATGTGCCATTGACAACAACGGTGTACTACATTAGGAAATACAATGCGAATAGCCTTCTTCATTGCAGGATCTTGATCAGTTAAGATTGTCTTGGGGTGCTTTCCATACATAGCTTCCAGAAATGTGCGAAAACCCCATACAAATGAGTCAGTGGTCTCATCTCGTAATAAAGCACAACCAAACAAAGTAGACTGTTTGTGATGATTCACCCCAATAAAAGGTGCGAATGGCATATTGTATCTATTAGTCATGTAAGTTGTGTCAAATGTAACCACATCGCCAAATGTTTGATACGCCATTCTTGACCTCGCATCTACCCAAAACATATTGCGTGCACAACCCTCATCATCAAATAGTACAGAATAGAAGAATGCAAGGTTTTTTGCTTGCTGCTTTTTGAAATGCTCTAATGTGGAGGCTACATCAACACCTATGTATCTCCTCCTCAAGGAAACAAGTTTGTTGCTTAAATCTTTTCTTGTGAATGTGACATTATGAATTCCACCTTGTTGGCTAGCAATAAGTGACATTATTTGTGCACTAGAAATATTTTGATCATGCATCGTATGAATCAAATCAAGAACCTCAGAAGACATACGATGGTGTGACCGATGAAACCTCTTTTTAGATGGACTCTTGGTGAGATCATGGTTGTGCTCTTTGTCAAAGCTCACAACCACCCACTTTGTGTCTTCTTCTAGCTTGACTCTCATTTGAGCCTTACATCCTGTTCGATTAGAAATGACATCTTTTTTTGGGGTACCCTTATCACCATTGTTTCCCTTATTTTTTGGTCTATATAACCCTTCCTTGGAACACATGAATACCCTATTTGTGATTGTTTTAGTTTTAGCTGAGACATAGTGATTCCCCTTCCTTATGCTAAATCACATACGATATGCATATTGATTGTAAAATTCCTCCGCCTTATCAAGACTGTCAAATTGCAAACCTATAAAAGGTTCTAGTTCAGATTGTACTTCCACCCTTTCGACATCCACATCGGTCTCATTTTCTTCACCAAAATTTTCGTTTGCATCCACTACATGGTCATGAGCTAGCCAATCTATTCCCGCCATACCATCAACATCATGAGAAAAATCCATATCTACACATAAAACACATAATCACCCCCTTGTTTGTATTTAGGAAAATGAAACCATATTGTTGAATTAAAACAAAATCTAACCATGTACATTTTGTTGTGTGGTGCTAGTGCCTTCCATATCCGACCAAACTGAGATATAACAGTCCATATCTATTAAGGGCAAAAAAAGATTTAACAGTCAATATCTATTATTATGTACAATACAACTGAAGATATGCATATTATTATGTTTCCTAAAGGCCATATAAAAGGGACCAACACAGTGCCACCGCAGGACCTAAAGAGGAATGACCAGCGCCACCTAAAACTTGAGATAAGAATGTGGTGTAGGAAGAAAACACAGTGATTTATAGAAAACTTTAGCTAATTACAGGTGTCCAGTATTTACACGCTAGCTAGATCATGTCATGTCCCAGAACAACGTATATATATCCTGGAAAGATCCTTGGAGGAACCTTGATTAATTACTGGCCGAACGCACTAGAAAACAGAAAGACGTTGGAAGAAGATGTGATATATAGAGAGAATTTCAATACGCCAACAACTAGCAGAAATTAGGATGAAAAGAAAGGCTTCACTAGCTAGGCCGATCGATCAAACGGAGGTTTGGGTAACGCTACAAATGCAAACTTCACTAGGCAAGATATGTGGAACTTAACCGTAATAAGGAAGCAGCTTGTGCTGGTAGAGGAGGAGGATATCAGAGGTGGGAGGAAAGGGCCGAGAAGAGGGGAGGTGAGGAGGAGGGAGGGCGAAGGAGGGAGGAGTGCCTTGTTACCTTGGCTGTGTGTGAGGGTCTCGACACGATTTATAGAAAACACTTCGGAGGTAGTTGGAGCTGCGGCGGAGGCGCTCCTGCGGTGGCGCTCCTGGTCGTCTCCTGCCGTTAGCTGGGGTGCTGGTGGCGCTGGCCGTCGCCGTCGCCGATCGGGAGGGGAGCCACCGGGGGAGCCGCCGAGGGGGGCCGTCAGCAGGCCAGTTGTGGCCGTCTCCGTCGGCGGTGCTGGCGGTCGGAGAGAGATGGCGCAGCGGAGGGAGAGAGATTGCGCAGAGGAGCCGGAGGAAAGAGAGAGTCCGGGAAGAGAGACGGCGCATCAAGAGCCGGAGGAGAGAGAGAGAGTCGGGGGAGAGACTGCAAGTGGGGACACATCATTGTATCAGCCTTAGTGGGAAGAAATTCTCCCAACCGCAGATCGAAATCTGGGTAGATCCAAGGGCAGAAAAGTTCATTGTAACCAGGCCTCAATACACTTAAGTGTATCCTAGACTAACTCTCTCTCTCTCTCTATATATATATATAGCTAATGCATATAAAAAACTAATTGGCATAAGTTTACATAATCAACATCACATATTAACATAATAACATGTATGTGTGCTAACATGTAAGTTCATAAGATATGGCATAAGTTCATAAGATATGTCACATGTAAGTTCATAAGTTTACATAATCAACATCACATATTAACATAATAACATGTATGTCACATTTGTTTCTTTTTCTAACTAAGATTCAAATAAAGAATAAGATATGTTTAATAAGAGGTGTAATATGCTTAATATATAAATGATAATAAGAATTGGTGTTTTCATATCCACAAATATGAATATCACAATATTATCTAAATAAATACTAAATTAATGGACTTAATAGGTTAAATAAGTAAAAGATTGAAATTCATGCATAATAATATAAGGAGACTCTTTTGGTAACAATGTGAAGATAATGAGACTCTTTTGGTAACAATGCGAAGATAATGAGACTCTAAATAATATAATGTTGGTAATGATATAATGTTATAATAATATAATGGTGATGAGCTCAAAATTCTAATTATATTAGAACTTATGAAAATAAATTCTCAAACCCCAAATCTTATGAAAAAATCGTGATCTTTGGGTCCCAATTAGTTTCGATGTCAAGTTTTACCCTAAAAAAATAATCATAGACATCCTAATCCCATTAAGGAAAGAAAATAAAAGTTTTATTCCAAAACATTAAATAGTATATTAGATGATTCTAAAGAAGAAACTAAGTCTATATTCATATTCTACATGTCCTAATTAGCCTAGTTGCAAAACTTGATTTTATTGGAACTTTTTTGAACCCTAAACTAAAATAGAAAGGAAGATGCATAATATCCTATGATGTTATTAGTTTTCCTAATGTTTTTCTTGATTTTATGTGTCACGCAAATATTACTAGTTTCTTAACTTTACAATAAACATAGAGTCTTTTCAAACCATAGGATCTGGATCGAGTGGTCCCTTCTTATCTTCTACCTTCTATTTTTGTTTGATTTTCCTTTCTGTCCTGTTCTACTATGTTTCTGATCCTCTCTACCAATTTTCTCACCCATCACTTAATGATTTTCTATGATTCTTCCTCCCTCGTGTTTGTATTTCCTTTCTATGTTGATTTATATCTAACACAATCCCAACATTTCTATATATGTAAAATCCCTAAAGAATCAAAGACTGTGATCTCACCTCTGAGTACTAGGTTCCAACCAAACAAAAACCTATAGATATATCACTGTCATGAACATCATTGAACGTTGTTCAATGTTTTTTGTTGATGAATTTCAAAAAAGCTCTTCTCTTTCACTTTTTCAAACCAATTCTACCCCTCCAACTTCCAAGGCTTGAAGCGGCTACATAGGTCACCCTG
This sequence comes from Alisma plantago-aquatica, assembly GCA_963693085.1. Taxonomy (NCBI): domain Eukaryota; kingdom Viridiplantae; phylum Streptophyta; class Magnoliopsida; order Alismatales; family Alismataceae; genus Alisma; species Alisma plantago-aquatica. Next base: position 94,461,388 of record OY856414.1, on the reverse strand, counting down.
ACCAAATTGTTTGGACCTAGACCACTTTAGGTTCTGGCCAAAGGGTTTGATCGGTTAGAACCCCTATTTGTGGTGTCCAACTCACCACCAGCGACAATTGTTCATGATTGTTGGAGCTTTGTCGATTTTTACCTGAGTGGTTGTCCTCCTAGATGATCAGGTATGATATGTTTGTGGGGTTTTGATACTTCTCCAAATTATTTGGCCCTTGAGGGTGAGTGATTTCTCACTTTCCATACGACCCTCCTTCCTCTGTTGTTATCGGACACTCCATGATTTTGTGAACATGGCAAGTAATGCCCTAGAAATACCAGAATATTGCACATACTGTGTCATGGCTCGTCGGGTTCATCGAGAGTCAGGGAAGGTGACGAGCATCACCATTGTCATCACCCCACAAAATTTGAAGGTTTTGAATTTAAGGTTTGAGCTTCTCAAGCTCTGGTTCTCGAAATGGACAACACAATTGTTTTGATCAACTATCTTGGCCAATACTTAAATGTGCCTTATTTCTATTTAATTTATGTCATACTCCTATGGGTAGTTCAAACATTTTTCTAGTCTGTTTGGTCTTCAACCACACAATTTCAATTTTAGGTAATTTCCCATTGTGTCGTGGCATACTGGTAAGCTTTAATGTGTGATATGGGGGTAAATATGTCTTTTGTTGATTATTTTATTTAGCAAAATCAATAGACATTGTTATTTTAGGAAATTCATAACTAATATTTTATAGATCATAAAACTAAAATAATATATATTTTTAAATAAAAAAAATTATTTCCCAACTAATGGTATAAGTCTCATCATATAACCCATTCCAATAAATATTCGATTTTAAGTATTTATTTAATCAGCTAGATTTTCTAAAATATATATAAAATAACCTATAGGTTGAAAAAATAAAAATACAGTATAGAACTAGGAAAATATAATCTACAATATGGTGTGATTTATATAAACTAATTCATTAACAATTAAAAAGGTGACTTTTAGGTTTATGCAATTAATGTGAAGTCAATCATAATTTCTTGTAATGTTATTAGGTGGCTTGTGACCCTGATGTGGAGCTAGGGTTGGATTTTATGCATCTAGACTCAATCTAAGGTATGTTTCGTTCTACTATCCATATTGAGTAAATAACCTAATTTCTCTTTTTCTTGATGTATCTTGCATCCCTTACTTCTATATTAAGCATTTACCCATAATTGTCACTATCTTGTTCCTATTGGACATACTATCCTATACACTTTTTTCTCTTTATCCTCTTAGAGGTAGACCCATGTGAGTTAGATGATATGAATTCTTTTGTTGAACATTCATATTGACTCTAAAATTTGTACTTTGCTCCATGATTAAACCATAATTGTGGATTTTAACCAAGTTGTTCCTTATTGTGAGATGGAACCTTGATTTTCCCACTTATATGGTGGATATTTCATATTATCCATTTATGTGATGGAAATATCATTAGTTCTATTTGTATGACTGAACTTTTGCTTTCCTCTTCATTTCGTGTAGGCTTTATGATTTAGTAGCCCGAAATTTGTGTAAGTGCTCTAGTTTTATGGGGTTATATGCCCTTTATGTTTTGGATGGAGATTATGTGCCCCATACCCAAGTTTTGTGCCCACATTATCTATTTGGGAGTTTGGTTATGTGTCTTACTCTTTCAAGTTTTTGGGTTATATGCCCTGACTACCATTGTTTATTTATACATTGTTAGTGTTTTGTTTATCTCAAGTACATGAAGGTTGATTATTGTTGATGAAGGGTTATGCGCTCTAATTTATTTGATTGTGCTTATGTGGAAAATCTTATTAGTATTTTGATTTATGGTAAGTGCAGTTTTTGTATACCTTATATAGTTTTCTTTTGATATCCATTTGGATGTTCACATTCCCTCGTTGATGGAAGACTTGGATAATTAATTGTTGTCCCTTTTTACAATATGCTCAATTCCTATTTATATGCTCCTATCGAAATTTTTCTATTGATGACATCCATTCTATCTTCTCTTGTGGGGTATGCTTCTGTAACATACTGAATCTCAGGGTCTATCCTGCAATTTACCCACTTTTGAGCTTTTCTTTGCCTTCTAGTCCTTTTGGACTAATTTCATAAATTCCCCTTCTTTTATATTCTTTTTGGACTCTATGTGCAATTTGAGCATTAATGATGGTGAAATTCCATTTTTCCCCCAACTATGATAATAAAGGGGTGTTTGCACAAATAACCCACTTAAGGTAATAATTAAGGACTAACAATGCAAAATGGAGTTTTATGAGAGAAAATAAGTAGATAAGGTTTATTTGGAGCTTTTTGGATAAATATATTAGTAATAATGTGTATTTGAATTAATTATGAGTGTAATTAACCTAATTTCCTCCTCTCTCCTAAAAAATGATAATAATATATCAAAATAGAATATAATGGTGAGATTTTGTTCTTAAAGCTAATAATTGATGGATATCTCGTAATTCACTCATGTAATCCATTAAAAGAAGTCTTTTCATATAACTCATTCATTCTAATATATTAATATACACTTTAATGAGTAATATATTTATTAATGGCCAAATAATGAGTAAAACGAGAATCTAATTGCATAGAATTGTTCTAGACTTTAATGTGAGCATGTGGTTAAAATTTGGTGCCTTTTGGAGTTCTTTTGACCCCTCGAATCTATTTTATAAGCTTTAGTATAGTGTAACTATATTGTATTGAATCGATTTCATTTAATTCATTTGTAACGCTAATGTTCGGGTTATTCTTCTGTCGCGTGCCCCTTACTCTCCATCCGACGGTCAAGACTTGATCTGGACTTTATCCAACAGTTTCAACACCTTCTCCTACCTCCAGCCGTTCGGGTTTCCTGACTCCTTAGCTCCTATGGCTCATTCTCTCTCCCCTCTCATCCGTTTCGAGTAATTCTGGTTGCGTTGAATTCATCTCGTCGAGACTTTTCGAATAAGCCCCGACTCATCTCCTCCCTCACCCTATGCGAAAAATGCCTAACAACAACCCCTTCTTCTCCGCCATGGTTTCACAGAGTGTTCTAGAGCCACACTCACACCTGTTTAAGGGTTGAGAAATGACCCTCAGGCTTCGAGCCTTCCTCCTCTCCCTCCAATTTCACCTCTCCTTGCCTGATACTCCCCGACCTACTCCATCTTCAGTTGCGGCAACCTCGGCCTGCTGCTCGCACCTCCAGCCACCTCCATTCGATTGGTTTCTAGGTAAGCATCTTCGATGCTTCCTCCTTCTTTCCGCTTCGTTGCCTTGCCTCGCGGTGCCCCCTACCGCCGTATCCTATAGGGCCACCGTAGAGCAGCCTCTGGCGCCAAGCCTTTCTGCGCTTCAGTGCACCTCCACACTCTTCGAAGATTGGATTCGACTCACAACCCATCCACGAAAGCGTTTCGTTCCTTAGCCGAGGTTTTACTCCTTGATTTCTTCGATTTCGGTCGCGTGTGGAGTTCCCCTGTTTCCGGTGACCTTCGGCTTATTTCTGTGATTTTGATGCCTATGTGGTCTTGCTTCGAGGGTTCCTCTAATCGCGAGGATCCAACGATCTCAGTTTTGGTCTTTGTTTCTCAGGGCGCGTGTGTTGCACAGTGGTGCATTGGAGTCAAAGCTCCAGTGCCGTTCCTCACCATTGCTGCGAGTGGAAGAAGCTAGGTTGAGATATGACCAGGGTACCTTTGCCCCTGTGAGTAGCCAATTGAGAAGCCATGGGCATTATCATCACTTCATCTCTTATTTTGTATACTCGGCCGCGAGTTCTTTGCTGTATGTCATTAGTGCCCTTGCATTTGTAATCGATTTCATTACCCGAGCATGGGCATTTTGGACTTTTCTCCCTTATTCACTCACCCTTGACCGAGACCTAGTGAGCCTGGACCGGTTGACATGGCCAAAGTCGATTGGCCCATATCAGTGTGGGTCCGGCCACTTGGCGCCTCTGGTTTTTATTTTTCCTATGTGGCATTTCCCTGGATTCTGATTGGCTGAGATGATTTAATTCATAATAAATCATTCCCATGTCAGAAAAATTCGAATAAATAGTCAATGGAAAGGATTTTTAATGTAGAATTCGATTTTGAAGTTTTGAGTCATGATTTGGATTCCTTTTTCGAAGTTTGTTTTGAATGCCTTTTTGAGTGTATAAAATGTTCTAAAATACATAATTAATTCATTTTAACTCCAAATTGAGAAATAAAATATGTTTTATTATTCAGGAGAAATATGAATAATATATTGGACTAGGTTTTAAACCTTAAATCATGGTTTTGAACAAAAGTTCCAAAATTAGGGTTTTCCTATGCTTTAAGCCTTATAAATACTAATACATGTATAATGTTTGCAACTAGGGAAATATGGAATTGGAAATAATAAGATTGGTGAATGTGATGGTAATGAATTGAAACTAAGGTATGTGACCCCTATGTATGTGAATCCTATTTTATTATTTGGAACCTATTTATGTGAACATCTATGATGAATGTGAAATCTATGTGGAATGTACATTGTGCAATCAACCTACTCTTCAGTTGGGCTTTTATCCATCCCTACCTTCATTATGTGCTAGCATTGTTATCCTTCTACATGACTTTATTTGGCTCTTTACTTATTTGATGCTTTTGTTGCCATTATGGCTCATCTAATTGAATTATATGGATCTTGTGATTGCCTATATTTGGCTCCTTACTTATGAGATGCTTCTATTGCTTATGTGGCTCATTTAATTGTAACTCTTGAATCTTGCTATGGCCAATGTTTGGCTCATCCATTTATTGAGATTATTTATTTGGGGTTTATTCCCATTTTGCAATGGTGCAATCTTTTTATACTTCTCAATACTGCCAAGTGACTATTAAGCATGATGTATTTTAGGCCAAATGACAATGTAGTGTACATGAGTACAAACCACCCATAGGGCACTGAGGTTTTAGTCCTCTTGCCGGGCACTGGGGTTTTAGTCCCCCTGCCATTTTATATTAGGCACTGGGGTTTTAGTCCCCCTGCCACTTTATATAGGCACTGGGGTTTTAGTTCCCCTGCCACCGGTGAGGTCCGGTAGGTGCCTCACCCTACATTGAGATGACTTTGTGTCTTAATATATTCATGCTATGTGATTATTATTGTGGTGATTGATTATGGCAGTTCACTTTTTCTTATTTGAATATTTGTCTCATTTTCTTAAAATCTTGTAGCATAGAGAATATTTTATTATGTAATGTTGTTGACTATTACTTGTCCAATTCCTTTTGATTGACACATACTTTTATCTTTCTCTTGCTGGATGACCCCAACCATCCAGGCTAGGATCAGAGTGCGCATGGAATCTTGGTGAAGCTAAGGCTAAGGATAGGACAAGAAGAAAACGAACATATAGCTTGCATGATCATAGTTTCTTTTATATATTAAGTTGTTTTGTTTGGAGACAATATTGGATTAGTCTAAGTCTTCCTCTACCTAGATCCTTGTTCTTGTATAAAGATGTACCCCATTTGGGAAAATTTTGTATAGTACTCTTTATACATTTTGAATATAGTGAAGTTTTTATTTCTTCCTCTGCCACACAATTTGATGTATTTGTTTATCATGTTTAATAGTAGAGACATGGTCTTTACAACTTCCAACCCCTTAGGTGAAATATTATGGAAGACTCAATATGATGGAAAGGACTTGTCTTAGAGGAGATGACACTTGGGATAGTTTGGCATTCCTTTTCCTAGATGTTGAATTTGTTTCATTCATGTAAACCCTATTGGGAGATTATTGTATAAACTTTCAAATTGAATATGACATTACATTTATTCAGTTCGCTATACTTTGTTTTTGTATACCATTCTTTTGAGAAAAATATATACACCTATTCCATCACACTTGTTAGTGTGTTTGGAGTAGATGGGTTTATTCCTCAAATTAAGTGATGATTGGATCCCCTATTAGGTACCACTCCTTACACAAACTTATATACATCATATTACTTTGAAGACCAAATATAATGTCAAATTCTCTTTGTCAAGCTAAAGGAGAAAATAATGGGATAATATTGGAGTTTTTAGGCAATGAAATTATGAGTAATACTATATTTGGTACATAATGAATGAAGAAGAGGGAATGAGAAGTGAGGAGAAGGGGAGCTTATTATAGTATGTTTGGTTAGCATTAGCCATAGAGTGTGTAGGAGTAGAAGATCATTATCAATACATTTATTTTATAAATATATTCCCCCCCCAAAAAAAAAAAATTAGACTACATATTTGTATTAGTGTATGCTATGCAAGTGCTTTCCCTCCAACATGACATGTTTTGTTGGCATGTGGGAGAAATGGTTGGGATGTGCCCATGGAGAAGTTTGCAGTCCCATGGCATAGAGGGAATCCACACAGTACATCATGCCACAATCATAGACTTTTTGGATTTCATATAAAATCATCCTATTCTAAAATTGAGGAAAGGAGGAATGTCATTATTTCTCCAATGGTATATGTATTACAAAGTACAAATCTTCTAGGCAATAGATACACAAATCTTACAAATTTATATGATAATTCATCTACAATTTCTACTCGTCATAAAAGTTGGTATATAAAAGTAAAAAAGTATACATCTAATTAATTTAATAACATGCAAGACTCGTTGCAGAGGACAATTGACCATTCCAAACTATTCTTTAGTCATGCATGTGATAAATATGAGTCCGTGCTCTATAAAACCTTACACCTCAGTAGTTTTGGGAACAACACCCAAGAAAAGATAAAAAATTATGTGTCATAATATAATTGAGCATGTGCATAGTTAAACCATTTGGCCATTATAATGGGTTACAAGTTCAAAATGGGTATTTCTAAGCAAAGAGAGTTCTATCAACATACATGTATGTTTCAAAAGAATTAATCTAATAAATAAGGTAATGCACTTTAAGAGATATTTGAGATCAACATTCTTGTCATAATAATCATTCATAGTATCATAATAATAAAGATTCTACATGTATAAACATGTATGCCTAAAATATACCTAAAATAGGGCTATACTGCCGTAGGATCATGACCTATAATGTAGGGTGGAAATACACCTAGATTGTAAGGACCCTGACCCACGTTTTGGGATAACCCCATTTGTTTTGCTTAAGTATGTTTCTTGGATCCTTGATCTAATCATTTGAGATGTAATTAGGGCATGATGGAAGCTTGAGTCCCTTGTTTGAACTTGTTTGGTTGATGCTTGTGTTTTATGGAGAGGTTTTAGAGCAAATTGTAAATTACCTAGGATAAGGGTTGATGTGCAAGTTTAGCACCTCTAGTGTGTTCCTTCTCTCTCTTGGCATCATCTAGAGGAGTGAGAAAGAGATGTACACCTTGGTTGAGCCTTGGGTGAGTGGTGACATCCTTGGTGGTGTTTTTGGTCTCATGTTTGAGGTGTATCTTACACCTAAGAATGTTGTCTTGGGCTTGAGAGCCTTGAGAGGGGCCTTGTATTAGTTTGTGGATGTTTTTAGGAAACCTCCTATCATTTTGTGGCTCTAGGGTTTCATCCCTATCAGTTTGTGAAGAGAGTGGGTGTGTGTATCGACCTTGACCTAGGAATGTGACCTAGTGGGCGAGACATGGTTCTTGTCACCTTGTTGCATGATGTCGCATGTGGCCTTTCTTTGTGGACATGTGTCATCTAGGGTTCTTTGGTGGTGACACCTTTCCTTTGTTCATCCTTTCATCCCTCTTGTATATATATCTCTTTCTCTTGATGCAAGAGAAATCTTTTGGTTATCTTTGCATTCTCTCCTTGGTGGCCGATCTTGAGCTTGAAGAGTACTCTCCCTTGGAGCTTGGTGGATGAGCCTAATCTTGTGGTTTTCTCTTTTAATCTTCTACCTTGGTAAGACATGATCCTTAGTTTCATTTCTCTCATTCTTTCTTCTTCTCAGCCATGGACCTTGGTTATCTCCGTTCCCTCTCATGCTCTCGTAACCATGGTTCCCTCTTCTCCCTTGGAGGTGTTGTGGTGATCGAGCATGGAGGATCTTCTTATACTTTGAGTTCGTGAGCTTGGAGCTTGGTGGTGATCCTTGAGGTGGGTTATATAACTCTAAACCCTCTTTGTTATTATCACCTATACTTGTTCTTTATTCTTGGCTCGTTATTGCTTTCATGCTTGTAACATCCCAGGATTTGAGGCCTCAGATAACATGATCTTTAAAGGAATGATTGGACTACCCATATCACCAAGGTGCACCTCCTTTTCCGGGAGCCCATCACTAAGAACTCCATAGTGAAGTGTGCTCAGCTTGGAGTAGTACTGGGATGGGTGACCTGTCGGGAAGTTGATCCTGGCATGCACGTGAGTGAGGACAAATCACACAGTTAAGGCTAGTGGTGGTCTGTGGGGACAGTTGTCATTCCCGAAACTCTACTAGAGCCTTGGGCAGTGGGCCCAGGTGTTACAAATGGTATCAGAGCCAGTTCCCCTCCAGTAGGTGAGCCCACATGGGCATGGCATGCCAGTCTTGAGCCATGTGGTCCAGGCATGTAGGAAAGGGTTGTCCATGGTTAACGTAGCCACCCTTACGCTGGTATTCCGTGATCGGGAGCTGGGTGTCCATGGGCCATTGTGGGTCTGCACTGAAAGGGGGAAGAGATTATGAGGCCATATAGTTGAGCCTTGACGAGGACGTCAAGAGTCTAAGTGGGGGAGATTGTAACATCCCAGGATTTGAGGCCTCAGATAACATGATCTTAAAAGGAATGATTGGACTACCCATATCACCAAGGTGCACCTCCTTTTCCGGGAGCCCATCACTAAAGAACTTCATAGTTATGCGTGCTCAGCTTGGAGTAGTACTAGGATGGGTGACCGGTCGGGAAGTTGACCCTGGCTTGCGCGTGAGTGAGGACAAAATGTGCAGTTAAGGCTAGTGGTGGTCTGTGGGGCCAGTCATCATTCCTGAAACCCTACTGGAGCCTTGGGCAGTGGGCCTGAGCGTTAAAAATGGTATCAGAGCCATAACCCCTCTAGTAGGTGGGGCCCACATGGACATCACATGCCAGTCTTGGGCCGTGCAGTCCAGGCATGTAGGAAAGGGTTGTCCATGGTTGACGTAGCCACCCTTGTGCTGGTATTCCGTGATCGGGAGTTGGGTGTCCATGGGCCATTGTGGGTGTGCACTGAAATGGGGAAGAGATTATGAGGCCTTATAGTTGAGCCTTGATGAGGACGTCAAGAGTCTAAGTGGGGGAGATTGTAACGTCCCAGGATTTGAGGCCTCAAATAACATGATCTTAAAAGGAATGATTGGACTACCCATATCACCAAGGTGCACCTCCTTTTCTGGGAGCCCATCACTAAAGAACTCCATAGTTAAGCATGCTCAGCTTGGAGTAGTACTAGGATGGGTGACCAGTTGGGAAGTTGACCCTGGCTTGTGCGTGAGTGAGGACAAAGCATGCAGTTAAGGCTAGTGGTGGTCTGTGGGGCCAGTCGTCATTCCTAAAACTCTACTAGAGTCTTGGGCAGTGGGACCATGCATTACAATGCTAGTAACTTTTCTTAGTAGCTTGCACTCTATTTTGGGAAATGAACTTTGCTTAGTTTCTTCCTTGCATTGCACCTTTCTTTTGCTTAGCTAATAATGCCGTATTGAGGTTGAATATGAGGTGGCCAATATGCTTGTGGAGGCGGATATGTTTGAGTATTTTGATATGTTTGGGTGGTTGTCACGACCTGTGATGCCCATGGCCGCTACCTTTATGGCAGGTCGTCATGACCTTGGTTAGGTCTAGGTTCACGATCAGATGCTACCTCGATCGTCATGACTTACGTAGGTTTAGGCCGATATGAGTAGAGGGTACTAGTTGGTTGGGTGATATGGAGTTGGATCGGAATACTTAGTGTGTTGGCTGTTATGGTTTGATTGTCACATTTTGTGATGACTCACTAGGGAAGAGGCCGACGCATCTTGGTGATAACATTGATGGTTGTTACTTGGGGGTGTTGCAGCCTAACACTCTTGCAACCAAAGCATTTCCGATATGTGATGTGTTTCTTAGCTTGAGGGGAGCTTGATATGTTTCTCAAACCCTAATCATCCTATCACGATGAGCGTTGCTTGATACACCAATGATGCCATTATCCCTTTGACACCTGTCACACCTATGGGCAGTGTTGCCTGATAGAAGGGGGTTGTCTGACACCCTCCCCTTGAGGTGTTGTTCCTGATATACACATAGTGATGCCTAAACTGATACACACCTTGGGAAGGTAGACCGATACCATACCTTTGTATGGATGACCTATACCTTCGAAGGACAATCCGATACCCTATGTTGGAACCTTAATCAATACCTTGTGGTGGTGTTTGAGATATACCATGTTGATACCAAGGTCTCATGGTATGATGTGATACTCTATGGAATAGTTGTATGATGGGTGTTCAGTTATGTTTCTATACATCATAACATGCTTATAATGATGATGAGAAATGTGTTTCCATATCTCTTATCATACCTCATAATAATAAGGAAAGTGCTAACCTAAGGGTGGTTGTTGATCCAACCTTGTAAACCCAAATTGGGTAAAGTGAAACCCTAATTCTAATGATGTAAAATGTATGGCATGAGTCCTATGAGATGATGATGTTGATGATGCATTTCCTTCTTGTTATCAGTTCTAACCAAGTAGGTGATACCAATTGATGTACATAGCCATGTATGAGCAATTGTGGTTATGATCTTTTTGAATAAGCCTTGTAAGGCACATGTGATATGGTGAAATGAGTTTAACTTGGACCGCATATTTTTGAATACACAGGGTACAAGTCAAGTAATTCCTTGTATCCTTAAATACATGATGTGTGAGACGACCATGCGTGAGTTGATATCGTTGTGGTATGGATGGCCATGAGTGAGCCACTCCTTTTTGTTAGAACGACCATGTGTGAGCCTATTCTTCTAGTACCGTACGTATACCAAGGTGGGGTAGTTATGATTATATTTGTGGATGGCCATGCTTGAGCCAATCCCTAATCTCGACTATATGTCCTTGTTGCATTTGACTGATATGTCTCTGTAATGTTTTCTCTTATACTAACTAAGAGGTGTGGTGAGGTCGTGGATTCTGGATCTTCCATTAGACCTTGTATGGCATCGATTTCAACTTATCAAGTGGTCAGTTGGATTTGGGTGGTATGACTCAAATCCTCAGGGCATAATGAAATATGTAATTAGCCGTGTAGTATATTGTGTAGGATTAAAATACGAAAACATTGGTTGAGGCCTTGCTTGATCTTTATATAATGTTGTTGATAAGAAATATACTTGTTCTTCATATTCATTTTAAATTATTAAGATGTTCCACAAATCAGAGAGTAAATGTTTTTCTTGTTAATAATCATTACGTGCTTCATATAATTATAATTATAATGATGCTTAGTTCATCTTATCTGTGATAATAATAGAGTTGGTGGTGAGTTATATCTCCCACTGAGATTTGGATTCTCACTCCCACACCCTTTTTAGGTGGATGAGCATGAAGAAGGAGAGACCATACAGTAGAGGTTGAGGAGCAGTAGGAGGACTAGTAGCTGGCGAGGTTGGTAGTGCTGCTGGATGTCTTTTGTTGATAGGGTCCTAGAGTCGTCCTTGTGCACTCAGGTCTTTGGGGAACGTTTTGTAGATGTTCGCAAATGTGCTTCTTTATGTAGTTGGCTTATATACCTATTCTAAATAGTTATGGTGGAATCATGTATATATATATCTAGAACATTCATGCCTTGTATATGCTTTGAGGCATGTATAGACTTATATGAAAATGGTTTTAATTTTTAGTTTTTTTCAATATCTTCTTGTTAATCTTTCTTTCGCGATTATGTTTTTATTCTTGTTAATCTTTCTTTCGCGATTTTGTTTTTAGTAATCTCATTTTGTGTCGCGTGGGGCATCACACATAGGTTGGTATCAGAGATTTAGGTTCATTGAGTCGACAGGGACCTAGGACTAGGGTTTGTGTCTATTCTAGTATCCTCTAGTCTGTCTTATAGTCACTTCTGCTTTTGTAGAAGAAGAAAAGAAAGCTTAAAGATGTCTGGAGAACATGGAGAACATGCTGCTGAGAGCAGAGTTGCTGCACCAAGTGGTGGTGCAAGAAGCTAATTATGAGAATATTGGGTGCCTGAAGTCCCCTAGTTTGACCCCGCCATGATAGAAAACCCTGCCTTTCAATTGCTTTTTGGGAAGATTATGGCAACAATGACTCATATGGTGGACAGGATGTCTGCACCTCAGCCTAGGGCACCTAATCCCCATACTGAATGTTTGGGTACTGGGAAGGCTTTTGAGCGGCTTCGATGTGTTGGAGCGGTTGAGTATGCGAGAACAACTGACCTGACAGATGTAAATCTATGGCTGGCCGAGCTTGAGAAGGCTTTCAAGATCCTAAGTATCCCTGAAGAGGATAAGATGAAGCATGTTGTGTACCTTCTGACAGGGAGTGCTGGCCACTGGTGGGCCATAGAGGAGGAGAAGAGACCTAGTGTTGTGATTGGTTGGGAAGAGTTTTAACGCGAGTTCGTTAGTCGATACTTTCCTCAGACGTATCTTGATAAGAAGATCAACCAGTTTGAGAGGATTCGATAGGGATCTATGAAGATCAACAAGTATGAGGCAAGGTTTATGGAGTTGTTGACACATGGCAGTGACAGATGAAAAGAGGATTCGTCATTTTGAGAAGGGGTTAAACGCTGAGCTGTCTACCCCAACTACTGCTTTGGAGAATCGAGAGAGGTTCGATGAGTTTGTGGAGTCTATTGGAAGGATAGAATGATCTATGAAGGAGAAGTGGGAGACGAGTGCCAAGAAGTGGTCTACAATTTAAGGGCAGTCATCAAGTGGCTTTAAGAAGCTGATGTTTTCTACATCGCCAGTGTCTTAGAGGTTTAGTGCTTTGATACAGTGGTCACCGAGAAAGGGAAGAGGTCGTAGTTTTCTTCCTGTATGAGCCCAGAGTGCTGCATCAACATCAATGGCAGGTCCACCTAGGCCTTGGTATGAGAACAAGACATGTTATAAGTGTGGACAAGTTGGCCATACCAAACTATTTAGTCTAGAGAAAGAGGATGAAGTGACCTAGCAACCGAGGTAGAGCCAGTAGAGCTTTCAAAGACAACTGAACAGTGGTGTAGGAGGACAAGGACGTGGCCAAGCATTACAAGTTGGATCGTCTGCTCAGGGAAGCATAGGATGGGGGTGAATGTAGGAAACAACTAGATTCTATGCTATGAGTCAGCTGGAGGCGATGGTCAACTCACGAGTGGTGACAGGTCAAATGGAGTTATTTCACTATGATTTGTCTTCGTCTTACTTTATATATGTTTTGTTTGACCGGGGTGCTACACACTCTTTTATCGCATGTGAAGTGCTTACTAGTTGTTCTTTTCCTGTTAGTCGTAAGAAGAATAGTTTGTTTCTAGAAACCCCATTGGTTGGTTCTGCAGAGTTGCAGGATGTGTGTCCTTCCTGTGTTCTCTCTTTTTTAGGGCACAACATTCAAGTGGACCTCATACCACTTGATATGCATGGATTCGATGTAATCCTTGGAATGGATACCTTAGAGATGTATAGAGTGGTCTTGGATTGTAGTTCCAAGAAAGAGGTGTTTGTAGATAGTAGCGAGACATGGATCTTCCAAGGAGATAGGAAGATTCTTCCAATGTGTCTCGTATCATCCATGGTAGCGAGGATGCTTCTGAGATAAGGTTGTGAGGCATTTTTGGCATACGTGATGGATAATGAGGTAAGGATTCCTAGTATTCAAGAGGTGCCAGTGGTTAGAGAGTTTGAGGACGTGTTTCCTGAGGAGTTTCCAGGTGTTCCTCCACTCTGTGAGATTGATTTTGAGATCAATCTGGTTCCTAGAATGCAATTGATAGCTTAGACATCGTATAGGATGGCACCAATAGAGATGGCAGAGTTGAAGAGACAGTTGCAAGAACTGCTTGACAAAGGTTTCATCAGGTCAAGTATGTCACCTTGGGGTGCTCCAATACTATTTGTTAAGAAGAATGATGGGTCTATGATCTTGTGTATAGACTACAAACATTTGAACAAGGTTACAATAAAGAATAAGTATCCCTTGTCGAGGATAGATGATCTATTTGACCAGTTGTGTGGCACGATAGTGTTTTAAAAGATAAATCTGAGGTCAAGATATCATCAATTGAGGATCAAGGAGGATGGCATACCAAAGTTAGCTTTTAGGACGAGGTATGGTGACTACAAGTTTTTGGTTATGCCGTTTGGGATAACCAATGCACAAACAACGTTCATGGATTTGATGAACAGAGTGTTTTAACCATTCCTTGATCAGTTCATGGTGGTTTTCATAGATGACATCTTGATATATAGTCCTTATAGTCAAGAACATGAACAACATCTTCATCAGGCATTGACAATGTTGAGACAACACCAACTCTATGCCAAGTTTAGCAAGTGTGAGTTCTAGTTGAGGAAGGTAGATTTCTTGGGGCATGTTATATCTACCGAAGGAGTACGAATGGATCCTAAAATGGTAGACTTTGTAATAGAGTGGGAACAGCCTAAGACATCAATTGAAGTGCACATTTTTCTAGGTCTGATAGGATATTATCGAAGATTCATTAAGACTTCAGTGCTATCACCCTACCCCTAACAAAGTTAAAAATGAAGGATGTGTCATTCATTTGGGACGACAGATGTCAACGTGATTTTTAGACGTTAAAGGAGAAGTTGACAAGTGCACCAGTTCTGGTCTTGCCTGAGCAAGGAAAGGGATACATCGTCTTTTCTGATGCATCTAGAAATGGTTTGGGATGCGTGTTGATGCAAGATAAGCAAGTGGTTTGTTTTGGTTCTTGACAACTTAAGAAACATGAGGACAATTACCCAACTCATGATCTAGAGTTAGCTATTGTGGTTCATGCTTTGAAGATTTAGAGGCACTATATGTATGTAGAGAAGTGTCACATCTTTACATGTCACAAGAACCTGAAGTACATCTTTTCACAGTAGGAGTTGAATATGAGGCAACATCATTGGATGAAGTTGATAAAAGACTATGACTGCATGATTGATTATTATCCAAGTAAGGCAAATGTCATAGTAGATGCGTTGAGCAGGAAATCTTCATACTCATCCATGGATAAAATCTAGTTGTGTTTTTGATGTGCCATAAGCGAGACATGTTGGTCTCCTTACGAAAGATGAATGCCAAGTTGGAAGTCTCCTTGTAGCCGGTTTGTTGGAACAGTTACATGTGAAACCTACACTGAGATAACAAACCAGGAAAGATCAATAGACAGATACTATAATACAATAGATTAGATTAGAGTTTGGCAGTGAGAAGTGTGATGGATTCCATGAGTCAGATGATGGGATAGTTTGTTACCATAACATGATAGTGGTTCCTGAAGCTGATAACCTGAGGAAGATGGTG
Source organism: Alisma plantago-aquatica (assembly GCA_963693085.1). Lineage (NCBI taxonomy): Eukaryota > Viridiplantae > Streptophyta > Magnoliopsida > Alismatales > Alismataceae > Alisma > Alisma plantago-aquatica. The sequence goes on along the minus strand of OY856414.1, from coordinate 94,445,914 downwards.
TTGGAAGAGGCTCATTCATCTATGTATGCTATGCACCCAAGAAGTACCAAGATATACCACAATCTGAGGGATATGTGTTGGTGGCTAGGCTTGAAGAAAGATGTAGATGACTTTGTTGCAAGATGTGAAGTATGTCAACAGGTATGATCATCAATGCATATATAAATAACAAATAAATCCATTTCTTTGGATAGATATCTACCCAAATATCATCAAATTGCATCTAATAACAATCATTATCATTAATATGACTATCATCGTATTCCTTGCTAACAGTACAAGCAATCTAGTAGCATAAGCATCCCTGACATCATGAATATGTCTAGTAACATAACATGGCTATCAATATTGGCATCTCAAATAAAGGGATCAAATCTATATCATAAGTAGAACTAACATCATAACACAACAAACTACATAGGCATGATTAGCACTTTAAGCATTTCTAATTACATAAGCATGGCTAGCAATATTAAACATAGCTAGAAGCAACATCTTAACCATCAGTGTCAGTATATTTGACAACATAAGTATGTTTACAACATGTGCATAACTACAACATAAGCGTATCTATTATCTCTTATTGTACTATACATGATCTCAGTGAAAAGAAAGCAAATACGAGTTTTCAATTAATATGAAGCATTGTGTATAACCCTAAATTGATATGCTATACGACTGTCTTACATCTTTTATTATGCCTTGCGGAAATTGAGGATACCACACAAAATCCAACTGACCACTACTAAGTCGAAATCAGTTCCATACAAGATCTAGGAAGAGCCAAACTCCTAAGATCTTCTCTGCCCCTGGTCAGTACGGGTCCACCACAACGACACTGTCGACACATAAGGTCAAGCTGCTAACAACCTAGTCCGTCCTTGGTACATGTCACAAAACTAGTGAAAGGAGGTGGGTACGCATACCCTACCATCCGAGGTATAACCGCAATTGTCCTCCAATCTTGTCACATATATAATCACCAAGACACGACCACATCCATTCTCAATCACATAATATGTATGAGGCATGACCATAGCCATCCTCCACAACCTACATTGTGGATGACAAGGATATATCCTCAACTTGCCACCCCCACATACTCAACAATATGCACTTTGAGTTTCCCTTAGGAATACTCGTTTCACCATCTGGCAAGTTTTGACACTCAGATGGATCTATGGCACATGGCACTACATGATTAGAGTTTTACTTGATTAGTTATGCCAATTGGGTGAATTAAGGCTGCATCAAACAAGTGGACATACAAACCCTAATTCACTTCTAGAAAGCATATAAATATCACAACTTTTAAAAGATATAAAACGTGTGAAACATAATTTCTCATCTCATCATCACATGGTACTATTCACTTGCCATTCATGAGACCACACTACTCATCATACTGTCACAAGATATAAATCCTTTTCACAACATCATAGGGTATCAACCATTATCATCACTAGAGGATTACACCTCATTCAGGGATCAACCATGCCCAAAGATCATTAATACCATCATATTATTCTCTGCAAGATCATCATTATCTTTCCATTCCTTATAACAAGGCTCAACAACATCACTTACATATAATACACCTGATCAGCACATTATTACATTAATGAGCTATCATAAACAATCATAACAGGGTTATATTAACATTAAGAACATTCCTTTATTACATCAACATGTAAGGAATCTAGATATGATTAACCCTCATCATATTCATATTACACTTCTTTAGCATAAGAAAGTATCAGCCATGTGGCTATGATAGCCACCAATTAACACATTAAGGTTATGATAATGTTAAGGAGGTTATTTCACCATCATGTCATCATATAAGAAGGTTAAACATGAATACTCATCTTTATCTATTTGCATTAGAGTTAGGTTCAACAAGATAAATTATATTAATGTTACTAATCAACACTCATACCCAAACCCTAACTCACAACATCCCCATTGGATCATGGACGCATAAGGTGAAGCATCACCATCACATTCCATACTATTCTCAAGTATGAACCCACACATAAATCAAGGTGTAAACATCAGGTTATAGCATACTAAGGTTTCAACAACAATAAGAGAGTGCTCCACGATTGTATTAGTCATTCAAGGACTATTCATACCCAATTACCATCATTTAGTTATATTAAAGCTAGGTATAACAAGATATATCTCATTAGGGTTACATATCAACACAATATGGTTATCATCCCTTCTATTCATATGAGTGAACTAATACTACCTTATTAAGGGTAACCCTCCATTTGTTCCGTCATCATTCAACCCATATCACTATACCACAATGTCACCCAGAACCATTGGATGTTTAAAAGGTAAGACCATTGGTTGTTTACATAAGTAAACACCTTGGATAAACCACATATGAAGTCCTTGATTTTTTCTCTAGAAAGAGGCACCATCTAACCCTAGACAACCCTTGATTAACAACACAAAAAGTTCCATTGAGAGTAGGGTAAAACCCCCAATCGACTGTTCATTTAAAACAAGCCATCCATTGTTAACAAGTAAGCTACTTAAGTTGATATTATAAAGGAAACCATATAAATCACATTATTAGGAACAACATATTACATCAACCATCATTCCACTTTATTGGAGGTATAAACATTAGATCTTGACCATTGGGTCAAGTTCATATGTTAAAACCATCAATTACAGTATAGGTCCGACCATTGCATCAAGTGACCCAAGAAACCATTGGTCTAAGGCTTAATTGATGCTAAAACTATATGATTAACTCACCATGGGTTTTGGAGACCTAATACACCATCATTAGTTACCATTAAGTCACCATAGGTTGTTAGATCAGTACTATATTCATTAATCAGCATCAAATATCAAACTAATATCACCATTGATTGATAACATCATTAAGGTACTTAGTTCTTAATCACTAGGCTTCTAATTAGGCCAAAACATGACCTAAGGGGTGAACATCAGTTGACACCCTTGGTTACCAGCATCAATTGTCATGAAGACAACACCATAGGGTTTTTGCAATGGTACCATCATCGGGTCATGGGTTTATAAAAGAAATTAGCTTAAAACCCTAAAATTGACCATTGGTTGATAGGTGCTTAGCACCATAGGTTGTCAAAACAACCTGATCCAAGTCAAATTATATCGTAGGAATAATGTAAACATGATCACAGGTTCATCTAGAACTAAAATCAGAATAGGGAATATTATAAAAATCAAAATCCAAGTCAAGCATAGCTTTTTAGTGCATGGATCATCATTTTCAAGCAAGAACATGAGCTAGTAAGCTTATGGTAAGCAATAAACGTGGAGGAAGTTCTAAAACTTGCCTATAATTAGAAGATAAACTCCCAAACATAAGAAAGCATGAGAATGTAGGGTAGGAAAATCAAAGCATAAGCTGTGAACTCGTCCATTTATCACCTTTCTTCATCAAATGAGCAAACCCTAAGCATAAGGAGCAAGAGAGGTAGGATTTTAGAGCTTCAGAGAAATTTCTACCATGGAATAGAAAGGTTCTGACCTATAGAAAGATAGGAGGAAGGATAAAAAAGAAATAAAAGGAGGAAAGAATGGAATTATTACTCTTTTAGGTCATGATCACTAGTAGGAAGCTTTTCAAACCCTAAAAGGAAGTCAATTGCAACCCTAGATTCTTTTTTCAAGAAGATCCCCTCTTTCTTATTCCTTTGATAGGAAATTCGTAGAAGCACAGAGAGAGAATGAGGTTCATAGAAGGAGGGAAGTGGTGGAAAGAAAATGGCTCATTTTTGTGCTTAGGGATAAGTATATGAAACTTTAAGATAAAGAAAAAGTAAAGTTGAAGTTTAGTATCTTTCCAAGTGTCCATGGCCTTAAACTATTAAGAATATGCAAGCACACACACAAGAAGCTACCCCACCATACATAAATACATGCTTATCCCTCATTTCTTGAATTTCCAAGAAAAACAAATAATTCATTAGTTGATAGCTACTAAAGGTAGCTCATCCATGAAGGGGTAAACCCTAAAATACCCTTGAGAAAAACACCTTCAAACCAAGGTTTAAATAGGCACACCATGGCTCAAAAAGATCAATAATGATGATAGAATATCAAAGGAACATAATGCAAGTGATAAATTGCAAAGAAAACCTCTCAATTGAGTAAATTGTAGAAAAGTCCAAAATGTGCATAAAATTGCATAACTTGCTCAAACAATGTCCAAAGTGGACCAAATTTAAAACTTAAGCTTGTATTATGATTTGAAAGTATATCACATGGTTATATTAGGATTATAAGAATTAAATTATGATAATTAATCTTATTCAACTCATTAAGCAAGTTTAGGGGCCGTATAATGGACTTTGTGGTTGGTCTTCCCAGGACATCCAAAGGTTATTTTTCCATTTGGTTGATCATTGACAGGTTGACCAAGTCAGTGCATTTCCTTCTTGTAAAGACAACATTCACAACAGAAAAGCTTGCCAAAGTCTATGTGGATGAGATAGTGCACTTGCACGGTGTTCCATATTCTATCGTGTCCGATAAAGGTCCTCAGTTCATGAGTCACTTTTGGAATGACTACACACAAATTTGGGTATGCAATTAAAGTTTAGTACTGCTTTCCACCCACAGATAGATAGTCAACATGAAAGGACCATCCAGACCTTGGAGGATCTATTGAGGTTTGTGTTCTTCAGTTTTCAGGAAGTTGGGATGTACATCTCAGTTTGATAGAGTTTGTCTACAACAACAACTATCAGAGTAGTATTGGCATGGCACCCTATGAGGCATTATATGGGAGACGTTGCAGATATCTATTGTGTTGGTATGAGATAGGTGAGTATCAAGTTCTTGGTCCTGAGCTTGTGCAATAGGCAACAAAAAAGATCAAAGTGATACAACAACAGTTGAAAGCAGCATAGGACAAGCAAAAGTTGTATACAGACAATCGTTGTAGAGCCATGGAATTCCAAGTGGGGGACAGGGTATATCTAAAGGTATCTTCTTAGAAGGGCGTTCTAAGGTTTGGGAAGAAGGGTAACTTAGCTCCCAGGTATATGGGACCTTACCCAGTGATGACACGTGTTGGGAAGGTGGCTTACCGATTGGAGTTGCCACTTGAGTTGCACAGGTTCCATGTCAGTATGATGAGGAAGTGTCATCCAGATATAGAATTAGTGTTGCAGCCTATGGAGGTAGAGCTCGATGAGGATGTGACCTATGTAGAAGGTCCAATGTTGATCCTTGATCAGATAGTAAAGAAGATGAAGATGAAAGGCCTTGTGCTTGTGAAGGTTCTTTGGCATCATCGTGGTGTTGGGGAAGCCACGTGGGAGCTCGAGGAAGAGATGAGGAGGAAGTACCCTACCCTTTTCTCTTAGGATTTCGGGGGAAAAATCCCTATTAGGGGTTTACGGCTTGTAAGGACCCTGACCCACATTTTGAGATAACCCTTTTTGTTTTGCTTAAGTATGTTGCTTGGCTCCTTGCTCTAATCATTTGAGATGTAATTAGGGAATGTTAGAAGCTTGAGTCCATTGTTTGAGCTTGTTTGGTTGATGCTTGTGTTTTATGGAGAGTTTTTGGTGCAAACTGCAAGTTACCCTATATGGGTTGATGTGCAAGTTTGCCACTTCTAGTGTGTTCCTTCTCTCTCTTGGCATCATCTAGAGGAGTGAGAAAGAGATGGAAACCTTGGTTGAGCCTTAGGTGAGTGGTGAAATCCTTGGTGGTGTTTTTAGGCTCATGTTTGAGGTGTATCTTACACCTAGGAGTGTTGTCTCGGGCTTGTGAGCCTTGAGGGGGGCCTTGTATTGGTATGTGGATGTTTTGAGGAAACCTCTTATCATTTTGTGGCTCAGGGGTCTCATCCCTATCAGTTTGTGAGGAGAGTGGGTGTGTGTATCGACCTTGACCTAGGAAGGTGACCTAGTGGGTGAGACATGGTTCTTGTCACCTTATTGCATGATGTCAGATGTGGCCTTTCTTCATGGACATATGTCATCTAGGGTTCTTTGGTGGTGACACCTTTCCTTTATTATCACTTTCATCCCTCTTGCATATCTATCTATTTCTCTCCATGCAAGAGAAATCTTTTGGTTATCTTTGCATTCTCTCCTTGGTGGCTGATCTTGAGCTTGAAGAGTACTCTCCCTTGGAGCTTGTTGGACGAGCTTAAGCTTGTGTTGTTCTCTTTTCATCTTCTACCTAGTAAGCCATGATCATTAGTTTCCTTTATCTCCTTCTTTCTTCTTCTCAGCCATGGACCTTGGTTATCTCCTTTCCCTCTCATGCTCTCTTAACCACGGTTCCCTCTTCTCCCTTGGAGGTGTTGTGGTGATCGAGCTTGTAGGATCTTCTTCTACTTTGAGTTTGGTGAGCTTGGAGCTTGGTGGTGATCCTTGAGGCAGGTTATATAACTCTAAACCCTCTTTGTTATTATCACCTCTACTTGTTCTTTAGTCTTGGCTCGTTATTGATTGCATGCTAGTAACTTTTCTTGGTATCTTGTGTTCTATTTTGGGAAACACACTTTGATTAGTTGCTACCTTGCATTTCATGTTTCTTTTGCCTTGTTAATAACACCATCTTGAGGTTGAAGATGAGGTGGCCGATATGATTGTAGAGGTCAATATGTTTGGTTAGGCCAATATGGTTGGGTGACCGTCACGACCTGTGACGCCCCTGGCCATTACCCTTGTTGCAGGTTGTCACGACCTTGGTTATGTCTAGGTCGGCACGATCAGATGCTGCCTAGATCACCATGCTTTAGGATGATTTAGGCTGGTATGAGTCGAGGGTGTTAGTTGGTTTGGTGATATGGAGTTGGATCGGGATACCTAGTGTGTTGGCTGTTATGGTTTGGCCATCACATTTTGCGAGGACTCACTGGGGCAGAGGTCGACACATCTTGGTGATAGCATTAATGCCCGTTGCTTGGGGGCATTGCAGCCTGACACTCTTGCAACCAAAGCGTTTCTGATATGTGATGTGTTTCTTGGCTTGAGAGGAGCCCAATATGTTTCTCAAATGCTAATCATCCCATCACGATGTGCATTGCCCGATACACTAATGATGTCGTTATCCCTTTGATGCCCGTCACACCTCTGGGTAGTGTTGCCTGATAGTAGGGTGTTGGCCAACACCCTCCCTTTGAGGTGTTGTGCCCGATATACACATAGTGATGCCTAAACCAATACACACCTTGGGAAGGTTGCCGATACCCTACCTTTGTATGGATGCCCGATACATTTCAAGGGCAATCCAATACCCTATGTTCGAACCCTAGTCAATACCTTGTGGTGGTGTTTGGGATATACCATGTTGATACTAGGGTCTCATGGTATGATGTGATACTCTATGGAATAGTTGTATGAAGGGTGTTAAGTTATGTTTCTATACATCATAACACAGTTTTAATCATGATGAGAAATGTGTTTCCATATCTCTTATTGTTACAACCCCAATTTTTTGGGCTTGGATGGTTTGAAATACAATTTCCCCATTAAATTTATGAATGTGGAATTTGTATGATTTATGTTCCTTGAATGGATTTCTTCAATTATATTCCTTTTTGCATAAATGATTTCATGGACCCTATTTAGTTAGTGAGTCCAAGATGATAAAAAGAGAAAGAAAAAGAAGAAATCAAATAATGCATTATTAGGAAGGAAGTTTGAGATAATGATGAAAATATGATAAATATGTGGAAAAGGTGTATGATTGATCATCATGGATGATGTTTCAAATCCACATAGTTCCTAATGGTAAAATGAATCCAAATAAATGATATAAAGGAATAGGAGAGAGAAAATATGCATAAAATATACCTTAATAAGTGATAACTTGCATAGGAATAAAAGTCTCTTATACTTTCGAGTTTGAGTCCCAAACTTGGTACACAAGTATTTTAAGTGATCATGGACTTTTCCTTAAAATTTGGGATCAAACATAAAAGCAGTTTAGGAGATATGATTTTTGTAATATTTTCTAAAGTGAAGAGGATTGGTTTAAATGTCACGATTAATTGAGGATATTTTTTTTGGCTTTTAATGGAGCACACGACATGATGGCCGTTGGATCTAAGATATGATTTTTGTAATATTTTCTAAAGTGAAAAGGATTGGTTTAAATGTCACATTGGTTTTGGAAGACGATATTGTGTTTCTCCAATCTACGGGGATGTCCATGCCAAGCCGGATACCAGGCTATAAAAGGGGGGCATGAGATCTTGTTGTGAGGTCACGAAATCAGTCCCAAGGCACCGCATGGCCCTTGTTAGTTTCCTCTAATGCCAACTCAACCTCACATCTCTAGTTTTGATCTTGCTTCCATGGAGACTCCATAGGGAGTTTGCTCTAGATCCTGTGTCATGCACCCTTCTCGGTGACCATCAAGGGAAGTTGCATGGCTAGGGAGATCCGCCAGACCTGTGAGGGCACGTGATGGATGTTCCCAAACATCAGCCTCCATAGACCGTCAGGCTCAGGCGGCGGTGTGGGGAGCTCTGTTTCCCCTATTCGAATAGAGATTCTGTGTGGGTCTGCACGAAGACGAGGTTGCAGGTGAGCTGGGTCAACCGGGTCAGGGTGAAGCCAAATCCTCGTTGGGATCCATGAGCTAGAGAATGAACAGAAAGAAAAGAATGATTAGTTGAAAGGTAGGTTATTTTTCATAAATCCAAATTAATTATTGGTATATTATATATGAAAATTTATCAAGAGAATGCAAGGAACCCATTAAAAATAATATTGAGGTCTGAACATGCTTGTAGTTCGAAAAGTACATAAAGTTGCTACTTTTAATGTAGTTATGAATAAGAAACCCTAATTTTGATGTTGATGGGTTTTAATGATATTCATTGGATAATCTAAGTCAATTTTGACTTGTTGATAATAAAAGGAAGTTTTCGATCTAAAAAGATGATCCTTGTGCTCAATTACCTAATTTAGGTTTTATATGTTTAATGTGCATTAATGGACTTAGAAACCCTAATCTAGGTGTTGATGGTTTCTAATGAGATATATTTTGAGATCCTTGTATAAGATGATTTTAGGATGATCCTAAGTCAAATCAATAATAAATAGGTTTTAATATGATCAAGTGAGTAATTAGGGTTTTGAACCTATCATTGTTGTTTTAGGGTTTGTTGACCTAAAAAGGATAAAGTTTGAGAAATTGATCTAAGAAACCCTAATGAATCCTAATGAGACTTAGAAACATTAGAAAGGTATCCCGATTCAATAAAGAGTTGTTTGGGATGTGATGGTAACAACTAGGTGTTATACATGTTTTTAGGATCAAGGGTTGTTTGATTTGGTTACTTACCTTGCTTGATTGGACATTTAGTTGGATTTGGATATCTTGCTTCTTTTGACTCATAATCAGTTATGTGGTTACGATCATGACTAATATCTCTAGTTTCACGACAATTTCTGAGGTTTTATCGATTGCCTAGAAATAACTGCTTGGTTGACTTTTATTTCATGCAACTATAAAGTGACTATGACTATCACCGTAATTATATGTGCATGGCTAGCTCATATCCTAGTCCTCCTATGTAGCTTTGATGATGATGATATGGATTACCTAGTACATGGTCTACCTTTGGGGTAGGATCATCAGGTTTTCATGAGTCGATGTGTTGGTCTACCCTTGGGTAGGACCATACGACTCCACAACCTTAGGTCATGATTTACTTGTAAGGTAGGATCATAGGGGATATTTGAGATCTACTATATGAGAGAGGTAGTATCCATGTCCACTGCACGTACATCACAAAGGCAAGGATATATAGGGATTGAGTAGTTATGTTTAATACGTAAAGTTTGACCTATTAAGAAATAATTTGGTTGCATTATGTTGTTACCAATAGATACAAGATTTTGGTTCCCCCACATACCAGTATAATTCATTATACTGACCTCCGTTTTGTTTGTCAGCATTTTAGATTTATCAGAAAGTGGATATTCCTTTAAAGTGCATAGAATGAATAAAGCTTAATATAGAATTGGAGGATTGTAGATAGAAAGTTTCTTGTATGGGTAAAGTCCCTCAAATCCTATATTTTTCAAGGTATGTGAAAAGAATTTTTTATCCTATTTTAAGCTTAGTTGTGGTAGAATTTAATAATTATATTTGATTATGGACAAAACCATTGATCCTATTTTGGGATAGCGGCTCTGACTTCTTGGTGTTCCTTAATTGGGGGTTATCAGGAAGTGGGGTCGTTACCCTTATCATACCTCATAATGATAAGGAAAGTGCTAACCTAAGGGTGGTTGTTGATCCAACCTTATAAACTATAATCGGGTAAAGTGAAACCGTAAATGTAATGATGTAAAATGTATGGCATGAGTCCTATGAGTTGATGATGCTGATGATTCATTGCCTTCTTGTCATCAGTTCTAACCATGCATATGATATCAATTGATGTACATAGCCAGGTATGAGCTATGGTGGTTATGATCTATTTGAATCAGCCTTGTGAGGCACATGTAATATGGTGAAACGAGTTTAAATCGAAGCACATATTTTTGAACATGCATGGTACAAATCGAGTAATTCCTTGTATCCTTAAATGCAAGATGTGTGAGATGACCATGCATGACTCAATCTCGTTGTGGCATGGATGGACATGCGTTAACCACTCCATTTTGTTAGAATGACCATGTGTGAGCCTGTTCCTCTAGCGTCGTACCTATACCAAGGTGGGATAGTTATGATTATATATGTGGATGGTCATGCGTGAGCCAATACCTAATGTCGACTTTATGTCATTGTTGTAGTTGACTGATATGTCTTTGTAGTGTTTTCTCTTGTACTAACCAAGAGGTACGGTGAGGTCGTGGATTCTGGCTCTTTGATTAGACCTTGTATGGAACCGATTTCAACTTATTAAGTGGTTAGTTTGATTTGGGTGGTGCAAATCAAATCCTTAGGGCATAATAAAATACGTAATTAGTCGTGTAGTATATTGTGTAGGATCAAAATACGAAAACATTGGTTGAGGCCTTACTTGATCTTTATACAATGTTGTTGATAGGAAATATACATGTTCTTAATATTCCTTTTAAAGATTAAAATGTTCCATAAATGAGATAGTAAATGCTTTTCTTGTTGATAATCATTACCCGCTTCATATAATTATAATTACCATGCCTATTAGTTCATCTTATCTGTGATAATAATAGAGTTGGTGGTGAGTTATATATCTCGTTGAGATTTGGAATCTCACCCCGTGGGTTTCCCACACCCTTTTTAAGTGGATGAGCATGAAGAAGTAGAGATCGTGCAGAAGAGGTTGAGGAGAAGTAGGAGGACTAGTAGCTGACGAGGTTGGTAGTGCTGCTAGATGTCTTTTGCTGATAGGGTCTGAGAGTTGTCCCTATACAGTTGGGTCTTTGGGGAACGTTTTGTAGATGTTCGTGAATGTGCTTCTTTATGATGTTGGCTTATAAACCTATTATGAATAGTTTTGGTGGAATCATGTATATATGTTCTAGAACAGTTCATTGGTTACAAGTTGGCAGCATGCCTTGTATATGCTTTGAATCATGAAAAGACTTATATAAAAATGGTTTTAAGTTTTAGTGTTTTTAGTAATCTGCTTTTAAATCATTCTTCTGCTATTATGTTTTGAGTAATCTCACTTTGTGTGGTGGGGGCATCACATAGATATAATACATGTGTGCTAGATATATATGGTTCTACATAATTACCGCTACTTTAGATACAATTTCATCAAAAAATTACCATGCATAATTGGGTGGGATGATTAACATTCCAGTCATTAATCACATCAAATATTTTAAAGGCATAGCATGTGGGGTCAAAATCCCCATAACAAGTGAAAGCTCAATATTCAAAATACTTCAGATGATATCAATATAGGAAGGTAAAACTTCAATTAGATGTAAAATGGTAAATGTTCAACAATGTGTCTCATTGTAAGAAATTAGGAATTAAAGTCATTTAGATGCCTAAATATAATTTTGCATATACCTGATCTTATTGACTGTTATTTATCTTAATAGGTTTACTTGGTCGCAATCGAACTAATAACCAAAGGAAAATATTATGTTATTTTAGTCAAATGAAAAAGAATATATGTAATGACCTCACTTTTTAGAAACCTCCAATTAAAGAAGGCCAAAAAGATGAGAGCCATTACTTAAAATTTTCCCAAGGATCCAGATTTAGCAAATAATAAATAATAACAGATAATTTCTATTAATTCAAAATTTTTATTTACAAGATGTTCCTCTAGAACTTACATAACTTTTCATCATCAGAATTGTTCATATGAGAACTATATGATAAGAAGTATCTATCTAATCCTCCTTACAAGTTAACTTTAATGTCTTCAAGTAATTATATATGTCCATCATATCTTGATATCATCTTATCTAGCATGTACCTAAAACACTGTGAAACCACAAGCACGAATAATCATATCAAAATATACTATGTTCATGGGGTGCATGCAAAAGTGTGCAAGTACATAACAACATATATTCAATCAATTACTTGCAAATAAGAGCTGTCATTTTCTTCACATTATACTCCTTTATATGATAATCATACTGGCATTATAATTGAACAAAATGTAACTAAACATCCAACACCTTAGTTGTTCAATCCTCAAGAAATACTCAGAAAACATTGACAACATAATGCGGGTAGTCATAAGCGTAACTGTACCTTTTTTAGAACCATGCAGATGATCATGCAGTGTATACTTCCATGTATATTATCCAAACCAAACAACTTCCCGACAGGTCACCCATCCTAGTACTACTCCAAGCTGAGCACGCTTAACTATGGAGTTCTTAGTGATGGGCTCCCGAAAAAGGAGGTGCACCTTAGTGATATAGATAGTCCAATCACTCCTTATAAGATCATTTTATCCGAGGCCTCAAATCCTGGGATGTTACAATCTCCCCCAATTAGACTCTTGACGTCCTCATCAAGGCTCAGCTATATGGCTTCACAATATCGCCCCATTTCAGTGCAGACCCATAATGGCTCATGGACATCCAGCTCTTGATCACGGAATACCAGCACAAGGGTGGCTACATCAATATGGATAACCCTTTCCTACATGCCTGGATCGTAAGGCTCAAGATTGGCATGCCACATGCCAATGTGAGTCCCATCTACTAGAGGGGTTATGGCTCTGATACCATTTGTTACACTCGGGCCCACTGCCTAAGGCTCTAGTAGAGTTTTAAGAATGACGACTGTCCCGAAAGACCACCACTAGCCTTAACTGCGCACTTTGTCCTCACTCACGCACATGCCATGATCAACTTCCTGACAGGTCACCCATCCCAGTACTACTCCAAGCTGAGCACGCTTAACTATGGAGTTCTTAGTGATGGGCTCCCGAAAAAGGAGGTGCACCTTGGTGATATGGGTAGTCCAATCACTTCTTATAAGATCATTTTATCCGAGGCCTCAAATCCTGGGATGTTACACTAGCTATCATTGGAGGATTCAGCCTGATATTAGTAAACTCAAGATGATCGTGGAGGACTTGGATATTATTGGGCAAGTTGTTTGCAAGGAGATCAATAGTGCAACCATGGCTATTGGTGGATGTTTTCTTTTGGAAGAATGTCTTAGGATTGTTCATGATCCTTTCCTTCTTCCTAATAGTATTAGAGGTTTGATCCATTTGAATAAGAATGATTTGTCATACATAAGATCATCCTGGAGAGATACACATCATAGAGGATATACACTATAGTTTTCTTTTAGAGGTTTTTGGTTGAGCCTGCTTGAGGGCTCTTTGTACATGTTTTTTACATGTGATGATATTTTTGTGATGGTTGTTTTTGTGGGCGGAGGGCCAAATGATTAAATTAAAAATAACAGGATAAGGGTAGTTAGAATTATAGACTATCAATAGGGTTGAGAGGTCCTTCCAATTAGTGAAGGAGAGGGGAGTGTTTTGGAATTTTCAGGAAGTAAAAGAAGCATAGAAAAAACTATAAAAGAAATAGGGAAAACATCAAAATGGTACATTTTACAAAAAATATATCCATGAATAGCACTTTCGTAAAAATAATTCCCAAAGTATTCCACTTTTTGAGAAAAACGCCACTTAAACTGACGTTTTTCTTGTCAAAGTTGTGAAAATGCCATTTCCTTTAGAGCTTTCAATCAAAAATAAAAAAAATTAAAATCAAGTAAAAGCGCCACATAAGTTGGCACTTTCGCTTTGTTTTTATTTTTTATTATTTTATTAAAAAAAAAGATGAATGTGGCTGAAATACGTATGCTGAGATGGATGTGTGGGAAGACAAGAAATGATTGCTTTAGAAATGACTATATTAAGAATAAAGTGAGGTGGCGAGCATTAATGACAAGGTGCATGAGGGCCGACTCAGATGGCACATACATGTGCAACACAGACTGGCTAATGCACCTATACGAATCAATGCTATTGAGTCAAGCACAATAAATAGAAGAAGAGGAATACCTAAATTGACATGGCATGAGCTTATAAAGAGAGATTTTGAATCACTACATCTCGACCAGAATATGGCCCATGATAGAACTAAATGGAAATAAAGGATCCATATAGCCGACCCTAACATAATTGGGACCGATGCTTAGATGATGATGATTGTTTTTATTATAAGTTTCAAATGCAATGACATTTTTACATATTTGACCAGGAAAATGCCAATCCAAGTGACATTTTTTCAGAGAAGTGGATTACTTTGGAAATTATTTTCATAGAGTTGCTATTTTTGAAATTAATTTTGTCAAAGTGTATCATTTTGGTTTTTTTTCTCGCAAAGAAATATCCTCTTAAAAGCTTCTTTGAGATCATTGCTACCATGGTTAACCTCTTAACCCCCTTGTCCCTGATGTTGCCTCTTCGGGCCTTGTCATCCCTGCCTGTTGGCTCTTCGGGCCCTTGTGATGCAACCATCGTACCATATCTAACATACCTATACTAGTTTAAAAAAATGGTTGATAGTTGGACTGAAATCAAGTTAACAGTGATTGCGCTTATTTTTATGATTTGGGTACATGGACAATTGTAAACTACTTCAAGTCCACTCCCAAAAGGAAAAAGTTGCTACTGTATTGCTTCTATTTTATTCTAGCCTCAACCATGAGAAATTGATATTAGAATAAGTTTTAACGAACAATCTAACAAGCAGTTTACAGTTTTGAAGACGAGGATCCTTGATGGCTGTGAACCAATCAAGATAAATAATTGGCGAACATACGACCAAACAATCTTAGTTCTGCTGTTGTGGTCGGTGCATGTGTTGTGTGAGTGGTTTTGTACACAACATTGGTTATTTCTTTGTCTTCGTTTGGTTACGCAACAAATGAAGACGTGCAGTTCAATTTCACAGTATTTTCCAACTATTTACGTCTGGTTTTAAGTAGATTCAACCCACAATGTGGAAGCTAACTTCGCAGGTGTAGTTGATTTACAGAAAAAGTGGAAAACAGACTGCGCCTGAAATGGGCGCAGTTCCAGTTCAATAGACAATTTTGTCACCGTTAATGTACTGCAGCTAACAAAGAACACGATGTACATATCCGAAACTGGCTGTTACTAATTAACTATTGTTGTGAACCGCATCCAACCAAACTCATTACAGATCATATCATCACACTCGATCTGTGTCAAACCAAACCAACCAACCAACTCCGGTTTCAGTTCACCGTTTTCAATTTCCTGTTTAGAAAATCACAGTGTGGGTTGGTATTGCTCACAACCAAATGAGCCCTAAAAAGGGGTTTGAGTCGACTCTTTAGCCTGCGTTTGGCACATGACTGGGATTCTAGAATCTGGACTGGGTTAGTCAGGGTTAGTCTGGATTCCGGTACTGGGGCAGTCAGGATGCAGTCTGATTTTGTTTGACAACGCAGTCTGATTCTGGTCAGCTGGTCTGATTTTTGTCTGACTGCAGTCTGAATCTGTTTGGCTGGAAGTTTGATTCTATTTGGCAGCGTAGTCACTATCTGCTTATTCTGTCACGTTCTTGCATCACTGTTTGAACAAGTACACAGAATGTGTATTTGTAATGTTAGTTCAACCTAAGTTTAGAATATATAAAAAATATATTTTATTTGTGTTGTGTGGGTGTTATTTTGTATATTTATAATAGTGCAAATAAGATATGATAATTCTAATTTTTATGTAGTGATTAAAAATTAACTGTCATGTTCTTGCATCACTGTTTGAATAAGTACGCTGATTGTGTATTTGTGATGTCACTTCAACCTAAGTTTATAATATATTAAAAATATATTTTATTTGTGTTTTGTGGGTGTTATTTTGTATATTTATAATAGTACAAATAAGATATGATAATTCTAATTTTTACATAGTGATTAAAAAGTAATGAAACGTTACTGTCGTCTGGAATGACTTTTGCATGTGGTATATATGTAATGTTGAACATAGTTAATTGTCGTCATGAGTGTGACAAATTACATAATCGTCAGTAACAGTCAAGCTACATGAAATATGAAATTGGCAGTCAAGCTATATGAAATATGAAATTGGCCTAATATATTTTGTTCATAACATAAACAAATTACATTATCGTCAGTAAAAGCAACTGATAATAATCATATTGTCGTCATTAGTGAAACATAAACGATCACTGATAATAATATAATTGTTTACGGGTGATCTTCGTCAGGGGAGAAGGACAAAAAATGGGAGTAATAAACAGCCAAACCAAAGCTAAGATTTTGACAAGGCACTTTGGGGAGACATGGTTGGATGTGGATCTTGATTAAAATAGGCCAACTTTATGGCCTCATCGTACTCGTCCCATGACACTGGGCATGGTTCCTGCACCAGCTGCTTGTTTTGTTGTTTGATATCGTCTTTTGGGCAATCAAACAACAATGGCAAATGAGGAACATGCTGACTTACTTTGCCCTTGAGGACTGTTCCCTTGACTTGATCATCGGTCCCAATTTTGCCCTCCTCGTTTGTGTGATTGCAACATGGTTTTCTACATAAAAGGTTATCTTCAACATATTATTGAATTTTTTCCGGTGACATCAAAAGTTTTTCAAAATTTGCCCTTGCCCTTGCCTTTGCACGCGATGTCGACATCTAAAATTTTAAAAAACAAAGGTATGTACAAATAACATAATTCGTAAAGTAGTTGTGGCAATAAGATAATAATGAAGTAGGAAATTTGATCGCATTATGGTAGCAACATATAATAATGTAACACATAAGTAGAGAATGTATATTGTTGCGACGCAAAAACACAACTACATTTAGCACAAATGTTACAAGTTCATTTGTTTATTTCAATCGTCAGTGCTAAAAAAAATCCCTGGTGGGTAAGTGCGACACATCGTCAAGAAGTTGCGTTCAATGCTTTGTTGCGCGGCCAATGTGGGGGGAGGCAATAAATCTGCCAATATGAACATATTGTCTCTTACAAACTCTCTTTTGATGTATTGCCATCGCATTTGCAACTCAGGCAATGAAATGTAAGGGCCTCCTGTTATGTATAAGAACTGGTGCCATGCCTCCATCCAAGCCTGTGTAGAGTATACTCCATTTACACATCTACCCACGTGATATTGGGTTCTCATCAAACCCCTGAGAACCATATCAAGCTCGTGTGACCAGATAAAAGACGGTGTCGGTGGTTGGCCAGCCATATAACAGATTTTGTAAGTAATATATTTTTCAAAAGTAAGGGTGTATATCACAATTAATTGTATTATTTGGTTTGAGCTAACGTTAAGAAACAATTCGAATAATAACATACATCATTAATAAAACACTCATCAACATGAAGAAAATTTTCATACCACTTAAAATGTAATATGACGTTTATAAAAGTGCCTAAACAAGTGTATGATGTTCATAACATCCATTGATAGTCATTCTAAACAGAGAAGACAATATAAATGCATTTGCCATTCAACGTTATGGAGTCATTTGAGGTGAAGGGATGTCCAGAAGCAGACGACAATCTTCCTCCAGACTGGCAACGTTGCGTTCTAAAACCTCATGCTCATACTTTTTGTTAGAGTATAATTCATCGTAGTTGTAATGAATTTCAACGAAGTCCTTCATGTTCATCGCCTGACCCCACACTGACTTGCACTCAACAGTTAGTAACATAATCTCCACTTTCAATGAATCAATTGTTGGGGGGAGATCGACTGCCCAATGGAAGTATCTGCATCGGTCTTTTCCCTAAAATGTAGTACGCGGTACAAGTTAATGGCAAAGAATGTGGAACCTCGACAAGGACAGTCTATTATTTATTGATGTACTATCACACCTCACGAGTAGGGCATATGTAATACATTTCGCCCGACCTTTGACTCAGAATTGCAAAGTCATTTAAGCCTGCATCCTCTGTGTTAAGCCGTAAGGCTGCATTTAGCCCACAATCACACCTCAGAACCTCGGATGGAATCATCGACATCTAATAAAACAAAATTGATGATTAATAGAAAAATATCGGGTTCATGATAGAGTTTTCGAAGATAATATGAAGACCATTTTTTCAGGAGTAGCTAATTGTTGCAACAGACTAGTGGAGTTCATTTGGACATATCATAATATAGTATATCTATGACGTGTTGTATCCATCTTCTTCTGATGAAGATTCATTATCGCTCGTAATTTGAAGTCGGTGGCGAAGATATCGGCACCTGTCACGCATACTTGAAATTTCTTCTTGTAACCTATCTGTGTCTACTCTAGTTGAACAGACAAAGGCACAATGTTCTGACCAGAACTTGCGTTCACTACGTGCATATGTGAGTTGTGATACCATTGCATCCCTAATTGCAGTCAGCGGATGTTGGTATATGTATGCCCGTAGAGCCATCCCAAGCGATTGCATGGAGTCGGATATTAATTAATCAATTAATGTGATTATTTGGTTAATTAATGAATTTCGGAATATTCTAATTAATCCAAGAGCGTTTTAATTAACGCAACGTTTCTGTTTACTGATGGGTTTAGGAAACCCTACTTCCCTTCGTATCCTATTTAAAGGAGGATCGACGGCCCATATCTATATAAGATAGAGAGAGGTTTTTCCGTTTACGCTAACGTACGTAAACCTAGCCGTCGTCGTCCTTAGGAGAGAAAGGAGAGCAACGCGCCGCTAGCACGCCGCCACAGAGACACGCTCCTTCCCGCCGGCTTGAGAAGCACGACGTGGAGTTCCGTCCATCCGCGTGGACGAAGTAGAGACGCAGACGCCTTGACGCCTGCGTTCGGAGGACGTCAACGACCACCTGTACGTGCTGCGAGCAACGTACATCACTGCCACAAAGGAGCATCGCCGGATCAACCTGCGACAGCGAACGGGAGAGAAGATCCGTCCGTGTTTGACAAGCAGCGTTGCACCGTCGTGCAGCGGGACATCGCCGGACTTGCTCCGCGATAAGGTATATCCCGCAAACCTGTTTCCGAATACGCTGTTATCGACAAGATCCTGTTACGGGTTGCGTGGATTTAGTTGCTTCCGCCGCGCATGTTTTCTCCACAAAACCCAACAGCGTAGCCACTGTAGCATGTACTTGCTGCGCGGGCAACCTAATATGGCATCTGGTTTGTACAAGACCCCTACTACATGTAAAATATGGCCCGTGGGGATTGTTGTCTTCAAACCGTCCATTTGCCGCATCTGTGGCATCCATGTACACTCGTACGGTGCACTACAGACCACATGGGCACGACGGCATGTCATTGTCCATTTCTAGATAGAAAACCTAATGAGACATAATTTTACATTGTTTATAAGTAGGCAAAATTGTAGTGAACAATACAGTTTGAGAACAAAAGTTGGTCGTTAGGTTACACAAAAAAGGGAGTAAGTGAAACATGTTGTAGAACATGTTTCAATGTCTGCAAGTTATAAAACAAATGTATAAATCACTGATTTGCCCACATAGAATTGGCAACAGTTTCGCACAAGACATCTCCCTCTCTAGCATCGACCTGGCTTGTTTGTTGTAGAGAACTCAATTTGTTCGAGATGTCAGTGGTAGTATGAGGGTCATCCAAGTTTTCGTCCATCATAGGATCGCCAACATTTTGGCGTCGGATAAAATTGTGAACGATACAACAAGCCATTACAATCCGAGACTGAGACTGCACGGGAAAAGTTGCTCCTTTACGAAAGTAGGAAAACCTCTTCTTCAACACACCAAAGGCTCGCTCAACAACGTTACGTAGTTGAGCATGTCGGTGGTTGAACATTTCCTTTTTGCTTGTGTATGAGCCTCTGTTACCCCGATACTCTGCTATATGGTAAGCAACGTTTCGATATGGTGCAAGAAATTGCCTGGTGTTGGCGTACCTTGCATCAACAAGATAGTACTTCCCAGTGGGTACTTGGAACCCACCTGTGGTTGTAGCTGCCTGAAGTACCCTTTGGTCAGTAGTAGATCCCTCCCAACCAGTCATGATATATGTAAACTCCATTGAGAAGTCGACTGCAGCCATGACATTCATGGAAACATTCCGTTTTCTATTTCTATATCGGTTCTGCTTTTCGCGCTTCACCAAAATGGGGATGTGTGTCCCGTCAATTGCCCCAATGGCATCCCAAGACAAGTATATAAGAAATACGCAAGTAAATACCAAACTCAACGATGATGATAGTGGTTATATTAACAATGGAATGGACAATGGTCAACTAAGTGATGGTCATACCTTGAAGTAAGGGTAAAATCTTGGAATCTCGCCGATGCGGCGGTGCGGATTTGTGGATGCAGTTGGCATGACAATATATTCGCTGCGCAAAGCACACACTGCATCCAACACCTCGTTAAACTTTCTACTTATGGTCTCACCACTGTGAATGTAGTCCTCAACAAGAACACGGTTGGTATGGCCATGGCCAACCATCTGAAGGAAGTAGCAAACTGACTCCACTGATGACACACCTCTGGTACTTTTCAACAAACCTCAGTTCTCAAGTTTGTCAACAAAGGCTAAAACCGTGTTGGGTAGCATACGGTACAGATCGTACGCCCTCCTTTCATGGCCGATTATTATTTCTAAAACCTTTTGATGGCCGCTCCTAATACTAACCGATCTCGGTATTGGTTGGTGTGTGGTTGAGGCGTCTGAATTTGCCATGATATTGTGGGAAATTTGGTCGGCTATTTGGTAGGATATTGCGTTAGCAATGTCATAAGTCGGACCAGACATAAGATGCAGTAGTTGTAGAATGTCATCAATTGTTTCATATGGATGCATACCAGCCATCACATCTATAATTAAAAGCGATTATCCGCATCAGGGAAATATCAAGATATTGTAGAAATGAAACTAGGGCTTGTTCCATTAAAACCATTACATAGTACTATAGTTCAGAGCTTGTTCCCAACAGAATAAAATAGTACAACAACAACTGAATAAAATTGTACAACAACAACTTCTGATAAAGTTCATCAAATAAAAGGAAGGATACTGATATACTTATTAAATTAGTCAACCTAAAAAGTACGGTGGAGATTGTGGCGTGAAGGGTGATTGTGATGCAGAAGCTGTGTTCTTCATTTCCCACAAGTCTTGCAACCAAATGGTAATTTTGTGTGGGGTGTCCATAAGGCTTAGGTAAATGTTACGGTTAGATGGATCTTTTATGGCGTGCACAAGAGTGGTAAAAACTGGGATAGGGGCGTCAGGGTAGGTTGCATGAAAGTGGTGTAAAATGGTTTGGTATTCGTCTTTATCATTACACCTAGCAGCAATTCCGCTGCCCATCTCATGTACCTTGGAAAACACCTTTGTGAATTTGGACACAACATCATTAGACAGGACACAACTGTCCTGTGAGCTTGACGCTCGCTTCCTACGTCTGATCGTGGTGGGAGTCGTTGCACCAAAACCTTGGTTGTATGATCCGCCATTGGTGTCCTCACTTTGTGTCCCAGAATTAACCACGTCTTCAGTGAAACCGGCTGGACCGGTTGGTTCTGGGCTGACAAATGAATCAGATGCATCTAGGTTAACAGCAACATCATCTTCAGATGCAACATCAGAAGGAGGTTGTCTATCGATTGAGGACATTGCATGATGGCCCCTAGCTATGTTCCTCCCCCCATCAACTCGACGTCATGGTAGTGGTAGAATGGTCTATTGATCAATCTCGCTAGTTCCCTGTTTTCCTAAAATAGGGGACAACTACTGATTAGGTCAAAAGTAACAAGTTTAATTTAATATATAATAGTCAGGGGAGTATATATTATTAGACATACCGCAAGTGTCTCCCTCCACTCCGGGGTGTCAGGCAATATTGGCTTGTGCCTGTTGTCATCCCATCCAACACCACTTTTGTTGGTTACCAGTTTTATCTTTGCATAGTCTCTCCTGAGGTTCTTCCATCGAGTTTTTAACTGATCCAATGTACCCTCGTTCCTCCCCATCCTGATATGCCAATCACGTAGCGTCTCCCTCCACGCGTCCCTAGTAAATATTCCATCGACGCACCTACCCATGTCATATTGTCTCCTCAATGTCGCAACCAGAGCCTCATCCAACTCTTTCGACCATACAATACGGAACCTCGGGTCGGGTGCAGTCATAGTAGCAATGACACTGCTATATATCAATTTAGTGTGGGTGTTTAAATGAAACCGTCATACGAACCTAGTATGAGACTACGCAATTGAAAGCAATAACTTGTATTGAAGTAGGCTAAGACAAGATCCATTACCCGGACCAGTCATAAGATCCAAAAGGTGTACAACAAATTTTAAATTGTAGTTAAATTTGAAATGGTTGTAGCAAACACATCATCAAATATGTTCATTACAGGAAAACTACATAAATAGAAAGCATTCAGCATGGCATTCACATTAAACATGTTCGTATTGCTCATGAGATATACCTGGTAAGCCCAAGTGAAGGTTGAAGAGAGTTGCACGGGCAGCGACAGGGTCAATGACGGTACATACAAGAAATTCAGAGGGAACACAGATTAGCCAAAATAGTGGTATTATTTGCAATATAATCAGCAGAATTCATGTGTACAATAGTAACATGGTAAAAGTATTGATATATATATCTGATGTATCACAACCCTAGCACAACAACCACAATTTGCACAATTGCCGCCATATAGTTTTCTTTTCATGGCTAAGGTTATTATGATGTAATGGACAATAGGGTTCTCATATAAGTTGACAATATAAATAAGCCTGTACTCGAACTCCATAAAACTCAACACTTCAACAAGCATTCACAGCAATCCAATTTTAACATAAGATTCGAGTACAAGATTGAGCAGTTCTGCTCATACAGTGCAAACAGATCACTAATTGCAAACAAATCACTAATTGCAAACAGTTCTACAAACAGTTCTGCTCATGTGTCCTGATATATAGAAGGTAATATACAGAGAAGCTAAACAATGCACTATAAGGAGATAAGGGCATATTTGGCAGCATACTTCTATAATCCCAGAAAATTAAACATGGGAAGGATTTTTAAGCAGTATAGCAATTATAGCTGATATGTGCATGATTGAAATCGAGATTCTGGACTATCGAGTATGCTCCAGTGTATAAAATAAAGATATGATACTCATTAATATTATTTTTTAAACAAATACTATTAATGTTACATGTCTTTTCTCCATCCAAGGCAGTATCTTGTGTGCATTTGTTTTGATCACAGCTATCCAAAAAATAAAGAACAAAAAAATAGGATTGTTCACCATGAAGAGAAAGTGATCTTACACAAAAATGAAACCACAATGTGTTTGTGAATGAGAATGCATTCAACTTCTATTGAGAAACCCATAGCATTTTGAGAAAAGTCAAACAAAATTTGCTTGCTATGATTTTAGTCATGTATATAGTTTGATTAATTTTTTTTCACTCTATTTTTTCTTACTCTTGTGTAATTAGATATGTGAAACAAGATGGACCTACAATGATACAACCATATATACAAGGAAAAGAAAAACCAAAAATGTTACTTGGTCTAATTGGAATAGTATCAATCTCTACACAGGCAAACTATATCACATTATACAGTATCATGATTCAAGTTAGTGAGTGATGATAGTAATCACTAGGTGGGTGTACAAACCAAGCTTAAAACTACACTAATTGTAGTGGTTGAGTGTTTTCCTAACCAAACATGTTGCTGACAAGTTGTAGGTGAACAAAAAAGTGTTGCCAAATTCGGTCCAAAATAAGAAACTACTTGCATATTATAAAGTAAGTCACTTTTTATAATGGTATTAGCCTGAGTTTGAGGACAATATTGATGATATTTAATTAAAATACCTAATATAATTTGACAATAAAATATTATTTGCATATACACAAAATGGAAAATCTTATTATTTGAACAAAAAGAAACATGTTTTGAATAAGATACAGTTGTATACAAAATAGAATCATAGTTAAGATGTACACAGTATGTTAAAAGCATGTTTACTAACAATGCAGACACTAATTAAAATCTCTGGTTGATCTAAGAATTTTTAGTCCAATCTTGCCCATACTACCTATCCAAATTAGAAGAAGCTCAATAATCGAGTAAGGGTCACATTTGTACCCACCACTAACAAGACCAGGGGAGTTGAATAGTAAACCTCCATGCATGGAACTCATCATCCAATGATCAAAAGTGCCCTATATTTGGTGGTTTGAGTTACCTTTATTATAATTTTGAAATGATAATCTAATATGTGGCTATTTAAGTAACAAAGTGATGTTTGCATATAACTATATAATGTTTATGACATACATCTTATAGATTCCTATTTTTAGTATATTATATTTAATCTATTTAAATTTGAAAAAATACTAGAAATACAAGCATACACATTATATAGTGTATTTTCTTCTCTTACCATTGGAAACAAAATAGAAACACACTAGGGATTCAATTTTCTTAAGTAATAAC
The DNA here is from genome assembly GCA_963693085.1 of Alisma plantago-aquatica. Lineage (NCBI taxonomy): Eukaryota > Viridiplantae > Streptophyta > Magnoliopsida > Alismatales > Alismataceae > Alisma > Alisma plantago-aquatica. The sequence continues at coordinate 94,421,007 of OY856414.1, read as the reverse complement.
CTTTTACTTACATATTCATATGTAATACAACCGACAATATAAATAAGCATGTACTCAAACTCCTTAAAACTCAACACTTCTACAAGCATTCACAACATTCCAATTTGAACATAAGATTCCAATACAAGATTGAACAGTTCTGCTCATACAGTGCAAACATATCACTAATTGCAAACATATCACTAATTGCAAACAGATCACTAATTGCAAACAGTTCTGCTCATGTGTCCTGATATATAGAAGGTAATATACAGAGAAGCTAAACAATGCACTATAAGGAGCTAAGGGCATATTTGGCAGCATACTTCTATAATCCCAGAAAATTAAACATGGGAAGGATTTTTAAGCAGTATAGCAATTATAGCTGATATGTGCATGATTGAAATCGAGATTCTGGACTGTCGAGTATGCTCCAGTGTGTAAAATAAAGATATGATACTCATTAATAGTATTTTTTAAAAAAATACTATTAATGTTACATGTCTTTTCTCCATCCAAGGCAGTATCTTGTGTGCATTTGTTTTGATTACAACTATCCAAAAAAAAAGAACAAAAAAATAAGATTCTTCACCATCAAGAGAAAGTGATCTTACACAAAAATGAAACCACAATGTGTTTGTGAATGAGAATGCATTCAACTTCTATTGAGAAACCCATAGCATTTTGAGAAAAGTCAAATAAAATTTGTTTGCTATGATTTTAGTCATGTATATAGTTTGATTAATTTTTTTTCAGTCTGTTTTTTTCTTACTCTTGTGTAATTAGATATGTGAAACAAGATGGGCCTACAATGATACAACCATATATACAAGGAAAAGAAAAACCAAAAATGTTACTAGGTCTAATTGGAATAGTATTAATCTCTACACAGGCAAACTATATCACATTATATAGTATCATGATTCAAGTTAGTGAGTGATGATAGTAATCACTAGGTGGGTGTACAAACCAAGCTTAAAACTACACTAATTCTAGTGGTTGAGTGTTTTCCTAACCGAACATGTTGCTGACAAGTTGCAGGTGAACAAAAAAGTGTTGCCAAATTCGGTCCAAAATAAGAAACTACTTGCATATTATAAAGTAAGTCAATTTTTATAATGGTATTAGCCTGAGTTTGAGGACAATATTGATGATATTTAATTAAAATACCTAATATAGTTTGACAATAAAATATTGTTTGCATATACACAAAATGGACAATCTTATTATTTGAACAAAAAGAAACATGTTTTGAATAAGATATAGTTGTATACAAAATAGAATCATAGTTAAGATGTACACAGTATGTTAAAAGCATGTTTACGAACAATGCAGACACTGATTAAAATCTCTGGTTGATCTAAGAATTTTTGGTCCAATCTTGCCCATACTACCTATCCAAATTAGAAGAAGCTCAATAATCGAGTAAGGGTCACATTTGTACCCACCACTAACAAGACCAGGGGAGTTGAATAGTAAACCTCCATGCATGGAACTCATCATCCAATGATCAAAAGTGCCCTATATTTGGTGGTTTGAGTTACCTTTATTATAATTTTGAAATAATAATCTAATATGTGGCTATTTAAGTAACAAAGTGATGTTTGCATATAACTATATAATGTTTATGACATACATCTTATAGATTCCTATTTTTAGTATATTATATTTAATCTATTTAAATTTTAACAAATACTAGAAATACAAGCATACACATTATATAGTGTATTTTCTTCTCTTACCATTGGAAACAAAATAGAAACACACTAGGGATTCAATTTTCTTAAGTAATAACCTTTTACTTACATATTCATATGTAATACAACCGACAATATAAATAAGCCTGTACTCGAACTCCTTAAAACTCAACACTTCTACAAGCATTCACAGCATTCCAATTTGAACATAAGATTCCAGTACAAGATTGAGCGGTTCTGCTCATACAGTGCAAAAAGATCACTAATTAGCTAATCAGGAGCATGTGTCCTGATATATAGAAGGTAATATACAGAGAAGCTAAACAATGCACTATAAGGAGCTAAGGGCATATTGCCAGCATACTTCTATAATCCCAGAAAATTAAACATGGGAAGGATTATTAAGCAGTATAGCAATTATAGCTCATATGTGCATGATTGAAATCGAGATTGTGGACTGGAATAATTTTTGAGTTCATTCATACATGTCCTAAGGTATTTTCTATCATCATCACCACAGTAGCTTTGAGGCTCACGTTTTTTCAGTTCATTCAAGCTGGCTCCTTGCAGCCTTTTTGACAATGGAAGTCGAAGATACCATTTTGTCCCAGAAATTAGTATAATTACGAGGTACTGAAAACCTTGATACTTTGAAATGTTACTGAAAAGCAGGTCGGAGGAGACATATACCAATTTTATACTGAAAACCTTACAATGTTACTGAAAAGGGGCGGCGGATACCTACCTTGCAAGCAGGTCAGAGACTTCCCACAACAGGGGCTCGGCAGCGGCGGCGGAACAGAAGATTGTATGGAGGCTTCGAAGGTGAAATGCGACGAGATCGATGATGAAGTGCACAACTATATAGCAGGCGCGACACTGGTTTCCCTTCCTAGGGTTTACTGCACGACGCTTTGATGCGAGTTGACAACTCGGGAGTAGCTCGACGCTTGCAGACGAGCCACCACAGCTTTGCCGCTGGATTGACCTGCTACTCTGCCTACTCCACTGGGCAGGGTTTAGGGTACACCAGTCGCCTGGCATGGCTGCCGCTGGAAACGACCGATGGAAATGATGCCTCAACTTTATTAATGGCGATAATAGTAATGGCGAGGATACACCACAGAGCTTGTCTCGAGGTCTCGGGAGAGAAGAGAGGATAGACCACAGAGCAGAAGGAGCAGAAGATAGAGCAGGTAGAGGGGAAAGGAGAAGAATGTCGGGATGGGTGTGGGGCGAGGAGAGGATCAGATCGCCTAAACCGGTTAGTGAACCGGAATCCCGCCCCTCGTGGGACTGGGACAAACCGGGTTGTGGGGTTCTGTTATCCCATAACGGAGGATTTTCTGGGTTTTGAACCAAACACGAACCAGCCTTGAACCGGCAGTTGTTTGGCAGGGTTGGCACTAAGGCCTGGTTTGGTAGGGTGTAAGATAAAAGAATGACGTTTAAAAGTAATGAGTTTGAGTAGTTATTTTGTTTGGTTTGCAACTGGGAAAATGAATTCGATGGTTTCCGTCCCGCAGCAGGCTCTAATTTCCTCTGAATTCCCGGAATTTGTTCCGCACCCGAATTCTGGGTGGTCGGGTGTAGTAAGCCGCAGTTGTTACTTTGCATGCGTTTTCACCGCTGCCGGCTATCACAAAGCTGCACCTTACCAAAAAGGTGAAAATGAAAGCCGTGTGTCATACCTGCACGAAACCAAATATACGAATAGACTCCAAATTTCTGCCTTACGAACCTTACACTTTTGGATTCACCGTACTACCTCCGAGTACTCCCTACCAAATTGGCCCTAAAAGACAACACGAAACCAGGTTTCGGTCCCGTGCCAAACACAGGCTTAGATTTTTCTAGTGTTACGGGACACGGGTTACACAACAGACTAATTTCCAAATCTGACTCCTTAGGTACTATGGATGCTTTTGCAAACATCCAATCGATATTAGTTGCCAAACGATGCTTAATAATATGCATCAACTCAAATCTGAATATTCTGAGTTAGCGATCTCATCAGCGTCGGGAAAGAACCAAAACAAGTATTTCAAGAATTTATAATAATTGATCGCTCGTTCTAAAAGACGAAATCAAGGTCTGATCAATTGAGAAGAAGCAAAGAATTTGATTTTGATGCATTAGAAACTTGCAAACGCGTCAGAGCCTACAAAGTCAGTGGTAGCTCATGTATGTCCCAGAATAACAGTGAGACAAACTAATCTATTGGTCCATGGGACTCTCTACTAGCTAATGTCCGGCGTTGACGAGCTGCCCCTGCAGACTCCCAGCAGCCGGATTCGAGGTACCATTGCCGTCTTCATGGCGCAGAGTGCTGGTTATGGAGAAGGAAAACCCGCAGGCCATGAGACTGACAAGCAGCCTGCTCGTGTTCCAAGCATCGTCCAAACCACAGTGTTGCCTTCCCTCCCAAGTCAACCCGACCTCCACCACAGCATTGCGGAGGCCCGTCTTCCAATTCCGACCAGTAACCTGAGAGAACACGGCTTGCAGGTTGATCCACCGGTCAAAGTACTCCGGCTTCTGGACGCCGTTAAATCGGCACTCCTTCTCCAGCATGAACTGGCAGTCCCAGTCGCCCCACGACACAACGGCGAAGCTTGCATTCTTGACGCCCAAGCGCTCCAGCCACTGATCGTGCATCTCGATGGCCTGCTGTAACGTAACGCCGCCGTCGACGTCGGCCTGCTGGATCCCCGTAAGTGCCTTGCAGAATTCCGAGAGTCTAGGGTTGTACTTGGGGCGCACGTAAGTCCTGAACTGGCTCTCCACTTGCCCCGTCGTGGCGTTAACGAGGACCGAAGGGAACTCGATGATCTCCTGAGGGTACGGTGGCCGATCCGCGTCGCAGGTGGCTTCGAAATCCACGACCACAAAGTACTGGAACTGTTGGATCGTGGGGAACTGCGAGAACGGTGCGGTGGGAATCAGAGGTTGAATGAAACGTTCATCGTAAGGGAGAGCTTCGTCCTCTTGCATCGGCATCAGGTAGCAGCCGTTGCTTGATTCTGCAACGGCGGTGGCGTGCGGCGGCGGCAGGTTGATGGCGACTGGTTCAGGGTAGTAGCCGAAGGGCAAACTCATGTCCGGCTGCGTAAACACATACTGCATGGATCCAAAGTACAAGCAACATGGGTAACACAGTGCTGAGTCCTGCGACGCTGTCATGACACAAACCGGGGACGCGTCCATGGATGAACTGTTTCTCTGTGTTGCGGCTGCGAGCGCTTTGAGATTATAATGAGGATGATACCGTGCGGGGACTCCTCCTATTTATAGGGCGACGGACGACGGTGTTGATTGCAACTACAATTGTCGTGGATTAGGAGACGGAGTCAGATAAGGGAATGAACTTATTAAGATGCCGATTTGGATTATTGGATAAGAGGCTATTTAGCCGCAAGGCAATTTCTGAGACGTAATATATAGGACGTATCCTATAGAATACAGCCAATTAAAATAGATTAATTTTTTTTCACTTCTTTCCAATACCTCACTCCCTAAAAAAAAAAGAAAAAAACGCCACATCAAGGAAATTTCTTTTCAATAAGACGCGTCTTATAGAATAAGCCTCACGCATGGACCGGTGTCGTCGCATCAAGAAAAAAAACCGAGTCAAATTCATGATGTGCTTCCATCTTGTATAATTGGGTTTAAACTTGAAGAAGATTTTCGTGAATCGAGTATAACGGACCAAGATTTCTACTAAGGCAAAAATACCTAAATGGCACATTTGCCAATTTTAATTACCTAAATGGCATGTTCTTGAACTTATTGCCCAAAATGGCACATTTTGGAGCAATACGTCCCCTGCTGGGACCCATTGCTCTCCCGCGAGGCAATGTCTCCCGCGAGGCAATGCGTCCCGGTGGGGGACGCATTGGTCCCACAGGAGGGCAATGCGTCCCGAGCCGTGACGCGTTGCTCTGTTGTGGGACCAATGCGTCCCCTGCCGGGACGCATTGCCACGCGGGAGAGCAATGCGTCTCGGAAAGGGACGCATTGACCCCACATGACTGCAATGCGTCACGGCTCGGGACGCATTGCCCTTGTGTGGGACCAATGCGTCTCCAGGTGGGACGCATTGCTCAATGAGTCTCCATGCAGGACGCATTGGAGCAATGCGTCCCCATGCAGGACGCATTGGTTTTTTTAATCATTTTTTGCAGTCACTGATATGTTATTGATATGTAAATTAACAATATTGATTATATTTATACATTTATAATTCGTTCACTTGTATTTGGATGTCTATAATATACTCAATTATTATAAATTTGTCAATTTTAATAGGTCGTAACATGCATATGGAATATATAAGTATATTGCAACCACCATTGGTTGGTTCCTAATTGATTATATAATACGAACTTAATCCAAATAAATGAGATAGCAATTAAAAACAAGGTTAAAACATGAACCAACATGACGAGAAAATAATACACAACAGAACAATATGATAGATCCACAACAACATGATCCAAAATGAACCAATGTCATATCATAATATGATAGATCCACATACAATAGATGTCCTCACAAAGGCATACATACAAAACTGTACAATATATAAAAAACTAAGTATGTCGTCCTCGCCCGCGACGTCCTCGCCCACGTCCCTCTACATCAGGATCCTCTGTACCGATGTCATCTGGAGACTGCTGAACTGGGGACAACTGCGTAGGAGGCTGCTGGCGAGCATCAGGGAAGAAATGAAAAGGTGGAGGTGGGGTGAGGGGTCTAGGAAAACCAGGATAGGATGCATCAGGTGGGGTGCATCCTGAGAAATCAAACGGAGTAGGTGAATATGTGACATAAGATGGTGGTCGGCTCTCGGGAATAATTGCTGGTGGGAATGGAGTGTATGGAGCAGAAGAAGAACTTGCTCCATGGTATGATGGTGGTTGAGGTGGGGTGATGAATGAGGAATATGAAGCAGCTCCTGAAAAATATGGCCCTGTCGGTCCCCATGACATGAACTGAGAAGTGGGAGTGGGAGTGGGCTCAATAGTAGGAGTAGGAGTAGGAGTAGGAGTAGGAGTGGGCTCAGGGGCTGTGGTATGAGTGGGTATGGGATCCCACGGCCGAGCATAGTCGGGAAGACTATCAAAGTAACTCCCCTGGATGGTATAGATGCTGTCTCTGATCTGTGCAGGGGCGTGCTCTACTGCCGCTCGGATCGCCACATGTGTTTGTACCTGTAAAATAAAGTATGTACACATAATAAAGACCAATTACATATATTACAAATAACAAAGATAAATAATAACAATTTGTAAAAGAAAATAATAATGATACTCACAAATTCCTGCTGACGATAACTTTGCGGGTAGTATATGCTTGGAGGCATAGCTGGAGGGGGCACAATGTATTGTGGATGATACCATGCATAGTGACCCTGAGGACTGTAGACTGTATCAGCTGGTGGAGCGGGAACTAAGCTCTCACGTCTGTTGTTCCACATCTGCACCTCCTGCCTATAATGAAGCATCCAATCCTCAGCCGCATGACCCCTCCCATCTATCCGGCTAAGCTTCGGCAGCTCAAGAGTAGGTTGTACTTGAACAAAGCCGAACTGTCCAAGTACTCTATCGGGAAAGTGCCACTCCACTATTGTGTAGCACAACAGAGGCACTCGTGCCAACCAAATATCACTACCATCTCTACAAATGGCAGGCAATCTCTCGAGAACCTCAGCAGTGTAAGGAGTCAACTCTATATGTTATTCATATAAATAACATGTATCATATAAAACGGAGTAAATTGTAAATAAATAAAACATATCAAACAACAGAGGTAAGTAAGTTATACCTGTGAGGGCAAAATCTGGTCAAATGCTGAATCGTAAAATTGAATTGTTCCCCTGATAGTTTGACTCCTTTGGAGAGAGGTAGGCCACCTATTAAATTGAGAAACTAAATTTAGATAAACACTACATAATATTTAGACAAATAAAAAAGTTAATTGTGTTGATCTTTAACCTGTAGCCCAAGGGAACGTCTTCTGGCCAATCATTCCAGCGCATTCTAATTGTACCTGGGCGTCCAATTCCCAACCTCTCCCAACACCGCAGCTGTAATAGGCACACACAACCTGATAGATGGGCTGTTCTCCTAGACCGGGTGGTTGCCTTATATAACTCCCTATATAAGAAAGCTAGAGTTGCAGCACCCCAAGATAGAGTGCCACAACGTGCAAAATCGGACACAAGAGGGAGATACCTAACATGAACTCTATCCCCTGTACTATCTGGGATAAGGTAACTACCTAAGAAATATAAGAGATATGCCCTAGTATACCTTGTCCTCATTTCTACTTGTTGTTCTTCATCACCCGCGGTCAGATCCATATCCTTGAAGGTCTCACGCAACCAAATCAAGGAGATATGCCCCTTAGACATCCCATCTGGTGCATCTCCTAAGAAATTCTCAAAAAGGTGAGTCCATGAAGAAAATTGCCCCTCATTTACACCTAAAGGATATGAAGCTATAACCGGTGGGCCATCAATCCTCAGGCCTAAAAGAACTGCAACATCCTGAAGAGTGACACTCATCTCAAAAGGGGGAAGCCTAAAAGTATTGCTAGAGTTGTCCCACCTGTTAACTAATGCAGTTATTAAAGTAGGGTCAAGGTGGATACATGGTAGCCTATGAACAAGCCCAAAACCAGCTATGGAAATATTGTCTAAAACATCCTGGTCAATAATAGGCCATTGTGCCAACATAATGTGGTGCTGGGAGAGTCGGTAGGTTTCTTGTCTAGGAGCCATATCTATGAAAAGTGAAAATATTTCATTAAATGAAAAGTGCAAAAATTACATTACATGAAAAGTGCAAATAGTGTACAACATTTAAGATTGTCAAGATTCTTCATTAGATAAGATGAAATTACAACATGAACAACATGAATTACATTAACAAACAATATAAAAATACAACATGAACTACATGAAATTACTGCATTTGATTCAGTATCTCATCTAGAGGTTCATAAAATGGCCACACTTGATGTACCACTCGATGTATCTCTGGATGTGATACAGCTAACTGGTTTTTTACTTGTTCGTTGATTGGCATTGCTTTATGTTTTGTGTGATCCCAATACCAACCAGGTAGCTCAAGAAGTTCTTCATACATGTGAAACATTTGCTTTAAAAATTGCCAATGAAATTTTGCTTGTTCTTTTGTCACTATAAATCCTAACTTCGTAGCTATTATTTGGATTAACTCTACGGACATGTGAAATGTCCATGTCCTTCGATGAGCCATCTATAGAAATTGAAATTACAAACATTACATGACTTTAGTGAAATTGCAAACATTACACGACTTTAGTTAAATTGAAACTGCAAATATTACATGACTTGAGTAAATTGAAATTGAAAACATTACATTAGATAAGCCATCATATGACATTAGGACAAGTGCGTCTATTATGGCCCTTTCTGCCACACTTATGATAGTGATATGTATACTGATTTGGATCAACATCCATAGTTGAATGCCTTCTCTTTTTCTTTGGTCTTCCAGCTTGCCTTCGTTTCCTAGGGGGTAATAAGGGATAAATACCTCTACTTTCATCAAATTGAGGCCAATACCTCTTGTCGGGAATGCCACGAAATTCAGTTCTGTACGCATTTAGATAAGCCTCATTTGTATAATATGCACTCACGAGTGCATCAAGATCCCAATTGACAGATTCTACAGCTACCCAAACATGAGAGCATGGAAAATGCCATTGTTGTGGAAAACCACAGCTACATTCACTGCCACCATTTGGACGCACTATTACTTGAAATTTATATCCATCCATGTCACCAACAAGCCATTCATCATTGTTCACACAGATGTGTATTGTCAATTTTTTTGCATCCTCTCGAACATTATAAAGCTTATCATGAGCCTTAAAGGGCCAATGAAATCCATCTTGTGCACATTTATTTGCGAGATTACGCCTGCACAGCCACATGGTCACAGAGCGATAGTATGTGGCAACAATTAACTCTTGTATTGGCAAACCTCTAACACCTTTTAAGACTCCATTACAGCCTTCAACATGATTGGTAGTCAATGACCCATACCTGCAACCTCTGTCATATGCGAGAGCTCAATGTACAGGATTTTGGCCCAATAAATATGACTTCGCTACTGGTTCTATGGTTTCTGTAACAGTCATATGACGATCAAATTCATGTGTATCAGTTGTGGATCCCACCTTCCACATAAGGTCCCTCAACTCCTTGGACTTGAACTGCTTATGGAAGTTCTCCCGAAGATGTCGAAGACAATAACGATGTTGAGCCCAATGAAATTTTGATTGAAGGGCTGGAAAAATCCCACTCATTCGATCAGAAATAATACACAAGTCTGTACGTCGTGGAATGATTGGAATACAAGTTTGTAGAGAACCAAAGAACCACTCCCAGGAGTCCTTATTTTCTTTCTCGACAACAGCAAAAGCAAGTGGAAATAGACCATTATCAGCATCTATGCCACATGCAAGGAGAAGTATGCCAGTATATTTTCCTGTTAAAAATGTGCCATCAACAGTAAGAACAGGCCTACAATAGGCCCAACCCCTCACAGCTGGACCAAATGCCCAAAACACCCGCTTGAATCTACGAGTGCCTTCAGTTTGAAGGATATAATCATCAATAAGGTGGGCATATATAGTTCTTGGAATATATTGTGTCAGAGAAATTAGGAACGGCAACAAACTATGATATGATGATTCCCAGTCTCCAAATATTTTACAAACAACCTTCCTCCTCGCTAGATATGCCTTCTTGTAAGATATATTGAGCCTTAGTTCAGCATTCACCTTGTTACGAATTTCTCGTGTCGACATATCCAGTCGTGATACTAGGATTGGCATTATCATTCGAGAAATATAAGATGCTGTGACTTGGTGATGATCATGATTCATAACAGTTAATTCACAATTGTGGCCTTGTTTACAACGTTTTATCTTCCACATGCCACCTGCTTTTTTGGACTGGCAAGCGGTCAATCTCCAAGGACATCGTTCATCATGGATACAAGAAAGTTTAAGATGACGATTATTTGAGCGTAATGTACGGTACTGGACATTCTTTTATACCGACCATTTTTGGAGTGTCTCAACCAGTACAACTTTAGATGCAAATAAAGCACCCTCATATATAACAACACTGGAAGGATTGTAATCGAGACGAAATTCATGACAAAAATCTTCCACCCAGTCATCATCTTGAAAAGCTTCATAGTTGGAATCAATGTGTTCATGTTGGGGCCATTGGTTGTCAAATATGGATGGAATATGACTCAATGCTACAATAGAGTCAGGGAATGGATGTGTGTGCTCAGCATCGGTTTCAGTCAATGACTCATCCTCAGGTGGTTCACTGTTATTACCACCTTCAATGTCACTATTGTTATCACCTTCATGATCACTATCATTATCACCTTCATGATCACAATCATTATCTCCCTCCTCAACCTCAACACCAATATTCTCAGTAGTTAGATTTTGAGAAAATTGAGGTGGTTCACTCCACTCAGCTGTTAAATTGCTAAGACTGAATTGAGGTGTAAGACTGAATTGAGGTGGTTGACTCCATTCAGTAGTTAAATGACTTTGAGAGAATTGAGGTGGTTGACTCCGAGAGAATTGAGATTGAAATTGATTCAATAGACTCATTAAATAAGGTTGTTCATGGATAGTTGTTTTTTCAAGAAACACATCAATATAGGCATCAGCTGAAAGTGATAACAAGGTTCTGTATGCATCATCATCATCAACTTGTATGAGCATATGATTTTCTCCAGGGAAAAGATAGGATATTTTGATAGAGAAGTGGTTGGGATTGATGTCAAGTGTTGTATAGATATATGATTTTAGTTCAGATAGGGTACTAATAAGTGAAATGTTTATGGGTCTAACAGATCGACTAGAATAAGACCCATCAGAGAGAAATTGTCCATCATATCGCATCTTCACAATTCGTGAATTTAAACTAGATGCCATGTTCCTATATTTTAGAATATTATATTAACATCAGAAAGAAATTCATATTTTATGACATTATATCAACATGAATTAATATTTTAGAGCAGTGACATCAATTTGGAATTAAATTTATTGGACTACTTTTTCTATAACATTAACAGTGAACAACAATTAAGAACAACAATTTTGCTATTTTTTCTGTAAAATTAACTAATTCTTAACAAAAATTTTGCTAATTTTTTAGTAACACTAACATTTCAAAATAACAATTTTGCAATTTTTTAGTAACACTAACATTTCAAAATAACAATTTTGCTAATTTTTTAGTAACACTAACATTTCAAAATAACAATTTTGCTAATTTTTTAGTAACACTAACATTTCAAAATAACAATTTTGCAATTTTGAACAATAAATTTTCAGGTATTAAGTAGCCTTCAATTGTCATTTTCTACATCATTAGTTCAGTAATGTGCAATTAAAGACTAACAATACATTTATTTCAGATGTAATATTTCGTACTAAAGTTAAGTTCATATTTTGAAAATTAAATATTTGATAGAATAAATACCTGAAATGGAGAGTTATCTGTTGACAATCGAAGAATAGAAGAAGAGAAAGAAGAAGCTCCAAAAGTCTCTGAACAGTAGCAGATATCAGCTCCAAGATCGCCCGAAATAAGCTAAAACCACCCAAAGCAATAGAAATCTGAGAAGAACTTCTCCAGAGCAATGGGAATATAGAGCTAGATGAAGGAAATGAAGAATGGTGTGAGTTTGGGGGGCTATTTTCGCCCAATATATATAGGGGAGCAATGCGTCCCGGTTGGGGACGCATTGTGCCCACGTGGCACCGCCGCACAGCGGCCAATGGTATAATAGCCGTTTCCTGGGAGCAATGCGTCCCCGTCCCGGACGCATTGCCTGCGTGGCATTTTCTAGCCGTTGGGCGCGTCGCGGGGCGCGATGCATTGGTCCCACAAAGAGCAATGCGTCCCGAAACGTGACGCATTGCCCTCGTGTGGGGCCAATGTGTCCCCTGCCGGGACGCATTGCTCTCCCGCGAGCCAATGCGTCCCTGCGGGGGACGCATTGGTCCCACACAAGGGCAATGCGTCACCTGTCGGGACGCATTGCCCTCCTGTGGACCAATGCGTCCCCCGCAGGGACGCATTGGCTCACGGGAGAGCAATGCGTCCCGGCAGGGGACGCATTGCTCCAGAAATGTGCTATTTTGGGCAATAAGTTCAAGAACGTGCCATTTAGGTAATTAAAATTGGCAAATGTGCCATTTAGGTATTTTTGCCTTCTACTAAATGTAAGGTAGGCTATGATCAGGCGACGTTTCACGTCACTTTAGGTGACGAGCGACGTTGCCTCCTGTACCTTGTATTTTTAGTCTAGTAGTCACGCGAGGCTTTGTTTAGATGAGTTGCGTATCAATGAGCTGAAAGAAATCTTAGCCATTCAACCACATGATATAATGGCTGAACCAACATCGCCTACCTTTGGATATACCAGAGTTAGAGGTGGCTTAAGTGCGGTGCATATCCCATGACAAGTTTGTTGATGATCAGGATGGTTGACAAAAATCTGACCAAGAATTCAGCTCTACGTCAATGATAGGCACCACCCAACATGTACATTGTGTCGTTTGGCCTAGAAACTACAAAGAACAAGCAACCACTCCATCATATGTATCTACTATTTCTCCATAGCATGTGGGGGGAAAGGAGTTGGAACTTGAAGGAGTTTCAAGGAAGTCCCACAAAGGGAAAAGAATAAAGGAGTCATGGGAGTTTGACATGGGTGTCCCATTCTTTCTTATGGTTGTTTGAAAGGCTGACAAAATCCGGCTAGATGAAGAAGAAGGTGGTGTTCCCTGGGATTTCTCATGGCTCCCCCACCACAAATAGAAGTAATGGGTGAGTTTGTGAAGGTGATGTAGGCCTTATGGAAATCCCATATATGCATGTGGATGAGAGGAGACATTTTTCTCTTTTGGTATGCCATAATAGTATCTGACAACAACAAAATCATTGAGGCTAAACTTTGAAGCTACATCCATGCCTTGAAGCAGTCAATTCAAAGTAGGGAGGATAATTAAAGGTGATAGATCCAGTCAAGGATGATTTAGATTGATCGTGTTCCACACTAAAGATCCATCTCGTGGTGGTGGCATCAACCAAAGTAGCAAGAAAAGGGTAGTGAGACATACAAAGAGTGAGAGAAAGAGACAAAGAGAGAGAGAGAGAGAGTTGGACATATTTATAATGGAAAGGAGATGACTGGTCCAAAGAGTAGATTTGGATACATTTGAGATGTTTACATTGACTTATTTTTTTTTCTTTGTGATCCACTATAATAACCTAGATTGGTAAAGAGTCCAAACCAAAGAGTCCAAAATCCTAAACTTGATCTATAAAACCCTTTCTAACCCAAAAAAAAACCAAGTTGAAGTGCTTCATGTAATACATTTTTAGGAAATTAGTGGATTTGATATGGTATAATCCTCATTAGATATATGTTTCATTTTTGGGGTCATTTGCTAAGTCTATGGGCTTCAATTAGAATCTATCGAAACTTGAGAGAAATATATATGATTTTGTTGCAAAATAACCAAATAAATAGGAGTCTCACATTGATCTCAAACTCTTAGAAATGAAATGGTGACAAAGAGGGGCCCCATGATTTAAAACACATAATATATGGATATCATATGATATGCCCATATCATCAATGATCTTAGATATACTAGAAATTCAAAAATAGATTTTTAGGTCATACTTCTGTATTGTGACCCATACTTGTCATGGAACCTTGCAAGTGAACAAGAAAGTCCTAAAATTTTAGTTGTGAAGTTTTCTCCAACTTGAGAGGTATCTACCTTTTTGATGTAGTGGAAAAGGAGGGACTTAGTAGACATTTTGGTCATTTTCCCTCTTCTTCCCTTTGTTGCATGCCCTGTTTAGAAGTGGGTAGGAGGTAAAAATAGTAATATGACACCACATTTATACCATACATCCCTACATAAGGATACAAGGGTTATAGTGTGTGTTCCCCCTTTCCTCGTTTGTCTCCTTATCCCCACTCTTCAAATAAGCTCTTCATTTTATTTTTGTAGGGCCACTAGTGGGATGGACTCAAAGTAGGGAACCTGAAAATGCTACAATTGGAAAGTACAACTCCCCAACCCCTTGCTCACTGAAAGAAAGCTAGTGTACTTGGCCTAGGCGTTAAAGGGTGTGGTGATAATCTATCTATCTTGGGGCTTGTCATCATGATGTAGATCTCTACACTATGATCATGCCTAATACCACCCTAGAGTGGAGGCTAGAGTTGTAGGAATGTATGGGGACACAATAAACCCACTACAGCCCCACATTGAGCCTTGGTAAGGGTTTCATTCACCAATATAGATAGCCAAAGGAGGACTATGACCACTTAGCACAGGCTCATCTAATGGTGCACAACCAAGAGGAGATGTGAGTCTTCATCCAACTCCAAGGAAAAAAATGAAACATCTCAGGCCATGAAAACAATGATCTAAAAAGAAATCATTGGATTACCCATATCTCCAAGGTGAACCTCTTTTTAAGGGAACCCATCACTAAGAACTTTACGGTTAAGCATGCTCAACCCAGCGTAGTACTAGGATGGGTGAATTGTTGGGAAGTTGATCTCGAGTTGTGCATGAGTGAGGGGAAAGCACGTAGCCTAGGCCTGTAGTGGTTTGTAAGGTCAACCTTTATTCCTAAAACTATATTAGAGACTTGGAGTATGCATTACAAATTGTATCAGAGTCAATTCCCATATAGTAGGTGGAAAAATGCCAATCTTCATCCATGAGGTCCAACCTGTTGCAAAAGGCTAATTGCTAATATGAGATGAAGCCACCCTTCATTGGTAACCATGAATGGAAGATGGGTGCACATGGACCTTTCTAGATCTTCATTAAAACGTGGAGGAGATAATGAGGTCATATGTGATCCTTGATCAGGATGTCAAGAGTCCAATTGTGGACAATCATAACATATACCAAGATTTGAGGCCTCAAATAAAATGATCTTAATAGGAACGGTTACACTATTATATCACAAAGGTGCACCTTCTTTTCTGGGAGTCCATCCCTAAGAACTCTATGGTCAAGCAAGCTCAACCCAGAGTAGTACACGAATGGATGACCTGTTAGAATGTTGATTTTAAGCTATGTGTGAGTCAAAACAAAGCACACAGTCGAGCCCTATGGTGGTTTATGTGGCCATTCATCATTCCTAAAACTTTACAAGAGTCTTGAAGATTGGGTTCGAGCATTAAATGAGACCTTGGCCCCACTCTTGTCCAGATGAAATGTTGGAGATAGACTATTGAGGGAGGGATCACTTGGTCCCTATGCACTAATTAGTAAATGAAACACTCTATATATCCATGTGTGACAGATTGGTATTGACACTCTGTTTCACTCAACCTAATTTGTTTGTTGAATTTACTAACATTTTGTTAAATGCAAATTCAAATGATTATTGAATTAAATCAAGTTATGTGAACAAAATTCAAATTAAAAATTCCAACAATCAAGAATGGCATGACCATAGTCAGCAGAACATGGCCCTAAGGAATTAAATGTCACATTAAAGTGAGATAAATCAATATGAATATCTTAGGTCTGCAATTAACATCTCAAGGGACACCATGATACACATATTCAACTCCATGCAATGCCCAATAAAACCAATAGACCACAAGAATTTTAGTTGGATATGTGATTACTATTAAGATATTCAACAATCACTACAATTGAAATTCACCAAATGAACTAATACAAATTGATCATGTAATCTTATTTGGAGATCTTAATCATGTAATTTAGACAATAAACTCTCAAAATGGCTAGATTGTAGCTGGAATGGACACCCAATCAATGGGTGTTCCTATAATCTTGTGTGGCCATTGGGGTCTGGCCAACAACCTCCTTGGCCATCAGGGCGCGGTCATTGGCCTATGTGACCGTCGGTATGACTTAAGTACAAACTAAATTCAATATCTACATGTTACTAAAAATGCCATAACACTCTGATTTTAACTATGATTTGGTTTATTATTTTTGTTTTAGATTAATAGTTGATTTGTGTGCAACCATATGATATTAGTTTGATAAAGTTCTCAAAATATTATTCTTTATCATTATTTTCTCAAATACATTTAGTTCTCTTCTCACATACATGTGTAAGCTACTACTATATTAACTAGAACTCATAATATCCTAGTATATTCAAATTTTGATATAGACTTATCAAAATAAAATCTTAAGATGAAGTACAAATAAACACAATACAATTATATTACTAATAAAGTCATAGAAAACACTAGGTTATTTTTAGTCCTAAGATTACCAGCAAATCAAGATATGGGATGTAACAATATCCCCCTCTAATAAATAAAGTTCACCTCAAATCCTAGAAGAGGAAAGGATACTTGTTACACATCTATGATTTTACTTCTCATGTAGCTTCTTCTACAACATGATCCCTCCAAAAGACCTTCAGTAGAGGTATCTCCCTCTTTTTAAACTTCTAAATCTGCAATACAAAATTTAAATAGGAACTTGAACATAGAAATATCTTCTCTTAGTTGTATAGGCTCTGGTTCTATGATCTTCTTTGTACCTAGATGACACTTCTTCATCATATATACATGAAATAATCATGTAAATTTACTAACTCAGGAGGCAACACGATCTTGTATTTCACTGGGCCAATTCTTTGAATGATTGGATAGGGACCCATATACCTAGGAGTTAGTAGCCTCACTTTCCAAACCTCAACACACCTTTTCACAGTGAAACCTTTAAGTAAAGGTCATCGCCAACCTCAAACTAAAGCAGTCTACTTCTTTTCTCTGCATAGAACTTTGTCAATCTTGTGCAACCTTTAACCATTTTCTGATCACTAATTTCCTTTTTTTTGTTTCTTCTACCAATTATGGATCTAAAATTTGTCTCTCATCAAATTCATACCATAAAATGGGAGATCTATACTTCTGCCCATTTTGATCTTCATAAGGGGCCAATCCTGAATCGGAATGGTAGCTATTGTTATAAGAAGATTCTATAAGAGTGAGATGATTATCCCAACTGTGACTAAATTGTGATACACATGCCTTCGGCATGTCCTATAGGATTTGAATTTTCCATTCTGAATTTCGTATGTTAGAGGATGAAATGATGAGCTAAACTCAAACTTATTCCCAAAGTATTATGTAGTTGATTCCAATATCTTGATGTGAAGTTAGGAGCTCTTTCAGATATAATTGTGATTGGTATTCTATGTAATCTAAATATCTCATCAATGTTGACCTAGGCTAGTTTGGGTGCATCCCAAGATGACTTTATAGGGAGAAAATGGACAAATTATTTAATCTTTCTACAATCACCCATATAGATTCAAAACCATGTGATGTTTTAGTTAGTCTACGACAAAGTCCATAGGAATATGTTTCCAGTTTCACATAGGAATGACGAGACATTTTAGGGTACATGTTGGTTTCTGTTGTTCATCCTTGACTTGTTGGAATACACCAAATAGGTCTACATGCTTAGATACATCCCTCTGTATACATGGACACCAATAAAGTTCCTAGAGGTTTGAATACATCTTGGAACTTCCTGGGTGCATTACATACATAGAATAGTGAGCTTCCCTAAAAATTAGATTCTTTAACTCAATGTCATTTAGCACACATAATCTATCCCACTGATATAAAAACCCATCATCTAAATATCTAAACTCTACCCTTTTCCTTCTATCGTATCATGAATGATTTATTGTAATTCATTGTCACTTTGTTGAATATCCTTGATCTAAGAATAGAATGTAGGTCTAACATGCATATGCACAATCAACCAACCTTGTTCAGACACACTCACCTCTGAATTCATCTATATCATCTTAACCAATAAATTTGTTTTACCCCAATCCATAAAGAATATTTCTACAAATGGTGACTTCCTACTCAGAGCATCCTCCATAACATTGTCCTTTCCAATATTGTAACCAATGGTAACATCATGGTCCTTAATAATCTCTAACCATATACATTGTGTTAGATTGAGATCCTTTTGTGTAAATATGTACTTTATATGCCTATGGTTAGTAAAGACTTGATATGACTCATCATAGAGATAATGATGACATATTCTCAAGGCATGTACTATTTTTGCAAGCTTAAGATCATGCATTGGATAATTCTCTCCATGCTTATTGAGTTGTGTAGAATCATAGACTACCACCTTCCCTTCCTACATTATAAAACATCCAAAAATCTCTCTTGGATGCATCACAAAATATCATTTAACCATTGTCTACTTCTAGTAAAATCAAAATGGGTGATGTAGTTAACTTTTTTGTTAAGGTTTGAAAACTCTCTCACATGTTTGAGACTAAAAGAAAGGCACATCCTTCCTTATTAAGCATGTAAGAGGTGTGGAAAATACATTGAAGTTCCTTATAAACCTTCTACAATATCTGGCTAACCCTAGAAAACTTCTAATCTTAGTAGCGATAGTGGGTTACTCCAACTAAAGAACAGATTCCACCTTCTTAGGGTCTACACTAACTATATTTACTGATAGTATCATGTCCAAGAAAAGAAACTTCAGCCAGTTAGAACTTACATTTACTAAATTTAGCATAAAGTTGATGTTCTATCAACTACATGATTATCCTCAAATATTACTCATGTTTTTCTTCATCATTGTAGTATATTAAAATATCATCTTTGAACACTTCTACAAACATATTAGAGTATGGTTTTAAAATTCTATTAATCACTTTCATAAAGTTTATTGGGGCACTTGTCAGTCCAAAAGACATAACTACAAATTTATAAACCCCATGCCTTGTTCTGAATGTTTCCTTAGGTGCATCAGATGCCTTCAAAATGATGATGACCTGGGATGAGATCTATCTTTGAAAATATTGTTGTTGCATGTATCTAATCAAATAGATCATCAATCCTAGGAAAAGAATGTTTATTCTTAATGGTTATCTTATTCAATTTTTGATATTCGACACTCAACCCCATCATTCCATCTTTCTTCTTCACATAAAGCACTTGAGATTCCTAATGTGATGTACTAGGTTCAATGCAACCCTTGTCTAGTAAATCATGTAATTGAGTTTTCATTACTTTAAATCTACAAGTGTCATTCTAAATTTAGGTAATTCTATTCAGTGACTACCAGGTAAAATATGTATCTCAACGTCAACATCCCTCTCAGGATACAAACATGGTAACCCATTAGGAGAGACATTTGGGAACTCACATACTACTGGAACATCCTCTATATTGGTTGTTCTTTTCTCTAGTCAAGAATCTACCACTTGTGCTAGAAAGGCACATCCCTTTCTCATCATCTTAATAGCTACAAACAACCGATACTATACATGTGAGTAAAACCTTTCTGTCTTCAGTAAAGACACATGCATAACCACCTTGGTGAAAGATAGCTTCTTTTTTTTAACAATCCAACTGGTCATTGTATGTCTCAAGATAGGCCATACTCAAAATCATTTGAAAAGAGTCAATGTCTAAGGGTACGAGATAACTTCTATTGTGTACCCAATAAAACTTAGCAAACATATAGGACTAAAATTTTTCAAATTTTTTTGACTCACCTAAGGGTACTCTCAAAAGAAACTCATATGATAAATATCGAGTTAAAATACTTAATCCACTAGCTAATGATTTCTGTATAAAAGAATCTGTCACACTAGGATCTATCAAAACTCTTAATATAATGTTGTTAAAGTTAAGCATCTCACCCATGACTACTATGGGTCTGCTTCTGGATGAACCATAAATAAGAAACGCCATATATCACTTCCTCTGCCACTATGTCCTCATTGTCTGCTACTGGTACTAGGAGCTCCCCATCTAGATCTTGAAGTCACTGAAGAACTTGTTCCTATGTCTAGCGCATGCCTATTTTGAGTTTATAAAGAGAATGTGAACTCCATTCCAGTGTGAACTGAAGCTTTGGACAATCTTTATAAAAGTGTCCCACGTGTCCACTATAGTGACATCTTTGAAAATTGATTCTCCAACATTGACCATATTGTGCTCTGCTGCCACAAATGTCAGATACAGTTGTATTATATCTCTATGATCATATAACTAGTGCTAATGATCCTAAAATTTATGATGTAGGTGCCCACATTGGAGGTTTATTACATCTGTTAGAGCTAGATCTTTCCCCACTATGAGAAGATACAACATCACTTGCACTTGATTTGTGCCTTCCAAAACAACCCATACTGTGTCCTAATTTGGAGAAGAAATCATCCCCTGCTCTATGTCCACTACTATCTTGTCCTCCTCTACAAAAATATCTAGATCTTTTGCAACTCACATAAAGTTTATCATCATTAATTGATTCTTCAGTACATCTTGACGCCTCTATAAAATCCCCAAATTTTTCTCTATCTCTCCTACTAATAGTTGATGTGGTATTTGTGATCTCCTTTCTTAACCCTACTTGAAACCTCCTACATTTTCAATGTCATACTATATAGTTTGTGGACAAAAGTTAGTCAGTCTGGTATCATATGCCTAATATTCTCTAGCTGTCTTGCTACCCTATCTAATATTCTCCAACTATCTAATCTTTTCAATTAAGAAGTTAAGGGGAAAGTAGTTTTAGTGAAATTCATCTACCAAATCTTTCCATGTATATAGGCATTCCTTCTTTTATCTTCTACAACAACCAACATAATTCAATATTTTATTAAGTAGTTAAATAGCTTCATTGATCTATTTTTCTTCTGACAACTCTATTAATCAGAAGACCTTTTTCAGTTGTTAGAGCCGCATGTCTTCCACATCTAGATATGTTGTCCCAGAAAACATCATCCCACCTAGTTTCTTTAATAATTCATAGGATTTAACTAAGCCCTTATTGGAAGATGAATTCCTCATGTTCATCTTATATTTTTCATTTTTCTTTAGAAAAATATGATACATCCTTGCTACTTCATCCCTATCTTCTTCACCTTGAGCCATTGCTCTAGGGTCATGGAAATAATGGCTCTCATCTTATTCCTAACTACATCCACTTACTCTTCCTGACATCTACATATCCATAACAGAAACATATGTGTTAGAAAATTATAGTTCAAAGAGGAAAGTATCTGAATCTTATTGGTTTCTTATCACCTTTATCTGAAACCTACGATATGGTCTATGTCCAACCTATATCCTGATACTAAGTTGTTGATGCAACCCGAACCCACTAACCAGGGAGTAGACCCACCCAAGGGGTAGATTAACCATTCAAATTTACTTTCTAATTCAAATGTAAAGAAACACCATTTAAATAACTGATAGCATCCTATTTAGGCATAACAAGAAAGGTTACATAATAGTAGGACTTTTGATTTAAAAAAGAATTCTCACTTAATATATATCAATTAGAACTATTTATAAACTATTCTCTTTTTGTCACTCTATCATTCCCAAGATATAGAGGAAGGATTAGGGACCATCTAATTATGCTAATTATTTCTCTTGAGACTTCATAATATCTACTCCTAATGAAAGCTAACTTCTTACTCTTCATGTTGAGATGAACCTTTTCCTGAAAAATGTTTCAATAGATTGTATGAGCTATTGGCTTACTACGTAGAAAACATAATAATTTAGAAGAATATAAGCATGGCAAGAGAATTTTAAATCATACAACAAGATAAGAAATGCTAGTAGTTCTGCATATGTACACAACTAAATCCAATCATGATGTCTTTCAAGAGCCCATTTCTTATATATTTCATGGACCCACAAGAGGTTTACCACAACATGTGGAAGTATCAAAACAATCTATGATCTCTATGTACAAAACTTGAAGTAGATGCAACGGTCGACCAAAATTGTGCGTCCAAAATGGAGATAGATGAGTGGACTTAAAATTTATAATCTGATACCTTTGGGTCTCTAACAAGTCAATACGGGTTTGAAGTAGATATACGGTATCAAACACAAGGGCTTTGGGACATTTATATGCCTAAAATATGGTTCTTAGTCAATTAAGAAAAATTGGGAGTCGATATATGCAAAAAACTAGAATGAGTCTAGCAAAATAGATCATAACAAAGTAAAATATAAATTGGATTGCATCAAATCCTACTAATCAAAAGAAGGAGTTCCCCGGATATGTAAACACAAGTTGGGTAGTCTATACACCTATTCTCAGGCGTAGGAAACCCTTGAACACCCTAGAAAGCAACTAATATCTAAAATAGCATACAACATGGTAGTTGGTCCTGATGTTGTCATCCCACTAGCTCTCACAGAGTGTGACTAAAACTCCATCAATGATCTTAAACCTCTCTTAAGTACAATGAACCAAAACCATAATGTTTTGGATACCCTCTCTGGTCTATAATAATATATAGTGTTAGGAACAATAGAGGATATTCATGGCATACATGCTATCAATGCAGCACATTCAGGTGAATTTGGTCACATTCAGATGAATGTGGCTGAATTCACTTGGAAGCGGTCAAATTCAAAGCTTTTGGTTGGATATCTCAGACTTGTGTCCTCAATAGATTCTCTCTTGGACTTCCTCCTCTCGTATTTCAATCCAAACTACCTCTTCTACCCAATTCTTTAGTAAACCTCTCGATCTTGGTAGAAAAATAGGTTCAAGCAAGAGAGACACTACTACAGAAACATCATTCAGTGTCGCTTTTCTGGGCATCGGTTCTTTAGGAAAACGTACGCCTAAAATATTAGACGTCGGTTATTTAGGCAAACCAACGTCTATATTCGAAGACCAGCCAGACACGGGTACCACTTTGAATACATTGTCGGTTGTTAATAACAAACCGACGCCTAAAGTCGCCCACGAAATTCAATTTTCACGCAAAAAAAAGTGTCACTTTTAGCGTCGGTTATGTAAATAGAAACCGACGCTTATGTGTGATGAAAATTTGCGCGAAAAGTGTCACTTTTAGCGTCAGTTATCCTTTGATAACCGACGCTGAAAGTGGTTCCCGCCAAACAATTTCGTGTAAATATTTTCCAATTGGACTTCGGTTGTTTCAAACAACCGGCGCTAAAGATGTTTAGGCGTCGGTTGTTTCAAACAACCGACGCTATTTGGGAACTTAATATCCCGCGATCACCCGACTCTTCCCCTTTCTTCTATTTCATCGCGAGCCGATTTCCCTTTTCTTCTCTGCTGTCGCCCGACCACGCCGCCGATTTCTCCTCCACGAAAGTCCTTCTTCCTCCACGACAGCGCCGCCGCACCGCCGCCACGCCCCCTTCTCCGCCGCCACTGTTGCTGCCTTCTTCCCCTTCTCTGCGCCCCCTTCTCCGCCGCGCCCCCTTCTCCGTCGCCACTGCTGCTCCAGCGCCTGAGATTAGGTGCTCCAGCGCCACCACACCTGAGATTAGGTGCTCCTCCACCGCCGTCGTGCCGCCCCAACCATCTTCTCCAGCCTCGCTTCTAGCTGCTCCTCCACCGACGTTGCTGCTAGCTACTCCTCCATCCAGAGCCACCGGAGCCTCTGCCTTCTTCCCTTTGATAAGGTTGGTCCTTCTCTACGTTTTTTCATCGATTATATTCTTGTGATAAAAATGCATTATATGTATTTGATTAGAGTTGGAATTATGTATAAATTCTAATATGTTTTTGTCCCAAATCTAATTATATTATAATGATTGTATGAACATGCATATATGTAACTATGTAATTTATTGAAATTTAAAATTATTTGTAAAGAATGACAACATACATGTATTTGTTGGCCTAGAAACCCGTCTAAGATTTACTCATTAGGAGTAAATCTTGGATATTCCCCGGTTTGGGACTGTTCTTGAACACCTAATCTCACTTAAGATGTAAGTGTGTAATGTGTATTGGGTTTTCGAGAAAATTTCAGTAGCATTTTCCCGTTTGTTCTCTAAGTACATATGTACTTAGACAACAACGGGGAAATGCTACCGAAATTTTCTCGAAAACCCAATACACATTATACACTTACTAGTGAGATTAGGTGTTCAAGGATGGGATAGGTGGTACACATTTATCATATATAAGAATGACATCAAATGTGTTTGTTGGCCTAGAAACCCGTCCAAGATTGACTCATTAGGAGTAAATCTTGGATAGTCCCCGGTTTGGGACTGTTCTTGAACACCTAATCTCACTTAGGATGTAAGTGTATAATGTGTATTGGGTTTTCGAGAAAATTTCGGCAGCATTTCCCCGTTTGTTCTCTAAGTACATATGTACTTAGAGAACAGCGGGGAAATGCTGCCGAAATTTTCTTGAAAACCCAATACACATTATACACTTACTAGTGAGATTAGGTGTTCAAGGATGGGATAGGTGGTACACATTTATTATATATAAGAATGACATCAAATGTGTTTGTTGGCCTAGAAACCGTCCAAGATTGACTCATTAGGAGTAAATCTTGGATAGTCCCCGGTTTGGGACTGTTCTTGAACACCTAATCTCACTTAGGATAGGTGGTACACATTTATTATATATAAGAATGACATCACATTATACACTTAGGATGTAAGTGTATACCCTAATCTTTTCCTAATATATACTTGTTTCCTAATATATACTTGTTTTCTCTTTGATCATAGAATGGATAGATCATGGATGTCCATTCATAATTGTTGCACCCTAGAGTTTATATCTGGTCTTGATCAATTTATTAGATTTTCCGAGGAACATAGGAAAAAACCTACAGATAGGTTCTACTGTCCAGGTAGGCATTGCGGTAACAACTTGAAAGTCAACACTGGTGAGGAAATAAAAGTCATGTCATGTGCAACGGGATTGTACAAGGCTATACAGAATGGCACTGTCATGGAGAGATTTCAAAATCGAAACCAGTAGATGTTGATAGCAGTGCTTGGGTGGAAGAAGAAATTGCCTCCGATGACGTAAATGTGAACGAACCAGTTCCAGCATACATCGTTGATGCGATGCTGGATAGTTGTAGGGTAGAGCACACCGATCCACCTCCTATCTTTAGAAACATTGTGCATGATGCTGAGATACCGTTATACATAGGCTGTGCTAAGTTTACGAAGCTTAGCGTTGTGTTGAGATTGTATAAGTTGAAAGCTAACAATAGATGGAGCGACAAAAGCTTCACTTCATTGTTGACTTTGTTGAAAGAAATGCTTCCTGAAGGAAATGAGCTGCCAATCTCAACATACCAGGTAAAGAAAATATTGTGCCCAATGGGAATGGAGGCCAAGAAGATACACGCATGCCCGAATGATTGTGTATTATTTCAAAAGGACTATGTAGATTTGAAAGATTGTCCAAAATGTGGTGCGTCACGGTATAAATTGATGACTTCGGGGGAGTCCAAAACTGGTTCTCCTGCCAAGGTGTTGTGGTATCTACCTATAATATCACGGTTTCAACGCTTGTTTGCAAATCCGAAAGATGCGAAGAATTTGAGGTGGCATGCAGATGTTAAGAAAAATAATGATGGGATCCTACGACATGCGTCTGATTCCCCACAGTGGAAGAAGATTGATCTATTGTACCCCAAATTTGGTGAAGAAGATAGGAATCTAAGACTTGGGCTTTGTACAGATGGGATGAATCCGTACGGGACATTGAGAAGCCAACATAGCACTTGGCCAGTCATGCTTGTTATATACAATCTTCCTCCCTGGATGTGTATGAAAAATAAGTACGTTATGTTGTCATTGTTGATATCGGGCCCTAAACAACCCGGAAATGATATCGATTTTTATCTTGAACCTTTGATTGATGACTTAAAGAAACTTTGGGCTGAAGGTGTGATGACCTATGATGCTTCAGCAAGAGAGACATTTCGTTTGCACGCTATGTTGTTTTGCACTATTAATGACTTTCTAGCATATGGGAATTTGTCTGGATATAGTGTCAAAGGAGCTAAAGTGTGTCCTATATGTGAAGAAAACACTGATTCAATAAGACTAAAATATGGCGGCAAGACTTTATATCTTGGTCATCGAAGGTTTCTTTCAAAATTCCATCCGTATCGTAGGAAGCGCAAAGCATTCAATGGATGGAATGATGAACGGAGTGCACCTAAACCTATACCAGGGGATGTTGTTTATGAAAGAGTAAAAGACATTGTCAATGAATTTGGTAAGAAATCACAATGTAGTATGGCCACACGGAGTGACAATTCTTCATTCAAGAAGAAGTCAATATTTTGGGATCTTCCTTATTAGAGTTCTTTGACAGTCAGGCATTGTATCGATGTAATGCACGTTGAGAAAAATGTCTGTGATAGCATCATTGGTACTCTGTTAAATATACCAGGTAAGACTAAAGATGGGATAAAATCCAGACTGGACCTACGTGAAATGGGAATAAGGTCAGAATTAACAGAATTACGTGAAATGGGTAACAAAAGAACATACTTACCTCCCGCTTGTTACACATTGTCTAGAAAGGAGAAGAAAACTTTTTGTGAATGCTTGGTAAATGTTAAGGTGCCACATGGTTACTCATCCAACATCCGTAGATTGGTATCAATGAAAGATATGAAGTTGATAGGTCTTAAATCTCATGATTGTCACACTCTAATGAAACAAATATTGCCCGTGGCAATTCGATCTATATTGCCGAAGCATGTAAGGTTTGCAATTACCAGACTTTGTTTCTTTTTCAACAGTCTATGCGGAAAAGTTATTGACCCTGATACTCTCGATAATTTGCAAAGAGAAGTGGTTGTTACCCTATGTCAGATTGAGATGTATTTCCCTCCTTCGTTCTTTGATATCATGGTACATCTTGTTGTCTACTTGACTAGGGAAGTGAAAATGTTGGGACCAATTTTCTTGCATTGGATGTATCCCTTTGAACGATACATGAGCGTTTTTAAAGGTGATGTTCGAAACCATTATCGGCCTGAAGGGAGTATTATTGAAGGTTATGTGGCGAGAGAGGTTATGGATTTTTGTAATGACTTTCTCAGTGGTAATGACACTCCTGATAATGACAAGAATATTGAGGAGGGCAAAGGAATTTTGGGATCACGGGTGAAAGTACTCAGCCGTGAGCAGTTGGAACAAGCTCACTTGTATATTTTACACAATATGGACGAAGTGAGTGTTTATATCGAGGAACATACCAATTTCATAAAGAGACAACCTCCTCGAGCAAGTTCAATGTGGCTTGCTAGAGAGCATAATAAGACTTTTACTAAGTGGTTTGAAGATAAAGTCTTACATCAACTATCTCAAACACCAAATGATATTACAGAAACTATCAAATGCCTCACCTTTAAACCAAAACTGAATGTTATGTCTTATGAAGGGTTTGACATTAATGGATTCACATATTACACAATGCGCCAAGATGATAAGAGTGTCGTCCAAAATAGTGGGGTCACTCTTCAAGCGTCGACTATGTACTTTACAAGTGAAAAGGATAAGAGTCCATGTGAAGCTAAAATGTCATATTACAGTGTCATTGAAGACATTTGGGAGTTTGACTACATAGTTTTCAAAATTCCGCTCTTTAAATGTAATTGGGTTGATAACACCAAAGGAGTTATAGTGGATGAATTGGGTTTCACTTTGGTGAACTTTGAAAAGATTGGCGAGAAGAGTGAACCATTCATATTGGCATCACAGGCGAAACAAATATTCTATATCGATGATCCTGCAAATGATAAATGGTCGGTTGTTCTTCATGGTAAAAGACAGTTCATTGAAGATCCTATAGATGAAGACAAGTACTATGATAAGTATGATGACTCCAGTCCATTCTCAGTTGGGTTGCCAACTCCACAAAATATTGAAGCTAATGATGACATATATGTGCGCGGAGATCACAATGAAGGATTGTTAATTGATAAAAGATCACAATTTTAGAGACATGTATGTTTATACAAATGCTAAATGTTTTCCTTTTTCTATTTAATACAAATGCTAAATGTTTGCCTTTTTCTAGTTAATACAAATGCTAAATGTTTGCCTTTTTAATGACATTTTCAGATGGTTGACCATGGTGAGCATGATGTCCATGATGAGCATGAAGTCCATGATGAGCATGCTGTCCATGACAAGCATGGCGATGATACCAATGTAAGTTATAAAAACATATCCCGTATTTCTATAAAATTCATTATCTACTAATTATGTCATATATCCTATATTTCTATATTGGGCTAATTTAATGTGTTTATATTTGTCAAATTTTAGGTTGATGATGCACATGTACCCACTGAAGCACTGGAGCAACTTGATGCGCAACACCAAACACTTAACAAGAAAAGGGGCATCACTCTGTTGAAGAAGTTAATAGCGCTAAGTGGTAGTGGATCCAAATTGGTTGTGGAGTTTGATAATGGAGGAAATGCAATTGGAGTGAACCGCAATAATTTTGTAAACTATCTTGGGTGTACCACTCGGAGCCATTGTGGTGTTAAGTATGATAATTGGCATAAAGTTCCTCAGGGGAAAAAAGACTTGATATGGAAGGATTTATGCGTGAGATTATTATTTGCAATTCTATTTTGTAGATTACAAATTCTATTATTTGCAATTCTATTTTGGATTCTAGTTAATAACATTTCTATTTTACAGAATCTGTTTGCATTGGATGAGAAGTTGCATCGTAAAAGTGTGATGCAACATGCTGGAAAGATGCTTAGGAATTATAGGACAAATCTGAATAGAGAATACATAAAAGAGGGTGATAAGAAGAAGAAGTCAACCCTTGAACGATGGAACTTCTTGGACAAAGAAGATTGGGACAATTTTGTTGCTTCAAGAAAATCTGAAGAATTCAAGGTATTAGGCGTCACTCCCAATTTAATTAATATACATTGTATTCACCTATTCAAGATTAACATTTAGTGCTACTAACCAAATCATTAATGTGCATACTAACTAGGCCCTCAGTGATGCACAAAAAGTAAGGTGTGCACTGAATGTGCATGACCACACTATGGGTCCAAAAGGCTATGCAAGCGTTCGCCAAAGACTACAGGCGGAGTCTGCGGCTACTCAGGAGTCTGCTCCTACTCAGGAGTCTGCCACACCCATGCCTCGCCATGATATCTGGATAGCTGGGAGGCAAAACAAGAAGGGTGAAATAAAGAAGCCCGTAACTGCTGAGGCGGCTGCGAAAATGGTAAAATACAACTCTTAGAGCAATCGTTTGAATATTGATTATTTGTGGTGTTAACTTACCAATTTCTGTTGATGGTGATTAGCGGGAGCTGCACGAGCAGAGGAAACAAGGCACGTTCATCCCTCAGGGCACAAGGGATGAATTGACAGTTGCTCTGGGTAACCCAGAGCATCCTGGACGTGTTAGGGGTGCAGGCGCTGGTGTGGGCATCAAAGCATTCTTTGGGCCATCCCAGCGCAAACCCAGAGCGGGACTTTCTCAAGAAGAGGTAACCTATTCTTTTTTTAGAATGTTACTACAAAAGGAAATTCAATAATAAGAAGCTAATGTTTCTTTTATCCATGTATAGGAGAATAAGAGAGTCGAGGATATAGTTGCTACGAAGGTCAACGATGTAGTTGCTGAGAAGGTCAAGGAAGAATTGCTGCGGTGGCAGGCATCTCAGGCTTCCAACCAGCCTATGGCGACCCACTCTTCTCCTGATGCACAGACTGCGAGTAATCCTGGAGACCGATCACCTAACACGTCTGCTGTAAGTATTGTTTATGACATTGTAGCTAGTCTTTTCAAGATGATATGTATATATGTATAACATTCTTTACGTAAATTTGTAGGCATTGAAGCCATGCCGCTTAAGAATACAAGACTATGTTGTTGCAGAGGCACAGGCTTACTAGTCCCTTCCTGGGGCAATGTTTCATGGGACTCCAATGCCGCAGGGCTACATTCGTGTGAGCCCGATATTTGTATTACCAGATTGGAGGGAAGTTGCGTTGCCATATGCCCACCCAGATATTGATACACTTGGTGAGGAAGAAGGCGGGGTCATATTGTGGCCCAAAGTAGATGTCGTCTACACTACTGAAATTGTAAGATAAATTTACATTGATTTAGACTGTTCATGTGTATATATGAGGTCAACTGATCTGAAATTATATATACAGGTTAAAAAGAAGACACCAGGAGCACCTAGGCCTCCACCTCCACTTCCCGCATTACCAAGTTGGGTTCCAAATGACCTAACATACCCGTTAGGTCCTACTTGTAGGGGAATGGCATGTTGGCTACGGGCACATAATATACATTGCCCTATAATTGTTTCTTTAGATGCAGATTATGCAGGTCAATCATACGATAGCTCTTTATTTATATAAGATATTATTGAGCTTTTATGTATGCTTGGCTGAATACATCAATGATAGAGACATGAATAAGGTGAGATCTTATTTATACATCCATATACCTTGTGTAAGATCCGGTGATCTGGTTTCTTATATATTAATGCATACGTAATACATGTTTTGCAACTACTTAGTCAAAGATCAATGCAAACAATTTGCATTTGATCATGTGGGATTTTTGATTCCATCATTGATTAGTATGGTAGCTAAAGACCCTGATAGTGTTCAACAATACTGTATAGATGCTTTTACAATTTTTGGTCAGCAAAAGAAGACGACAATAATAGCTCCATTCAATGTCAAGTAAGTTTACTTTATTTATAATTTGGACTTAAGAAAATTCCATTTTTATTGTGCATTTTGAGTTATTAATTGTTAACTTTTTACCTCTAGCGGTAGACATTGGGAGTTACTAGTTATTGTCCCCGGGACGTTCACTATTTATTATCTAGATCCCACGGGAAGTACATTAAACACTAAAATTGGACACGTAATGAGAATGCCATTATTCTGGTGAGAAATATTTCATTTTTGTATCTGTTAACATCTGTTATTACATTACTATTTACTTATGCAATTTACTGTGTTATATTAACATGTAGGGGTTTAGATGCATTCAAAAAGGCTGGAGGAACGGTCCCAAGGAAAAAGAACCGGCCAATAAATTGGCAGAACGTACAAGTAAGTTCCCGACTCCAATGTATATATTATTGATGTGAATTGTGCTTAGTTGTATTATTTTATATGTTTCAATTTATAGTGCGCTACACAAGACAATGGCTGGGCATGCACATACTATGTGATGCGATTTATGTAGATGATTATCAAACATGCCGCATTGGACATCGATACCATACATGAGGTATTATATATAGTCTCATTATTTAGTATGAAATATATCAATCTTATTTTTATATTATTACTCATATATATACATCATTCTCTTTGCAGGTGTTTAAAACTGACCACACTATAGGTAAACGCTTAAAAAATATACATGCTCCATATACAATGGAAGCATTAAATGAAATAAGAGAAGAATGGGAAAAAGCCATACAAGCAGTGGAAATTGTAAGATATAATTGGGATGTTGATAGCGATACTGAATGATACTTTGTAAATGAATATTTCTAAATGTTAATACATGTATTTGAATGTTTCTATATGTGTGAATGTGAGAATTGAATTGATGTCTGAATGTATCTACTTGTGTGAATTTTTTTTGTTAATTTTGCAGGTTTGTGGCCTATTTGTAGGCTGATATCAATGGATGTCGTAAACCTACAGTTCAGAAAACTGAACTGCAGGTTCTCATCATTCTGACCAGCCACAGCAAGCCTGCAAACTGATATGAAAAAAAAATAGATATAGGCGTCGGTTATTTACAGAAAACCGTCAGCAAAGACCTACATCGTTGGTTTTTTGAACAAAACCGACGCCTAATGTGGCCACGCCCGTACTGGAAATGGCGTCGGCTGTTAGTGTAAAACTGACACCTATAATACATATAGCGTCGGTTGTTTAGTTGATCACCGATGCCAAATGTGTCCAAATGTGTCGCGCCACAGAAAACAGTATCATCTAGGACACATTCTGCGTCGGTTACCAATTAAACACCGACGCTATATTCCATATAGGCATCGGTCTTTTAGTAGATAACCGACACAGAATGTGTCCTAGATGACGTCGTTTTCTGTGGCACGAACCCTTTTGGCGTCAGTTTTCTATAAACAACCGACGCCTGTACGTTAAATAGGCGTCGGTTAAAAAACCGACGCCGAAGTGTTCGACCTTTAGCGGCGCCCACATAGGTGTCGCTCGGAAACCGACGCCAAAGGGGGTTAAACAACCGACACTAAAAGGCATTTCTGTAGTAGTGAGAGATCAACTAAACCAGTAATCATAACCACAAAAAGAAGGTACAATACAAAAATATGCTAGATCTGGAAGAAAATTACTTTCTTAGGGTAAAAGTATCCAAAATGGGTTACATAGCCAAGAAAGAGCATAACTAGCTATGGACAAGCATAGTTGAACCAAAAAAGGATGGAAATACATCATTTGTACACAAACAAAGGAGAGAAGTAGAAGAAAGGGGAATAAGAAAATATTTAGCCCATGGATGAGAGATGTCTCTCACTCCTTATCCTCCATATGGGATGGATCTCATCCTTGGGATAATTCTCCTTGATCTTCTAGACTCCTTGGCCTCCTTTCTCCTTGATTCTTCCCCAACAACAACTTGGATGGGTGCATGGAGGTGAAAATGGTTGGAAATGGATGGAAGATTGCTTAATGGCGGTGGAAATGGATGAAAGGTGGCTAATAGAGGTGTACAGTGATGGAAAACATGTTGGTATGTATGCTCAAAGGGCCAGTCATATGATACTTCTATTTAGGCAACATGTAATATATTTGATTAATAATTAATGTAGTCGTCTATAGGTTTGTTAAATTATGGGATGATGGTGCAACGTGATATATGTCTAAAAGAATGATATTATTCTATCACATATGTCTTCAGGTTGAGGACATGAACAATGAGATCATATGTATGATAAGAGTATATACATTCTTATTATATTCCTAGTCAGATACTATTGTGGAAACAATACAGACAAAAATAATATCTAAGACTAGAATGTGTGTTGACTGATGACAAAATCACATTTGTCACGATATGTGATATCAAGCCAAATATATAGGTACTTGTTGGAAATAATGTACTGGATAGACCTCCCTTGAGAGTGATACATGGAAACCATTGAATGGTAGTTAGAATCAACTCTCATAGTGATAGTGGTGATTGTAATTCTTAGACCTGAAGTCACTACACTTACCACATGTTATTCAATGTACTTTGACACCATACAACATGATCTTGAGTAAGGGTTACCATACAGGTGATGTATGGGTACCTTGTGACTCATGGGAATTTGCTTTGGGTGATATAAATGGGATTTGTCCCTCCTTCCAGATTTGATGCCATTTGGATTTTATGTATGGGATTTGAAACCATACAACATGATCACTACTAACTGCTTTGTGAATTTTTTTTTCTTATTCCCATTTCACGTAGGTTGATTCTGGATTTGATACCATCTTTAATCCTACCTAGTATATTCAAAAGAGTACCAATGACGCTATCACAAACATTTTTCTCAACATGCATGACATTGATACAACGCCTAACTGCCAAAGAACTCCAATAAGGAAGATCCCAAAATATTGACTTCTTCTTGAATAAAGATTTGTCACTTTGTGTTGGAATGGTTCATTGTGATCTCTTACCAAATTCATTGACAAAGTATTTTACTTTTTCATAAACAACCTCCCCTGGTATAGACATAGGGGCACTATATTCCTCATTCCATCCATTGAACGCTTTGCGAAACCTTCGATACCGATGAAATTTTGGAAGAAACCTTCGATGACAAAGATATACAGTCTTTCTGCCATGTTTTAGTCATATTGAATCAGTGTTCTCTTCACATATAGGGCATGCTTTGGATCCTTTTGCACTACATGTAGACAAATTCCCATATGTTGGAAAGTCATCAATAGTGCAAAACAACATAGCATGCAAATGAAATGTCTCTCTACGTGAAGTATCATAGGTCATCACACCTTCACCCTAGAGTTTCTTTAAGTCATCAATCAGAGGTTCAAGATAAATGTCGATACCATTTCCAAGTTGTTTAGGGCTCAATATCAATAACGACAACATCATGTACTTATTTTTCATAGACAACCAGGGAGAAAGATTGTATATAACAAGCATAACAGGCCAAGTGCTATGTTGGCTATTCAATGTGTCATATGGATTCATCCCATTGATACAAATCCCAAGTCTTAGATTCTTGACTTCTTCACCAAATTCAAGGTACAACAAATCAATCTTCTTCCACTATGGGGAATCAGATGCATGTCATAGGATGCCACCTTAAATTCTTTGCATCTATCAGATTGGAAAACAAGCATTGAAACTGTGGTATTATAGGTAGATACCATATCGCCTTGATAGGAGAGATAGTGTTGGACTTCCCCAAAGTCATCATTTTATACCTTGACGCCTCACATTTTGGACAATCTTTCAAATCCACATGGTCCTTTTGAAATAATACACAATGATTCACATGTATCTTCTTATCCTTCATTCCCATTGGGCATAATATTTTCTTTAACTCCTATGTTGAGATGGGAAGCTCATTTCCTTCAGGAAGAATTTCTTTCAACGAAGACAACAACGACGTGAAGCTTTCGTCACTCCATCTATTGTTAGCCTTTAGATTATACAATCTCAACACAGCTCTCAGCTTCGTAAACTTAGTACAACCTGTGTATAATGGTCTCTCAACATCATGCATAACGTTCCTTAATATGCAAGGTGGATTGGTGTGCTCTACCCCACAACTATCTAGCATCACACCAATGATGTCTATTGGAATTATTTCATTTGCATCTACATCATTGACAGGAATTTATGCTTCAACACAAGAATTGCTATCGACATCTACTAATCTCATGTTTGAAATATCTCCATGCCAATACCATTCTGTATAGCTTTGTACAATCCCATTGCATATGACATGACTTTTGATTTCATCACTAGTACTAACTTTGAAGTTGTTACCGCAATGCCTACATGGATAATAGAACCTATCTCTAGGTTGTTTTCTATGTTCCTCTGCAAATCTAATAAACTGATCAAGACCAACAATAAACTCTGGGGTGCATCAATTTGGAATGTACATCCATGATATGTCCATTTTATGATCAAAGAGAAAACAAGTATTAGGGTTTAGGGTTTACAGATTAAGTTGAGGATTTACATATAGATCAGGGTTTATTGTTTTAGATTTATGAATAAGGGTTTAAAGATTAGGGTTTAGGGTTAAAAGATTAGGGTTTAGGTTTTAGTAATGAAAGTATGACCACCTATCCCATTCTTGAACACCTAATCTCACTAGTAAGTGTATAATGTGTATTCAGTTTTCAAGAAGATTTTGGCAACATTTCCCCACAGTTCTCCAAGTACACCGATGTAGATGGACAAATGTCCACCAACATATGTACTTAGAGAACAAATGGGGAAGTGGTGAAGAAACATTTTGAAAACCAAATACACATTATACACTTACATCTTAAGTGAGATTTAGTGTTCAATAATAGTCCTAAACCAGGGACTATCCAAGATTTACTCCTAGTGAGTAAATCTCAGTCCAGTTTCTAGGCCAACAAAATATATGTATGTTGTCATTCTTATACCTATGATCCTAGTTCCATCGTTCATATCCTAGGTTTTATGTAACATCATTTAATTCAATTCATTCTTCCTAGTCTAGTATCATATTCTATAACATTGATTTCAACATCTCCAATGTACATGCATGTTCACCATCAAAATAATCATTACACCTAAATTATTCATGATGAGGGATAGATGACCTAAGGTAAACTATAAATTACACTAACTACGATATTGAAATACTAATTAATAATAATCAATGCAAAATCAATAAGTAACTAACCATAGAAAAGTGATTCACACATGTAAAAAACTATATTTCCTATTTTCACAATAATAAGATGTTTCTCATTCATATTGTTGTTTTTTGGTGCATATATTTCCTCATAATTAGGGATGTTAAACTTTAAAACATGGGTCGAATCTTTGAAATTAAGATTACCTAGAAGGTGGGAAGCAAGTGAGGTGCAAGTTATGAAGCAGGCAAGGTGCAACCTATTTTGGAGGCTTACCTAACAATAGGGGAAGCTCCGACAGTGATGAGGGTAGAACTAGTAGAATCTCCAGTGACCTAGGTGGCGGCGGCTATCTTAGGCCCAAGCTCCAACGTCCTCCTAAGCTAGAAACATTAGATCCTCCAGTGGCTAGCAACAACAGATCCTCCGGCATCCTCAAGCCCAAGCTCCTGGCGGAGAGCAACTCCTCAAGTGAGCACAATGAGAAAAACAGCGATAGTGTGGAGCGACAGTGAGTGGAGGAAGAGCAATGACATCGGCGACGGTGAGTGGAGGAAGAGAAACAATAGTGGTAGTGGAGAATTGAGAAACGACAATGGAATCGCCAGAGACCTAGGTAGAAATCACGATGAAACAGAGAACGGGAAGAAAGTTTGTTTGGTGTGGGTGTTATTAAGTTACCCATAGTTGTCGGTTGTTTTAAAAAACTGACAACTAACTCTTAAATTTTTTCCCCTTGGGTTACGGGTATAGTCGTCAGTTACTTGTGAAAAGTTGACGACTAGTCCAAATATAAATAAAAAAAGTTACCCTTGGTAAGGGTTTTAGTCGTTATTTGCTAGAGAAAAACTGACGAACAACTCCTAAACCAAAAAAAATAGTCTGACATAGTCGTCGGTTACCAACGGAAAAATCGATGTCTATATACATATTGATTTTTTTTTGATCAAGTGTTAGGACAATAGTGTTGGTATGCATGTCCTGAGAGCCAATCATGGGATGATTGGTGGGATACATTAAGATTGATTTGATAAAGATCAAAGGTAAGCTTCCAATTCTTTCTGGTTCAGTCATATGAGATAATGATAGAACATATTGAATGTCTAGAGAATGACAGTACTCAGTGACGTATGCTTTCAGGTTTAGGACCTGAACGATGAGATCATACAGATGCTAAGATTTTTTACATTCTTATTATGTCCCTAGTTGGATGTCATTGTGGAAGGTAGATAGACAACAATGACACACAAGACTAGATTGTGGTGTTGGTTGATGAGAGAATCTCATTAGTCATGATATGGAAATATCAAACCAAACACATAGGTACCTGTTAGAGAACAAGTTTACCGGACAGACCCACCGTGAGTTTGACACATGGAACCATGACATGGTAGTCACATTCAGTTCTCACAGTGATGGTGGTGAGTGTGATTCTTTGACTTGAAATTACTACACTCAACACATGTCGTTGGGTACACTTTGACATAATCAAACGCAGTTCTGAAACATGGATTGTTATAAAGGTGATGATTGGGTGACTTTGATATATGGGGCTTTTGAGGGGTGAGTGATAGATACACTACTACAGAAAATGCTTTTTACAACGGGAAAAACACAACAGTTCTGTTGGTTGTGTTGTAGTTAGCATATCTTTTACAACAAGTCTATTTGTGTGTTGTGAATTATATATTTTATACAACACAAGTTATATACAACGGGCCAAACTCATTGTAGTATATGTGATACTACAGCAGGTGCTAAATTGTTGTAATAGACTGTAATATCACAACATACTCAAACCCGTTGTAAAAGACCATAATTACACAACATGCTCTAACCCGTTGTAATAGTCACGTATGCTAACTTGTTGTAATAGATCATCATTACACAACATACTCTAAACCGTTGTAAAAGATCATAATTACACAACATGCTCTAACCCGTTGTAATAGTCATGTATGTTAACCCGTTGTAATAGACCATCATTACACAACATACTCTAACCCGTTGTAAAAGATCATAATTATACAACATGCTCTACCTGTTGTAATAGTCACATATGTTAACCCGTTGTAATAGACCATCATTACACAACATACTATAACCCATTGTAGTATACTATAATTACACAACAAGCTTTCACCTATTGTAATTGTTACCCGTTGTAATATACCACAATCACACAATAGGTTTGCACGTCATTTGTTGTATATGTACAACAAAGAATATATGTGTTACATAAAATGAAACTGGTTCAACGGTTTGAGATGTTCCTTACTTTCAAGTGGTCTCAAATTCGAAACCTTGTGTCTAGATGTATTTTCCTTTTGTCTCAACATGTTATATACAACACTCCTATTACAACAGGTGTGTTCAATGAACTACAACATGTATTAACTGTTGTATAAAATACATATATTACAACATGCACAACACCTGTTGTATAAAGAACCCCCCCATAAGACCACACGATCTAATATAACAGTTGACACCCATTGTAAAATGGAAAAATGAACTGTTGTAAAAACCATTTTTTGTAGTAGTGATATGGGATTTGTCCCTCCTGAGGGAGTTTAATATCCATGGCCACTTGATGAATAGGATTGAGATAGGCATGCGCACACATGTGTGAATCATTATGTGATATTGATGTCTTACATATCTCCTCCAATCTACTCTGAGATCAAGAAAGTGAATGAATGTTGACAGGATGATTGTTCCATGCCTTGAGTTCATTCGGGATATCAGTGACAAAGGAATTATACATTTGTTGTAACACCATTCATGGATTGTAGGATTGAAAGTTGTTCTCCAACTTTCTATTTCACTTGGGTAGCACTGATGTGTGACTAGGCACCGCTCTTTGCTTGTGAAGTCATAAGTGTTATGGACTTTCACTGCCAACGTGAAATGGACCTACAGGGTCACACACATAGGATTTAACCTGGAAGAGGAGTTTATCCACAAATGATGTTTAGATTGATTACTAAAGGAGTTTAGTGTTCAATTAAACACTTAATTGATGGATAGCTCAATATCATAGTGTTCAAGGTGTTGGACTGATTGATTAGAGTATCAGATTGATTGAAACTGCAATTGACTGATTTTGCATAGTCTGCTGCTCCAACCGATCGACTCATATGATGAACCGATCGGTTC
Source organism: Alisma plantago-aquatica (assembly GCA_963693085.1). Lineage (NCBI taxonomy): Eukaryota > Viridiplantae > Streptophyta > Magnoliopsida > Alismatales > Alismataceae > Alisma > Alisma plantago-aquatica. The sequence goes on along the minus strand of OY856414.1, from coordinate 94,381,331 downwards.
AGGTTGGTGAACCGATCGACCCATGTGATGAACCGATCATCTCAAGATAGGCTAACATGACTGGTTCAAGGGTTGAACCGATCGGCTCAACTGACCAACCGAGATTGTTTTGAAAATTAGAAGACCATTTTGCAAATACAATTTGTTTATGTTACAACCCCAATTTTCGGGTGCATTTGGTGAGAAATGTAATTTCTCATAATAAAGATAAATGAACAAATAATGATGTCTTTTGATTGAATGCATAAATTTCATTTAAAATAGCCTTGTTGTCTTGTTTGTGGGCTTTATTATCTATTGGGCCCAATAACAAGGAAAAGACAAAAGAAACTCCATTATTAATAAGAAATAGAGAAAAGAAAAATGTAGAAACCTCTAGAAGGAAATAGAGTGTAATACAAAGGTGGATTTCGTGCCTCTTGGGTTCCTTGGGTCCCAAGGAGTCCAAAGTTGCATAGAAAATGCAACAAGAAAGGAAAAGAGCAATTAAGTATTTCGTTATGAAGAAAGATATTGAAAATAATGGTAAAATGTGGAAAATAAGCGGAAAGGAGTTTGATTGAGTTATCCTTGGTGGAATTTGTATCCCAAGGATTCCTAATGTTAGAAGGAACTCCGATAAGGAAAATAGAAGAGAGATAAAGAGAAATCATTAAAAAGAATAAGGAAATAAGTGAGATAATAAGAAAATGGATAAAAGATAAATAAAAGGCTAAGGGATATTCCCAAGATGGGATTTCAAGCCATTAAGGTTCCTTGAGGTACAAGGAACTCAGAATAATAATTTAAAGGCAAAGGAAAGAGAAAATAGATGAGAAATATACATAATTGAGTAATAACTTGCAACTAAATAAAGGGATCCGATTTCTTTAGATAATGGGTCCAAATTCGGCATAATGAAAGTTTAAGTTATTACTAAGCTTCCCTTAAAATTTGTGATCAAACGTATAAGTAGGTTGAGAGATACGATTTTTGGAAGTTTTCCTAATGTGTAGAGGAAAATATTAATGTCACGTTTTATCTAGGTTTAAATCCCAATTTTCGGTTTAAGAGCGACCATGGATCGGTGATCCTACGGCTGGGAGTGAATCCCAGTCTCGTGGGGACCTGCATGCGCAGAGTCGACCTGTGAGATCTTTGTTTGATGATTTTCTCGAAAAGGAAAGGGAATTATGGAGCGAGAAGAGATCCTTTAGCTTCAGGAGGCTATTCTAAAGCTATCCAACCCATTTTGTGTGGAGGTTCGTTGTCGAGAGTAGAAGTCCCCAAATTGCAGGACTACTCCGATGACCCTATATATAGGGGAGGACGAGAGGGGGTACCGACATACTTTCTCGCTACCCTAAGCTCTACGGAGGACCGAGAGGAGTGTTTTCAAGCCCTCAACTCAATATTCTACCTCGACCTTCACCTCCAACCAAGAGCTGCTTCTCGCCGAAGAGGGAGCTTCTCCGTCCCATCGACTCGAGCCACTTCTACAGAATCCGAGGGCACCGTTGAGTTTGGAGAGGACCAGAGGAGGTGTGGCAGAATCCACGGTGGTTGGGGACACCAGATGCTCGGAGTCAACCCTGAGGTTGACCACGGGCAGGCACGAGTTCGCGAACAGGAGACGGACTCACAAGGAAGAAGAAGGGAAAGGGCGAAAAGACCTTGTTTCCCTCGACGTCTGTGAAGGAAGGTAAGGGCAGACTTGTCCTTTGCTTTCTTTTGATTGCAAAGATAGGCACACGTGATCCTGGTCGCTGGATCCTAAGTGGACCAGTGGACCATGGATCAAACGCTCCTTGTTTTTCTGAAAATGGCAAATAGATCAAATAAAAGGGTTTTTCTTAATAAAATCATATCTTGAGCTAGAAAACTCAGATGATGGAAGTTAATACATGAAAAATGATCAAAAAAATACGAGGGATACATTAAAAATAGTCTGGGAACCTAAATCAGTATCTTTTTGCAAAAGTATTTAATTTGGATAGAAAAGGTATTAATTTGTGGTTAGAAACCCTAATTGTTGATAAAATATATATTTAATCTTGCAATTAGGTTAATTCAAGCATGGTTAACTTGTTTAATAATAAAGTTAGGTTTTAACCTATTTTGATGATGGAATTGAAAAGTTTAGGGTTTTAAACCTAATGAAAGGATTAATATGTTTAGAAACCCTAAACAAGAGAAAAAGAAAAGAAAAGTACTTCTAATATGAAATTAGGGTTTCCCATTACTAAAAGATGAAATTAGAATCTTTTGTGAAAGAAAGATGAAATAATTAGGGTTTGCAAGTGATTTGGTAAAATTAGGGTTTAAAGTAATAAAACTAAAGTGGAACCCTAATTATGCTCAAAACCCTAAAAAGGACAAATAACCCTAATAAACTAGGATAAATAGATCATGACGACATGATTAATGATAGAAAAATTGGATGCCTTTTCAAGATCAAACTGTGTGTACTTGCTTGATTTCTTGATTGGTTGAGTTATTTCTGCATTCAAGTCTGCTTAACAGGTATGTGGTTACGCTTATGATTACCCCGCATTAGTTTTCCGAGGATTTTATCGATGTTTACATCGTGGCTTGAATTAATTGTTGGATGAATTTAATTCATGCAAATTATAATGTGAATATGACTATCACATAAGAGATGTGCCTACTAGCTCAGATCCTAGTCCCCTCTGTAGCTTAATGGGTTGACCTAATACATGGCTACTAATGGGGTAGGCCCATCAGGTCATTACATGACTTAGTATATGGCTACCAATGGGGTAGGTCCAACAAGTCACTTTGAGTCAGAGATTGGACTACCTATGGGTAATGGCATGGGACTCAACCCTAGATATTGATCTACCTACTAGGTAGGATCATGCGGGGTTTAATAAGGATCTACCTAGAGAGAGGTAGTATCTCAGTCCACTGTAGGGATAATACAGAGATAGGGGATAGGAAAGGATTGAGTAGTATGGTTTAAAACGTAATCTTGGCTGTTAAATGATAATTGGCTAATTACTTTGTTATTATAGTTGCACGATTATTGTTTCCCCACATACCAGCTTCTTGTTGACCGACGTTTTGTTTGTTGGCGTTTTAGGTACAAATGAAAAGAACAAACAATAAAGTGGCATATGTGAAATTAAATGAGGATTAACGTGCACAGGAGGATTAGTTAGATTAGTATCTTCATGGATAGAAGTTTAGAAATCCCAGTTTTTAAAAGGTATGCAAAGTTTTTATTTTTACCATATTTCAGTATAGTTGGTAGAATTTAATAATTGTTATTGATTATTTGTCGAACCTTTGATCCGGTTTATTGGGTAACGACTCTGATCTCTTGGTCTCCTTTAAGTGGGGGTTACCGGGAGTTGGGGTCGTTACAATTGGTATTAGAGCATAGGTTCCTCACTTAATCTTTAATAATTATTAAATTTTACAAAATTCCATAGAACCAAGGGAATTATTAGAGGATTGTCAAAAAGATTAAGGTGTCTAGAAAAGGATCACGTCTGGGGGCTGACAATATTTTCCTCTGCACCGCTAGTCAGAATACGAGGAGTCCCGGATTGTGTGATTTCCTGGCCGATGTCTTAGGATATGACTCGAAATAAGATACCTTTAGGACTCTCTCATCTCGTTCATCCCTTCTCAACTCAAATTCTGTTAAGGACCTTAAGGATTAGGGTTTCCTCTCTTCTCCTCACCCTCTTGAGGTATGGGTAAGGTTAATAAGGTCTAAGGAATCCTCCACCAAATTAATGAAAAGCATGTAAATAAGATGTCATGGACATAAGCTTAATAGGTTAAGCGCAAACTAAAGAATAGATACATGCTTAGGTCATATGACACGAGTTGTCATTGCTCTTAGAAGAAACCTGAGGATAGACCTCTTTGTCAAGAGGATGAGTAGAGAGAGTTAGTCTTGGAAGTAGAGACCTAGCACATCCTTTGAGGATGATGTTAACCCTGACCCTAAGTGAAGGTTAGAGAGAAAGATGGCATGATGAGTTAGATGTCATGGTTGAGCGAGTGTTTGGTTGGGCATGCCTTTGGAATGCCATAAGAGGTTAGATGACCTAGTACCTTTGGCGACCCAACCCTGGAGAGGGTCGTGCATGTTAGAGTGAAGGATAGCTCCTTCATGGATGAGGTTAGAGGAGAACCTATAGATACCCTATGGGCTTAGGCAAGTAGGGTATAGATTGCACCCAGAGTGCATCAGTAGTACGAGAAGTAAGTTAAAACTGAGGCCAGAAGGATAGGATGGATGGCTTATGAGATAAGCATAAGGGGCTATGGATAATCATGAGCAAACATAAGCTTGAGTATAGGCTTCACCCACGTAGAGGTATGCCTATGAGCTTGATCCGTCATGGAGAGAAGACCTCTAGTAGTATGGCTGGATGTGGAGTTAGCTCTAGAGAAAGAAGGACCCCAGCATGGAGGATGGAAGCCTAAAACCCCGAGATATGAGGAACAGTGGGGAGTTGAGGATGATGCGATGTAAGTGGATGATAGTGGTTGCCTTATGCTTGACACCTGGAGGCTGGTGATATCTCGGTTTTCTTTAGAGAAACCAAACCCTAGAGAGAGGATGATGCTTGTAGTACGTATGTGCCTATGGTATAAGTGTTTACCTGTTGAGATCAGTCAAAGAGTTCCTTAGACCCTGAGGAGGTTTAAGTAACCAGTTGTAAGGCTTTATACCTAGTTGGTTGTCCTTAAGGAGGACTCAACTCTGAGGTGTTGCTCATATAAAAGGATCATGGGAGTACATGACATACCTTGGACATTCTTGATTCGTGGCTAAGACATTGAGCATGCAGTTGGACACCCAAAGGAGAACTTAGGGTTCCTAGGCCTAAGAAGGGAAGTAGTGCACCTGATGCTCTTGATGAGATTTGAGTCTCTATAGATCCGAGCATGGTACTCCTCATGGTTAGAGGAAAGATAAACCCCTTAAGTTTAAGGTATGTTTGATGAACCCCTCACAACAAAGTTGATGACATGGAAAGGCATGATTTGGATCCAGTATTGAGGAAACAAAAACAAGTGTGACCTAGCTTGGTCTAGTAGGTGGTCTGCTTGTGCCTTAGTAGCTTTCTGGGGTTAAGCATGCTCATGTGCATGAAAACCCTGAGGACGGTTGTGACCTTGTTGTCAAGAGTTGTAGTTTCCTCCCATCCTGGGAGAGGGACCCTTTTGTAGGGTATATACCAGTTCTATTGGTTTTGAGGTAACCTAAAGAGGTCTAATAGGATCTTGAGAAGCTAAGTGAAGAGTACATGGTAAGAGAATGAACCTATAGACCCATAGATAAACATCTCTAAGTGCTTGTGGAGGTGTTACCATGGAGGTAACCAGTATGGGGCCTGACAAGGGTAGGCAGGTCGCCATGACCCCTGTGAAAGGATGAAAGTCAGCCCATGAATACAGAGAGAGAGATGATGAAGGCTTGGGTAAGGTTCTAAGTTGGACATGTACTGTAATAGAATCCTAAGTCTATCCTAGGGTTAGGTGGGGATAAGACTGATGTAAGTGGTAGTTACCTAGTTCCCTAGTTGCACATGACCATAGGGTCGGGAGGTAACACCTATCATTGTCTGAGGGCCATGGGTTAGGAGATTGATCACCTTCATGAATTCATGGGACCCAAAGGGCAGATGAGTAGGGCACTCTCTGGATGCATGATGGAAGAGGGACTACCCCAAAAGTGCTGGCACCCTACAGACCTAGAGGAGATGACAAAGGATTGTGTGGTGACCAAAGTGGGTTCGAGATCAGTTTTTCATGGAAGTAACTTTGATATCAGGATGATTGTGATGTAGAGACATGTGTGGCACATTTCAACTCAGATTTAAAGGTGTACTGGAAAGGTGGGATTTACCATCTCTACTCTTGGAATAGGAAGAACTTTGTGTTTGGACGGCCGCCAAATGCTTATTTCCTCTTGTTATGGGAGGGAGAGATGGTACAGTACGCATGCCATACGCCAAGGATAAAAGATGATGCAAGTTGGAACGTTGCTACAAGGTATGAGGACAGAGATGATAACATACCTTGGTGGAGTGAATGATACATGGATGGTTTGCAAACAATAAAAGGAATAAGGTAGTCATCTTATAAGGATGTTTTTTTTATAGCATGAGCTATGTGGAATTTGCAAGTGATGCAAGGTAGAGTTTGATCACCAAGAAGATGATCTCAAAGTCTGCTCAATGAAGATAGACTTAGAGTTCGAGTTTGAGATGAAAAATGAAATACATGGAAGTGTATGTCTCCAATGTTACCTAATACCTAAGGATGTGAAGTGGTAATGGATGCTCTGGTTGAGATATATCTGACTAGTTTGGCAAGAGGCTAGAAGAGGGTGTTAGGTTAACCCTCAATTGGAAAAGAGATATGTTTGGGCTAACACTCAGTTATAACGAGATCTGTTGAACAATTTAGTAGTTGTTTGGTTAGCCAGCCTAGTCCTTGATATAACGAATGGATGGTGATAGAACTTCCAATACACTTCTTTGGATAGGAAGGTAATAAAACCTCGATGAGAGTGGTTTAGGGTTTCTGAGGAATCGATCTTGAGGAATCATGACATACAAGAAATCATGATTTTAAGATCACCATACACCATGGTACTACTGAGATAATGAGTGGTAGCAGTACTATGGATGCTGGAGATGAGGCTGCATGTGGTATGTTGCATGCAAGCCAAGAGGTAAAGGACGAACACCAGTAACCCAGTGTATAGATATAGAGGATAAAAGAGTCCCTGAGAGGGAATGGGAGTTCATCACTATGGATGATGTGGAAAGTCTCCCCTTGACCAAGGAAAGTCATGATGCAATATGGGTTATGGTAGATCGCCTTACCTAGATGACATGAGCAAGAAAGAGTACTGTTAAGGGACAGATCGAGTTGAAATACGTGAGAGAGAGATGGTTCAACTACACCATGATGTGAGCTCAAAAGTTTGTGAGTATAACCTGAAGGCTCACTTCCATAAGGTGGAAGTGGATACATGAAGAACTCAATGTCAATACAGTTTATCACCCCATACTAATGATCAGTATGATCCAGACTAGAGGGTCTGATGAGAGTATGTGTGCTCATTCAGGGTGATACATAGAGACAGTTCTTAAGATCTTATGTTAACCATCACAACCTTTATCGGGATGCAATAAGTTCTATAAGGAGGTTGTTTCGGTCACCACTTCATTACGATGATGTTGGTGAAGGAGGCCTCGCGAAGGCCAGAAAATAACCATAGTGTGTGCAGATGCAGTCGCTTTGATCGTGAAATGGTTGAGAGAGAGAGAGCCCAGAGGCGACATGAGTCATGAGCTGATGCAAAGCAGACTGACATGTTGTTCACTGTGGGAGAGTATGTGATGTGAAAATCCAACCCCTCTAAGCTATAGCTGAGAAAACTGAGTCCCCGATATATGGGTCAATTTGAGATGGGTTGGTGGAGATGGTTGTGTTTAGCCTTACCCCTCAGGATAACATGATGTATAATGTGTTACATGAGTCCGATCTAGAGCACTATGTGAGGTACCCAAGCCATGTGTTGAGCCCTGAACCTATTCAACTTTTTGAGAAGCTGAAAAGTCCTGAGTCACCTATGAGGGTACAATATACCAAGGTAAGAAAGAACTCAGATGGAAGAATATGAGGTGATGAAGGTTCTTGAGAAGCATCATGGAAAGGGTGAAGCCACATGGGAGCCCTAATGGACATAAGAAAGGTTTATACTGTTTGTTTGTGTGCCTGGTGGAATTTTGAGGACAAAATTCTTATAAGAGGGGAAGGATGTTACAACCCCAATTTTTGGGTGCATTTGGTGAGAAATGTAATTTCTCATAATAAAGATAAATGAACAAATAATGATGTCTTTTGATTGAATGCATGAATTTTGTTTAAAATATCCTTGTTGTTTTATTTGTGGGCTTTATTGGCTATTGGGTCCAATAACAAGGAAAAGACAAAAGAAACTCCATTATTAATAAGAAATAGAGAAAAGAAAAATGTAGAAACCTCTAGAAGGCAATAGAGTGTAATCCAAAGGTGGATTTCGTGCCTCTTGGGTTCCTTGGGTCCCAAGGAGTCCAAAGTTGCATAGAAAATGCAACAAGAAAGGAAAAGAGCAATTAAGTATTTCATTATGAAGAAAGATATTGAAAACAATGGTAAAATGTGGAAAATAAGTGGAATGGAGTTTAATTGAGTTATCCTTGGTGGAATTTTGTATCCCAAGGATTCCTAATGTTAAAAGGAACTCCCATAAGGAAAATAGAATAGAGATAAAGAGAAATCATTAAAAAGAATAAGGAAATAAGTGAGATAATAAGAAAATGGATAAAAGATAAATAAAAGGCTAAGGGATATTCCCAAGATGGGATTTCGAGCCATTAAGGTTCCTTGAGGTACAAGGAACTTAGAATAATGATTTAAAGGCAAAGGAAAGAGAAAATAGATGAGAAATATGCATAATTGAGTAATAACTTGAAACTAAAGAAAGGGATCCTATTTCTTTAGATAATTGGTCCAAATTTGGCATAATGAAAGTTTAAGTTATTAATAAGATTCCCTCAAAATTTGGGATCAAACGTATAAGCAAGTTGAGAGATATGATTTTTGGAAGTTTTCCTAATGTGTAGATTAAAATATTAATGTCACGTTTTATCTGGGTGTAAATCCCGATTTTCGGGTTAAGAGCGACTGTGAATCGGTGATCCTATGGATGGGAGTGAATCCCAGTCTCATGGGGACCTGCTTGCATAGAGTCCACCTGTGAGATCTTTGTTTGATGATTTTCTCGAAAAGGAAAGGGAATCATGGAGCGTGAAGAGATCCTTTAGCTTCGGGAGGCTATTCCGAAGCTATCCAACCCGTTTTGTGTGGATCCCCTAATTGCAGGACTAATCTGATGACCCTATATATAGGGGAGGATGAGAGGGGGTACCGGTGTACTTTCTCGCTACCCTAAGCTCTGCGGTGGACCGAGAGGAGTGTTTTCAAGCCCTCAATTCAATCTTCTACCTCGACCTTCACCTCCAACCAAGAGCTGCTTCTCGCCGAAGAGGGAGCTTCTCCATCCCATCGACTCGAGCCACTTCTGGAGAATCTGAGGGCACCATTGAGTTCAGAGAGGACCAGAGGAGGTGTGGTGGAATCCACGGTGGCTGGGGATGCCAGATGCTCAGAGTCAACCCTGAGGTTGACCACGGGCAGGCACCAGTTCACGAACAAGAGACAGACTCGCGAGGAAGAAGAAGGGAAAGGGGGAAAAGACCTTGTTGCCCCCGATGTCTGTGAAGGAAGGTAAGGGCAGACTTGTCCTTTGCTTTCTTTTGATTGCAAAGATAGGCACGCACGATCCTGGTCGCTGGTTCCTAAGTGGACCAGTGGACCATGGATCAAACGCTCCTTGTTTTTCTGAAAATAGCAAATAGATCAAATAAAAGGATTTTTCTTAATAAAATCATATCTTGAGCTAGAAAACTTAGATGAGGGAAGTTAATACATGAAAAATGATCATAAAAATACGAGGGATACATTAAAAATAGTTTGGGAACCTAAATCGGTATCTTTTTGCAAATAATTTGGATAGAAAAGGTATTAATTTGTGGTTAGAAACCATAATTGTTGATAAAAGATATATTTAATCTACCAATTAGGTTAATTCAAGCATGGTTAACTTGTTTAATAATAAAGTTAGGTTTTAACCTGTTTTGATGATGTAATTACAAAGCTTAGGGTTTTAAACCTAATGAAAGGATTAATATGTTTAGAAACCCTAAACAAGAGAAAAAGAAAAGAAAAGTACTTCTAATATGAAATTAGGGTTTCCTGTTACTAAAAGATGAAATTAGAATCTTTTGTGAAGGAAAGATGAAATAATTAGGGTTTGCAAGTGATTTGGTAAAATTAGGGTTTAAAGTAATAAAACTAAAGTGGAACCCTAATTATGCTCAAAACCCTAAAAAGGACAAATAACCCTAGGAAATAACTAGGATAAATAGATCATGATGACATGATTAATGATAGAAAAATTGGATGCTTTTTTAGGATCAACCTGTGTGTACTTGCTTGATTTCTTGATTGGTTGAGTTATTTCTGCATTCAAGTCTTCTTAACAGATATGTGGTTATGCTTATGATTATCCCGCATTAGTTTTCCTAGGATTTTATCGATGTTTACATCATGGCTTGAATTAATTGTTGGATGAATTTAATTCATGCAAATTATAATGTGAATATGACTATCACATAAGAGATGTGCCTACTAGCTCAGATCCTAGTCCCCTCTGTAGCTTAATGGGTTGACCTAGTACATGGCTACCAATGGGGTAGGCCCATCAGGTCATTAGATGACTTTGTATATGGCTACCAATGGGGTAGGTCCAGCAAGTCACTTTGAGTCAGAGATTGGACTACCTATGGGTAGTGCCATGCAACTCAACCCTAGATATTGATCTACCTGTTAGGTAGAATCATGCAGGGTTTAATAAGGATATACCTAGAGAGAGGTAGTATCTCAGTCCACTACAGGGACAACACAGAGATAGGGGATATGAAAGGATTGAGTAGTATGGTTTAAAACGTAATCTTGGCTGTTAAATGATAATTGGCTGATTACTTTGTTATTATAGTTGCACGATTATTGTTTCCCCACATACCAGCTTCTTGCTAACCGACATTTTGTTTGTCGGCGTTTCAGGTACAAATGAAAAGAACAAACAGTAAAGTGGCATATGTGGAATTAAATGAGGATTAACATGCACAGGAGGATTAGTTAGATTAGTATCTTCATGGATAGAGGTTTAGAAATCCCAGTTTTTAAAAGGTATGCAAATTTTTTATTTTTACCATATTTCAGTATAGTTGGTAGAACTTAATAACTATTATTGAAAATTTGTCAAACCTTTGATCCACTTTATTGGGTTAACGACTCTGATCTCTTGGTCTCCTTTAAGTGGGGGTTACCGGGAGTCGGGGTCGTTACAGTTTCACTTATACAAATTCGATTTCGACAAGGATTAATATTTGATTAATCGAAAACAGATACGAAAGTCAATTTGAGTTGGACCAGGATCACGAACCGATCGACTCAGAAGTGAACCGATCGGCTCAGATGCCCCAACCGATCGGTTGAGGTGTGAACTGATTGGCTCAACTCCCCAACTGACCGTTTCTTGTATGAAACAATCGGTTCGGGTAGTGCAGTTGGTTGTTTTGTGGAAAATCTCGAACCCTTCTACTCCTGCTTTAATCCCACATTGCCCGGGATAGAGAACCCTGTCCCATGACCATCCTATATATAGGGTTATTGGGGGCTTCTCAGGAACAACAATTCAGTACACCAGTTGCTCTGCAAAGTTGTCATTCTCTCTGGTTTTGGTAATTGAGAAAGCCCGAGCAAATGCTACCCGATAAGGGAGGCACAACAAGGGAAAGACAACTAAAGAAAAGTGATTGGTGGTAGGAGAGTGAGTCAGTGACTAGTACACCAATAGGAGGGTGTGACTCCTTCCGATTGCTTGTAGGACAAGGAGATCGGAGTTCCAGGTGGTCCGTGTGGACTACTTTAGAGGCAGGAGACTTCTGCCGCTCGGAGGATAGTTGTCAATCCGGACAGTCCCAGTGAGACCAGGAGGTGCCGGTCCTGGTGAGACCAGGAGCTGCACAGACACCATCCAAGACCGGAGGTGAAGACCGTGCAAGCCGCGAGGTAACGTCGAAGAGCAAGCCTCGGGACAAGGTACGCCTCTACAAACCATCCTTTCATATTGTATAGACGTTGACACATTTCCTTTGTTCTGGGTTTGGGGAGAATAAATTTTTTGTTTCCGCTGCCTTCTCTGTCTCCCCTAAAACTCAACAGTGGTATCAGAGCCACGTCAATTGCTCTATACTTTAGGATTATCGATGTGATCGATTTTTGTTTCTTGCCCTTATTTGTTGCATACGATGCGAATAAAATTGGCTTTATGCATGTCCAATCCTAAATCCACAAATCCCAATATACATATATGATATATGTAATATGAATGCACTAGATACGCGTCGCCCTTAAACGAGTTTTTGTGGTGGATGTATAGCGTGGTAATGGCCAATAAACCCTATGTTTGTGTGCTTGGTTGAATGTGGTTGCTTGCATCTCAGTTTGCACACTGATTCCCTACCTCCCTATTGCTGATGTAACTCGAGATAACTCGAGATTTCTTTCCTACCTTTGCTCCCCCCGAATGTAACTCGGGGTTTCCCAATTTAAATGTAAAATAGGATAGATCTTTTATTTCCTGTTATGTTCAAGAACGGAGGACAATCTGATGATGATTGAGATGATCGGTTCAAGGCATGAACCGATCGGTTGGAGATCCAGACGATTAGCTCGAGGAGTGAGTCGAGCGGGTGGTGACCTGAGGAGATGCACGACGACCAAGCGAACCGATCGGTTGGGGGAGCCAATCGATAGGCTGGTGGCACCCACACGACCGACCAAGGTGAGCAGGTCATTCATGTGATGAGTTGATCAACTTGGACAGCTATAGCACTTCATCATGGACAGGCTGCATGTGATGTAGACCTAGATGACTGTGATTCCTCTTGGCTCGAGGAATCATATTAGGATGGCCATAATCATTGCTTTTATCGTTTCACATGTTTTCTGTGGGATATAGCATGTATATGATACATACTATATATTGTGGTGATTGGATATGTACATGTACCTATAAAAATCAAATCCCTCATTAAATATTAAAGTTTTATATGCCTTCCAAATGCGAAACATGTGAAAATCTTGATCGGCCAAGTGTGGGCACGCCCTAGCGTGGTGCACCGTCTATCTCGTGGAAGCGTGAAGGATGGATATGTGGGTCTGCCCTAGCAGGGTCCATATTCATCGTGTTGGCTTTGGGTCAGACTTAACAAGGTGACCTAGATAGGATCTAGCACCTTGAGGCATGTAGGTGATAATGTCAAGGAGTTGCATATGACATCTTTCAAGAGTTACATATGATGTAATTGGAAAAAGTTCCCTACCTAGAAGATCTAATTTGTGGGTGATAGCCCTAGCTGGTCCATGACTCAGAGGATTTTAGGATCTTGACCCACTAGAAGATTGTATGCTGCAATCTTCTGAATTCATAGTGAGGGCTATCAATTTGAACAAAAATAGTGGGAGAAATAATTAATTAAAGTCCTAATTATATCGTCAAATTTTCAAATCAATCAAATAAGTCAAAATTGAGTTTTGGACTAAATTGCATATATTTCCTTTTATAGTACAAATGACAACAAACAACAATCACTTTTCATTATGATCGATCCTTGAGAAGGACAAGCTGAATGGGACTAACTTCCACGATTGGTTTAGGACATTGAAAATTTTTCTCACTCAAGAGTGAAAGCTCTATGTCCTGGATACTCCAGTTCCAGAGGAACCTGCTCCTACCGCACCAAAGGCAGAATGGGATGCTTATAAGAAGCATTTTGATGATGCCATTGATGCAAAGTTCTTGATGTTGTGCTCCATGAACCATGAGTTGCAGAGACAACATCAGAACATGGGTGTCATTGAGATGATTCAGCATCTTAAGAACATGTATGAAGATCAAGCACGGTAAGAGAGATATGATATCTCCAGGGCACTGTTCAAGTGTGTCATGATAAAAGGAGATCCAGTTGGTCCTCACACACTCAAGATGATTGGGTATGTGGAGAACCTGACAAGACTGGGATTTCCTATGATCCAAGAGTTGGCTACTGACGTGATACTACAATCGTTGCTAGAATCCTACAGTCAGTTTGTGATGAACTACAACATGAACAACTTTGACAAGCCGTTGATAGAGTTGTTGGGCATGTTGAGGACAACTGAGACATAGATGAAGAAGGACAAGCCTAAGTCTGTGATGATGATCAGCAACAAGAAAGTAAGTCCAAGTGCTAGGGCAAGGGAAAGGCTAAGAGAGGTTATGATGCTAGCTAGGAGCCCAAGGCATCTTCAGCTCTCAAGGCCAAGGGAGGCGTGACCAAGAGAGGCAATTGCCACCATTGTCAAAAGCCAGGACATTGGAAAAGGAATTGTCCAATCTATCTGGAAGAACTAAAGAAGAAGGAGGCGACAGACGTCTCCACCTGAAGGTGTCATAAAATAAACTTGTAACACTTTTTGAGGTATATGATACTAAGATATAAAGCGTAAAGCACTCAATAAATGGGGCAAGTGTTGCCTCCATAGATAGGAGTACTTTACTTTATTTTCAGCCTTGAAGGCATGTAATAGAGTTATGAACTGCTATTTCATATTTTCCAATGGATAGAAACACATTATTTTTGCATATTATATGACAATGATAGCAATTAATAAAGTTGATGTTTCAATCTTTATGGCAATGCCTTGTTTATCTTGTGGTACTTAGTATGCATGAGATAAAATGATACCTGAAAGTTATTGATAACTCAAACAATCAAATTAGAATAAATCATGAGAAATTTATTTCTAGTTTCCATATAATGGATAAGCTAGATTCTTTTGGTTAGAGAACCAGTAAGAGACATGAATCTCTTAGACATGATTAATCAATCTTCACTAGTGGTAGTAGGAGAATGATTATCGTATTAGGTATAATACATGTGATGTATTTACATACCTATTGGAGTTAGTGCTAGTAATTCAAATGGTGTTTAGAGAAATACCAATATGAATATCTTAAAGTGTTCAATAATATCATAGATGAAGTAAGAATTTGGTAAACTGTTAATTCTTGATGAGATCAATGAATGAAATACTTGAACCAAATGTTTGAGATCCTTATGAGTGATTATGATAGTGTATCATAGTGAGCTCATGATGAAGGCATGGTGATGTATAAATTAACAATGAGTCATACTCTAAGGAGTTAGAGGATGATTATCAAATAACTAAGTTCTTATTAAATAAAGAATGCCCTACACTAATAAAAGACATTAAGAATCACAAGGAGTTGTGAGTTCTTATATCCTTGACAGAAACACCTCGATTATCTATATGATGAGTTGGTCATGTGATGAGTCAACTATCTAGATGAATATGAGGAACCAGATTTTGAGTTATGGTCTATGACCATTACATCCTAAATGACTTCCATGTGAACCATAAGGTATGAACTTGATGGTAGCACCCACTGGGATAAAATCCATAAGTGCACATGAGTCTTAAGCGTTAAGACACATGGATACCATTTTGAGAAGGATGATGCTTGTTGATTGAAATTTAATGACTAAGACATTTGGCATATGGATACTAAAACCACATTCCTATGAGGAATAAAATAAGGATGTGTACGTGACACAACCTATAAGGTTTATGAATCCATTAATGAAAATGAAGTCTATAAGTTATAATGAACTAATCAATGTGATTTATTAAGTACAAGCAACTAAGAGCTGGATCTTTACTTTGATGATATAGTCAAAGGGTTTGACTGATATGTCAAAGATAAAGAAGGGATCTGTGATTTAGTGGGAGTGTATTCACATTCCACATGTTGATGTGAAATGGAAATGTTCTAGAATGGAAATCCAAAAGTGGAAATTATCTTTTGGGAAGATAGAGACATTTCCTATGTGATAGGAATAGAGATATATACAGATAGTTCTCGAAAACCTCTTGACCTAAAAAGAGAGAGCATACATTGGCAATCTATACTGAAGGGTTCAGTAAGCATAGATTCAGTGGGAGAAAACTTGTCCATATTACATGGAGTTGATATCCCAAGGCCAAGTTTCCAATTCTTATGAAGAATGGGAACACTAAGAATAGATATGGATTTATCATGTATATAATCATCCCATCATCTTACATGTATGGACATGGCAAGAACAAAATGCATTTATCATCTTGTATGTAGGACATGACGATATGATATGCTTATCCTGATAACTTGTATGTGGGACATGATGAGTGGATGTCTGTCTAGTTCCAGTAAGGGTTACTGGAATACCATAAGAACTTGATAAGTACTTGAGAAGTACTATTTCTATGTAAATAAGGAAGGGTTCATTGTAAAGAGTTACACTGATGCGAACTTTCGAAAAGGATAGAGAATTAATCACAATATATATGGGATATATAAAAGTGAATGTTTGTTGATAAATGGAAATGTTCCAATAAAGTCGTTTAAAAAGAAATGTTGAGTATCTGTGTGTTAGAGAACAACAATGGATACTATATGGATCTGGAAGTTCATGAGATGAACTTATAACTATTTCGGTCATTGATGACAAGTTAGGAGCGCTTGGTCATGCAATGTGGCTAAAGGTTAGCAAAGGAATACTAGATCGCATATTACGACAACCCCATCTCATACGTGTGACGTACATCGAAGAGATGAGAGACATGCAGTTAATACCGACTTTGGCAAAGTGTTGCCATAACTCACTATGTTAGCACTAGAGTAAAGTAACATGTGGGACATGTTTGAAGATCACTATGAATATGATTCAATGGTGATTGGCTCATAGTGCAAGTGGGAGTCTGTTGGTATGTATGCCCTAAGAGCCAATCATGGGATGATTGGTGGGATACATTAAGATTGATTTGATAAAGATCAAAGGCAAGCTTCCAATTCTTTCTGGTTCAGTCATATGAGATAATGATAGAACATATTGATTGTCTAGAGAATGGCAGTACTCAATGACGTATGCTTTTAGGTTCAGGACCTGAACGATGAGATCATATAGATGCTAAGAGTTTGTACATTCTTGTTATGTCCCTAGTCGGATGTCATTGTGGAAGGTAGATAGACAAAAATGACACACAAGACTAGATTGTGGTGTTGGTTGATGACAGAGTCTCATTAGTCATGATATGGAGATATCAAACCAAACACATAGGTACTTGTTAGAGAACAAGTTTACCGGACAAATCCACTGTGAGTTTGACACATGGAACCATGACATGGTAGTTACAGTCAGTTCTCATAGTGATGGTGGTGAGTGTGATTCTTTGACCTGAAATCACTACACTAAACACATGTCGTTGGGTACACTTTGACATCATCAAACGCAGTCCTGAAACATGGGTTGTTATAAAGGTGATGATTGGGTGGCTTTGACACATGGGGCTTTTGAGGGTGAGTGATAGATATGGGATTTGTCCCTCCTGAGGGAGTTTGATATCCATGGCCACTTGATGAGTAGGATTGAGATAGGCGTGTGCACGCATGTGTGAATCAATATGTGATATTGATGTCATACATATCTCCTCCAATCTACTCTGAGATCAAGAAAGTGAATGAATGTTGACATGATGACTGTTCCATGCCTTAAGTTCATTTGGGATATCAGTGACAAAGGAATTATACATTCGATGTAACACCATTCACAGATTGTAGGATTGAAAGTTGTTCTCCAACTTTCTATTTCACTTGGGTAGCACTAATGTGCGACTAGGCACCGCTCTTTGCTTGTGAAGTCATAAGTGTTATGGACTTTCACTGCCAACGTGAAATGGACCTGTAGGGTCACACACATAGGATTTAACCTGGAAGAGGAGTTTATCCACAAATGATGTTTAGATTGATTAATAAAGGAGTTTCGTAGTTCAATTAAACACTCAATCGATTGATAGCTCAATATCATAGTGTTCAAGGTGTTGGACTGATTGATTAGAGTATCAGATTGATTGAAACTGCAATTGACTGATTTTGCATAGTCTGTTGTTCCAACCGATCGGCTCATATGATGAACCGATCGACTTAGGTTGGTGAACCGATCGGCTCTTGTGATGAACTGATCGACTCAAGACAGGATGAGATGACTAGTTCAAGGGTTGAACTGATCGGCTCAACTGACCAACCGAGATTGTTTGGAAAATCAGAAGACTATTTTGCAAATACAATTTGTTTCACTTGTACAAATTCAATTTGGACAAGGATTAATATTTGATTAATCAGAAACAAATATGAAAGTCAATTTGAGTTGGACCAGGATCACGAACCGATCGACTCAGAAGTGAACTGATCAGCTCAGATGCCCCAACCGATCGGTTGAGGTGTGAACCGATCGACTCAACTCCCCAACTGACAATTTCATGTATGAAACGATCGGTTCGGCTGGTGCAATTGGTTGTTTTGTGGAAAATCTTGAACCCTTCTACTCCTACTTTAATCCTACATTTCCCGGACTAGAGAACCCTGTCCCATGACCCTCCTATATATATAGGGGTATTGGGGGCTTCTCAGGAACAACAACTCAGTGCACTAGTTGTTTTGCAAAGTTGTCGTTCTCTCTGGTTTTGGTAACCGAGAGAGCCCGAGCAAGTGCTACCCGATAAGGGAGGCACAACAAGGAAAAGACAACTACAGAAAAGCGACTGGTGACTAGAGAGTGAGTCGGTGACTAGTACGCCGACTGGAGGGTGCGACTCCTTCCGATTCCTTGTGGGACAAGGATATCAGAGTTCCAGGTGGTCCGTGTGGACTACTTCAAAGGCGGGAGACTTCTATCACTCGAAAGATAGCTGTTAATCCTGACAGTCCTGGTGAGACCAGGAGGTGCCAGTCCCGGTGAGACCAAGAGCTGCACAGACACCATCCAAGATTGGAGGTGAAGACCGCACAAGTCGCGAGGTAACGTCACCGAGCAAGCCTCGGGACAAGGTACGCCTCTACAAACCATCCTTTCCTATTGTATAGACGTTGACGCGTTTCCTTTGTTCTAGGTTTGGGGAGAAGACAATTTTTGTTTCCGCTGCCTTCTCTGTCTCCCCTAAAACCCAACACATAGTTGTCGGTTGTCTAATAAAAACCAACGTCAAAGGAGCAAATTGGGGGGGGATATTTTCACGGGGACAAGGCACAAAACACCCAATCGATAGTATCTATTAAACAACTGACGCTATAGACTCATTCCCTTAAAAAAGTTTGTCTCATGAAGGGTGATTACTCGTCAGTTAGTTGACAGAGCCAATGACTAATGATGGGATAGATTTTCCATGGGGACATGGAACGAAACATGTGTCGTCAATTTTAGCAAATATTGAAGCCAGATTGAAAAATTTTGAGACAATTTTTTTCCTAGAAAATTGTATTTTGTGGGTAATTTTAGACGTCAGTTTCTTTGAAAAGAAACTGACATTAAAGTAAAATCGGTACCCCTATATTTTTTAAATTGACAAGACTTCACCTGTGGTGACCATTGTCTTAAATAACCGACATCATTGTTCTTTGGTGTTGATTTTTTTTATGTAACCGATGCCATCAAAGGTGACATTATATATAATTTCTGTACTAGTGAAATAAAGTCAATCAAATCTATTTCTTCAATTGGCAATTATGGAAGCACTCCTTCGGGTGGTTCGTTGGCCTTTTATTGAGACCTTTGGACCAAACCATTGGAAGGCCGTCCATAGGAAGTGGCCATTGGAAGGAACCGTGGTAAGAGGGACCTTCAGGAGCATCCTTCAGTTGGTGGCATTGGAAGACACCATAGGAAGACGGTATTGTAGTTGTTTTCCAAAGAAAAAGAATTGATGGAGCACTGATGTGTACTGTTGCAATAACGAGGGGATGAATTCTATCAAATTTGGGGGAATTTGGTCAAATTCATCAGTTGTAATTGATAGGATAGATGCCATATTCATTTTGATGCCTACACATCCCAAAATTAGCTAGTTGAGCAACTATATCTTCCAAAAAGATAAATTATAAAAATCTAAGTATCTGGAGATAATTTGGGCATATTAAGGCTACAATGACATAAAATTATAGATAAATGCTTAGCATAGATGCAAAATTTTGGGTGTTATCAACCACCCCAGCTTAAACTTTTCTTGTCCTCAAGAAAGAGTGTTCTTAAAGGACAAAAAAGTAACATCCAAATTAATCTTGGTGATTAATTCTAAGGTTTAGAAAAATAGTTCAAAATAGTAGATCTCCTGATCCATTTTTTTCATAACAAACCCCCACCATTTGAGAGAAACCTTGCTTAAGTAAGATCAAAAAGCATTCAGGCAAGTTTAAGATAATTCACTATAACCTATCAAACTCATGGGGGGCTTGAATCATAGAACTAGGCACTTAGGTGATGTCATTTAAGGATTAGGAGGGTGACGAGGGTAAGGGACTATCATCATGTATTCATATAGACCGATCATGAACAATGTGCCTCCTACTTATTTGGGTTCTAAGAGCAATAAAAGAAAAAGAATCTAGTGACTTTTGAGGATCTTGATCGGCGTCAGTATGCTTCATGTAACGAGCAACATTCCCAATACTCCAAGTTAGTTGGCCCACAGTAGTGATACAAACTCCTCGTATTGCACTCCAACCAACCCTACTTCTAGGATGACCTCATCATTCCCCTATGGATTCCTAAGAACTTTCTATTGAACTTTCATAGTGGAATTATCAGGCACGACATACTCATATTCATGTGCACAATCATACACCTGATGGGCACCATCCTTAACTCTCCTACAAGAGAAACAAACACTCATGTTTTTATTCATGCTGAGGCTGTTATTCTTTGTATTCTAATTTATAGGCATGGGAAAAATCTATCTTGATATTTTGGAAATTATGAGAAGCCAAAACTCTCTTTCTTATTTTTAGTTTAGATCTTTTTGACTCAATCTAATGTGAGGAGTCATGTAGAACGTCAAAGGAAAATACTCCCACTTGATTATAGCTCAAAAACTCAACATTTCCTACTTGATACCTCGTGAAGAAAAAAAATATAATTATGATTCAAGGATCCTTAGAGTAATGTTGGGGTTCATGAAAAATGTGGCTAGGAGTTTTGATCAAACTCTAGATTTTCCTAGTTGTTTCAAATCCTTGGTTTGTCATTCACAACATAGATCAAGGGAACAACATTTTAAACTATGAAAAATTTGCATAACCTTAGATTAATGGTCGTCTAACTTAAAGAAAGAGTCAATGAGTTAGTTGAAGCAAGTTGTCAAGCAATTAAGAGCATGGATAAGCATTGAACTATAGGTTTCACATCAGATAGCCTTAATTGCCAAGACTAAAAAATATACAACAATGTATCGTAAGTTGTAAAGCTAGGCCGAAAAACTAACTTTTTTTGAAAATTTATACTTAAATGCAGGAAGTAAACATGCATACACAAAAAATTAAGATATAGAAGGGTGAATAACTCTACCACCCCAATCTTAAAATTTTTGTTGTCCTTGAGCAAGACCTAAACTTAGGATAGTAGGGAAGGAATGTATGGATATATGAGATTTTTTTTATCAAAGTCCTAGAATAATGCATGTATGAAAGGATATATTTGCATAGCTAGAGGAAAGAAACTATCTAAGAGAACATGAAAAACATAATTTATTTAATCAGAAAGGAAAATAAAAGAGTAAGAGTAGGTGGGTGGTTGCCCTACAATATTGACAGTAGGATCCCAAATCCTAAGTTTTGGGACCAGTGTCACCTGTGTCTTATTGATGGGGTCTTCCATGTAGGAGTAGAATAGGCGGAGGTATGGGCCCATCCGAGTCTAGGGTTCATGAATTGTATCTGATGACACTGTGAATTCATCTCTGTGCTGGGATTGACTGAAATTGCACTAGAATGAATTCCTCAACAAAGCATCCTCAAGGTACCCTCTAAGGTGTGAATATGAATAGGTAGGCATTAGGATTTTGACACAGAATGAGATGGAGGGAAAAAGCTAAAAATTTAATAGAGAATTTTTCTCTTCTCTCTCCATCTTTGAGCTTGAGATTGGATGCTCATAGTGATCTTTGTTTCCAATCTGAGACACCCAATCATATTTTGAACAATAGGTACCCCTAGGTTAGTCTGTTTGCAGTTCTACCACCCCAATCTTATGATGTTCTATGGGGTCCATGGTATCTTCATGTTCTGTAGCCATGTAGTAGTGGATCGTCCATCTCGCTCCTTTAATGCCAATGACCCCTTGAAAAGGGATTGTGGCAAATGTCAGCTCATGCTTCTCTAATTTGTCATCATCACTATTTTCACCTCCCCAATTTGAGAAATAGTCACCATCATCCTCAATAAAGTTGTTCCAGACCATTGTAGGTAAGTTTCTTGAAACAAAGTGACAAGTCACAATCTGAGAGGTGTCACCTTGGTCTGGATCTAAAGTTGCATCAGGCTGCTCAAATTGAACCTCTAATTTTAAGGTTGTTTGGCTTCCCTAAGAAGTGTGGAAGCCATTTTCATAAAATCAAAATTGTGGATTTTGTGTTCCCTCCATTGGTTGCTCAGGTGAATCATCTAGATGAAATGAAGAGCTTCCCTAGATGGGTGAGTCTTAAAAAAAATCTCGATGAAACTAGTTGATAGCCTGAATATTATGATGAAACAATTCCTCATTAGGCCCAATGGAATGGTTTTGATGGCTCCACTAACACTGGGAAATGTGTGATAATTGAGTTGACCAGGTCCTGAAGTGTCTTATTATGTATAGAAGCCTCATTTTGAAGTTGCTGCATTTGAACTAAAATCTCTTCAAGGTTAGCCAATGCTTCTCTATATGGTTGTTGAAGCTTTGCTAACTCAAATAGATACACTTAGATAAATCCTTATTCAGCAGTTTGAAGCGTACTTCTGCTGCAATCCACAATTTTAATGGCTACTTGAAGCTGGTGATCTTGCCTTTCGAGAAGCTCTCAAAATGGATAAGCTTGGACATGAAGATGAGGTGCCAAGGATGACATAAGTGCATTGACACTTTCCCTCCCTACAACCATTAACATGACCAGTCTTAATCTCGAGGGGAAGTGGAGGTTGAAATTCGTTCATGGATTGTATTCATATGACAACAATTGGGGAGAATACAAATCAACTAATTGGAGTGCACATCTTTCAATTATTTGTCAATAGTCTGGAATGCAGGAAAATTCAAGTGGATAGCTTAACAATATGATATGCCTTGCAGAGGCTAGATCCATGGTTGTAGATCAAAAAATAAAGAAAGGAAGGAAAAAGTGTATCAATACGTATGGACAAGTATGTACAAAAAGAACGAAAGACTATGCATATATGCACAAGATTATGCTAACCTTCTAACCTCCTAAGTCAGATCTATTGCTCCAAATAGAGACTTTTAGAGGAAGTAGATGAAGAGAATAGGTAGAAGGAAGCCTCTAATTGGTTATGGTCGATTGAAATACGAATCCAAAAAGAGAAATTGTATTGGATTCAAATATGTATAACAAAAGTTTTGGTCATTTTAGTGATTGATTGTTCTAGATGGAAACACATTTCATTTCCTTCGGTCTGTGTGGCATCTATTCGTTCATCATCCTACATAGCCATTAGCCTATTTGACCATCAGGTTTTGATCATTGACTTGTATGGTCATTTATGTCATCGGAATATGTGGCCGTCGGGTTCCAGCTATTGGCAAGCATGGTTGTTGAGGTCTAATAGTCAGTTTGTGTGACCATTGAGGTTTGGTCATTGGCCTGAGTGGCAATCACGATCCGATCATAGGCATGTCTGGCCATCAGGGTCTAGTCATTAGCCTATGTAGACATCATGGCCTGGTTACAGGCCTGCATGGGGCATAGGTCTGATGAAAGTGCATACTAAAGCTAGTTTTGCACATGTTACTTAAATTACCATAGTTCTCTCATTTCAATAGTGATTTTTTTCATTTTTTGTATTAGATTCATGATTGAATTCTTCACGATCCTTAAATATTTATTTGAGAAAATTACAAAATGGTAATATGTTTATAATTATTATCTCAAATATATTTAGTTCTCTTCCTAAATACATGTCCTGGGTACTACTATATCAACTAGAACTTAGATCTAGTAGTATGTTGAAATCATGATTTAGACTTATCAAAATAAAAATTTAAGACAAAGTAAGGCAAAGATAGAAATATGGTAATAATAGTACTAATAAAAGCATAGCTAATACTAGGTTATCTTTAACCCTAATATAACTTGTAAAGAAATATGTGGGTTGTGACAAGATCTCGATAGGACAATCACAACATTGGATTGAGGAGTGTATCTTTGTGGTTATTTAATTTTTTAATGTGCCTTTAGGATAATGGGGTCATTTTGATGTGTTATATTTTTATCATTCATGCACTTTGGATAATTTCTAGGTCATGCCGTCAGCTCTGAGTGGGGTGTTGATTGCCAAAGGCAAGCAAGTTTTAAATAATTAATTGTCTCAACTTGTCAATCACTCGCAAGTACACGAGATCAATTGTAGTCGAGGTCAAACCATAGGGAGCTAGGCTAGCTAGGAACTTTTAGATTTCAACTATTTAGGTCAGTTGCAAATAAAAGGGTTGGTTTGGATCAATTTAATTCTAAAAATAAACAAAAGAAATGAAAACACAAATCACTTGAAGAGAGATTAAATTTAGGTTATGAGGATCTGGGATATGGGATTTCACCTCTACATCATAACTCGACAATAACTAAGCATTTTAAAAATATTAATTAATATGCTAAGGCAAGTTGATAATATTTAATACATCTCCTGATGATATGAGATAGTTCTACCCTCATATAGCATTCCCAAGCATATATCCAGATTCGAACTAAAAACTAAAACCTATAACCAATCCAAGTCATTCCCATGGTCAAAGATGCTGCCAAAATGATTATTCCTTACCTCCAAATATGTCTTCCTAGATATATTAAGAGGCATAAAACATGTAAACATGATGGCCAACCATGCATATAAGGAAATAAACACCATATTTTTTTTTGAAATAGAAGATCAACTAATATTATATATGAAATTCAAGTCACATTTTGTTTTGACGTGGGAAAATGGATCTTTAGGAGAGATGAACAGATAGAGATCTCCACCCAAGAGGTGGAGATCCATATCTAAAAATGCTCCTCACTTCAACAACCTTCTCTTTTCAGCTATGGGAAGCAAAGGAGAAGAGAATTCGGGCTAGGAATGGATTCTCTCCTGAGAAACCCTAGCTTTCTCCTCTAGATTACCTTTCCAAAGCTATGGCCTTGTCCTCAATCTCTAATTGCTCCAAATGACGTGTGGTCTATTTCTCAAGGAGTGGTAGTTCTTTTATATTTCTGAATAAACATTTAAAAATAAGAATTCTGCAAAAAATACATCCATTACGACATTTAAGTAAGTTAACATGGTATGTAAGGTTCATTTTTTGCTTCAAAAACTCCATTTGCAAGTGACATGGCTTGTGGATTGATCCACACGATGTAAGGGAACTTTGCTAAAAATTCCATTATTTTTGTGACAAGACGTAAGAGATCTTCACACGACGTAAGGGAACTTTGTTGAAAATTATGATGTCTAAGAGTCACACACCATGTGGGGTGGTCCACACGTCGTGTGGGGTGGTCCACATGCCATGAAAAAGACTGTTTGTTGAACAATGAACTCTAGAATTTGGGAAAACTTGGGAAGTGTCAAATAGGTTGGATTTTGGGTATTTGTCCTTCTTTTTGAGTAGAATGTAGAGCACCTGCAATCCAAATCATTTCAAGAGTAAAAACAACAAAAAAATAATCATTCTACCATGAACGGGAATGGAAATATGATCAAAATGAGTGAAATGTGAGACCAAAAATGGTTAAAAATTCGATATGAACCATTGCTTGTCCTCAAGCGAAAAGAATCGGACAAATGGCTAAAATGATATGTTGGGCACAAATTAGATCTTATTGAATGTGAGTTGATAGATCTCAAAATGGAAATTTTCATTATTTAGATATGTGACTGAACATGAAGTCAATTCTAACTCTCAGGATAACATTTTAAGTTCAAATAGATATTTAGTTTTCTTTGAAAATCAACTAGAGAGTAATTAGTAAAAATAATATACACGTTCAAAAATATATTGATTTGCCACAAAGCTCCCCGAAAATGAAAAATATCTATCAACCTACAATGTCATTCTTATTTCAACATTTCCCCCCCTTTTTTCTCATTATACGATACTCGGCTGCCAATATAGGCTTCACGCATGTGGAATACCATTTGGGGATTAATTTCCCTCTTCTAGACATGATCCCCAACCTCATTTGGGTTGGTGAAAATGTGGGTGACTTAGCCATCTTTTGTGGGGTTTGGATTTTTAATTGAAGATCATAGTTCCCCCATTTTGTGTGGTTTGGGATCTGCTTTGGAGCCATGCAATCCTACACTAGTTCACCCTTCATTATTTTAATCAAGGAGGAAGATTTTATTTTACAAGAATTTTCAAGTAGAGTAGTGAAAAATGTTGTATAATATTGGAAAAATCATGTTTATCATTACTGAAAGCGCTAAAGTTGAAAAATTCAAAACATTTGAATGATTACATGGTTTAAAATCAAGAGTGATAGAATTAGAAGTCATATTTAGCCAAATACCTAAATATGTAGATGAATAGCCAAAAATTTCAAAAAGTTTCAATTAGGATGATTCATGCCCAAATATTTCATCATATAGCCTTTATCTTTATGAAAGCAATTAGTTCAAGTAGTAGGGTGAATAGATCAAAAAATTTGATTCAATATTCATGCAATGTGTGAAAAGAAATACCAAACATGCAATAAACAACTAAATGACATAAGAAAATGACTGAAAGGAAATGATATGAAAATAAAGACTAAAACTACGAGCCGGTTGTGTAACATCCCACTCTTTGTATGCAAATTTTCAAAGTATTTTGTTCTTTGCATGCTATTTTCCTAATAGTATAATTGTTGAGGACCTAGATGCAAATTACCCATGTTTGTTTTGCAAATTCATTTTTTTATTGCTCTCTCATCCATGATTTATCTAAAGAAAATGTTTCTTTGTATATCTATGCTCTTTTGTTTAGAAAATTGAAATGAATGCACTTATTTTCTCTCTTTCATGATGATTAGTGGTTTACATGTAAAATTGCTTGCTGTATGACCTCCATCACATTAATTGAGGAGAAATAATATTTAGTGCATGTTTCCATACCTTGTAATTCTTATTTGAGAAATTAATAGCTTTATATGCACTAATCATGGTCATTTAAAATGTACATTATGATTTTTGCCATATTAGGCCTAAAACATGTACAAGCATCAAATCTAATTGAATGGAAATGTTCTAGACACTCTAATGCACCTATACTCAAAATTTGGGCTCATTTGGTCCATGTTTGGACCCTCTAAGCAATTAAAGGAGATTTGAATATAGATGGACCAAGATTTGAATATCATTTCATTAATGCAAGCACTTAGCCTATGGTTCATTTTATTTGTGTTGTCACGTGTTACCCTGGTCTTGCTCTTATTTTGTGGGTCATCAACACCATTCGATCAAGGATCAATGATTGATCCTTTGTCTTCTACTTCCGCTTGTTCTGCGATCGACAACCATTTTAACTGCTTTGAATGCTCGCCCTTGATCTCCTCCATTACTCGATGATTTGGCATCGTTTCTTCGCCAAAGAACGCGGCTCATCTCCACAATCCGAATGAGCCCCAGTTCTCCCCCTCTTTCTCTCTGTCGGGAAAACGCCCAATATAGGGCTCGCACCCCCCTTGCACAGACGACCTTCTAGCCTCCTTGTCTGCCACCTAAACAATTCGAGAGCATCACCGGCCCCCGAGCTGCACTCCTCCACCCTCAATTTCTCCTCCAGCTCCCTCAGCATCCCCGAACTACTCCTCCTCCTTATTTGATGACCGAAGCTTCTCCCCAACTCCTCTTACCAAATTGCTCTTATGGTAAGCATCCTCAGAACCTAAGATTCGGTTTTACTTTCTCAGTTTGCCTTGAAGTCACCCCAATCGACGGGTCCTATAGCAACCTGCAACCTCCTGTTTAACCTTGGTTTGGTTCCTCGCCACCGACCTTGTCCAGTGGTCCTCCGACCACAGAAATGCTTGCTTCGACTCCGACGTGCCTCAAGGAATGCTTTTAAGGCCTTGGCGGGTGATTTCTCACTAGATTCTGGTACCTAACCACCGCCCCTACTTCAAGTTTCCATTCTCTATTTCTCGCCCACGATGGCCTTCTGACTGTACTTGCTTCAGGTGACACTAACCACACCTCCGTTATGGCTCCGCATGATGCCCCAGATCATTTATGATTGTGAGTCGTCACTGACAGGTTGGGTTTGAGGTCTAGCTCCTTAGCGTTCGACCCCTGTCCTCAGCTCTAGCCATGACCAGGATAGGCTTTTGAGTTCCTATGCTCTCTCGACCTCGAGCTTAGGCTCGCTGCTTTCACCTTCTCATCACAAACTCGATCGAAGTGTTTCTACTCTCGGGTGGCAGCAAGCCAGGGTCCTTGCCCATGGTTGAGAAGCTCACCCATGGTGCTGGAGCCATGGCTCACGATGTGTGAGAGAGGAGCAATCCATGTCCTGAAATGACCTTGGTGCCATTGTCAGTGTAATTTGACGATTTATACCGCAAAGGATATTTTAGGGTTTTCACCTATCCTCCCTTCTTTGATCGCAAGTCCTCAGTGGCGAGCCTTCTCACTAGTTGGCCAAGTTGATTGGTCCAGCTCAGAATCTGGTCCACTGGTTTGGATTGAATTTTATCTACGTGGATTTTCTATGAATTTTCATTGGTCTATTCTTTGTATATTCGTAGTAAATCACTGGATGCTTGATAACACCAATTTTTGTGATATTTGAGACTATTTTTCTGTTATCAAAACTGCCATTTTTAGCTATTTTCCTCTCTTTTTGTATGCACTTCCGCAATAATTGGCCAAGCAATGCTATTAATCCTATATTTCCATCTTTTGCAGAGTTTCTCCTCATTTTGGTGCAATAAGGCCGTCCTGGCCCACTAAATAAGTCCAAGTCTGCACCGACCTTCCTGATGCCCGATACACGCCCTGCCCGGTAGGATGGAATGACACCATGACGCGCGACAAGGGGTGCCGCACAAGGACGAACTGACAGACGACACGCCTCTTACCCGACATGGAGCCATAGTTGCCACGACAACCCAAGTATGTCGGGCGACACAGCCAGCCACCGGCAGGCGCCGTTGCCCGTCGCGTGACCAACGATCGACATCCTGGCGCCGAGCGATACGAGTATCAGCCATCCACCGACCCGCAAATAAGGAGGACACGTGGCGCTTTAAGAACCATAAGTTCCCCCACTCACCGACTATAAATAAGAGCTACAGGAAGCCGAAATGATAGTTCGGGAAGTTCGGACAGTAGGGAACTTGAGCTATCTTCGAGGAGAATCGCGAGAGCAGATGTATCGTGCCCCAGTGCTCGTACCGGGCGACACTAGGTGAGCTGTTCCTCATCCTGAGAGGGAGGGGACTTGTTCACCTAGGACTGTACCAGGTGACACTAAGGGCCGATATCGGCTGATGTAGATACGCGACACGAGTGCCCGACACCCATGCCCGATAGTACAACGCGTAGCTCCATGCCCGACACGATATCGAACCCGATACGCTTCACCCATCATACGTGCCGCCCGAGAGGGTCCATCACTCCACGTGAGCGTATCGGCCAGGATCCTTGAGCAATATAGTTGCCCGTCAGGCATTCCGCTCAAGAGGGTGTGCCGCCCGACACAGCTGTATCAGGCTAGGCCCCAGACCGATATCGGGTAGGAGAGCCGTTGTAGTTTGTTGTCCTTCTACATCAAGAAGGCGACACCTATCTTTATTTTCTGTCATTTAATTCTTTACTTATGCATTGTAATTAAGACCCTTTATTATCTATGGAAATAGAAGAGCTTAATTACTTGCTGCTATGTTCTTGGTACAATATGTTGGATGATTGCTATGTTTGATATCTGAACTCTAGCTTGCATGTTTGGATCACGTTTCGCTTAGCTACCGAATCATGTTTTCCCGCCGCAACAACTTCGAGAGTTGTGTTGTGGCTCTAGTGTTTGGTCCAATTCTGGAGTACGAGAGTGCCTGGAATGGAGTCGTTTCAGTGATATTCCACTCTAACTTTGAGCCCAGCAACCTCGAGAGGGGTGCTGAGGCTTGGTTAGAGGTATCCGCTCTGAGAAGAGGGGTGCAGGATGTTACCGGTGCCGCTTGTTATGCTATAGTCTTATCCTTCGTACCTTGCTCTAGCCATAGTTTTATCCTTCTGTTTCTGTTGCTAGAAAACCTCTAAAAACTGCTAAATGACTAAAACCTTAATTCTCTCTTGTAGCTCCAGTTGGAGATAGTTTTCTTTGTTTTATTTGTGACACCTTACTGCTTCCCTTCTGGGGAATTTATCATCTCTTTATACATGTCGGAGTGTAGCGTGTTGATTCTGGGTTCTCAACACTACCCCCCTTGTCCCTGTGTTCGACCTCGTAAACAAAGTTGAGGGGGCCTAGAAGGATTCAGGTTTATAAATATAAAAGTTCGACTACCTCAAATCCTCCTCCACTTTTGGACGCGCGATTTAGGCCGGTCAACTTTTTGGCGCCACTTCCGGGGAAAAGGCAAATTGGCACTATTGACGAATCCGAATCCACTAACTACACTCTTGTGCCTCAAGCTTAGCAATGAGTTTGACATCACTCTTTTTCTTTTTCTTTTTCCTTACTGTTATTCTTTGCTTGAAATTAATAAATCTTTCTTCTAAACTTGATTCCTCGTGCCACTAATAGGTACTCAGAAGAATGGTGATCTGTTCCACTAAGCACCAACTCCAACCGTCATGCCACCTCGCATTGAGCCACCCCATTCTGGAGGCGAACGCCAAGGGAGGAAGCCTGATTCGCCCCCGCCTGAAGGCAACGACAGGTACGACGGTGACCATCAACAAGAAGATCCAGACTCAGGAGAGTACGAGGAGGACCATCACTGACACAGACTCCATCACTGTCAGAGGCAAAGAAGAAATCTGAACGATCAGGAACAACGTCGGGGAGAAGCGACAACGACTCCGAAGAGGAGGAGAAGACGTTGAGAGAGTTGGCATCCACAAAAGCCAACAACTCCAGATGTCCCGTCATCACCCCGCGGTTCAACGTGGCAAATTTTGAGCTTAAGCCATCCATGATCTCTATGATTCAAAACAAAAGCTTCAGGGGGAGTTCAAGAAGCGACAATCCCTACCACCATCTCGATGCATTCAAAAACATATGTGATATGATAAAGATGCGGGGGGTCCCTCAAGAGGTTATCTACTGTAAGGGCTTCATCTTCTCCCTAGAAGACAAGGCCCTGTCCTGGTATCTCAAGTTACCCCACCAGTCTTTGAACGGATGGGAAGCTTTGGCCGATGCGTTCGTAAACAAGTTCTACCCCACCGAAAGAACGGTCAGAAACAGGCAGAAAATAGCATCCTTCATGCAAAAGCTGAGTGAAAGCCTCCATGATGTCTGGGAGAGGTTCCAGGAGTATCAGAGGGATTGCCCCCATCATAATTACAAGAAGGGCTTCCTCGTCACCACCTTCTATAATGGTCTGACTCCCGATGAAAGGGTGTCACTAAATGCGGCAGCAGGTAGTGACTTCCTCAGGAAGAAACCAAGCAAGTCTGAAAAGATCATCAAGAATATGGCCGAGCTGATGGCCGGCGCTGACTTTGATCGATCTGACAGAGGACAGGTCAAGAAGGGCGGTGAAGGGTCTACCCTCGAGTCTAAGGCGCTGGAGTCCATCACCTCGCAGATACAGAGAATCACCACTGATGTTAAACAACTACGAGAAGCTGGTGGGAAAGGTAAGAAGCCAGTCAAGAAGGTGATGAAATGCGTCACATGCAGCGAAGGAGGACATGGGGTAGACAACTGCATTTACACCTGACCGGACGCAGATAGTGATTCTGACTCGGAAGATGAACAGACCGAAAAAGTCTCCTTCGTGAACTTCAAAAGGCCAGATCATCCCAGGTTTAACTACGGCAACAAAGATGCAGCTAAGAATTCTCACCAGCTGCATGCTACATCTATGCCAATACAAGCTTTTGAGAAGAGAGGGGGGACTGGTCAATATACCAAGAACAGTCAGTTCCAGTTAGCGAAAGGAAACTTTCAGGCACAAGGGAAATATCAAGGGCCGAACAAAGATCAGGACAAGGGCTCGAGCCAATCAGACGTAATTGGCCAGCTTTTCGACTTCGCAAAGAAGCAGGACACGATTAATAACCAGCTAGCGCAGAGTGCGCTATCAAATTCGGGTGTTTTGAACTCATTGCAGGTCCAGCTGGCGGATATGCAGACACATCAACGCCAAATTGATCAACAATTAGCTCAAATGGCCGAATTAATGAAGAATCCTTTTGGCAAAATACCGTCCAACACCGAGGTTGCCAAGAAGGCAGGGATGTGATCAAGAGAAGAAGGGATTGAGTTGCAAAAGATGGACGATACTAAAGGCTAGAGGATGAAAAAGCTGGAACCGTCAAACTGGAGACGAAAAACTACAGCGCTTCTCGGGAGGCAACCCGAGCTGTTTTTAAATTCCTAGTATAGGGCGCTTTTACTTTCAAGAAAAATGAACATTATGAACATTATGGCATGTAATAAGGCCAGAGTCAGTGTATGCGCCACATGCGCTGACCCTTATAGGTCACCACCTTAGTTTTATAGACCGGGATGGGTAATACCATCTGAGGCTGGGATCTCAGTCTTCGGCCAATGATGTTTTACTCATCATCCGAAGCTTAAACCGCTTTGTTTTCATGATGTAACGGAAGCAACCCAACCGGAGCTATGAATGCGCCCATATCGGGCAGTGGAATTTCGGGCATCACAAGGGCCGTGACGGATTACACGCCTAGACAACATGCACCTATGACCGTCGTGCCAAAGGACTGATCATCCTTAGGCCAACGGATGGGCTTGCCCGTCTTACGAGTTGCCCTAACGGCCGACAACCGCCCCGGTTTTACCTATTTCACCCCACTTGAGTTTGCTATATAAGTGGGGCGAGTTTTTACCGTGTCAGGCTCCTTGCCTTACTGTTCTCACACTCCCATACCGTGCTAAGACCTTGTGTTGTTGCTCCCGCATCATGCAAGTTTGCCCTGCTCTCGTGTCGTGTAAAAGTTCAGGAAGGTAACGCCCCACAGACCCTATCGCCCGACACATTCCTTTCTTTAAACATGAAGCTTATCGGTCTTACACGTCCTTTGCTGAACATGCCTTGTATCACCCGATATGGATGTCGCGCAACGTACCTTTAGTTCACGTTTGCCCGATACGCCATATCGGGCGACACGGTTGTCTTTTGTGACATCCTGACGAACAGTCGATATTTGGCGACCGTATCGCCCGGTACATCTGTGTCGGGCAATGTGTTGTGTCGCGTTGCTCTCCTTATATCACCCGATCTCGCATCAGTTCGAATTTTCTTTTGGTGGGCGGTACCCACCTCTAGTACCGGGCACAAGGCTTCACCCCTGAAACAATTGTGTCGCCCGATATGGGGTGTGGATCATTTCTATATCAGGACATACCTTTTTGAGCGTTCAAGTTTAATTTCTTCAAAACATCGAGATATCAAAATTTACCAAGGGTTTTGTTTGTTAATTAACAGAATGGCACGCATCAAGCAAACCATTGTCTGTGTCGATGAGCAAGGAAGGAGGGTCTACCCCAAGACATCATCTGGAGTACCCATTGCCAGGCAGAAACGCCTGAATCCGAAAGTAGCTGGACCGTCAACGGCGGAAAAGAGAACGAGGAGAGATGACGTGGCGGCACCACCCTCAGCAACGACAAGGAATACACCCCAGGAACCCTTGGAATACACCCCAGGAAGGTTCCTGCCAAGGGACGATGAGCATGCACGCCGTTACGCTGAGCTGTCAACCAAGCTCTACAGGCCGAGCAAGTTCTGCCATCAAACTTCTTTCGTGGAGGTAGGCATATTTGAAAGATCGAAGGGCATCCTCTCCGTGGATGGATTGAAGAAGATCTGCCTCGGCCGGTCTTCCTCCTACACCGAGCTCACAAAAGAGTTCATGTCGTCTCTCCGCCGAGTAAAGAATTCTGGAGCTGAAAAGAAAGAATACGGCGGAGCTGATAGACTCCAAGCTAGGTTGTACAACTCGGAGTACGCAATCTCTGAGAAGCTGTTGAACAAGATCTTCTCTACCAGTGAGGAGGAGGAAGATTTGATGAATAACGGTGAGACAATCACTGAAGGAGATGGGTTCAACCCCATGGAACTTTGGAATAAGCTGACCGGCGAGTCATCCTTTAAGCCGGGAGTCAAAGTGGCGGCGATGCACTCCTATTTATTGAGAATCATACACAAGTTGGTGGCATGCCTGCTGTCAGCAAAAATGAGTCCAGCAACATTTACACAGAAGAACTCCACGTCATATGGCACCTGATGGAGGGAAGAGTGATAAACCTCAGATGGTTCCTGCTGAACAGGCTACACCCAATAAGGGATGCCACCAAAGAATATTGAATGGGGGGCATCGTTAACCTAATTACAGCAGGGCTCGGGTTTCCTAAGGAGCCGCAAAGTCTGTCAAGGACACAAGGCGATGAGGTGATTGACCTCAAATACCTGATGAGGACCAGCATCATAAGGAAGGAGGGGGGAGGCTACTTCTACAAGTTCGCAAGGACGAACACACTCCTCCCACTCCCTCACTGCGCCAATTATGACACACACAAGCTGGTCTTCACTACCGTGGAAATTGAAGTCGTGGTGGAAAATACAGCCCACGCCACCGCCACAACTGTTCTAGAAAGAACAAATCCAGAGCTTCAGACGACGGCTACTAATAGGGCTGTCGTCACTCCTGCAATACCAACCATAGCCACGACGACGACTGAAATGGCTGAAGAAAAACCGGTGATCATTGAGGTCACTAAGGCAATAACTACGGGAGCTACCACGGAGAAGGCGATCGCAGCTCCCGACACCCCAGTAATGCCAGTAGAGGCAGAAGAAGAACTGCAGCCGGACGCCAGTAATGAGGTGTTCGCCGTGGTCCATCAGATGAGACTTGAAGGCATGCAGCTGACGCCGACACCACCACCAGTGTCTCCAGTCAGAGCTGCTGAAAGGATCGCCAAGGACGTAGAGGTGGAGCAGCATCTGCCCACACCACGGCCATCTTCGCCGGTACATGAAGGCGAGGAAGAGACGGCCACAAGAAGGCTGACACCTCACCTGGAGACATCTGCCTCGCGAACAATCAAGATAAACTCTTCCTCGTCTGGTAGACCAGAGCGCGAGCAGGGTGTCGCAAGGACAGAAGGGAGGACCGCAAGAACCCCTCCGTCACTCGGGATGATGCTAGGGCACGAGCTCGACTACTTGCGGGAGGTAACAAAAAATAACTCAGCTACCTGTATTTCCCTAACCCGCAAGTTTGCATCTTTCCAAGACCTGATGAACAGCCAAGAGCAAGAACTGCTGACTCTAGCTGGCCTTCCCAGCGGGCTAGAGACTCTGAATGCGACACTGCAGCAAGTTCTCCAACTCCTCGACAAGATCGAGGAGAGACTGGATAGAGGGGATGATCATCCGCGTCGAAGGTAGCTGAGAAGGTCGCCATCGCCCCCCTAGCCGTAGCTGTCCTTCTTCTTCGTCAACATCCGCCTCCACAGCAGGGTCCGCCTCTGCCTCCAGCGAGTGATCCACAACGCCCGGGGAGGGGACGTAGCCAAAGTCAACCAACGGAGCTCCAGCAGGACAGGAGAGCTCCTTAGGTCTAGAGGAAGAAAATCCCTCAGTCTCCCTGGATGAAGTTGAAGTTGATAATGAAGATATTAGCATCGGGGGAGTCTCTTCTGACGAATCAGAGGGAGAAAAGGGGGACGTGTATGCAGCTAATGAAAGACACCTTCCCCGAGGAAGACGCTCGATGGCGGACAGGTTTCGTGAGCCATCTGAGATACCTTCCTTCGAGATGGCCGACTTCGACAGAAGGGCCATCGGCTGCCTGACGATCAGAGACTAGAAGCTGTTGGACAAGGTCCTAAGATCGCGGGCAGATGAAGAAGACGTCGTCTGGAGCGACGGATACTTCTCCGTACGATGGGGAACACTCCACGACATGTTCCACTCACCGGCCGTCATCGGAAAAAGACTGTTTAGGGTCCTCGAAAATGTGATAATAGAAAATATCGATAGCAGGATAGGTCGGAAGAAAATAAACGCCGCCACCCCGACCTTGGCAAGAAGGATAATGAAGGGGGAACAAGACTCCACTGCGGTGACCAACATGCTGCGACACATTGACGAGCATAGCACTAACCTCCTGTTGGCACCGTACAAGCACCGCGACTTTTGGTTCCTCTGCATAGCAGACTTAAATAACCACGACGTCCGGCTACTGAACTCCAATTACAACGAGGTGCCGCACTCCGGAACTACTTTCAGCCGCCCGGAGGATCGAAAGCTGAGGCTTCTACCGTTGCGTCTTCTACGAGCTATCAAGCAAGGAGCCAAACATCACGGCGGAGTTGGGAAATTCTATTCTACTCACAAATTCCCTGTCCAGGCTGAAGAGGGAAGCGGAAACAGCGCCTTAGTTGTCTTAAGTGCCATAGAGGTGCTCAGTACTTTTGGCAACTTGAGAGCCCTTAGGGGCACATGTTTCTATCACCGTAGGGGCACATACGCCATGCTACTGATCAAAGACGGGTGCTATTTTTGAGACGCAGGGGTACCTGATAAGCTGCTGAATGATGAGCAAGAGGACGAATCTTCACAATCCAGTAGCTCCGCAGAGAAAGAAGCGGAACTAGAAACCAACACCCACGGGGCGGGCAAGCAGTTAGAGACCCTACGGAAAGTGCACGGGATGGAAGACACTGCTTCGCCTATAGGTACAGAAGGGATTATCAAAGACTTCGACCGCTTCTCATGCACTACACTCACACAGGAGCAGGTAGATGAAATCCTTCTGAAGTTAGCAGATGCTACCCCAGGAGATGTCACTTACAAGGCAGGCAATGTGGTAGTCTCAGTAGATGATCTGAGGGACATGGTTAAAGAAGGAGGATGCATGGCAATATCTGTGTTTACCGCTTGCATCCAAATATTACAGTCAAAGTTTGAACACGCACACATAGCCCATCCGCTGTTGTTCAATGACGTCTGCCTAGCCGATGAAACAGGAGCAAAGAAGCTTTTTCTGGAAGAATTGGAAAGCGGTGTCCCTAGCCTAATTTTTCTGCCAATATTGCATTATAACCATTGGACGCTCCTGACGGTGTACGCTCGGCAACGAGCAGGAATCTTTTACAACAGCTCAGACAACAACAAGAACCATCCAGTGCCGTGTACATCAGAACCGTTGTCACCCGTCAAATGCTTAACTCGAAAATACTACGATGAGGTGGCAAAGATGATAAAACCATTCCTGGACACGGAAGCAAGCAAATGGCACGAACTCCAGTTCTGCCATCGCAGCCCGCAATAGTTTCCCCTATCTAACGATTGTGGCATCTTTGTCCTGGAATGGATAGCAAACAAAGCAGCACCTGACCAGCTCCAACACATCGATTATCACAGCAAGAGAGGAGAGTATGTGTGGGAGCTTCTATCTGACGCAGGCGCGCTCATTGGCTAACCCTCACTGGATCAACATTACCCTACCTTATCTACTTCACAACTCTGGGACAGAGTGTGGACCAAGTTTGGGGAGGGTACCATGTACCAGTGAGGGAGGTACAAAATTTTGTCTCGAATTCTTTATTCTTTTGTTCTTTCCTATATTATGTGTACATATATATGCTCATATAATTCCCCTACATATGTACAAAACCTATATTAGTACAAACCTGATGCAACTGCTTGCAAAGTTAGTTTTCTTTGTGCTTAACGAGATACAAGTTCTGTTATATCTTTCTGATAATGTTGCTTCATACGAACAGAAGATTACGTTTTTCCAAGCCAAAAATTTCGAAAAATATAATAATCTCGCAAACAGCTAAGAGACGAGTATGGAGAAGGAAAAAGCTGCCCAAACAGCAGAAATCTCTTTGTTTCCCATTTACCTAACGAAAATCCCAAAAAGAGAGAGAAGCCTTATGAGTGTGAATAAAAGCATGAGAGTTGTGCCCAATAAAAGAAAAGAAAAAAAATATATATATACCCGCTTGTTTTCCAAAAGTACCCATCTTTAGGCATGGTAGATCCGGGGCAGTGGTATGTAGGATGTGAAATCACTGCTCTAAAGCCAACTGGCTTGGACTGCAGGGACCACTTGCCTGCTAACGGACTCTTACCTGGATGGACTGATGGAAAACAAAGATGAAAAACCCAAAAAGCCTTAGCCTACCCTTTACACAACTTTCTGCCCCGAAAATAAAGCTGTTTGGTGTATAAGATAACTTCGGAATCATACACTAAAGTCTCACTGAAGCTGTAAGAAAAAAATTCTACTGAAATAATGAGGCAGGAAATGCAAGGTCTTTTGTTCGTAATGAGACAACATTATCTCTAAAGGCATTACTATACTTGCTTTACCTCTTGGCCTGAAAGCTGTACCAAAAAAGAAGAAGCATCACAAAATAAAGTTTAAATATTGATTGAGGACAATCAAAACACTAAGTTTGGGGGAGTTGATAACACCAATTTTTGTGATATTTTAGACTATTTTTCTGTTATCAAAACTGCCATTTTTAGCTATTTTCCTCTCTTTTTGTATGCACTTTCTCAATAATTGGCCAAGCAATGCTCTTAATCCTATATTTCCATCTTTTACAGAGTTTCTCCTCATTTTGGTGCAATAAGGCCGTCCCGGCCCAATAAATAAGTCCAAGTCTGCACCGGCCTTCCTGATGCCCGATACATGCCCTGCCCGGTAGGCTGGAATGACACCACGACGCACGACAAGGGGTGCCGCGCAAGGAGGAACTGACGGACGACACGCCTCTTACCCGACAGGGAGCCATAGTCGCCACGACAACCCAAGTATGTCGGGCGACACAGCCACCCACCGACAGGCGTCGTCACCCGTCGCGTGACCAACGGCGACATCCCTGTGCCGAGCGATATGAATATCAGCCGTCCACTGACCCGAAAATAAGGAGGACACGTGGCGCTTCGAGCACCATAAGTTCCCCCACCCGCCGACTATAAATAAGAGCTACATGGGGCTGAAAAGACAGTTCAAACAGTTCGGACAGTAGGGAACTTGAGCTATCTTCGAGGAGAATCATGAGAGCAGACGTATCGTGCCCCAGTGCTCGTACCGGGCGACACTAGGTGAGCTCTTCCTCATCCCGAGAGGGAGGGGACTTGTTCACCTAGGACTGTACCGGGCGACACTTAGGGCCGATATCGGCCGATGTAGATACGTGACACGAGTGCCCAACACCCATGCCCGACAGTAGAATGCCTAGCTCCATGCCCGACACAATATCGAACCCGATACGCTTCACCCGTCATACGTGCCGCCCGAGAGGGTCCATCGCCCGACGTGAGCGTATCGGCCAGGATCCTTGGGCGATACAATTGCCCGTCAGGCGTGCCGCTCGAGAGGGTGTGCCGCCCGACAGGGCTGTATCGAGCTAGGCCCCTGACTGATATCGGGCAGGAGAGCCGTAGTAGTTTGTTGTCCTTCTACATCAAGAAGGCGACACCTATCTTTATTTTCTATCATTTAATTCTTTACTTATGCATTGTAATTAATACCCTTTATTGTCTATGGAAATAGAAGAGCTTAATTACTTGCTGCTATGTGCTTGGTACAATATGTTGGATGATTGCTATGTTTGATATCTGAACTCTAGCTTGCATGTTTGGATCGCGTTTCGCTGAGCTACCGAATCGTGTTTTCCCGTCGCAACAACTTCAAGAGTTGTGTTGTGGCTCTAGCATTTTGTCTGATTCTGGAGTACGAGAGTGCCTGGAATGGAGTCATTTCAGTGACATTCCACTCTAACTTTGAGCCCAACAACCTCGAGAGGGGTGCCGAGGCTTGGTTAGAGGTATCCGCTCCGAGAGGAGGGGTGCAAGATGTTACCGGTGCCGCTTGTTATGCTGTAGTGTTATCCTTCATACCTTGCTCTATCCATAGTTTTATCCTTCTGTTTCTGTTGCAAGAAAACCTCTAAAAACTGCTAAATGACTAAAACCTAAATTCTCTCTTGTAGCTCCAGTTGGAGATAGTTTTCTTTATTTTATTTGTGACACCTTACTGCTTCCCTTATGGGGAATTTATCATCTCTTTATAGCTGTCAAAGTGTAGCGTGTCGATTCTGGGTTCTCAACACTACCCCCCTTGTCCCTGTGTTTGACCCCGTATATTTACTTCGACCCCGTAAACAAAGTTGCGGGGGCCTAGAAGGATTCGGGTTTATAAATGTAAAAGATCAACTACCTCAAATCTTCCTCCACTTTTGGACGTGCGATTTAGGCCGGTCAACGCTCAGAAAAATGAGAAAAAATATGTTTTGGAAAGGGTTTTCGATGATGAATCTGATTTTGTTATTTTTATTGACTGATTTTTATATTTGCACATCTCAATATTTATATGGACAAATTATGGTTTAATGTTGTATAATGAAGGATAATTATTCTATTTTCATGTGATTAAGAGAACCCAATCAGTCAAACCAGGTTTGACTTAGGTGATTTAGCTCAAGGTAAGTGGGCCATGCCCTTGGCATAGATAATGTGATGGAGTGGAATTTTGGAATTTTTTTAAATGTCCAATGATTTAAGTGAAAGCATACGGTTGAGTTAGATTGAGAGTTCCAAGCTTTTGACAAAGTAGGTGTGTTGATGTGAGGTTGATATCATGTTTAAGACGTCTCTTTTAATACCTTTAATTTTGAGGAATTTAATTGTTGGTCAAACTGTTGAATCTATATGCATATCGGTATATGATGGACCAATGTTTAACCTTTAATCTTGATGTCACGCTCATGTGTTATGTTTTGGTTGCATGCACAAGATCCGTAGCACATAGTCTTGATCCAATGGATAGAGCGTTGAGATGGAGATGCCACGGATCAGGCTTTTACAACCTTTGGATGTGCATGATCGAGCAACGGTTAGAGCAAGGTAGTGGGGATTTGGAATCGTGACCCAAGTTGCCGGTTGGTGACGATCGTGGCTCGTATGCAGTTTTATGAGAACGGTTGCTTTAGATAGCCCCCTCGCAAGGACCTGTTCATGGTCAGATTGAGGAGGAGCCACCACAGCAGAGGGTGCGAGGAGGCATGGATCTCTGGCCTTTCCAAGCCGGCGTTCCCCAGTGGTGGCATTCGCAAATGGAAGCGGCACCTGAGAGGAGGAAGCGCGGCCGTTTAGCTCTTTCACAGCACTCTAGGCGGTGCTGTAGACTGGAGACGATGTTCTCCATGAGGAGGACAGCACAAGGAGCTAGGGGGAAGCATGTACAAGGGATATCGATGGTGAGGACCTTAGCAACAAGCCATAGAGGAAAGGAGTCGGGGCGGCGGGGCTCCTAGCAGCGTGGCTGGAGACGATGACGGCGCATGTGGGCGTCAAGCTCCACGATCACGAGGAGAGCCACAATGATGGCGGTGCTCTTGAGCGGACGGTAGGTTCAGCCTTCTCACCTGGGTCTTGGTCCTGTCCTTGGGACGGAGCCCGTGGCCACAGCGGCACTCTCTCCCAAATGAACAGACATAGAACCATGAACGTGAGGAAGGAGCTGCAAGGGGAAACGTCGGCCAGATGCACGCCGAAGATCATCGTCCCATCAGTTGTGCTTGAGAACGTAGATGGAGTCGTCGAGTAGAGAACCCATCACCTGTAGACTTGCACAGAATAGGGAAAGTCAAGTATCACGTTTGGGTGAGAAGTTGAGAATGCTAGGAGGAGCTAGGGCGGCCAATCTCCATTGGATAAACTTCCAAGTTGCAGTGGATCCAGCTTGACCTGGGGAGCTTCCTCACGGCGTCGGCCGTTTTCGAGGGAGCAACGCTCCAGCGTCAGGAAGAGAAGGTGTTAGGGATCACGTGAGGAGAGGAGATGTTGAACCGGGTCTTGGCCAGGAAACCGCCAGCTCGCCTCAAGCTGCTGCCCGAACCTGATAGTGAACCAGACTAGCTCGACCAGCAAGAGCAGCACGCTATAATGGCCATGTGGCATTACCCGATTGGCCATTCAAGGTAACTATTTTCAGTAATTCACAGATCTTGCATAATTGCTAGTAATTAGCTCGAGCATCAGAAAAATACAAGTAATATACCGAAATTCTCAGAAAAATGAGTAGAACACAATATAACTATAATATCAGGCTTTTGTGATAGTAATGTCAGTGATATCATGAAAGATGTGTAATTCTTGTTTAATGTATAATAAATATCAAACATTGGCCTAAATTACGAGAATATGTCAGTAAATCAATATTAATGCGTATAATCCATTGGATGTCAGTGATCATGATGATGATGTACGAAATTATGTAATTTGCTTTATATGGTGAATTAGGGCTAATAACCCTAAATAAAATGTAGTAAATGCATACATGCTCAATAAATGATGAAATTTACAGAACACTCTCATATCAGTAACTGGAAGTTAATATGTAACTTTGATATCAGTGTTATGCACGTATTTCATGTTATATGAAAAGCACCCTTAATACATGTGATGTCACCCTAATATGGTTAAGGAAAGTGACATAATGTTAAGTATGTTCACATAATAATGTGACACATGAGTATATCCAGTTGATGAACCCCAATCTGGAAAATGAAATCAATATGATAATTCTTAGACAAGAATGCAAGTAATAATGAGAATATCATAATGAGTTAAGAGAAACCCTAATGGATACGATTAGGGTTAAGATGAGAAGTATGATGATGAGAACCTAATAGTGATATGTAATCTTGTCTTAATCAGGGTTGACCAAGGATATAGATGACATGAGAAATATGTGATGATTAGTTTATCTCTTGATCAAGGTACGCCATTACCTCTTACTTGGCTTATTATACAATATGCTTGTGTTATATGTGTAGTAAAATACTTGGCATATGATATTGGATGAAATGATTGTTCTTGTATAATATGTTTCATGATTTTCGATGATTACTGCTATGAACACATCAAACATAATATATCTGTTCCATTATATGAAAGCTCTAACTCTTTGGTAGTGTGCTTGGAAATGACCTAACTCTTTGGTAGTGGTCACATTGTACATATGACCTAACTCTTTGGTAGTGGTCTGACCTAACTCTTTGGTAGTGGTCACCTTGTACAAATGATCTAACTCTTTGGTAGTGATCATAAAGGCCTTGGTATATGATGTAAAATAAGCTTAAAATATGTGTTCTCTTTTTAATGAATATCCGTGTGTAAGTCTATGCTTTTCTTATATTCTTCTGTTACTGCCAAGTATATTAATTTTATCTTATTGCCAAGATATGATGAGAGGTATATAAAAGACACGTAGGCGTACTCAGTACAATATTCATGAAATATTGTGCTGACGTGTACCGCATGTAATCTTTTGTTTAGGTTGTGGTTATGCTCTTGAAGATCCAGGATAGTGAGAGTTGTGTGGCGAGCTGATGTACAGGTGGACCTGTTGTCTTAAGGTCCTGTAGTTTAGTGGTAGTACTTGTA
The DNA here is from genome assembly GCA_963693085.1 of Alisma plantago-aquatica. Lineage (NCBI taxonomy): Eukaryota > Viridiplantae > Streptophyta > Magnoliopsida > Alismatales > Alismataceae > Alisma > Alisma plantago-aquatica. The sequence continues at coordinate 94,337,909 of OY856414.1, read as the reverse complement.
TATGTATAGTTTGTTGTTCAATATGTAATATCAAATGTTGTAACAATTCATGTTGTAATTATATGTTGAATGGTGAACATGTGTGTATGGTTTTATTATTGTTCATGTGCATGTGCTACTGTGTTTCCTTCTGACTCCCTTGATTTTCTTCTTCTTAGCCTAGTGTGGGCGTTTAAATTGGAGTTCTCGCTGAGGTGTGGGTTTCAATTGGGACGTCTCACATCAGATTAAGTTTTAGAAAATCCGGGGACGTCACAGATAATAATTGGTTTATTGAATGTTTATGATTTATGTTAAGAACTTAATGTTAAAGTCATGAATAATGCATGCTTTCTTCAAGTATATGGTTATTGGATGTTGATTGCTATTATTTAAGTCTAAATGTAGAAATCACATGAATGTTATGAATTATGATTAAGGTACATGAAACCAAGATTAAGAGGGAAGAAATTCCCATTCATGCTTAAGAGGGAAGAAATTCCCATTATGGTTCATGGGGAGAAATCCCAATTATGTTCAAGAGGGAGTAATCCCATTAAGATCAAGTCTAAGTCATTAAGAAGATAATTAAGTCTAAGAAAGATCATGGTTAAGGGAATTTAATTTAGATTTATATGCACCTTGTTATGGGCTTTCTGATCATTATGGGCTTTCTGAGCAATTATGGGATTTCCGAGCATTATGGGCTCCTTATGGGACATTAAGAGAGGAGCATATACTTCTTGTCAAATTCTTCATGTAAAAGATGCCAAGAAATGATTAATGTTAATATATGTTCATGTTTATGTCAAATCATCTTATATGTTATTTTTCATGTCTTATAACATGCCAATGCCGCTTACTCACCATGAATGTTTTTCCTTTGCATGGCTGGGGATAAGATGTCCGTAGAAGTTGGAGCTAAAGGGAAAGAATCAGCTTATGGAGGGATCTAAGAAGTTGTTTCTTGGTGGGACTTCCATCTATGGAGATCCTATCTTTTACATGTTATCTAGTTTATGTTTAACATACCTTTAGAATCATGGTGTAGTTTTCTTTCCAAGAACTTATGTATGAATCTATGTTTCAATAATGCCAAGTGTTATTTATTTCTTGATATGAGATCATGTATGTGACAACCTGGCCTCCCTGAAATGCCAAGTACCCCACATTATGGATAATGTTGGGGATTAGGTTGTGCTTCCGCTGGTTTCGTATGAAACCCTAGGGAGAGGCATTATAGGTTGTACCCCCCCAAGCTTGAAATTTGTAGTGTCTACACTGCTCATAGCAAACGTAAAGAGTTGAAAAACCAGCTACCTCAAGTGCTATTAGAAGGTGAGGTCAACTACCGTAAGGTCTTTGTTATTGTTATTCAATATGTTCACTCAAGTGGGAGGCCCAATGCTTTGATTCGAGGCTAGAAACTATTGTGCTAAGGATATACACCTCCTTGTCAAATTATTTTTGATTTGGAACAAAGATGTAAGCTTATGATTTATAATAGTTTCATTGTTGGTCCTTTCATATTCTTCTTCAAGACAGTAAGAATCTAATTCAAAAGAATTTACTTATCAAGAAGCATTTTGTCAAAGATGGGTTGTAAGGGGGCATGTGACTTGTTTGAAAAATCATCAAGTGGAGCAGTGGATATATATTTCTCTCTTCGAGATTTAGTTTCCATATGTTCGTTGATGTCAACAGTTTCATTTGATGTCTTCTTTGATGGCGAAGGAGGTTTTCTACTAACAACACCACTCCCAAAAGATATTATATATGTTGTTGTAGAATCTATCTCTAGTTTTATAAGAAAGGGACCAGGAGTTGTTGTTTGGTTGGAGAGTGCTTGTTAAGAAATTTGATTTTCTAATCTTTGTGCATGAGTGGAGAATTCATCCACCTTATAAAATAGGCAATGAATGACATCCTTCATAAATAGTATATGACGACTAAACTCATCATTTTTCTTCAATTGAGTTGAAACAAAATTTCCAGGAGCAATTCCAAGTTTTACTTTGACAATGGTTGTTGTTGTTGAAAGTGTTGTTGTTGAGGACTTTGGACATTGTTGTTGCCTACAACATCACTTTCTTCTATGGTTTCGTCCAATGGAATGAAAGAAGAATAGCTTGAGGAAGATGCATTCTCAAGAGCTTCACATGCTTCATAGTGCAAATTTATTGGAAGAGCGGATAAAGTGTTTATGTCTTCAAACTTTTGGCACAAGGTGTTCATCTTTGTATCAATGAAATCTATTATACCAAAATACTGTATGCCAACTAGCTTCCTAGAAATAATATAAGAAACAAAAGTTTGATCGCTTGTTTCAATGCTCCATTGGCAATTATTTGTTGCCATGTCTTCTATGATAGCATAATATTCTCTGTAGGATTTGTTCATCAAAGCTCCATTTGCAGCTGCATCTATTGACATCCTTGTGTTAATAAACAATTAAATTAAAAAAAAATTGAAGAAGTGACCAATTGTTGAGACCATGGTGAGTACATAGGCATTGGAGGTCTTTGAATCTCTCCCATGTGTCGTAGAGAGTCTCTGCAACCCCTTGATAAAAATTAATGAGTTGTCTCCTCAACTGTGTTGTTTTGCTTGGTGGGAAGTACTTGGCTAAGAAGATTTTGAGAATCTCCACCCAACTGTTAATAGAATTCCTTGGCAAATATGAGAGCCATGCCTTGTCTCTATCTTTCAATGTGAATGGGAAAAGAATAAGATGAATCCCATCAGTAGGAACTCCATTTATCTTGAAGGTGCTCAAGTAATGTAGAAATTCAACTATATGTAAATTGAGATCTTCCATAGAAGTTCCTCAAAATTAGTTCTGCTGTAACATTTGCATAATGATGAGGTTGATAGAAAAATAATCTGCCTCGATTGGTGGGATATTAATAGCCCCATTGATGTCCATAATAGAAGGAATAACAAAGTCTTTGAGGGGATGATCACCTTCCATTATTGATTTATCGTGTTGAGTAAGACACTAATGTGGTGATGATGAATGTGATGAATGTTTTGATTCTTCCAAATCAATTGTTGTTCACTCCTTGCTTTTTGAAGATCTGCATACAATCCTATAAGTAAACAAGGCGAGCGAAGTACAAATGAAAACGGAAGATACAAAACATGCCAATGATGATGAGATAATGGAAGTGAAGGTGGAGATGTCGGTGTGATCTAGTCTCCTTTACTGATTAACAGTTTTATTCTGACTTAGAATTATCATAGCTCCCTGACAATGATGCCAAAAACTTGTTGATTGCCAAAGGCAAGTGAGTTTAAAATAATTAATTGTCTCAACTCGTCAATCACCTACAAGTATATGGGACCAATTGTAGTTGAGGTCGACTATAGGGAGCTAGGCTAGTTAGGTGCAAGAATGTTAACGTTCAAAAATCTAGGTTGGTTACAAATAAAATGGGTTGGTTTAGATCAATTTAATACCTGAAAATAAGTAAAAGAAATGAAAACACAAATCGCTTGGAGAGATATTAAAATCAGGTTATAAGGATCTCAGAATTGGGATTTCACCTTCACATCATAACTTAAAAATAACTATGAATTCCAACAATATCAATTAATCTCCTAAGGAAGGTTGATAATATCTAATACATCTCCCGATGATATGAGATAGTTATACCCTCATATGGCATTCCCATGCATATATCTAGAATCGAACTAACCTAAAACCTACAACCAATCCAAGCCATTCCCATGGTCAAAGATGTGATGTCAAAATGATTATTCTTTACCTCCTGATATGTATTCCCAGAGATATTTTTTTTGAGAGAAAATGGATCAATTCATTACTTGTTAGCCATACGACATCTACAATTGGGAAGAAAAATACAAACAAAACATACAAACATCACATTTAGTAACCCAAGCGTACAACAACTCATATTGAAACGAGAGAGAGACATTTCTGCATTGATTCTTCTTCCTTGAGGTTGTCTTACGTAGCTTTTCATGAAGAATTCTTTCAGTCTGAGCATTGAGTAGTGGTAGAGGGGCTGGAATAAGACGGTATTTTGCTCGTATATCAACTCCAACGAAGCCATACAACTGAGTAATAAGATCAATCCAAAGCAAAGATGAGATCTTGCCGTAGCTAGAGATCTCAGCACTCTCCCGAAGAGAGGTCACAGTAAAGCGTGACAGATAAAACGCTGAATAGCGGTGAAAAAAACCAGGCAGATAAACTGCCAGATCCACTGACTAAACAAGCCAACACAGAACAAAAAAAGGGTCTGAAATACTGGGTGGAACCTAGAGCTCGAAAACCTTCACAACGGAAGGACTAAAACACTTATTCAAAGGACACAAACTACTAAAAGGGGGTAGGGGAGCTCGATATCACCAGATCTGTGAGGAAGATGGAACCACCAATGCCACTCCACCCTCAATCCGGCCGGAGGCCCGGTGGGAGAACGGAGCCGAAACCGCCCCTCCCAACCTGCCGCCTGACGTAGCACAGGTTGAAACCATAGACTGGAGCCCATCACCGCCACAACAAAAGAGGAGAGGGTGGAGGAGACAATGACGGTCGCCCGCCTAAGACAGAAATGAAGGAGAGAGAGCCGATCCAAGGCCCTGGGGGAGTAGGGTGGCGTCCTCCGAGGCCCCCTCCCCCTCCCCCAAAGTCGCCAACTGCAAGCCCTAGATCGCCCTCCCTATCGCCAGAGTGGAAACCCCAGAGCGTGGTTGCTATTGCCCCTATATTCCCAGAGATATTAAGAGGCATATAACATGTAAATATGATAGCCAACCATGGATACAAGGAAATAAATACCATAATTCATTTTGAAATAGAATATCAACTAATATCATATATGAAATTCGAGTCTCATTTAGTTATGACTTGGGAACTACTCTCTCACGTCCAAGAAATGGAGTTTACTCACTCATAGAGAGAGAATATAGTCACAAATGAACAATCATTGAAATAAACATGAGAAAAGAGAGAGGAATAACAAATGGATCCATAGGAGAGATGAAAAACTAGAGATCTCCACCCAAGAGATGGAGATCCATCTTTGAAAATGCTCCTCGCTTCAAGAACCTTCTCTTTTCGGCTTTGGGATGGAAAGGAGAAGAGAACTAAGGCTAGGAATGGATTCTCTCCCAAGAAATCCTAGATTTCTCCACTAGATCGTCTCTCTAGAGCTCTAGCCTCATCCTCAGTCTCTAACCACTCCAAATGATGCGTGGTCCATTTCTCAAGGAGTGGTGGTTCTTTTATATTTCTAAATAAGTGTTTAAAAATAAGAATTCTACAAAGAATACATCCATTATGGTGTGTAAGTATGTTAACACAGCGTGTAAGGTTCTTTTTTGCTTCAGAAACTGCATTTGCAAGCGATACGGCGTGTGGATTGGTCCACATGGTGTAAGGGAACTTTGTTGAAATTAGGTTAAAGGGAACTTTGCTAAAAATTATGTTCTTTCTACGACACGGCGTAAGAGTTTATCAGATGGATTAAGGGAACTTTACTGGATATTCTGATGTTTTAGAGTCACACACCGTGTGGGGTGGTCTACATGCCATGTGAAGTGGTACACATGCTGTGTTGAGTGGTCTGCATGCCATGTAAAAGGTTGTCTGCTGAACAATGAACTCTAGAATTTGAGGAAACTCACGAAATGTCAGATAGGTTGGATTTTGAGCATTTTTCCTTCTTTTTGAGTAGAATGTGGAGTACCTGCAATCCAAACCATGTCAATAGTAAAAAAACACTACATTCTAGCATGAATGGGAATGGAAATATGATCAAAATGAGTGAAATGTGTGACCAAAAATGGTTAAAAATGTGATATGATTTGTGCACATCATGGGACAACTCAGTGGATCCTAACCTCTGGCCGATTAATAGATATACATGGCTTTTTCAAGTATTGCCATTGGTTAAAAGTTCAAAAAATCACTATATAAGCATACCATGTCCATTAATTACAATATAATTTGTTATGCAAAGATTTTTCGATAACGAATTTCTAGTTTTCTTACCCTGATTCAATAATATCATACCAATGTTCCTTAGTAACTGACCGGCCTAAATCGCGCGTCCTAAAATTGGAGGCGGATTTGAGGTAGTCGAGCTTTTACATTTATAAACCCGAATCCTTCTAGGCCCCCGCAACTTTGTTTACGGGGTCGAAGTAGATATACGGGGTCGAACACAGGGACAAGGGGGGGTAGTGTTGAGAACCCAGAATTGACACGCTATACTCCGGTAGGTATAAAGAGATGATAAATTCCCTAGGAGGGAAGCATAAAGATGTCACAAAAAAAAACAAGAAAACTATCTCCAAGTGGAGTTACTAGAAAGATTTAAGGCTTTAGACATTTAACAATTTTTAGTGGTTTTCATGCAACAGAAACAGAAGGATACACTTGGAACTAAGGCGAGGTACAAAGGATAAAACTGCGGTAAAGCAAGCGGCGGTAGGACCAATCACGTACCCCTCCTCTCGAAGCGGGCACCTCTAACAAGGCATCGGTTCCACTCTAGGGGTCACCAGACTCAAATTAGAGTGGAAAGGTTACTAAAGCAACTCCGTTCCGGGCACTCTCGTACTCCAGAATCGGACCACACACTAGAGCCGCAACACAACTCTCGAAGTTGTTGCGACGGGAAAACACGATTTGATAGCTAAGCGGAACGCGATCCAAAACATGCAAGCTAGAGTTCGGATACCAAACATAGCAGTCATCCAACATATTGCACCAAGCATAGAGAAGCAAGTAAGTAAGCATTTCTATTTCTATAAGCATTAAAGGTCTTAGTTATAATGCATGCGTAAAGAATTAAATAACAGAATTAAAGATATGTGTCGCCTTCTTGATGTAGAAGGACGAAAAGCTACAGTAACCATCCCTCCCGATATCCGACAAAGGGGCCTAGCCCGATACAGCCGTGTCGGGAGGCACGCTCTCTCGAGCGGCATACCGCGACGGGCGACTGTATCGCTTGAGGACCTGGCCAATATGCTCAAGTCGGGCGGCACACCCTCTCGGGCGACACGCCTGACGGGCGGAGCGTATCGGGTTCGTTATCGTGTCGGGCATGGAGCTGCATATCCTACTGTCGGGCACTGGTGTCGGGCACTCGTGTCGCGTATCTACATCGGCCGATATCGGCTCCCAGTGTCGCCCGGTACAGTCCTAGGTGAACCAATCCCCTCCCTCTCGGGATGAGGAAGAGCTCACCTAGTGTCGCCCGGTACGAACACTGGAGCACGATACGCCTGCTCTCGCAGCCACCTCCGAAGATCACTCAACTATCTGAAACCTGAAGTGACCAAGCTTGTCCGAATTGTCTAAGCTATGTTTTCGGCTCCCTGTAGCTGCTATTTATAGGCAGTTGGTCGGGGGAAGATATGGTGCTCGAAGCGCCACGTGTCCTCCTTTCCGCCGTTCAGTCGGAGGTCAGCTGTCGGGCGTCGTGGCGAGAGGCGCCTGTCGGTGGGTGGTCGATATCGCGCGGCAACCGGAATTGCGGCGCACTTGGCTCCCTGTTGGGTAAAGAGGCGTGTCGTCCATCGCGCAGCCCTGCCGGTCAGCGTGTGTATCGGGCGTCAGGGGGGGCAAGATAGTCTTGGACTTATTCGCGGGCCAGATCGGCCTTATTGGTGCTAAATAGGCCAAAATAGGAGGAAACTCTGCAAAAGATGGAAATATTGGGCTGAGAGCATTGCTTGGCTAATTATTACGGAAATGCATATAAAAGTGAGGAAAACAACCGAAAAGGGCAATTTTGATAACAGAATAAAGGCCAAAAACATCACAAAAATTGGTGTTATCAACTCCCCCAAACTTAGTGTTTTGATTGTCCTCAATCAATATTTAAAAATTATTTGGCGATGCTTCTTCCTACGTAGTATGCTTTTCAGGCCAAGATGTAAAACAAGTATCGTAATGCCTTTAGAGATAATGCTGCCTCATTACGAACAAAAAGACTTCGTCTTTCTTGCCTTATTGTTTAAGTAAGATTATTCTCTACAGCTTCGACGAGACGTTGTCATATGATTCTGAAGTTAGCTTCCACACCAAACAGCTTTATTTTCGGGGCAGAAAGTTGTGTATTGGGTAGGCTAAGGCTTTTTGGGTTTCCTTCTTGTTTCCCATCGGTCCATCCAGGTAAGGGTCCGTTAACGGGCAAGTGGTCCCTGCAGTTCAAGCCAGTTGGCTTTAGAGCAGTGATTTCACATCCTACGTACCACTGCCCTAGATCTACCATGCCTAAAGATGGGTACTTATTGGAAAACAAGCGTGTGTATATATATATATTTTCTTTTTCTTTTATTGGGCACAACTCTCATGCTTTTATTCACTCTCATAAGGTTTCTCTCGCTTTTTTGGATTTTTGTTGGGTAAGGGAAACAAAGAGATACTTGCTGTTTGGGCAGCTTTTTCCTTCTCCATACTTGTCTCTTAGCTGTTTACGAGATTATTATATTTTTGAAAAGTTTTGACATAGCAAAACATATTCTTTTGTTCATTTGAAGCAGCATTATCAATAAGATATAATAGGACTTGCGTCATATTTAGCGCAAAGAAAATAAACTAGGCAGGCAGTTGCATCAGGGTTTTTACTAATATAGCGACTTTGTACATATGCATGGGGACAAAATAAGCAAAATTTTGCAAATTTTTTTTTATGAACATGTATATGTATACGTGATACACAAAAGAATCAAAAGATTAAGTTAGAAAATTTGACAAAATTTTGTACCTCCTTCACTGGTACCATGGTACCCCCCCAAACTTACTCCACACTCTGTCCCAGAGTTGTGAAGTAGATTAGGTAAGGTAATACTAATCCAGTGAGGGTTAGCCGACGAGCGTGCCTTTGTCAGATAAAAGCTCCCACACATATTCTCCTCTTTTGCTGTGGTAATCGATGTGATGGAGCTAGTCAGGCGTCTCTTTATTCGCTATCCATTCCAGGACGTGGATACCACAGTCGTTGGATAATGGGGTCTGCTGTGGGCTGCGGTGGCAGAACTGAAGCTCGTGCCATTTGTTTGCTTGTGTGTCCAGGAATGGTTGTATCATCTTTGTCAACCCGTCATAGTATTTCCGAGTTAAGCGTTCGACGGATGATAGCGGTTCTGATGTACACGACACTGGATGGTTGTTGTTGCCGTCCGAGCTGTTGTAAAAGATTCCTGCTCGTTGCCGGGTGTACACCGTCAGGAGCGTCCAATGGTTATAATGAATAATTGGCAGAAAGATTTGGCTAGGGACTCTGCTTTCCAACTCTTCCAGGAAAAGCTTCTGTGCTCCTGATTCGTCGGCTAGGCAAACGTCATTAAACAACATAGGATGAGCTATGTATGCATGATCAAACTTTGGTTGTAAAATTTGGACGCAAGCGGTTAATACCGATACCGACAAACATCCTCCTTCTTTAACCACGTCCCTTAGCTCATCGATTGGGACTATGACATTGCCCGCCTTGTAAATGACATCCCTCGGGGTAGCATCTGCTAACTTCAGAAGGATTACATCTACCTACTCCTGCGTGAGCGTAGCGCATGAGAAACGGTCGAAATTTTTGATCATCCCTTCTGTGGCTTTAGGCGAAGCAGTTTCTTCCATCCCGTGCACTCTCTTAAATACCATCAGCTCCTTGCCTGCCCCATGTTTGACTGTCGCCACTTCTTCTTCTTTTTCTGAGGGGCTGCCAGACTGAGAAGAGTCTTCATCTAGGTCACTGTCCAGCAGCCGCTCCGGTACCCCGACGTCCCAGAAATAGCGCTTGTCCTTGATCAGCAACATGGCGTAGGTGCCCCTGCGTTGATAGAAACAATGGCCCCTAAGGGCCCTCAAGTTGCCAAATGTACTGAGCACCTCAATGGCACTTAAGACGACCAAGGCACTGTTTCTGCTTCCCTCTTCAGCCTGGACGGGGAAGTCGCGAATAGAAAAGAAGTTCCAAATGCCGCCGTGGCGTTTGGCTCCTCGCTTGATAATTCTTTGAACACGCACCGGTAGAAGCCTCAAGTTTTTGTCTTCTGGGCGGCTGAAGGTGATCCCTGAGTGTGGCGCCTCGTTGTGGCTGCAATTCAGGAGCCGAAATTCGTGGTTCCTTAGGTCTGCTATGCAGAGGAACCATATGTCGCGGTGCTTGTATGGTGCCAACACGAGGTTAGGGTCGTGCTTGTCAATGTGCTGCAGCATGTTGGACACCACAGAGGAGTCTAGTTCTCTGCACATCAGCCTTCTCGCCAAGGTCGGGGTGGCGCAGTATATTTTCTTCCGACCTGTCCTACTATCGATATTTTCTATTATAGCATTTTCGAGGACCCTGAATAGCCTTTTTCCGACGATGGTCGTCGAGCGGAACATGTTGCGGAGTGTTCTCCGTCGTACGGAGAAGTAGCCGTCTCTCCAGACGATGTCTTCTTCATCTGCCTGCGATCTTAGGACCCTGTCTAGCAATTTCTGGTCTCTGATCGACAGGTAGCTGATGGCCCTTCTGTCGAAGTTGGCCATTTCGAAGGACGGTATCTCTGATGGCTCGCGAAACCTGTCTGCCATCGATCGTCTACCTCGAGGGAGGTGTCTTTCATTGGCTGCGTACACGTCCCCCTTTTCTCCCTCCGACTCGTCTGAAGAATCTGTCCCGATGATGACATCTCCGTTATCATCTTCAATATCATCCAGGGGATTGAGGGATTTCCTTCCTCGGAGCCTACGGGGCTCGCCTGTCTTGCTGGAGCTCCGTCGATGGACTTCGGTTGCGTCCCCTCCTCGGGCGTTGAGGATCGCCCGCTGGAGGAGGAGGGTGACGCTGATGTCGAGGGAGACGCTGAAGAAGATGAAGGAGAGCCACGGCTAGGAGGTGACGACGACCGTCTCGGCTGCCTTTGGCGCGGATGGTCGTTCCCTCTATCTAGCCTTTCCTCGATCTTGTCGAGGCGTTGGAGAACTTGCTGCATTATAGCATTCAGAGTCTCTAGCCCACCGGGGAGGCCAGCCAGAGTCAGCAGCTCTCGCTCTTGGCTATCCAGCCTGTCTTGGAAAGATGCAAGTTTGTGAGTTAGGGAAAAACAGGTAGCAGAGTTGTTGTCTGTTACCTCCCACAAGAGGTCGAGCTCGTCACCTATCATCTTCCCGAGCGACAGAGGGGTTCCTGCGTGCCTCCTTCCCATCCTCGTGACATCATGCCCACGTGATGGCCCACCAGATGAGGTAGAGCGTATCTCAATTGTTTGCGTGACAGATGTTGCTGGGTGAGGTGTTGGCCCCCTTGCGGCCGCCTCTGCCTCGCCTTCATATCTTGGTGAAGACGGCCTTGGTGTGGACGGATGTTGCTCCACCTCTGCATCCTCGGAGATCCTTCCAGTAGCTTTGACAGGGGCCACCGTTGTCGGGGCCGGTGTCAGCCGTGCACCTTCGACCTCCCTTCTCAAGATCTCAGTGAACACCTCATTACTGGTGTCCGGCTCAGGTACTTCTTCTGCCTCTACAGGCCCTTCGGGGATGTCTGGGGCTGCGGTTGCCTCCCCCGTAGTAGCTCCCAAAGTTGATGTCTCGATGACCTCTACGATCACCGACTTTTTCTCAGCTGCCACCGTCCTCGCAGGGGCGGTAGTTGATGTGGATGTCCTTTCTTGGGCTCTTATGGTGGCGGCTTGGGTTGTGTTGTCCGCCACAGCTTCTATATCTGCGGCGGTGAAGACTAGTTTGTCTACGTCGTAGTCGGCGTAGCGAGGGAGCGGGAGGAGTATATTCGTCCTTGCGAACTTATAGAAAAAGTCTCTCCCCTCCTTCCTGATGATGCTGGCCCTGATCAGGTACTTGGTATCGATTACCTCATCACCCTGCATCCTCAAAAGGCTGTACGGCTCTTTCGGGTACCCGAGCCCCTCTGCGATAAGGTTGACTATTCCGCCCATGCAGTAGTCCTTTGTAGCTTCCTTCATCGGATGTAGTCTGTTCATCAAAAATCGTCTAAGGTTGATTACTCGACCCTCCATTATGTGCCACATGACATGGAGCTCCTTCGTATATATGTTGTTGGATTCGTACTTGCTGAACAAGAGGCATGCCACCAGTTTGTGCACTATCCTCCAGAAGCATGAGTGCATAGCAGCTACCTTCTTTCCCGGCTTGAACAAAGATTCGCCGGTTAACTGGTTCCAGAGCTTCACGGGATCGAACCCGTCTCCTTCGGTGATTCTCTCACCGTTGTCCATCAGGTTCCTCTCCTCCTCGCTTGGAGAGAAGATCTGGTTCAGGAACTTTTTGGAGATTGTGCACTCCGAGTTGTAGAGTCGGGCCGGGAGTCTGTCTGTCCCTCCGAATTCCTTTCTCTCTGCCGGTGAATTTCTTACCCGGTGGAGGGAAGACATGAACTCCATTGTCAGCCTAGTGTACGAGGAAGACCTGCTGAAGCAGAATTTCTTCAGACCCGCCGCGGCGAGGACGGCCTTCAGCCTTTTCTTCATTCCCAGATCAGCAAATGAGGCTTCGTGGCAGAACCTGCTGGGGCGGTAGATTTTGGACACCAGCTCAGCGTACCGGCGAGTATGCTCGTCGTTCCTTGGCTCGAAACTCACCGCCAAGGCCTCCAGGATTGCTGCTGCGGTTGGGGGTGTTGGAGTTAGAATTGGAGTTGGAGTTGCTGCTTCTCCAACCCTGGCCCTCTTTTCCATTGTAGAGGCCTCAACTGGTCTTGGATTCGGGCGCTTCCGCCCGGCGTTGGAGGTTCCAGCCGCACTCTCTGGGTAGATCCTTCTACCCTGAGAGTCAACGGGGACAACAGTGATCTTGGTGCGGGCCAGCTCTGTAGGACAACAAAAGAAATACTTTGATTAAACACGTTGGCTTTTGAAAGAGGTATACAATAAAGAATAAATGTGTGGCCTGGTGTTTTTGTACAAAGGTTGCACGGCCCCCACCCCCCCCCAGTATCGGGTGACACACAAGGTTTTGTGGTAAAGTCATGCGGTCGATACTAGGGACGGGTATCGCCTGATACGGACTAGGCGATAGGGCGACAAACGCTTGGCCGTGTCGGCAGATAAAAGATGCCCGATACGGCTCGTATATACACAAAGGAAATGGCGTGTCACCCGGCACAGAATATATGGGACGATACAAAAATGGATGACACGACTCTCGCCTGACAGGGCATATCGGTCAATAGTTACTAAAAGATACGTAGCGCGATATGCATGTCGGGCGATACGAAATCGTTAAGCTAACAAGGCCGATAGTCCATACATGTAAACAGAGAATGTGACGGGCGGCAAAGACTGCTGCGCGATAGATATACCGGGCGATATCTACTGGGCGATAGGTCTGTCGGGTTGTAGCTCACAGAGCTCGGGATTTCCTCACGTTACGAAGGCAGGGGGTGTCACGCGACACAAGAGCAAAAAGCACAAAGTCCTTTGCACGATACAGGAGCACGAGCACAGTAATTCAGGTAGCCCGACACGGTAAAACATGTTCGTATATATATAGCAAACTCAACCTTAGTTTTTCGATACGGTTAAAACACGGCAAGCCATCCTGGGCATGCATCGACTGATAGGGCATATCATTCCCGGGACGGGCAGTCCATCTGTTGACCTAAGGGTGATCAATCCTTTGGCATGATCGTCACAGGCTCATGCCGTCTAGGAGCGTCTTTTGTCATGGCCTTAGCGATGCCCGAAACACTTTTTGCACGATGCTGTGCATATCTTGCCGGTGGGGTTGCTTTGCGTTACGACCTTCGGAGCAAAAGCTAGAAGAAAGAAAAGGAAACTTGAAAACAAAAAGGGGTAGCTAAAGCGGTTGAGGAGTAAAACATCACTGGCCCGAAACTAAGGTCCTGGCCTCAGCTAGCATTACCCATCCCGTCCTAAATAATACTTCGGTGACCCATAAAACGGAGTCAGCGCATGTGGCGCATGCACTGACTCGGGCCTTATTACATCCCAAAATGTTTGTAATGTTTCTTTTGCAGGAAAGTAAAAACGTCCTATTCTAGGAATTAAAAAGACAACTCGGCTTGCCTCCCGAGAAGCGCTGCGTTTCTCGTCTTCAGCTGGACGCTTAAAGTTTCTTCATCCTGCATCGCATCCGTGCTCCTACGGTCCTTGTCCCGTTCTTGTCATCGGTTCGGTATTTGACGGAATCCTCCCTGATGGGTTCTTCACAATTTCAGCCAATTGAGCTAGCTGCTGGTCGATCTGGCGTTGGTGCGTCTGCATGTCTGCCAGTTGCACCTGCAACAAGTTCAAGACACCGGAATTTGATAACGCACTCTGCGCCAGTTGATTGTTAATCGTATCTTGCTTCTTGAAAAAATCAAATAACTGGCCAACCACGTCTGCCTGGCCCGTGCCTTTGATTTGTTCTCGGTTAGGCCCTTGATACTTCCCCTGTGCTTGGAAGTTCCCCTTGTTTGATGGGAAATGAGTGTTTTTGGGGTATTGGCTTGGTCCTCCCCTTTGCTCGAAAGCTTGAGGTTGTTTGGAGGCGCTTTGCAACTGATGCGCATTTTCAGCTGCATCCTTATTGCCATAGTTGAAACCAGGGTGGTCCGGCCTTTTGAAATTCACAAAGGCCACCTTCTCAGTTTCCTCATCCTCAGAATCGGAATCGCTTGATGTTTCTGGTTGGGTGTAGATGCAATTGTCTACCCCGTGTCCGCCTTCTCCACACATTACACATTTCATTACCTTTTCAACTTGCTTCTTACCCTTTCCGCCAGATTCTTTTAGCTGCTTTACATCCATAGTTATCCTCTGGATCTGAGAAGTGATTGTCTCCAGCGCCTCGGATTCAAAAGAAGATCCTTCACTAACCTTCTTAGCTTGGCCACGGTCAGATCTGTCATAGTCAGTGCCGGCTTGCAGCTCGGTCATGTTCTTGATAATCTTTTCAGACCTACTCGGCTTTTTCCCTAGGAAGTCGCTCCCTGCTGCTGCGTTCAACGAAACCCTTTCCTCTGGAGTCAGGCCGTTATAGAAGGTAGTGATTGAAAAACTACTAGAGGGGGGTGAATAGAGTTTTTGAATTATTTTAACAATTTATTTAATTCAAACAACCACAATTAAAATTGGAAGAATGAGATAGGTGTTTAGAGTGGTTCCAACTATAGCAAATACTATAGTTGTCAGTCCACTACCCGGTTGCTTACCCAATCGGGATTTGAAAGTATTTATTTTATTACCTCTCGAGGATTTATACAAAATACAATACTTTCCTTTACACCCTTTGAACAGCCTTCACTTGAAGTAGGTGCACCAACTTTGAGGTAGCCTTCTTTGAAGTAACTCCAAGCTCCCCCTTGAAGTAGCCTTCCTCTCTAGAAGTAACCTCCCGTTGCACCAGCCTTCTGAAGTAGCTCAAAGTCTCCTTCTTCGCCAAGAAGATCTTCACCCTCTCCAATCCGCAGCCTCCAACCTAGGAGTAGCAAGGAGAGTACCAACAATAATAGGGAACAAGAAATAAAACGGAAATTACAACTTTTCCTTTGTAGCCCAAGGCTTGATATGCCTAGATCAACCGTATAGATCTCCTAACCAAGTATGTGAACTTGTGATTGCAGTGGGTAGGAGATACTAGCCTATAGGACACGAATTATGAGCTAAGGAATGAAATGGCCAATTGTCACAATGCTCAAATTTCTTACAAACAGATTGCACAAAGTATGCTCAAGGATTTCTCAAGTGTAGCAAGTGTAAACAAGTAAGTTTGAGTGTCCTATGGCTTGTCCTATTTATAGAAATGGCCTAAGGATGCTTAAGGACGTTCTAGACAACTTCTAGGGGTTTCTAAGTGCTTAACTAGCCGTTAGGTACAAAGTTGTTGCTTTAACAACGACTAATTAATTAATTCTGCAGTTGCTGTCAGAGACAATCTCGGTCGAGGAATGGTCGACCGAGACACCTACTCGGTCGAACTTTTGTTGACCGACAGGCACTCTGGAACAAGTGATTTGCAACGTCTTTCTCCAACTGCCAACTAACTTGTCTGTTGTGTCTAACGGCTACTTTGGATCTTTCTCAGTCGAGGAGTTTGTCGACCGAGAGTGTCTCGGTCGAGGAGTTTGTCGACCGAGATTGATCATGTTTCAATGTTTCAATTTAGGCACTAATTATATGTATGAGTGTGCTTATGCGATCTTATTTGAATGGGATGACTTGTCTAACTGTGGTGTTTAGCTAGGGAAAATCTAACGCTTGATTTACATGCAATTCTAAGTACTTGTACATTATATTTTTGTACAAGTTTTTACAACAGTGATTACATTGCATGAAAATATAAATATGTAAGCTTGTGGATTTTCCCTTATTGCTTTGTCATCCTACACACTCAAGTAGCTCGTTAGATTAATAAGAATGAAATGTTTGTCATAATCAAAACAAAGGGATTTATAGATGTCCATTTAGCCAACAATCTCCCCCTTTTTGAAGATGACAAACATTTCCAAAATATAAAAATGAAGGAAATATAAACCATATGAGTTTCATACCTTTAGATTACCTTTTGTAGCTTTTCCTCTTGTTTATAAAATGTGTGCTTATTATTCCCCTTGAATTATGGAACATGAAATCCAATTCACTAGGGAATATAGCAACTTTCAATGTAAAGCCAAGAGTTTATTTATGAAACTCATTGATTGAGTTTTTCAAAGTTTTAGTTTTATATTTATTTCTCCCCCTTTGTCATTTCAAAAAGATATCCGTTTAGAAATAAAAACTCCCCCTTAATTAGATGTCCCGTCAAATCTAATGAAAAAGATGTCCATTTAAAAGCCAAAATATCATGATGTAAATAAGAGTTTTTGTTTAAGTAGCACAAATATCAAAGAAAACATCTTCCAAAGGAGTGATAAGCAATTTCTTCCTAATTTTGTTAAATTGATCTAGTGGAAGCGGTTTTGTAAAAATATCAGCCAATTGATCTTCCGTATCAACATGATGAAGGGAAACATGATTCTTGGAGATGTGATCCCTTCAAAAATGATGACGGATTTCAATATGTTTAGCTCGGCTGTGTAAAATAGGATTGTGTGCTAAGTTTATAGCGCTTGTGTTGTCACAAAAAATAGGCGTAGATGAAAAAGTAAAACCATAATCGTTTAATACTTGTTGCATATAAAGCACTTGAGCACAACAAGACCCGGCTGCCATATATTCAGCTTCAGTTGTAGATAGGGCAACCGTATTTTGTTTCTTGCTAAACCAAGATACTAAAGCTCTCCCTAATAAGAAACAGCCACCACTAGTACTCTTGCGATCAAGTCGACAACCAGCATAATCCGCATCAGTATAAGCTTTAAAATCCAAGGATTGTCCTTTTGGATACCATAAACCAAAGCAAGTAGTGCCGGCTAGGTAACGAAGAATTCGTTTAACTGCTAGAAAATGAGAGTGCATAGGCTGTGATTGAAATCGAGCACAAAGACCAACGGGAAACATAATGTCCGGTCTAGAAGCAGTTAAGTAAAGCAAACTACCAATCATGGCTCTATATAAAGAATCATCAATAGGTTCCCCATTTTCATCCTTATCAATTTTAGTAGAAGTAGCCATAGGAGTAGTAGCATGTTTGCACTGATCCATCCCAAAACGTTTTAAGAGTTCTTTAGTATATTTTTCTTGGCTTATGAATATTCCGGAAGGTGTTTGCTTAATTTGAAAACCAAGAAAGAAAGTTAGTTCACCCATGAGGCTCATTTCAAATTCTTTTTGCATAATATCACTAAATTGTGTGCACAATGAATCATTTGAAGCTCCAAAAATAATGTCATCAACATATATTTGCACAACTAGGAAATCAGATGTATATGTTTTGAAAAATAAGGTAGAATCTGAATTTCCAATAGAAAAACCATTATAAAAAAGATATGTCTTGAGCCTTTCATACCAATTTCTAGGTGCTTGTTTGAAACCATAAAGTGCTTTCTTAAGTTTATAAACATAGTCACCTTTTTCCGGTATTTCAAAACCAGGTGGTTGGGCAACATATACTTCTTCTTGAATGATGCCATTTAGAAATGCACTTTTTACATCCATTTGGTATAGTTTGATGTTTTTATGTGCAGCAATAGCTAGTAACATTCTAATAGCTTCAAGTCTAGCTACCGGTGCATATGTTTCATCAAAATCTATTCCTTCTTGTTGATTATATCCTTGTGCTACTAACCGAGCTTTATTCCTTATTACTTCTCCTGCCTCATTTAGCTTGTTCCTAAAAACCCATTTAGTTCCTATTATGGTTTTATCTTGTGGTTTAGGAACTAAATCCCATACATCATTTTTAGTGAATTGATTCAATTCTTCTTGCATGGCTATTATCCAATAATCATCTTTAAGAGCTTCAGATATCTTTTTAGGTTCATTGATAGAAACAAAAGCCATGTTTGCAACATCTTTGAAAGAAGACCTAGTTTTAACTTTATCATTAGGATCTCCAATAATTAATTCTTGAGGATGATCTTTAATAAGCCTAGGTGTAGGTTGTGGTTCAACTTGGTGATTATTTGTAGTACTTTTCTCATTATTATTTGGTATGGTTAGATTTTCGAATTGATTTGTGAGATCTATGATTTCTAGATTTTCAGATTTGGATTCTTCATGAAAAGAAACATGAATAGATTCCTCAACTTTTCTAGATATAGTGTTATATACTCTAAAAGCTTTGCTAGAGGTGGAATATCCCAAAAAGAATGCTTTGTGTGATTTTGAGTCAAACTTATCTCTATCATCTTTGGTATTTAAGATATAGCATGTGGAGCCAAAGGTATGAAAATAGTCAACTCTAGGTTTCTTAGAATGTATTAGTTCATATGGAGTTTTCTTTAAATGAGAGTGAACAGTTACTCTATTTAGCACATAGCATGCAGTGTTTACAGCTTCAGCCCAAAAGGTTTTGGGTGTGTTATGTTCAAGCATCATAGTTCTAGCCATTTCTTGTAGTGATCGATTTTTCCTTTCAACTATACCATTTTGTTGTGGGGTGCGTGGAGCAGAAAAATTATGAGTGTACCCTTGAGATGTACAAAACTCTTCAAATGTATGATTTTCAAATTCTCCACCATGATCACTTCTAATGGTACATATTTTGCTTTGTAATAGATTTTCAATCTTGGAACAAAATTGTATAAAAACATGAATAGTATCATCTTTAGTTGCAATAAAGTGTACCCATGTGTATCTACTATAATCATCAACAATAACAAAACAATATCTTTTACCACCAATAGATTGTGTCCTCATGGGTCCAAATAAATCCATATGAATTAATTCTAAGGATCTACTGGTGCTAAGTACATGTTTTGGTTTAAAAGAGGTTTTGGTTTGCTTTCCCATTGTGCATGGTTCACAGTTTTCAACTTGATCAAAAGATAAAGTAGGCAATCCACGAACAAGATCATATTTCACTAACTTTTTAATAACATGTGAACTAGCATGTCCTAGCTTTTTATGCCATACTTGTAAGGTATTGTCATTTGCAAGCAAGCATTTTCCCACTACTGATTTCATAGAGTTAGGTTTAAGAATATAAAGATTTCCAACTCTATTTCCTTCATAAACAACATTTGTAGTGTTTTCTATCAATAACTTGCAGCAAGTTTTGTTAAATAACACATCATAACCACTATCACATAATTGACTAACACTTATCAAATTATGGTGCAAACCATCAACGAGTAGAACATTCTTTATTTCGAGGTTTGTACCAACATTACCTATTCCAACGATTTTGCCCTTACCATTGTCTCCAAAGGTGACTGTTCCACTTTTCTTTTCTTCAAAGGTTTGGAATGCATCCTTGTTTCCGGTCATATGTTTGGAACATCCACTATCAACCACCCATTCCTCTTGAGAGTTTTCATCATCTTCTCTTGCCATTAGACAATCCACGGTTTCTTCTCCGCTTTCACTGTCACTTGATTCGTCCCATGCAGCTTTATAGGCTTTTTCTCCCTTCTTCTTGTGTGAGTTTTTCTTTCCTTTCTTTGCTTTAGGACATTCATTCTTGAAATGCCCTTTCTTTCCACATTCAAAGCACCTAGGAGGGGTAGAAGAAGAGCTGGAAATTTTGTTAGATTTAAATCTTTTGTATTTCTTACCATTTACTATCAAGGCTTCGTCTCCCTCTTCTTCACTTGACTCCTCACTTTCTTGTGTGACAGCCTTTGAAGCTTTTAGAGCCACATCCTTCTTCTTTCCTTGCTGAAGTTCACGTGCTCTTCTTTCTTCCTCCTCTAGGGTTGCTTCATGAGCTTCTAAGTTGCCAATAAGTTGCTCCATTTTCAGTCGAGTGAGGTCGTTTGCTTCTTCAATGGCTGTCACCTTTGGCTTGTATTTTGGAGGAAGTGAACGAAGGATCTTTGATACCTGATCTTCTTCAGGAATAGGTTTTCCTAAAGCACTTAAACCATTAACAATAGTAGAGAATTTTGCAAACATTTCACTAATCGATTCATTAGTATCCATACGAAAGTGTTCAAATTTTTGTTTAAACATGCTAATCTTGGAATTTTTGACTTGGACTGTACCTTCATAGGTTATGGACAGTCTATGCCAAATATCATAGGCTGTGTCACAATTAGATATTCTATTAAATTCTCCTACCGAAATAGAACAATATAAAATGCTTACAACTTTTGCATTCATTTGGGCCAGCTTTACCGTATTTGCATCCCATTCTACAAATTGAGTTTGAGGAAGCTCGTATGGAGTTGACACCATTCTCCATAAGTCCCAATTGATGCCTTGGAAGTAGAACTGCATCCTTCTTTTCCAATATTGATAGTTTGTTCCATCGAACGCTGGAGGCCTAGCAACAAGTGTCCCTTCGAGGTTGAGGTTGTTGAGCACTCCATCACCCATTTCTTCAAGACCTTGTTAGGGTTCCTTGAAGCCTGCTCTGATACCAATTGAAAAACTACTAGAGGGGGGGTGAATAGAGTTTTTGAATTATTTTAACAATTTATTTAATTCAAACAACCACAATTGAAATTGGAAGAAAGAGACAGGTGTTTAGAGTGGTTCCAACTATAGCAAATACTATAGTTGTCAGTCCACTACCCGGTTGCTTACCCACCGGGATTTGAAAGTATTTATTTAATTACCTCTCGAGGATTTATACAAAATACAATACTTTCCTTTACACCCTTTGAACAGCCTTCACTTGAAGTAGGTGCACCAACTTTGAGGTAGCCTTCTTTGAAGTAACTCCAAGCTCCCCCTTGAAGTAGCCTTCCTCTCTAGAAGTAACCTCCCATTGCACCAGCCTTCTGAAGTAGATCAA
This sequence comes from Alisma plantago-aquatica, assembly GCA_963693085.1. Taxonomy (NCBI): domain Eukaryota; kingdom Viridiplantae; phylum Streptophyta; class Magnoliopsida; order Alismatales; family Alismataceae; genus Alisma; species Alisma plantago-aquatica. Next base: position 94,316,641 of record OY856414.1, on the reverse strand, counting down.
AGTCTCCTTCTTCGCCAAGAAGATCTTCACCCTCTCCAATCCGCAACCTCCAACCTAGGAGTAGCAAGGAGAGTACCAACAATAATAGGGAACAAGAAAGAAAATGGAAATTACAACTTATCCTTTGTAGCCCAAGGCTTGATATGCCTAGATCAAGCGTATAGATCTCCTAACCAAGTATGTGAACTTGTGATTGCAGTGGGTAGGAGATACTAGCCTATAGGACACGAATTATGAGCTAAGGAATGAAATGGCCAATTGTCACAATGCTCAAATTGCTTACAAACAGATTGCACAAAGTATGCTCAAGGATTTCTCAAGTGTAGCAAGTGTAAACAAGTAAGTTTGAGTGTCCTATGGCTTGTCCTATTTATAGAAATGGCCTAAGGATGCTTAAGGACGTTCTAGACAACTTCTAGGGGTTTCTAAGTGCTTAACTAGCCATTAGGTACAAAGTTGTTGCTTTAACAACGGCTAATTAATTAATTCTGCAGTTGCTGTCAGAGACAATCTCGGTCGAGGAATGGTCGACCGAGACACCTACTCGGTCGAACTTTTGTCGACCGAAAGGCACTCTGGAACAAGTGATTTGCAACATCTTTCTCCAACTGCCAACTAACTTGTCTGTTGTGTCTAACGGCTACTTTGGATCTTTCTCGGTCGAGGAGTTTGTCGACCGAGAGTGTCTCGGTCGAGGAGTTTGTCGACCGACATTGATCCTGTTTCAATGTTTCAATTTAGGCACTAATTATATGTATGAGTGTGCTTATGCGATCTTATTTGAATGGGATGGCTTGTCTAACTGTGGTGTTTAGCTAGGGAAAATCTAACGCTTGATTTACATGCAATTCTAAGTACTTGTACATTATATTTTTGTACAAGTTTTTACAACAGTGATTACATTGCATGAAAATATAAATATGTAAGCTTGTGGATTTTCCCTTGTTGCTTTGTCATCCTGCACACTCAAGTAGCTCGTTAGATTAATAAGAATGAAATGTTTGTCATAATCAAAACAAAGGGATTTATAGATGTCCATTTAGCCAACAGTGATCAAGAACCCTTTCTTGTAGTTGTGGTGAGGGCAGTCCCTCTGATATTCTTGGTATCGCTCCCAAGCGTCATGGAGATTCTCATTAGGCTTTTGCATGAACGACGCTATCCTTTGTCTGTTTCTCACTGTCTTCTCAGTTGGGTAGAACTTATTTACGAATGCATCCGCCAATGCTCCCCATCCTTTCAGAGCCTGGTGGGCCAGCCCTAGGTACCATGATAGAGCTTTATCTTCCAGAGAAAAGATGAAGCCCTTGCAATAGATTACCTCCTGGGGAACTCCCCTCATCTTGATAGTATCACAGATGTTCTTAAAAGCATCCAAATGGTGATAGGGATTGTCATTCTTGGAACTCCCTCTGAAACTTTTGTTCTGAATCATGGAAATGACAGACGGCTTGAGTTCAAAGTTTGCGGCGTTGAATCGCGGAATGACGACAGGGCATCTGTAATTATTGGCCTTGGTGGAGGCTAGCTCCCTCAGAGTCTTCTCTTCTTCGTCCGAGTCATCGTTGTTGCTGCCTCCCTGTTGTTCTTGGAGTTGTTGTCGCCTGTGTCGATGATGGTGACGACGCCTGACATGGGGGTGGCCTTCCTCAGAGTGCTCCGATTCCTGATCTTCCTACTGATCATTTCTGTCGTAGCGATCATTGTCGCTTGGCAGAGGTGATTCATCCCTAGGCCTTCCCTGTTGTTCCCCTTCAGCGTGTTGCGGGTTGACGCGGGGAGGCATAATGTCAATGATTGTGCTCTGTTGATTGGTTGAATGGTGTCGGAGCTCGGTGGAACAATGATCTGTTCTTCAGGGTTCCTAAAAGAATGGCACGGAAAATCAAGTCAGAAAATTGAATTATTAGGCTTAGGCTAAGTATAATAGTAAAAAAGAAAATGAGAAAAGAAAAAGTGTGCTGTCGAGCTTATTTCTAAGCTTGAGGCACAGGAGTGTAGTTAGTGAATTTGGATTCGTCAACAGTACCATTTTTGCCTTGTCCCCGACAACGGCGCCAAAAAGTTGAGCGGCCTAAATCGCGCGTCCTAAAATTGGAGGCGGATTTGAGGTAGTCGAGCTTTTACATTTATAAACCTGAATCCTTCTAGGCCCCCGCAACTTTGTTTACGGGGTCGAAGTAGATATACGGGGTCGAACACAGGGACAAGGGGGGTAGTGTTGAGAACCCAGAATCGACACGCTACACTCCGGCAGGTATAAAGAGATGATAAATTCCCTAGGAGGGAAGCATAAAAGTGTCACGAACATAACAAGAATACTATCTCCAAGTGGAGTTACTAGAAATATTTAAGGCTTTAGACATTTAACAATTTTTAGTGGTTTTCATGCAACTAAAATAGAAGGATACACTTGGAGCTAAGGCGAGGTATGAAGGATAAAACTGCGGTAAAGCAAGCGGCGGTAGGACCAATCCTGTACCCCTGCTCTCGAAGCGGGCACCTCTAACAAGGCATCGGTTCCACTCTAGGGGTCACCAGACTCAAATTAGAGTGGAAAGGTTACTAAAGCAACTCCGTTCCGGGCACTCTCGTACTCCAGAATCGGACCAAACACTAGAGCCGCAACACAACTCTCGAAGTTGTTGTGACGAGAAAACACGATTTGATAGCTAAGCGAAATGTGATCCAAAACATACAAGCTAGAGTTCAGATAACAAACATAGCAATCATCCAACATATTGCACCAAGCATAGAGCAGCAAGTAAGTAAGCATTTCTATTTCTATAAGCATTAAAGGTCTTAGTTACAATGCATGAGTAAAGAATTAAATAACATAATTAAAGATATGTGTCGCCTTCTTGATGTAGAAGGACGACAAGCTACAGTAACCATCCCTCCCGATATCAGACAAAGGGGCCTAGCCCGATACAGCCGTGTCGGGCGGCACGATCTCTCGAGCGCCATACCGCGACGGGCGACTGTATCGCTCGAGGACCTGGACGATACGCTCAAGTCGGGCGGCACACCCTCTCGGGCGACACGCCTGACGGGCAGAGCGTATCGGGTTCGTTATCGTGTCGGGCATGGAGCTACGTATCCTACTGTCGGGCACTAGTGTCGGGCACTCGTGTCGCGTATCTACATCGGCCGATATCGGCTCCCAGTGTCGCCCGGTACAGTCCTAGGTGAACCAATCCCCTCCCTCTCGGGATGAGGAAGAGCTCACCTAGTGTCGCCCAGTACGAACACTAGAGCACGATACGCCTGCTCTCGCAGCCACCTCCGAAGATCACTCGACTATCCGAAACCTGAAGTGACCAAGCTTGTCCGAATTGTCTAAGCTATCTTTTCGGCTCCCTGTAGCTGCTATTTATAGGCAGCTGGTCGGGGGAAGATATGGTGCTCGAAGTGCCACATGTCCTCCTTTCCGCCGTTCAGTCGGAGGTCGGCTGTCAGGCGTCGTGGCGAGAGGCGCCTGCCGGTGGGTGGTCGATATCGCGCGGCAACTGGAATTGCGGTGCGCTTGGCTCCCTATCGGGTAAAGAGGCGTGTCGTCCATCGCGCAGCCCTGCCGGTCAGCGTGTGTATCGGGCATCAGGGGGGCGAGACAGTCTTGGACTTATTTGCGGGCCGGATCGGCCTTATTGGTGCTAAATAGGCCAAAATAGGAGGAAACTCTGCAAAAGATGGAAATATTGGGCTGAGAGCATTGCTTGGCTAATTATTACAGAAATGCATATAAAAGTGAGGAAAACAATCGAAAAGGGCAATTTTGATAACAGAATAAAGGCCAAAAACATCACAAAAATTGGTGTTATCAGTAACCTAAAATTAAAGTTTGATTTCTAATTAAGATGGTAACTAATGTATGATATACTAAGTTTGAGAGATTTAGGGTGGTCCCTAAGATCAAGAAGACTAAGTTAGGATTTTCTTTACTCCATGTAAGCTAGTCATGCCACTATACATATGAACCCTGGATGAGTTGCATGATTATGTATGCATTGACATGTGATTTACTAAAAAATAGATGATGTATGCATTATAATTTGATTTTGAATTTTCTAGAATGCAATCAAGATAATGGTGATAATACTTGTGATTATATTGTCGTGTGGTGTTTAATATATTCACAAAGTTTTATGCTTAAGTTAAAGAGAATAAATTGTGAATAGTTCGTCTTTATATTATATTTCCTTTTCCGCATTGATGTTGCACTTTGGTGAAGTTAAGATGAGCCCTAACCGACCTAATGAGAAATTTGATGAAACTATTAGATGAGGACAATTTATGTTGAAGGGAAGATGAAAAAAAATGTTGTAAATGATTGATGAAGTGAAGTACTAAACTTATTACATGCTTCTCGTTATAATGTACCTTTAAGGCTGTTATGGGCTTCCTAGCCATGATGGGCTTTCTAAGCATCATGTGTCCCAATTGGGAGGTTAAATAGAGAAGTCATACAATATTTCTTCTTAATTCATTAATTTAAGTAGACTAAAGTTTAATGATGATTCTTAATGTTAAGTTATGTCAAGCCTTTTTTAGTTCACATATATATGCTTATTTAATATTGTTATAAATTGTATAGTGTCACTTACAATGTTGTATCAAGGAGCAAAGGAGGACTGAAGTGAGCACTTTAGCATAGTTGAAACTGAAGAAGACTTGATCTAGATGGGGTTCCATCTACCACTCAATAGGAGATTCCTTAGTATAGTTATTACATGATTTTCTAGATTTCTTCGACGACATTTATTTGATTTTATATCAAGATGGGACAATTAGTGATTTTCTTTCAAAAATATTGTATGGATCTATATTTATAATTAATGCATGATGTATCATTTATAATGTTGTTGCATATATCATGCTTTGTGTCATTCCTCTAAGAAAAGTGACCCAAGTTATGGACTACATGGGGTTTTCTTCCATTGACATGTATATACTTGCAGGTGTGTTAAAATGTAGTTAGTGCTTATCGTTTAAATGTTGATCTAGTATCTTGACATGCTTAAGATCAGATTTTTTTTCTTGATGTGTTTTTTTGAGTGACCCAATATTATGACATGTTTATACATGACCCTGAGATAAGGTGTCACAACTTGACATTTATGAGGACGACCCATGTCTTCATGGATTATAAGTAGAGACTGTGGGGGCTCATGTGTAAGGGACGACCAATAGTTTGTTATAAATGTTCAACACACTTGAACAAGTGAAATTATTTAGAGAAATTTTGCCATTTTTTCATTACTTATAGCTCTTTCTATTGAGGTTGGCTTTGGGCAACACTCCTATGTACTGATGACATGTGATCTTATATGGGATCCGATTATTGGATTTTGCACCCCTACTAGTCAAATGTGGATACTTCCTTAAAATGAATTTTTCAATTTTTGATCATCGTGTGTCAAAAACCCAAAGATATGTGCGGTGGGATGCTTAGATTTATTCATGTAGTTTTAACTTGGAGGGTACACACCAAAAATATCTAAATACCTAAAATTCAATAATAAGGACAAGTCGAGTTCATATTGTTTGTTGCTTTAAATGGATAACATAGACGATTCTTGTTATATCGAGTTTAGTTAAGTAGACTCGTTATTTCTTACTATAAAGAAATCAACAAAATAGAACTAGTAATGGTCATTATAGTAGTTAACAAAATATGCTTATATATTGTTTCTTATAGAATATAATATTGTTAGATATCTTATTTTCTACTGTAGTTACATGTTATATTTGATGTGTGATAAGATCGCTAACATTATAATGCCTACAACATGCATCATATGGTTGTATCAGTTCATTTGGATTGACGATATAGTTCTTATATATTGTATATCTTAAAATGAAAGAAATTCACTATTCCCATCATTCTAAATAGTTGTTTTATGTTGTATTTCTTACGTTGTATTTCTTAATATTCTCCTTGCTGCCCGGCCAAAGTAGTCCGGGTGGTAAGAGATCGGTAAGTCCCAATGAAGGATTTGGATTCGTACATCATCGAAGGCACTCTGCAAATAGAAATCCATGCTGATTTGGTACAGGAGGGGGGTGATCAGACCACACCCTCTTATACCTCAAGAGTTTACCATGTCGGGCTCTCCTGAAGTAGATTCTCTCGGTCATAAAAAAAAAAATTATGCTTGCTAAGTAAGAATGAGAGAATCTGGCTCCGTACAATCTAAAGTGATTATCTTCCTAAACATTTAGTGATCTAGTGAAACCATTTTCAATATTATAAAACTAGCTAAGTAAAGAATATAAAAATACATATTTTAAGATGGAAACGAGTGTACATCAAATATTTCCCTAGAAATTTACATTCCAATTCGATGAATTTTGTTGGAATAATAAATTGCATTTGAGTAGTTTAAAATATTATTCTATTAAATATTATACTTACATTAATTATATGATATCATCCTTAAACAGTGACAGATCTATTAAAGGGATGGGGGGCATGGCCCCCCAAGATCTTTGAAAAAACAATACTATGATACCATGTTTGAGTGTTTTGAAATATTTTATTATACTATGTTATGGCCCCCCAAGGACTTTGACAAATAGAATTATATACATATGAAGAGTAGTCATTCAGATAAGATTCAAATGTTACAATGTATCACATTGTAGTTAAATCAGTCAAATTGTAAAAACATATTAGGTGTTAAGTGGATAATGAATACATAAAAATGGTCGAATCATTTTTGGCATCTTTCATACCAACAACAAAAGCACAACTATATCATGATATTAAAATTTAATCATACCTAATTAAAGTTTTAAATATAATAATAAAAATATTAATGTAAAAATATAAAATTATGAAATATATTGAAATTAAATTAAACATGAATGAAGTATCATTGTCTAAACTAGAAAGAGAGTATTTACACATTACAATTTTATTATTTAAATAGTTATTATGGCATACTGTAATTATATGTCATGTTCCAATTAGACTATTTCCCATTTTTAGATTTATTCTCAATTTGGTGTGTGGTGGATGAATGGAAAGAGAGAGGATGAAAGTTTCCATGTGATATTTTAGTGTGTTTTATTTATACAAGGAAGGAAAGAAAACAATATCAAAGAGAAAATAAATATTCTTTAGAGAAAGTAATATTAGTCTACTTATTTATAATTGGGGGATACATAAGCATTGTCCTCTATATCACAATATGTTCCCCACTAAATTCTATCATTGTTTCTATGTTTCATCGAAAATTTTATTTCTTATTTTAAATTACCTACAAATGTTCAGCCAATTGTTGATACTTTTCTCTATGTTAACTTTGCCACCAAGTTTCACACTATATTTTATTATAGATTTATAGTTCCGTCAAATAATTTCAATATTTTATTTATACCATTTCTTCATATTTTTAGATTTCAATACCATTTTTTGTCTATATTTGCCACAAAGTGTCCCTTCAATTTATGATGTCTTTTTAAATATATATCTGATTTTACTTATAATTATTCTGATTTAATGGAAAAAAATACGTAATAATCTTCCCTATTCATTCATGTGTTTACTCTTCCCTCCCTATCATATTGTCTAACCAAGAGATTTATGATTTTTCTTCTCCTTTCTTTAAAATTTCTCTCCTATCATGCAATCTTTCCAAGTTGCATGCCTTATATCTCTGTTAGACTGATTGGTGAGATCTTTTAAAAAAGTAATTTTATTATTTTTGAAACTATATGTTGATTAGTATTATGATTTTTACTATTTGTAAATTTTTTCTTCTTCTTTTGTATGGCTAATATAATCATGAAAATAATAGGAATTGATATTAAAATAGAAGGAAGAAGGAAAACAAGTTATGTTGTCATCCCTTTCTAAATAAATAAAAACTAATGCTTAAGGTAAGAAGATTTGCATCAAATTAACTATATAGAATAGTTCTTTTAAAATTCAGGCAGTTGGTTAGATTTGAGTTGAGATTTTCATTATAATTTGTGTCAAGATATGTGTCATATTTTTAAAGATGCACAAATTTTCAATAAATTTTACTTATAATCTGGAAAAAACAAAGTAGCTAGTTAAATTGTAAATTTAGTATATTTTCCTCACATGATAATACATCACAAATTTATGTGATACGTGTCAGAATCTAATAAAATTACAAAAAATAAATAAGATTGGGTTGTGCCTAAAATTGGGTTGGGAAAACTATTGTGAGAACCCGTTACACTAAACAAGGTTACTCAAAACATAAAACACAATCAATCACCAATTAACTACATACCAAAAAATATGGGTAAATTAAAACCAATTTCAACAACACCCACTCAGAAACATTTAAATAAGAGCCCAACATCTTTCTTGTTATAACCCCAGTTTTCCAAAATATATAATTGTGAATCTCCTTTTTAAAGATAAATGAAATCCGTGGGTGATGTGATGAGTTAATTTGAATGGATTTTGTGTTTGATAGCTTGTATGTTTTCTTATTGGGCCTTTTTGGCCATTGAGCCCAATTGAAGGAGAAAAAGAAAAGGATTAAAAGAATAAATAAAGAAATAAAAGAAATAAGAACAAAAGGATAATGAATGATTTCCTAAAAAAAATAGGATTTTGAGTTAATAGATTCCTTAGGGTTCAAGGAACTCAGAATTGGAAAATAATAATAAAAGAAATAGAAAAGACATGGAAAATATGAGTAATTGAGGGATAACTTGCAAACCAAGAAAAGGAATCTTACTTTTAAGATAATGACTTCAAATTTTGTAGGATGGAGGATAAAAATATATTTGAGTTTCCCTCAAAATTTGAAGTAAAAAGGAGTTACCGTTTGGGAGTTATGAATTTTCCAATTTGCCTTTAAATTAGGAATATAATTCAATATTAATTGGGAATTTGTTTCCCTTTGATCAAGCGCAAGTGAAGAGAGCCCTTGGATTTAGATCCAACGGGCACTGCTCATCGGTTAGAATCTCAGTAGGATGCAGACTCTGCGTTACAGGGGGGATCTTTCCCATGCTTTTTCTCGCGATCAAGTGCATCTGCACTTCCGGTTCTTGTCCCAATAGATTCGGGATGTCCTGACGAAGGATCTAGACCCTGGTTTTACCAGGGTTTGAGAAAATCTCGCGAAACGCCCAATTGGGCTAGGACTTGGGTTGCGGCTGGGATTGGGAACCCTAATAGGGACTTCCCACTGCCTATATAAGGGCACCCTTCGGTCCCTCGACTCGTTACGAACTCGAACGGCTGCTTTCATAAGTCTGTATCCCTCTTCATCTCTCGATTAGCTGAGCTCCGGCGAGAGCGCCGCCGCGGCACCGCAGCATTAAGAAGAATAAGGGAAGGAGACGACTTACAGGAGTCGTAGGATCGTGGGACACGGTGTGCCGACGCGAGATCGAACGATCTTAGGAAGATCACACGCTGAGTGGGGCGCCTCGACGCGGGACGTTGGATCAAGAATCCACCGTGGACCCGGAGCATCTGACAATCAGCTGCCAAAGAACCCGCGCGCTAGCAAGTTAGTGGAGACGATCGCCTGTGAGCGTTGGATCAGAGCGCGGACCATAGGCGCACCAATCAAATGGCTACGGAAAAATGGTAATTTCATTTCTCTCCTAAATAAACCAGAAAAAGGGTTTTTCTTGCAAAAATGATAGAAATTACTAGGATTGTCTAATGGGAAAATTTTGTATATGAAAGTTGTATTAAAAATAATTTGAGAACCTAGTTCGGCTCTATTTCACAAAAGTAACCTAATTTGTTAATAAAGTGTATTAAAAATTGATGAGAAACCCTAATTGATTATTAGGAGTGTAATTTGGTAAATCAATAGGTCAAATTGATAAGTTTAACCTTGATCAATGATAAAAGTGGTTTGACTATCTGTTTGAATGCAAAAGTGCTTAATTTAGAGTTTTAATATCTAAAAGAAGGTTAATTTACATGGAAACCCTAATTTGGGATAAAAGGAGATAAAAATCATATTTTTGTGGGATAAGATAATCAGATGCTTAATAAAGGAAATTCAATGAGAAATTAGCGGTTTTATGTAGTTTTGATAAATTAAGGATGATAATAAGGAAAGAAGAAGTAAAAACCCTAATTTCCAAAGGAACCCTAAAATAGGAATTGAAATCCTAAGTAATGTGATGAAAATGGGATGAATATTAATAAAAGGAAAATTGTACTTTTATTTCAGGATTTCTCTTCCTCATGGCTTGTTGATTGGGTTTCTCTACATATTTGATTCTATCTTGAAATCTGCAACCAAAGGTATGTGGTTAATTATGAATAACCACTCTAGTTTCCCGATGGATTCCCAGATGTTTAATCGCATTGAATGCAACTAAACTGTTTGGATGTTCATATTGCAATTATAAAGTGACTATGTCTATCACATAATGTATATGCCTACAAACTCAGATCCTGGTTCTCTCTATGGCATTATAGCTAACCTAGTACATGGCTGCCTATGGGTAGGTCCATCAGGTTAGAGAAAGACCTAGTACATGGCTACCTATTGGTTAGGTCCATCATGTCTATGGATGACCTAGTACATGGCTACCTATTGGATAGGTCCATCAGGTCTATGGATGACTTAGTACATGGCTACCAATGAGGTAGGACCATCAAGTCACATTGAGTTAGATATTGGGCTATCTTCGGGTAGTGCCATGCGACTCTATTACCTAAAATAGAGGTGATATCCATGTCCACTGCAGGGACAGCCCAGAGTTCGAGAATATATATGGATTGAGTTGTATGGCTTAAAATGTAGTCTTTATTGTTAAATGATTAATTGAATGATTATATTGTTAACATAGTTGAACATTATCTGTTTCCTCCACATACCAGCTTCGGCTGATCGTCGTTTTGTTTGTCGGCGATTTAGGTACAAATCTCAAAAGTACAAACAGTAAAGCGACACATTGTGAATTCAAGAATTAAAGAACAAGGAGGAATTAGTTAGAATAGTTCAGCTATGGTTAGAAGTTTAGTTTATTCCAAACTTTTCGAAGGTATGCAAAAATTTTATTACCAATTTTCAATATAGTCTGCTAGAATTTAGTAATTGTTTTTGGTTATATGTCGAACCTTTGCTCCGTAATTTATGGGTGCGACTTCAACCTCTTGGTCTCCCTTAATTGGGGGTTACCAAAAGGTGGGGTCGTAACATTTGGTATCAGAGCCTAGGTTCCTCATGTAACCATTAATAATTATTAAATTTTACAAACTCCAAAGAAACCAAGGGAGTTATTAGAGGATTATCCGAAAGACAGAGGTGTCTAGAAAAGGATCACGACCGGAGGATGGCAAGATTTTCCTCCGCACCGCTAGTCGGAATACGAGGACTCCCAGATCCGTGTGACTGCCTGGCCAAAGTCTTAGGGTATGATTCGAAATAAGATACCTTTAGGACTCTCTCATCTTATTCGTCCCTTCTCATCACGTATTCTATTAAGGCTTTAAGAGTAGGATTCTCTCTCTCTCCTCCACACTCATGTGGTATGGGCAAGTAAGATAAGGGTTTAAGAATCCTCCATCAAATTAATAAAAGATATGTAATGAGATATCACTGAACATAAGTATAGCTAGTTTAAATGATAAACTAAAGGTTTGTTTGTTATTCTTATGTAGATGGCACGAACAAAGACTGTTTCTATTCCTGATGGCTCTAAGAATCCGTCTAGGAGTGTTTGGCCTCCTCGTAAAGGAAAGGAGTCTTCTGAAAAGAGAAATAGGAACCATGATGGTGGATCCTCTAAGAAGAGGAAGAGGCCTGAAGAAGTCACTCATGAGGTCCCTAACCCTAACCCGGTACTATTTAGTAACATGAACCAAGAAGAAGATCAAGGATATGAAGAGAAACATGTGTATGAGGAAGAAGCCAAGATGGATGAGGACCAAGCCGATGATCCAGAACCGACCATGATGATCCATACCCCTGATACCTTGTGGATGGAGCAACAGAGGAAGTTGACAGAGGCTATTAATGCTTTGGCCCTTCGAGACATAGCTAGAGCTGAGAATGGTGAGCCATACCCTATTCGTCCACGTGTGGGAGCCACCATCCTAGACTTTGTCAAGATGAACATAGAAAAGTTCTGGGGAGAAGATAAGACTGAGGTGTTTGATAAAGCAGAAGCCTGGATACTTGCAATAGAGAATGGTTTCTGCATGCTTGAAGTACAGCCAAGCAAGAAGGTCCTCTTTGCTGCTCACTTTCTGGAAGGAGCAGCTAAGATATGGTGAGAGACTCACATCACGGGCCAAGATCTGACTGAGGAACCAATGGCATGGGCTGATTTCAAGACCATCTTCACTTCCAGATTCATCCCTGTTGCAGCTAAGATGGAAAAGGAAAGGGAATTCACTAACATGACTCAAAGAAATTCCTCTGTGGCAGACTTTGGGTGCAAGTTTTGAATCCTGGAACGTTTTGGGTACAAGATGGATGAGGAAAGGAGGGTGGATCACTTCATAGAGCATCTTCACCCTGCCCTCAAGCCTCATGTGATGGCAAGCAAACCTAAAACCTTCGCAGAAGCTTACAACACTGCCTTAGACATGGAAAGGACTGTGATGCCTACTCAGCTTCCACCCAAGGGGTATTTGGGTTTCACTGAGGGAACCCGAGGTCAGAAGAATCATCATAAGAAGGGTCCAGGACGTCATCAAGCCAAAGGAAGACATGAAGGAAAAGGAAAACCCCATCCAGAAAACAACCGACTGTGATGCCGCTCTTGTGGGAAATGACATCTTTGTGAGTGTCGCCACAAGAAGAAGGTTTTCTTTCGTTCTCAGCAAGAGGGGCATATCCTGGCTGCTTGTCCCCTACCAGCACCAAAAGGACCAGGTCCAGTGGTAGCCCCACCAGTAGCAGCCCCACCTGTAGCTGTGGCCCCACCTACTGGAGAAACAAGACAAGCTCTAGTGTTCTCTATTGACAATGAAGAAGCTCAAGATAATGCTAATCGGTTGATTGAGGGTAATAACCCTTAGAGTTTCTCTTTATGTTTTAAAAGTTAAGCATGTAATGGTCTAATGTATGATGAAAAATGATGTAGGCATGCTTAAAGTCATGGGACATAATGTAAAAGCATTATTTGACTCTGGATCTACTAATACTTTCATTTCGAGGAATCTTGCAACTATGCTTTGTTTGGATATCAAGGATTTAGGATATGTCTTAGATGTTACAACCCCGAGTGGTCGAATCTTTACCTCTCTATTGAAAACTCCAGTGATACCTGTGAAATATCGAGATCATGAGTTTCCTACAGACTTTATCCTTCTTGACATGAATGATTTTGATGTGATCATTGGAATGGATTGGCTTTATACCTATAGGGCCCATATTGACTGTAGGGAAAAGAAAGTGATCATTAAGGAACCAGGTAACCCACCTTTTGTCATTAGAGGTAGGAAAAATGCCACCACCAGCTTGTATGTGTCATCCTTGAAGGCAGAAAGGATGATGAGTAAAGGTTGTCAAGCTTTCCTAGCAGTTGTTACCGAGCCCGAACCCAAGGTGCAACCCTTAGAGGAAATAGAAGTAGTCAAGATCTATGCAGATGTTTTTCCGGATGATCTACCTGGGATTCCTCCCGAGAGAGAGGTGGATTTTTCCATAGAGCTAGCTCCAGGAACAAGCCCTATTTCACGTGCACCTTATAGAATGGCCCCTGCAGAGTTGCTCGAGTTGAAGAAACAATTGCAGGAATTGCTAGACAAGGGTTTTATCCACCCTAGCACATCACCATGGGGAGCTCCAGTCCTTTTTGTAAAGAAAAAGGATGGCTCGCTCTGTATGTGTATAGACTATCGGATGATCAACCAAGCTACCATTAAGAACAAATACCCTTTACCCCGAAGAGATGACCTGTTTGACCAGTTGAAGTCTGCTTGAGTCTTTTCCAAAATTGACTTAAGATTGGGTTACCATCAGTTGAGAGTCAAGAGTGAGGACATTCCAAAAACAACTTTTCCAACACGATATGGCCATTATGAGTTTGTGGTTATGCCTTTTGGGTTGTCCAATGCACCCAGTGTGTTCATGAACCTTATGAATAGTGTGTTCCAACCCTTCCTTGACTCATTTGTCATATTGTTCATAGATGACATTTTAGTGTATTCCAATGACTTAGAGCAACACTGAGACCACCTAAGTAAAGTCCTTGATATACTGAGAAAGCAGAAGTTCTATGGGAAATTCTCAAAATGCGAGTTTTGGATAGACCGAGCCATGTTCCTTGGACATATCATCTCAGGAGGAACAATCGCAGTGGATCCCGCCAAGGTGTCAGTAGTTCGAGACTGGCCTACACCGAAGAACCCCTCTGAGATCCGAAGCTTCTTGGGGTTAGCAGGATACTATCAGCGTTTCATTACATATTTCTCAAAGACTGCCTTGCCCTTGACCATGTTGACTCGGAAGGATGTGAAGTTTGTGTGGTCTGATGTTTCTGAGACTTGTTTTTGGGAACTAAAAGAAAAGTTGACCACTACACCAGTTTTGACTCTACCATCAGGCAATGAGGGTTTCATGATCTTCACCGATGCATCCAAAATGGGTCTTGGCTATGTGTTAGAGAAGAATCGACATGTGGTTGCATATGCTTCTCGACAACTCAAGCCTAATGAGGTGAATTACCCGACGCATGACTTAGAGTTGGATGTTATCATTCATGCCTTGAAGATTTGGTGGCATTACCTGTATGGTGCTACTTTTGAGATCTTCACTGACCATAAGAGCCTAAAGTACCTTCTGACACAGAAAGACTTAAACCTGCGACAACGAAGATGGATGGAGTACATGAAGGACTATGACTTTACCATTGCCTATCATCCGAGGAAAGCGAATGTTGTAGCAGATGCTTTAAGTCGAAAACAGCTCAGGTGTGCAGCTGTTTTGTCCAGTCAGTGGAAGAGCTTAGAAGAGCTGGTGAAATGGTCTCCTCAACTGTTAGATGATCGAGTTCGATTGGCCAACATCCAGATACAGTCTGAATTGTTGAGTGAAATTGTGGCAGCACAGTTGGCCTGTGGGGAGCTTGACAAGATGAGGGGCTTGATGAAGAAGCCTCAAACCCGCCTTTCTTTGGGAGTAGATGGAGGGATCAGATTTGAGAATTGTATATGGATTCCTGAAGACTCACCACTGAAAGAATGCATCTTACGAGAGGCTCATGGTTCCAAGTACACAGTACACCCAGGGACTACCAAGATGTTTAAGGACATGTAGAGGTTTTTCTGGTGGCCAGGAATGAAGAGAGACATTGCAGCTTATGTGGCCAGTTGTCTTACGTGCCAAATGGTGAAGGTTGAACATCAACGACCCAGTGGACTTTTACAGTCTATAGAGATTCCGGAATGGAAATGGGATCAGATCACTATGGATTTTGTGGTGGGTTTACCCCAGACCAAGAGAGGTCATGATGCGATATGGGTTGTGGTGGACCGCCTTACCAAGTCAGCACACTTCCTTGCACTGAAAACCACTGCCAAGGTGTCAGATTTAGCTGAGTTGTACATTCAAGAGATAGCGCGTTTACATGGCATACCCAGTTCCATCATATCTGATAGAGATCCAAAGTTTACTTCCAAACTATGGAAGTAGGTTTAAGAGGAGCTTGGTACAAGGTTAAAGTTCAATACTGCTTATCACCCCAGACAGATGGACAGTCAGAAAGGACAATCCAGACATTAGAGGATCTATTGAGAGCTTGTGTACTCGATTGGGGTGGATCATGGGAGCAGTACTTACCTTTAGCAGAGTTTTCTTACAACAACAATTACCAAGCCAATATCGGGATGCCTCCATACGAAGCTCTATACAGGAGACTGTGTTGGTCACCACTTTACTGGGATGATGTTGGTGAGAGGACCTTGTTGAGGTCAGATGAACTCCAAGTGTATGCTGATAAAGTCACTTTGATCAGGCAAAGGCTAAAGAGAGCCCAGGATCGACAAAAGTCATATGCTGATGCGAAGAGGACTGATGTGCATTTCATTGTGGGAGAGCATGTTTTTCTGAAAATTCGACCGCTCCGAACTATAGCTAAGAACAGAGGAAAGTTGAGTCCCCGATATGTGGGACCGTTTGAGGTATTAGAACGGATTGGTGAGGTGGCTTATCATTTGGTGTTACCCCCTCAATATAGTATGATGCATGATGTGTTTCACGTGTCCAATCTGAAGCGATATGTGCAAGATCCGAGCCATGTGTTGAGCATTGAACCTATTGAGCTTCAAGGAAAGCTGTCTTATCCTGAGTTACCTTTGCGTATTATAGATACTAAGGTAAAATAGCTCAGGAATAAGAATATAGAGATGTTAAAGGTTCTTTGGAAACACCATGGAGAGGATGAGGCCACATTGGAGCTAAAGACGGACATGGAAAAAGCATATCCTGATTTGTTTGTTTGATTGTTGAATTTTGAGGGCAAAATTCCTATAAGGAGGGGAGGATGTTATAACCCCAGTTTTCCAAAGTATATAATTGTGAATCTCCTTTTTAAAGATAAATGAAATCCGTGGTTGATTTGATGAGTTAATTTGAATGGATTTTGTGTTTGATAGCTTGTATGTTTTCTTATTGGGCCTTTTTGGCCATTGAGCCCAATTGAAGGAGAAAAAGAAAAGGATTAAAAGAATACATAAAGAAATAAAAGAAATAAGAACAAAAGGATAAGGAATGATTTCCAAAAAAAAAAGGATTTCGAGTTAATGGATTCCTTAGGGTTCAAGGAACTCAGAATTGGAAAATATTAATAAAAGAAATAGAAAAGACATGGAAAATATGAGTAATTGAGGGATAACTTGCAAACTAAGAAAAGGGATTGTAATTTTCAGATAATGACTTCAAATTTTGTAGGATAGAAGATAAAAATATAATTGAGTTTCCCTCAAAATTTGAAGTAAAAATGAGTTACCGTTTGGGAGTTATGAAGTTTCGAAGTTTCCTTTGAATTAGGAATATAATTCAATATTAATTGGGAATTTGTTTCCCTTTGATCAAGCACAAGTGAAGAGAGCCCTTGGATTTAGACCCAACGGGCACTTCTCATCGGTTAGAATCCTAGTTGGACGCAAACTCTACGTTACAGGGGGGATCTTTCCCACGCTTTTTCTCGCGATCAAGTGCATCTGCACTTCCGGTTCTTGTCCCAATAGATTCGGGATATCCTGACGAAGGATCTAGACCCTGGTTTTACCAGGTTTTGAGCAAATCTCGCGAAATGCCCAATTGGGCTAGGACTGGGGTTGCGGATGGGATTGGGAACCCTAATAGGGACTTCCCACTACCTATATAAGGGCACCCTTTGGTCCCTCGACTTGTTACGAACTCGAACGTCTGCTTTCGGAAGTCTCTATCCCTCTTCATCTCTCGATTAGCTGAGCTCTGGCGAGAACGCCGCCGTGGCACCGCCGCATTAAGAAGAACAAGGGAAGAAGGAGACAACTTACAGGAGTCGTAGGATCGTGGGACACAGTGGGCCGACGCGAGATCGAATGATCTCAGGAAGATCGCGCGCTGAGTGGGGCGCCTCGACGCGGGAAGTTGGATCAAGAATCCACCGTGGACCCGGAGCATCTGACAATCAGCTGCCAAAGAACCCGCGCGCTAGCAAGTTAGTGGAGACGGTCACCTGTGAGTGTTGGATCAGAGCGCGGACCATAGGCGCACCGATCAAACGGCTACAGAAAAACGGTAATTTCGTTTCTCTCCTAAATAAACCAGAAAAAGGGTTTTTCTTGCAAAAATGATAGAAATTACTAGGATTGTCTAATGGGAAAACTTTGTATATGAAAGTTGTATAGAAAAATATGAGGAATCCGGTAAAAATAATTTGAGAACCTAGTTCTTCTCTGTTTCACAAAAGTACACTAATTTGTTAATAAAGTGTATTAAAAATTTATGAGAAACCCTAATTGATTATTAGGAGTGTAATTTGGTAAATCAATAGGTCAAATTGATAAGTTTAACCTTGCTTAATGATAAAAGTGGTTTGACTATCTATTTGAATGCAAAAGTGCTTAATTTAGAGTTGTAATATCTAAAAGAAGGTTAATTTACATGGAAACCCTAATTTGGGATAAAAGGAGATAAAAATCATATTTTTGTGGGACGAAATAATCAGATGCTTAATAAAGGAAATTCAATGAGAAATTATGGGTTTTATGTAGTTTTGATAAATTAAGGATGATAATAAGGAAAGAAGAAGTAAAAACCCTAATTTCGAAAGGAACCCTAAAATAGGAATTGAAATCCTAAGTAATGTGATGAAAATGGGATGAATATTAATAAAAGGAAAATTGTACTTTTATTTCAGGATTTCTCTTCCTCATTGCTTGTTGATTGGGTTTCTCTACATATTTGATTCTATCTTGAAATCTTCAACCAAAGGTATGTGGTTAATTATGAATAATCGCTCTAGTTTCCCGATGGATTCCCAGATGTTTAATCGCATTGAATGCAACTAAACTATTTGGATGTTCATATTGCAATTATAAAGTGACTATGACTATCACATAATGTATATGCCTACAAACTCAGATCCTGGTTCTCTCTGTGGCATTATAGCTGACCTAGTATATGGCTGCCTATGGGTAGGTCCATCAGGTTAGAGAAAGACCTAGTACATGGCTACCTATTGGTTAGGTCCATCATGTCTATGGATGACCTAGTACATGGCTACCTATTGGATAGGTCCATCAGGTCTATGGATGACTTAGTACATGGCTACCAATGAGGTAGGACCATCAAGTCACATTGAGTTAGATATTGGGCTATCTTCGGGTAGTGCCATGCGACTCTATTACCTAAAATAGAGGTGATATCCAAATCCACTGCAGGGACAGCCCAGAGTTCGAGAATATATATGGATTGAGTTGTATGGCTTAAAATGTAGTCTTGATTGTTAAATGATTAATTGAATGATTATATTATTTACATAGTTGAACATCATCTGTTTCCTCCACATACCAGCTTCGGCTGACCGTCGTTTTGTTTGTCAGCGATTTAGGTACAAATCTCAAAAGTACAAACTGTAAAGCGACACATTGTGAATTCAAGAATTGAATAATAAGGAGGAATTAGTTAGAATAGTTCAGCTATGGTTAGAAGTTTAGTTTATTCCAAACTTTTTGAAGGTATGCAAAAAATTTATTACCAATTTTCAATATAGTCTGTTAGAATTTAGTAATTGTTTTTGGTTATATGTCGAACCTTTGCTCCGGAATTTATGGGTGCAGCTTCAACCTCTTGGTCTCCCTTAATTGGGGGTTACCGAAAGGTGGGGTCGTAACATTTCTTGTATCCATACTATGCCAAGAATTTGATAACAATTGTTTTATCGCCTTAGCCACAACATATATACACAGGAGAACAATATTTGTATATGCCACACAAACAAGCATTAACATGCTTACAAAATTCTGATTCGTTTGAAACACCATATACAAACTTTTCCTGCCCGAACCTGAGAGTACAAGGATGACTCTAGGACACACTAGATATCTAATCAATTTTCTCAAAGATTCATTACTATAACTCCTCTTTGCTGATACATGTTTGTTTTCGTCACTTCCGATTACCTAAAAAAATGTGGCGAACCACAAGGGTGAGACTCATGTCCCAACCAGAGATATAACCTCCAACAATGCTTATTGATTACAACATTTTAAATAGTAGGTAACTGAGCAATTAGAGTATTTAATAATCAATTTAATAAATTTAATAGTTCAAGTATGCTAAAAAAATTACAAAAATAATCTTAGCAACAAGTATATTATCAATGTAAATATAGGTAACAAATAAATCCATTTCTCTGAATAGATATCTACTCAAATTTCATCAAATCGCATCTAATAATAATGATCGTCATTAATTTGACTATCATCATATTCCTTGGTAACAACACTAGCAATCTAGTAACAAAAGCATCCCTGACATCATGAATATGTCTAGTAACATAACATGGCTATCAATATTGACAACTCAAATAAAGGGAACAAATCTATATCATAAGTAGAACTAATATCATAGCACAATTAACTGCACAAACATGATTAGTAGTTTAAGCATTTATAATTACATAGGCATGGCTAGAAATATTAAACATAGATAGTAGCATCATCTTAACCATCAATGTCAGTATATTTGACAACATAAGCAAGCTTAAAACATGAGCATAACTACATCATAAGCATATCTATTAACTCTTATTGTACTATACATGATCTCAATGAAAAGAAAACAAACAAGGGTTATCATCCAATATGAAGGGTTGTGTATAATCCTAAATAGATATGCTACACGACTATCTTACATCTTTTATTATGCCCTGGGGAGTTTGAGTTGCACCACCCAAAGTCCAACCGACCCTTGTGAAGGGCTATTTAGTTCCGTATAAGATCTAGGAGTGTCGATATCCTAAGATCTCTTCCCCTCGGTCAGTACGAGTAAAAAGGCAGTGACATATCAGTCAAACTTTCCACTATATATAGTGACATATAGTCAAGCTGCTAACCACTAGTCCACCCTTGGTATTGGTCACGACACTAGAAACCAGGGTATACAAAACCATCTAATCTGAGGTACAACTACAATTGTCCTCAATCACATCAAATGTCTGAGGCATGACCATAACCATCCTCCATAACCTACATTGTGGATGACAAGGATATATCCTCAACTTGCCACCCCAACATACTCAACAATATGCACTCCGAGTTTCCCTTAGGAATACTCGTTTCACCATCCAGTAAGTTCTGATACTGAAGATGGCTCTACGGCACATGACACTACATGATTAGAGTTGCTCTTGATTAGTTATGCCAAATGGGTAAATTAAGGATGCATCAAATAAGTGGACATATAAATCCTAGTTCACTTCTAGCAAGCATATAAATATTACAACTTTAAAAGATATAAAATCTGTGAAACATAATTTCTCATCTCATCATCACATGGTACTATTCACTTGCCATTCATGAGACTACACTAGTCATCATACTATCACAAGATATAAATCCTTTTCACAATATCACAGGGTATCAACCCTTATCAATACAAGAGGATTACACCTCATTCAGGGATCAACCATGCCCAAAGGTCATTAATACCATCATACTATTCCATGCAAGATCATCATTATCTTTGCATGCCTTATAACAAGGCTCAATAACATCACCTACATATAATACACCGGATCATCACAATATTGCATTAATGAGGTAGGAGATATTCATAAATAATCACAACAGGGTTGTATTAACATTAAGAACATTCCTTTCTGACATCAACATGCAAGGAATCTAGATATGATTAACCCTCATCATATTCATAATGCACATGTTTAGCATAAGAAAGTATCAACCATGTGGCTATCATAACCACCAATTAACATATTAAGGTTATGATCATATTAAGGACGTTATTTCACCATCATTCCATAATATAAGAATGTTAAATATGAATACTCATCTCTTATCTATTTGCGTTAGAGTTAGGTTCAACAAGATAAATTATTAATGTTAATAATCAACACTTCTACCCAAACCCTAACTCATGACATCCCCATTGGATCATGGATGCATAAGGTGAAGCATCACCATCACATTCCATACTATTCTCAAGTATGAATTGACACATAAATCAAGGTGTAACCATCGAGTTATAGTATACTAAGGTTTCAACAACAATAAGAGAATACTCCACTATTATATTAATCATTCATGGACTATTCATACCCAATTACCATCATTTAGTTATATTAAACTAGGTATAACAAGCTATACCTCATTAGGGTTACCCATTAATTTATTATGGTGATTACAAATCATAATCATACGAGGGAAAGGGTAAGACTACAAGTTTAAGGCATTGAACCATCAAATTCTCATCATCGGAATCATAACATTACACTACACGCTTCACCAAAAACAATGGGAATATTGATGCATTAACCTCTGATAATTAAATGTTGAAAAGGTAAAGCCATTGGTCATTTACATAAGTAAGCATCTTGAACAAACCACCTATGAAGTCATTGAGTTGTGCTCTAGAAAGAGTCACCATCTAACCCTAGACATCCCTTGATTAATAACATTAAAAGTTCCATTGAGAGTAGGGTAAAACCCACAAGCGATTGTTTATTTAAAACAAGCCATCAATAAATTAGTTTCTTAAGTTGATCTCATAAAGGAAACCATTTAAATCACTTTATTAGGAACAAAATATTACATTTAGGCATCATTTCAATTTATTGGATGAAGAAACATTAGATCTTAACCATTGGGTCAAGTTCATATATTAAAACCATCAATTGGAGTATAGGTCCGACCATTGCATCAAATGACCTAAGAAACTGTTGGTTTAAGGTTTAATTGATGCTACAACTACATGCTTAACTCACTGTAGGTTGTGGAGACCTGATACACCATTAGTAGTGACCATTAAGTCACCATAGGTTGTTAGATCAACACTGTATTCATTAATCACCATCGAATATCAAACTAATGTCACCATTGATTGATAGCATCATTAAGGTTTTTAGTTGTTAATCACTAAGCTTCTAATTAGGCCAACACCTGACCTAAGGGGTGACCGTCAGTTGACACCGTTGGTTACCACCATCAATTTTCATAAAGACAACACCATCAGTTGTTGCAATGGTACCACCATTGAGTCATGTGTTTACAGAAGAAATCAACTTTAAACCCTAAAATTGACCATTCGTTGATAGGTGTTTAGTACCATCGATTGTGAAACTAACCTGATACAAGTCATATTATACCTTAGGAATAATGTACACATGATCACAGGTTCATTTAGAACTGAAATCAAAATAGGGAACATTATAAAAATCAAAATCCAAGTGAAGCATAGCTTCTTAGTGCATATATCATCATTTAAAAGAAAGAACATGAGTTAGCAAGCTTATGGTAAGCAATAAACATGGAGTAAGTTATAAAACTTGACTCTAATGAGAAGATAAAATTCCAAACAGAAGAAAACTCGAGTTGGTAGGGTATAAAATCCAAGCATAAGTTGTGAACTCGTCCATCTAGCACCTTTCTTCATCACATGAGCAAACCCTAAGCATAAGGAGCAAGAAAGGTAGGGTTTTAGAGCTTCATAGCAATTTTTACCATGGAACAACAAGGTTACAACTTGGAGAAAGGTAGGAGGAAGGATAAAAAATAAATAAATGGTGTAAAGAAGGATATTCTTACTCTTTTAGGTCAAGATCACTAGAAGGAAGCTTTTTAAACCCTAAAAGGAAGTCAATTGCAACCCTATATTCTTTTTCCAAGAAGATCCCCACTTTCTTCTTCCTTGGACAGGAAATTTGCAACAACATAGAGGGAGAAAAAGGTTCATAGAAGGAGGAAAGTGGTGGAGAGAAAATGGTTTGTTTGGGTTCTTAGGGTCAAGTATATGAAACTTTAAGATAAAGAAAAAGTTGAAGTTCTAGTATCTTTCCAAGTATCCATGGCCTTAAACTATTAAGAATATACAAGAACACACACAAGAAGCTCCCCCACCATTCATATAGACCTACTTAGCTCTCCTTTTTCAAAATTTCAATACAATTAAATAATTCATTAGTTGATAACTACTAAAGGTAGCTCATCCATGAAGGGGTAAACCCTAAAATACCCTTGAGGAAAACACCTTCAAACCATGGCTCAACTAGGAGCCCCATGGCTCAAAATACTAAATAATTATAAGATAACATATAAAGAACATAATGTATGTGACAAATTGCAAAGAAAACCCCTCAATTGGATAAATTGAAGAAAAGTCCAAAATGTACTTAAAATTGTATAACTTGCTCAAACAGTGTCCAAACTGGACCAAATTTGAAACTTAAGCTTGTCTTATGATTTCAAAGCATATCATAAGGTTATATTAAGGGACAAAAAACCCAAATAGCACAGTATCTTAAAAACATTTACCCAAATAGCACTCTCCCCAACTTATTTCCCGAACTAGCACACTTTCACCTAAAAGTGCCACATTAATTGGCGTTTTTCTGGTGGACGGACTGAAAACGCCACTTTAGTTGGCGTTTTTCTAGTACATGGATTGAAAGCACCACTTTAACTGGCATTTTCATAGAAGATGCCATAATGGCTGGTGTTTCTTTGGAACACGCCAAACAAGATGGCATTTTCCTGGAAGAAACATTTTAGGAGTTCTGAGGCATTCCTGTGTAGAGCCGGGAAGACGCGGAGGAGAAGGCGGCGTGCGTGGTGATAGAAGCGATCCGAGGTGGATTTCCCCATCGCTAGCTTGATCATGTACGAAGCTTTACAGATCATGAGACTAATCAATGTGTGGTTTTTGATGTCTCCTGCTTGACTAAACAGGAAACCCTTCTATTGACCCAGCTTGTCCCAGCTCTTCTCCTCTCCACCATCCTCCTCTTGACCGCCGCCAAGGCGGCTAGGGCAGCACGCTACCTGGCTTCGGCTCGAGCCGGTGAGGCTGATCAGGCCACCACATATGGTAGCTTCTCGGGGTTCCCTGGAGGCATGCGCGGGTACAACAACTTCTCTGGGTTTGCCCCTGGCGCTGCTGGCAGCGGCCAGACCGGAGGGTACGGCGGAGGGTTCGGCCGTCCAGGTGGGAGCGGAAACTCCAACGGTGCATGTGAACCCGTCGTCGTTTGTGTGCAACGACGATGACCCCTACTACAACGTGACGCTGACGTGCCCAACCAAGTGCTTAGAGTCCTGGAGCGGCTTGGGCAACAACTTCGGTGACGGCGGAGGAGGAGGAGGATGTACCTTCGACTGCGACAAATGCGTCGCTTACTGTGTGCACCTGCATCCCTGGGTACTCACCCATGGATGACAATGACGTCGCCATCTCCAGGTGCAAGACCGACGTGCTTCATAGATGCCAAGGCGACAGCTACGATCCAGCGTTGTCGTATGACCTGCACCAGGTTGCCAACGTGGACTGGCCCAAGGTGGACTATGAGGCCGTAGGGGCGGTTGACACCAATGGAACACTAACCATTTCTTCCAGGAAAACGCCATCTTGTTTGGCGTCTTCCATGAAAACGCCAGTTAAAGTGGCGCTTTTAGTCCATGTACTAGAAAAACGCCAACCGCCAAATAAAGTGACGTTTTCAGTCCCTCCACCAGAAAAACGCCAATTAATGTGGCGCTTTAGGTGAAAGTGTGCTAGTTCGGGAAATAAGTTGGGGAGAGTGCTATTTGGGTAAATTTTTTTAAGAAACTGTGCTATTTGGGGTTTTTATCCTAGATTAAGTGTATAAGAATTAAATTATGATAATTAAACTTGTTCAATATTTTAAACAAGGTTAGGGGTCTCACAACTATAATACAAGGTAGTCAAGTTGATACCACTTTTTAATAATACAACTTCATATCAATATATTTTTTTATTCAAAATCTATATGGGTCTGGACCCTGTTCCGATTCAAAATTATATTGACACCTTGGCCCCCCTAAGATTCCCGGTTAAGATCTGCCACTATCCTTAAATATAATTAAGAATGTTGATTTCAACTCTCATGGATGTTAATTTCATCTTAAGAATGATGAAACAATGTCATGTATTTTGAGTGGGGTTTATCGAGTCATTGGAACTTTGCAAGCCCCATATGAGTTGTTTAATATCTTCATATTTAATTTGATAATTTGGAAAAGGGCGAGTATGAAAAGAAGTTATAAAAATGGTGTACTTTCTCTTTTGTTAGGCTGTGATTGTAATAGGATGATTTAATATAATACATATATACCTGCTGATATATGAATGGATGTCTGACTTTGTGTCTCTTCCTTGGGAGCATGTTTGATTTGGTAAAGATGTTTCTGTATGTTGAGATCTAATTATAATACATGTAAGTTGTTTTTGTGCTTGGTTTTGACTGTAGAAAAAAAAAAGATAAAAAATTGTGCTTTTCCATCGCCGTTTAATCTTGACCGTTTCATAATCCTTATTAACCGGGTGAGCTCAGGGGTTATCGTCGGGATCACCGGCTCATCAGCATCAGTAGTAATCTACAAAGTGGTCCCCACATAGGAGTTCACTGCACTCCTGGAGACTATGGAAGATGTGACTCCCAACACAGTTAAGACGATGCATTATATTAGATGATGTATTTGTTAGTAGGGCCTCGTGAGAGTTGTCCGAATACTATCGTATATGAGGTAGGGAGTCAAACAGTCTTATATTATTAAGTCAGACCCACTAGCTCACAGAATGACCGAATGAACATCCTTACCGGAGCAATAGTGCCCAAGATCAAATTCCCTATTACGTTGAAAGCTACCCTTTCGGTTTTGGTACTGAATTGTTACACCTTAACAGCGTTCCGGCGAAGCTATCACGGCAACTTATACACCCGCCCACATATCCGATTTTTGGGAGTTTGCCAAAGGCTGGTCCCAACCCTTTGTTGTTAATGTTGGTTATTGTCGTTCATGCAACAGCGACAGATGCAATATAATTAACAGTTCAGGCAGATCTGAAATAAGAAGCGAAGAACAAACAAAGCAGGAGAACAGTAAACATGAGTTAAATTCGCAAATCAGATCGTTCGTTGAGAAACAAACGTGTTACTTAAAGAAACCAGTGCCCGACAGTCTTCGCGGATATGCACCGTTCTCCCAGTCTTGATCCGGCACGAACCTGAAACTTGCACGTCTCGCTCGTGCACGTCGCACTGCTACCAGTGCAGCACATCAACCGCATGTACCACCGCCTGACAGTTACGTCTGAAGGGAAGGAGAAGTCGCGCTTCGCATAGGAGAACGACTCCACGAAGCGACTCCGGGACGACAACTCTCGCACTCGGGATTAGGGTTCTCAAAACACACGGCGGCAGAAGACTGTTTTTGGTGTGTTTAACCCTAATGACCGGTGAGTATATATAGCCACACACGTCCCAAATCCTATTCTCAGTTAGACGCAACACTCGGTTGCTCTCGTACAAAATACGGAATAAACCGCAAAAGAGAAACACTTTCTAATTAGGATTAAGAAATCCGAATAAGAAAACAACAATTAATTACACGAGTAATTAATTACTTAGTCGTATTCTAGTGCAAAAAGAAGACGGAAGACATTCTCCACAATCCACAATCCACAATCCACAAGCCCAAGCCCGAGCCCGGCCCGACCAGGTGAGGCGAGGCGATGCGAGACGAGGCGCGCGCGCACGCGTGTGTACATGCGTTGTGATGTGACAATCCCACCCACCAAGGAGGTGAGCATACCTCCTTCCTAGGACTCCTTTGGACACTAGTGCCCCATGTGATCCTACATATGAGGACCACAAAAGTTCTAGGAGTGAGCAATATGTGATAAAACTTCTTTGCCATTTGCACTAGAAACAACACTACATTCTCACATGTACTTGCTGCACTACATTGGGCTTAACCCATGCTAAATAAGTGATTTGCTACAGTAACGACACTGCAGTAATTACATGCTATAATAATTACGTGTTGCTACAGTAATTACATGTTGCTACAGTAACAACAATCATTTATCTAACAATCCCCCACAAAGTCCAATGTGTATTGTGCTCTACCATTTAGTCCTCCATACTGTGCTTTCAGCAGACACCTTTCGCTTTGAATCTACCTGAGTTATCCAACTGTGACTCCTGTAGGAACTAGGTGAATAAAAGTCTTGAACGTGAACCTTGGGTACAAGAGTATAGGCTGGTGACAACACAATAAAGACATGGTAGAAAAGAAAACAATGCATTAAGGCCATGCATATAAAATTTTATATCATGATTGATCACAGAGAATAACCCAATTCTCCTGTTGCGGCCTACACAACATCAATCACTTAGCTGGAGTCTCCAAGGATGTACTGCTAACATCCTGTCCTAAGACTTGACACCATTAAAAGACTACTCTCTTACTAACTTGCAGTCATGACACTAACAGGTTTCCAGGAGATAGACACACAGATGCTAGAAGCATCAAACAAGAATACATAGTGTCATCCGATTTACCCGACAGCTTGTTATTACCACATTTAACCCAATTTGTGGGATCTCCACTCTATTGGGTTGGGTTGCTACTGCCTGCAAATCTATAGGGGTTTCAGTCCCATCCCCAACCTGGATTTTTCCACTAAAGCCAAGGTAAGACCTTTAGTGAAAGGATCAGCTGTATTATCTTTGGTACCGACGTAGTCCACAGCCACGACCCCATTAGACACTAATTCCCTTACAGATTTCAATCTGACTTGGATGTGTCTACGCTGTTTTTGATTGTACTTGGAACTCTTTATCTTAGCAATAGTTGTAGTGTTGTCACAGTGAATTGAAATTGCAGGAAGCGGCTTCATTACCATAGGTAAACTAGACATAAGTCCATGTAGCCATTCAGCTTCCAATCCAGTTTCATATAAAGCACACAACTCTGCTTCAAAAGTGGACCGAGACAATATGGTCTGCTTCTTAGACCTCCAGGAAACAGCTCCTCCTCCCAACAGGAATACATATCCTGAGACACCATTACTCCCAGAATTCACGGCAATCCAGCTTGCATCACTATATCTTTCGACTACGGAAGGATGTTTACCATAATGCAGCCCAAGGGAACATGTTCCCTTGATATACCTCAGAACTCTATCAAGAGCTTCCCAATGGGTCTTGTCGGGACAACTGGTGTATCTACTTAACTTGTTCACGGCAAACACAATGTCTGGACGTGTACAGTTCATAAGATACATCAAACTTCTGATAATCTGAGAGTATCATAATTGAGACACTGGAACCCCAGTCTCATTTTTGAACAAGGGCTTGGATGAATCATATGGAGTCTTAATAGGTTTACGTGATGTGTACTCAAACCTCTCCAGTATCTTCTCAACATAGTGAGACTGAGAGAGAGTTATACCATCAGTAGACCTTATGATTTTAAGCCCTAAAATCACATCAGCGACACCCATATCCTTCATCTCAAACTTGCTACACAAGAATAACTTTGTCTCTTTTACTACTGTCATATCGGAACCAAAAAGCAGGATATTATCGACGTATAAGCATAACAAAATGAATCCATTATTGACAATCTTACAATAGAGACACTTATCAAATTCATTAGAAATAAAGCCAAACGATGATATCACAGAATCAAACTTCTCATGCCATTGCTTAGGGGCTTGTTTCAAGCCATATAATGACTTAACAAGTTTACACACTTTGGACTCATTCCCACGACCCACAAATCCTTCAGGTTGTTCCATATATATCTCTTCTTGAAGATCACCGTGTAAGAACGCAGTCTTCACATCCATCTGATGGATATAGAGATTATAAATGGAATCCAATGCTAAAAGCACTCAGATTGTGGTCATACGGAAAACAGGTGAATAGGTATCAAAATAGTCTATTCCTTCCCTTTGTGTGTAACCCTTAGCAACTAAACTAGCCTTATACTTATTGATTGTCCCGTCTGCATTAATTTTCTTCTTAAAAATCCATTTGCAACCAACTGCAGAACAACCAGGAGGTAAATCCACCAATTCCCAAGTTCCATTCGAGAGAATTGATCGGATTTCATCATTAACGACTTCTTTCCAAAACTTAGCTTCTGGAGATTCCATAGCTTGTTTGAAAGTAACAGGATCATCCTCAACATTGTAAGTGAAAAACTCACTTCCAAAGTCCTTTGATGTCCAGGCCGTTTACTTCTCCTTGGTTCAACTATTTCTTCAGAATCATCAGATTCAGAAATAGCTTGTTCTGAGTCACCCCCCACATTTGTCATCCTTTCCACGTGCTCGGGAATGGAACCTGTGGTAAATGAATCTTCTTGAGAAACTTCATTGGGCACACCCGTTTTCATAGGAAACACATCCTCAAAGAATGTTGCATCACGTAATTCCACAATTGTATTGACCTCAATGCCAGAGATATCTGATTTTACAATCAGGAATCTGTAAGCATAGCTAGTCTCTACATAACCCAAGAATATGGCATCAACCGTTTTCGGTCCTAATTTCTTCCTTTTGTGTTCAGGGACAAGTACCTTTGCAAGGCACCCCCACACTCGAAGATATTTAAGACTCAGTTTCCTTCCTCTCCACAACTCAAATGGACTACTTTCTGAATGTTTATGGGGAACTCTATTCAGAATATGCCAAGCCGTACAAAGCTTCCCCCCACATAAAGTTGGGTAATCCAGATGTTTGGAGTAAGGTATTTACCATATCTATTAAGGTTCGGTTTTTACGTTCAGCTATCCCATTTGATTGTGGTGAATAAGGAGCAGTGACCTCATGAACTATACCATGTAATTGGCAAAACTCCAAAAACAAATTCGAGGTATAATCTCCTCCCCTATCAGACCTTAATCGCTTAAGTACTTTACCGGTTTGAGTTTCGACTTCTTTCTTATAAATTTGAAATTTATCCAATGCCTCATCTTTACTTCTAAGTAAAAAGACATAACAATATCTACTCGCATCGTCAATAAAAGTTATAAAATAACGCTTTTGATCCCTCATATCAACACCATTAAATTCACAGATATCTGTATGAACTAAATCCAAAATTTTCGAATTCCTATTCACAGAATGAAAAGGTTTCCTAGGCAATTTAGCTTGTACACAGATTTCACATTTATTGTTGCTAATTTCATATTTAGGGATCAAATCTAGATTCATCATACGCTTCATTGAGGCAACATTAACATGTCCCAAACGTGAATGCCATACATCGAATGAAACAAGATTCATGCAAATAGAACTATAATCATTCAAATTTAAAACAAAATTTGAAACAAGTTCAACATGAATCTTAAACAAGTTCTCCACATCACATAAGTACCCCTTGCCAAAAAACAAAGAATCACGAAGGCGTGTAATAATAGCCTTATTACAGTTACAATCTACTCTATAACCTTCTCTAACTAATATGACGCCACTAAGGATATTGCGTCGAATGGTTGGAACATGTCTGACCTTGTTAAGTGTTATGACCCACGTTGAAGTTAGCCAGTAAATACCTCAATTAGCATGAAACACCTTGATTAGTGTTGAGTATATTATTAAATAGCATGGTTAATCAAGATAAGCTATGTCATGAATCAATAGTTGAGATTTACTCATATGCGATAATTGATGATGATAGCAATGTTGATTATTAAGTTCATTAAGTTGAATTAAGTACTCACTGATGCGTTGAGTTCTTTGATCAAGTGAGACAGTATAATTAGCATGATTATTCTCTTTGAGATTGTAGTGGATTCCGTGCTTGGCAGTTTGCAAGAGAAATCACCTGATTTGGACTTTTGAGTCAATAGTTATGATCTTTTCCGATTCCAGGGTTGAAATTGCAAAATTTCCAAAACTTTTCTTTATAACCTTCAGTTATTTGTCCCTGTTAGTTATCCGTTTACATTTCTTTTGGTTGGAGGTGGCGCACAGGAGTGCAGCCCGCAGGGACGATCGCAGAAGGTGATCTCCATTTTCCATAATTGTTCCAGGTTCCTTCTTCCCTTCTTCTTCCCTTCTTCTTTCCACCTTTCTTCTTCTTCCACCACCTACTCTTCCCACTCTTCCTGCCTTCTTAGCAAGCTGCCGCACAACAGCTTGGCTGTGACAAGATGTAGCTTGAGGCCAGCGGCCGTGCCTAGCTGGGAGGAGGTAGATTTGAGGCGGCCATAGCTCCTAATCAAGGATTTGGACCTCGGCTAGGAGGTTTGCGCTGGAAATTTTCCATCAATTCAGCCCAAATCAATGCCTAGTAGCCAATTCCAGTTGGACGTGAAGCTCTGGTTCCGTGAACAGGAACAGTGAAAAATGTAATCAAAGGAAGAAGACAATAGAAATCCGCCTGGAAACAGGCCCTGGGCACATCTCCGGACGAATCCGGACAATCCAAATCACTGTGAGTAGGATTTCATTTATTTATCATTAATAAACTCAGGCGTTTGAATATTTCCAGTTATGTGCGTGAATTACGCTGATAACAGGCGTTATCAGGCGTAGGGCAGCGTTTGGCGTCGCCCGACTTTTTATTTCATAAACTGCTTCTAGACGCTGTTATATGATTAAATTTAGCATTTGATCAGTGTGGATTGAATCGGTTGATTTATATGGTTCATTGGAACCTAAATTCCTTATTTGAATGTTGAAATTAGAAATTCCTATATGAAAATGGTATGGTTTGGGTATGAACCCAGACAATAGGGATTTCTGATAAATTATCAGATGTACGATTTCAAAGTTGATATGAATAAATAAAAATATGCAATAAAACCCTAATTGCATATATCTTTTGACGTTAATATGTGTAAATTGATATTTACATGAAATGGCATATCTCTCTGAATTATTACCAGAAATTCTCAAGTATTGTTATTAAATTGTGTTGTGATAAGTAATTAACTTTTAATTGAGTTAAGTGATGCACAAACCAAGATTAGGGTTAATGTGCACGTTTTTCTAGAACTTTAGAGAATTGACAAATATTGAGTGTGATTCTCGTATGTGAAGTAAATTTATTTAATTTGTGCAATAAGATGTTCAATTGCTTAAATTCGCTATGTATGTGCTAGATTGAAATAAGTTGGGTTATTTATGCATTTCTAATTTGTATGAATGCATGGTATGAGAATTTCTCAGAAATTACAATGATTTGAAACATATTGCTCTGACAGTTTTAGAATGACAGTGTATTGTGAATTGATCTGAAATCAGTAAATGTGATATTCCTGTTTGAATGTTTATATGTTAATCAGTTTATAGACTTAGGTGCCCTAACACCGTAGAACCCCTTTTGAGAGGTCTGCATCCAGGGGGGTGAAACTCGTGTTGCAACAATAACTGTGCGGAGTCACAGGCACGAGGATAGAGAGAGGCAGTGTTCAACAACAACGCGTGCGATGTCACGGTGGCACTGGAGTAATAGGGGTTATTCAACATTAATCTGTGCTTGTGTCACGGTGGTAACCCGGTAAGACTCTCCGCCTGTGTGCTCAGGTTTGAGGAGGAGTCTAGAGTTCACTCTTTTGAGAGTGTAGTGAGGCCTTGTGAGCCTGAGGCCTTGTGAGCCTGAGAGTCCTGCAGCAGACCAGGGCTGGCAGTCAGACTTAGCATTTCCCGGGTGTGTCGCTAAGTCTTGTACGGTGGGATCGTAGTTCGCTACAGATCTTTATATGCAGAGTACACTGCATATGTTTAGGGCATAAAAATGATAATATGTAATCATATAGGATCACAGTAAATTAATATATCCGAATTTTTGTGCCAATTCTATATATATCTGTTTATTTGTTTAAATATCTGTTGTTGCATAGAAATGTGATTATTATCTGCAAATATGTTATGTCATTAGAACTGCCCTGCTTGTACTGCACTTATGTTTTATTTCAATATCATAAACCTGATGAGTTGTTTAGTGATAGCTAAGTGAAATGCTATTCACTGAGCGAGTAGGCTCATACCTCTACTCAAAACATTTTCAGGTCATCAACATCACAGGAATCTGGAGGATCCTTTCATCCTAATGCTTAGTTTGTAGAAGGTTTATGTAGTTAGTAGTTAGAGGTCTCTTAGTCCTTTCCCCTCGGTCCTTGGGACATGGTGTGGGTGAGAGAGAGTATGTATGGCGAATGTGTATAAAGATGTAAATTAACTGATATGTTTACTTTCTGTTAAACAATATTACATGTTGTAAACTCTGTTTATGTTCTCTAGCCAGTTTAATTGAAATGCTTCCGCAATAGTTATTTATATTTTAGTTTATAACAATAATCCGGATATCATTATGAGGTTTTAAAAAGAAAAAGTTTTCAGTGATTTGTTTATGTGATAATCCCTCCGTCGCGCCCTAATCTCGTGATTAGTGGTTAGTGTGAGATCGGGGTGTGACATCTTGGTATCAGAGCGAGGTTGAGTATATGAATACTCTAAGTCAAGGTAAGGGGGCGATAAGAGACCAATAGGATTAGGACTTAAGTGTCTTCCTTCTAACTGCAATTTTCTAACATGAAGTGTTCTGTTATACTATTGCAGATGGCAGGAAGAGGATGTGGTCACGAGAACCAAGTAAAGAGTTTATGTTGAATCGTCAGGGATCATTAGGGTTGAAAGATAGAGTTATAAGTGAGAAAAATAAGAAGTGATATGTCTTTAGCTCTGGGAGGTCTGAGTGTTTAGATACCCTGGCCAGGTGTCTGAATACTTAAATTGACCAGTATCAAGCTACTCTGTCTATTCTTCTCTGAATACCCTGGCCAGGTATGCAGAGGAAGGATAGGCTAGAGAGAAACCCTAGAAATCTTAGGGTTAAGAATCGGAAATTAATGTAAGAGTAAGAGATTAAATATAGGATGCAATACAACTCTTGCTTTATATTGCTTATTTGATTGGAAATCATTAGAAATGCTCTTATATGTATGGATTTAGATTTTCAGTTTATAGAATAAATATGATTCTGTTATATTGTTGTGTGTCATGAAGTGATTTAGTTATTGTTTATATTCTTTGTATTAAGTAGACCAGAAATTATGTTTAAATGAGTCTGCCCTAGGTGGATATTCTTTCCACATGTTTGAGATTAATAGGAGTTGGTTAATCCTGAGTAGCTCTTGGCTTCAGGACTACAGGTTCGGCCTGGTCCGGCTGGCAGGATGCGTTACTGAGATCTAATGACTCCTATTAATAATATAATAAAAGTAGATCCTGGATAATTTAGACCCGAATCATGGTGAAAAATGTATATACACTAAGATGTTGAGATATAAGGGAAAGATTAGAACAACTAATAATTAGTTGGAACTGACATCGGAGACCCAACATTGGGACCTCATATGAGCAATCCTTAATTAGAAATAAAGGAACACAATAAGGGTCAGGTTAAATTTAATGATTAGGTGAGAAATACCCTCAATGGTACTAATCAATAATGCATAACCAATGCATGGATCCAATACATGATTAGTAAACCCTAGTGGAGGGTGTATCATTGTGAAACCCTAGCTGAGGGTGTATCATTGCGATTGTTTATAGGCAACTTTATAAGTTATTCTTTAAACTAAGATAAGTCCATATCATGTGAGATAGCTGGACAATTCTAATGTGTGGCCTATGCATTATATGCTAAAGGTGAGTATTCTGTGATGGAATGCATTAAGAGGGGAGATACCTTAATACAAGATAAAGTTGGTTAACTCAAGAGGGTCTGAATTAATGAGAAATGGGGAACCCTAACCCTAATTTGGGGAAAAGGGAATGATAAGCCCTGTTTGATAGTGAACCCTAATTCCTGGTCAAGGAATGATGGTATTACTATTGTATCACATGATGTGATGAATATCTTGTATGACTGTTATCATGCCTAATAACCATGCATGTATGATGAGATGATGAATATAGCCAAGTTTGGGCTGTGACATTTATATAATAAATGTTGATTGGCTTTTTGTGTGTTGATGTTGTTGTTGCTTAATAAAAGTAATAATGTGTACGGATTTTATGAACCATGTGAATAAGTTGTTGCCTAGTGAGAGGTGACAAGATGTGAATGGCCTTGTGAGCCATGTGAATAAGTTGTTGCCTAGTGAGAGGTGACAAGATATGAATGGCCCTGTGAGCCATGTGTGATGCTTGGGTAACAAGTATCATGTTTATTTGTAGCATTTGTGTTAATAAGTTATGCTAGAGAACTTGGTTGATGTTACATTTCTGTTATATATCTATAGTTCATTGATGATTATTCATATGTGTTGTATTCATTACAAGTAGATGGATGAACTTATGAGATCTAAAGTTTGATTTCAAACTAAGGAAGCAAAGTCACACCACAATAATGCTATGTTGCTGATAAGGACCAAACCCTAGAATGTTTAGAGTTGAAGTAGTTCAAGGGATGTCGCTAGTGATTTGACCTTGAATACTAGTATCTTTATAAAACAAGATCATACGATTTGCACTATGAAAGGTAACCTAGCACTAATAAAATCCAGGGTTTAAAGTTAGCTAATCTGGAAGGTAGATACACAATATGAAAATGACTCGGAGAAAAGAGTAAGATATAATTTTGAAATAAATTCTTACAGTAGTAATAAGAGGTTAGTACCATAGAATGAGGAGTATTACTCGTCACATGATCTGGAATTAGTTGTTGTAGTTCATGCTCATAAGACATGACGTTACTGTCTTTATGGTGAGGTGTGCCAGGTGTTTATAGATCATAAGAGCTTGATATATATCTTTACCCAGAAGGATCTGAATCTTAGACAGCGGAGATGATTAGAATTGATTAAGGATTATGATATAATGATAGATTATCATCCTGGAAAGGTGAATGTAGTAGCTGATGCCCTCAGCAGGAAGTTAAGTTCAACAACTGATGCATTCTCTATGGCATGTTTCGAGAGAGACATGCTAGTAGAAATGTGAAAGTTGAACTTAGACTTAAGGGTGACATAATATAGTGGTTTGATTGCATAGATGCAAGTCAAGCCTACTTTTTATGATCAGATCAAGGAACTACAGTAGGGTGACAATGGGTTGCAACAGATCGTACATGACATGACAGGGGGAAAAGACCAAAGTTTAGGTTTTCAGATGATGGTGTGTTGTATTAGCATGATATGTTGTGTACCTCGAGACAGTGATTTGAAAGAAAAGATTCTTGAGGAAGCACATGCATCGATGTACGCTATGCATCCACGTAACACTAAGGTGTACATGAATCTCAAGGAGTTGTACTAGTCGTCAGGTATGAAAAAGAATGTAACTAAGTACATGTCAACATGTTTTGTGTGCTAGCGTGTTAACGTTGAGCATCAGAAACCACATGTACTTTGCAATCTCTTCCTATACTAGAATGGAAATGGGAACATATCACAATGGATTTTGTGATAGGGTTGTCCAGGACACCCAAAGGTTGTGACTCGATATGGTGATTGTGAATAGATTGACTAAGTCTGCTCACTTTCTTCATGTTAAATTCAACCTTTGATGTCCTAAAGTTGGCTAAGATATACGTGGATAAGATAGTCAGGTTGCATGGTATTCCAGTTTCAATTATATCAGGTAGAGATCCTAAGCTCACATCCAGGTTTTGGAAATCAGTTGCATCGTGCTTTGGGCACAAAGTTGAGATTCAGTACAACTTTTTACCTACAAGCGAATGGTCAGTCAGAAAGGACCATTCAGACTCTTGAGGACATGCTGAGAGCATGTGTTTTGCATTTCAATGGAAGTTGGGAAGAATACTTGAGCCTTATAGACTTTGCATACAATAATAATCACCATTCTAGTATTAGTACGGCTCAGTATAAAGCTCTATATGGTAGAAAGTGTAGATCACCCATATGTTGGTATGAGGTTGCTGAAAAGTAGATTCTTGGACCCGAGATAGTGGATTTGACCACTGAAAAGATTACTGTGATCAGAGAACAGTTGAAAATTGCACAGGACAGGCAGAAGAGTTATGCTGAGAAAAGACGTAGACCTCTTGAGTTTGAGGTTGGTGATGAAGTGTACTTGAAGGTTTCACCAGGGAAAGGAGTATTGAGGTTTAATAAGGGAGGCAAACTGACTCTTAGGTTTATGGGCCCATATCCTATCGTTGAGAGGATTGGACCTGTAGCCCATAAGTTGGATTTGCCATCCGAGTTGCCCAATTTACATGACGTGTTTCATGTATCAATGTTGAAGAAGTGTTACCCTGGTCCAGAGGAGATAGTGGACCCAGAACCTGTACAGCTCAGACCTGATGTGTCCTATGTTGAGGGACCAATACAGATAGTTGATCGGAGAAATCAAGGAGCTCAAGAATCGAGATACCGTTAGTGAAGGTTTTGTGGAGAAACCACAACCTAGAGGATGTCACGTGGGAGTTTTGGGTCAGATATTCGTAACAAGTTTCTTTTTCTCTTTTAGGAATTTCGAGACGAAATTCTTATAAGGGAGGGAGATTGTTATGACCCACGTTGAAGTTAGCTAGTAAATACCTCAATTAGCATGAAACACCTTGATTAGTGTTGAGTATATTATTAAATAGCATGGTTAATCAATATAAGCTATGTCATGAATCAATAGTTGAGATTTACTCATATGCGATAATTGATGATGATAGCAATGTTGATTATTAAGTTCATTAAGTTGAATTAAGTACTCACTGATGCGTTGAGTTCTTTGATCAAGTGAGACAGTATAATTAGCATGATTATTCTCTTTGAGATTGTAGTGGATTCCGTGCTTGGCAGTTTGCAAGAGAAATCACCTGATTTGGACTTTCGAGTCAATAGTTATGATCTTTTCCGATTCCAGGGTTGAAATTGCAAAATTTCCAAAACTTTTCTTTATAACCTTCAGTTATTTGTCCCTGTTAGTTATCCGTTTACATTTCTTTTGGTTGGAGGCGGCGCACAGGAGTGCAGCCCGCAGGGACGATCGCAGAAGGCGATCTCCATTTTCCATAATTGTTCCAGGTTCCTTCTTCTCTTCTTCTTCCCTTCTTCTTTCCACCTTTCTTCTTCTTCCACCACCTACTCTTCCCACTCTTCCTGCCTTCTTAGCAAGCTGCCGCACAACAGCTTGGCTGCGACAAGCTGTAGCTTGAGGCCAGCGGCCGTGCCTAGCTGGGAGGAGGTAGATTTGAGGCGGCCAAAGCTCCTAATCAAGGATTTGGACCTCGGCTAGGAGGTTTACGCTGGAAATTTGCCATCAATTCATCCCAAATCAATGCCTAGTAGCCAATTCCAGTTGGACGTGAAGCTCTGGTTCCGTGAACAAGAACAGTGAAAAATGTAATCAAAGGAAGAAGACAATAGAAATCCGCCCGGAAACAGGCCCTGGGCACATCTCCAGACGAATCCGGACAGTCTAAATCACTGTGAGTAGGATTTCATTTATTTATCATTAATAAACTCAGGCATTTGAATATTTCCAGTTATGTGCATGAATTACGCTGATAACAGGCGTTATCAGGCGTAGGGCAGCGTTTGGCGTCGCCCGACTTTTTATTTCATAAACTGCTTCTAGACGTTGTTATATGATTAAATTTAGCATTTGATCAGTGTGGATTGAATCGGTTGATTTATATGGTTCATTGGAACCTAAATTCCTTATTTGAATGTTGAAATTAGAAATTCATATATGAAAATGGTATGGTTTGGGTATGAACCCAGACAATAGGGATTTCTGATAAATTATCAGATGTACGATTTCAAAGTTGATATGAATAAATAAAAATATGCAATAAAACCCTAATTGCATATATCTTTTGACGTTAATATGTGTAAATTGATATTTACATGAAATGGCATATCTCTCTGAATTATTACCAGAAATTCTCAAGTATTGTTATTAAATTGTGTTGTGATAAGTAATTAACTTTTAATTGAGTTAAGTGATGCACAAACCAAGATTAGGGTTAATGTGCATGTTTTTCGAGAACTTTAGAGAATTGAAAAATGTTGAGTATGATTCTCGTATGTGAAGTAAATTTATTTAATTTGTGCAATACGATGTTCAATTGCTTAAATTCGCTATGTATGTGCTAGATTGAAATAAGTTGGGTTATTTATGCATTTCTAATTTGTCTGAATGCATGGTATGATAATTTCTCAGAAATTACAATGATTTGAAACATATTGCTCTGACAGTTTTAGAATGACAGTGTATTGTGAATTGATCTGAAATCAGTAAATGTGATATTCCTATTTGAATGTTTATATGTTAATCAGTTAATAGACTTACGTGCCCTAACACCGTAGAACCCCTTTTGAGAGGTCTGCATCCAGGGGGGTGAAACTCGTGTTGCAACAATAACTGTGCGGAGTCACATGCACGAGGATAGAGAGAGGCAGTGTTCAACAACAACGCGTGCGATGTCACAGTGGCACTGGAGTAATAGGGGTTATTCAACATTAATCCGTGCTTGTGTCACGGTGGTAACCCGGTAAGACTCTCCGCCTGTGTGCTCAGGTTTGAGGAGGAGTCTAGAGTTCACTCTTTTGAGAGTGTAGTGAGGCCTTGTGAGCCTGAGGCCTTGTGAGCCTGAGAGTCCTGCAGCAGACCAGGGCTGGCAGTCAGACTTAGCATTTCCCGGGTGTGTCGCTAAGTCTTGTACGGTGGGATCGTAGTTCGCTACAGATCTTTATATGCAGAGTACACTGCATATGTTTAGGGCATAAAAATGATAATATGTAATCATATAGGATCACAATACATTAATATATCTGAATTTTTGTGCCAATTCTATATATATCTGTTTATTTGTTTAAATATCTGTTGTTGCATAGAAATGTGATTATTATCTGCAAATATGTTATGTCATTAGAACTGCCCTGCTTGTACTGCACTTATGTTTTATTTCAATATCATAAACCTGATGAGTTGTTTAGTGATAGCTAAGTGAAATGCTATTCACTGAGCGAGTAGGCTCATACCTCTACTCAAAACATTTTCAGGTCATCAACATCACAGGAATCTGGAGGATCCTTTCATACTAATGCTTAGTTTGTAGAAGGTTTATGTAGTTAGTAGTTAGAGGTCTCTTAGTCCTTTCCCCTCGGTCCTTGGGACATGGTGTGGGTGAGAGAGAGTATGTATGGCGAATGTGTATAAAGATGTAAATTAACTGATATGTTTACTTTCTGTTAAACAATATTACATGTTGTAAACTCTGTTTATGTTCTCTAGCCAGTTTAATTGAAATGCTTCCGCAATAGTTATTTATGTTTTAGTTTATAACAATAATCCAGATATCATTACGAGGTTTTAAAAAGAAAAAGTTTTCAGTGATTTGTTTATGTGATAATCCCTCCGTCACGCCCTAATCTCGTGATTAGTGGTTAGTGTGAGATCGGGGTGTGACATTAAGAGTCAAAACCTTCCCCGAAGGGAACTTCAAGTCCACCCGTCCTTCGCCTTTGACTTCTGCAGAGCTGGAATCGCCCAAAGTCACGGACCGACCTCGAGAGGCCTGATAAGACACAAATAGGGATTTATCAGCACACACATGTACATTAGCCCCAGCATCAATTATCCAATAAATTGGTTAAAAAATAGAAAGAATTTCAGGTTTAATAGACACGTACCCATCATTGAGGTTGAAGGATGCAGTCATCATATTGACCACAGCCTCCTCAGTTGCAGATGCGGTAGCTTTCTTTGCCTTCTTAGTAGGACAATCCTTGTTCCAGTGGCCAACCTGTCCACAAGTCCAACAAGGTTTGTTCTTCGGTTTCTTTTGGATCTTTGCCTTGGGTTTATGTGCATTCTTAGATTTCTTATCTTTGGTGTTTTTCGTAGAAGTAATATTAACAGTTAGATTTGCATCAGTAGCCACCTTGACCTCTTTCTCCTTTAAGTGTTCTTCTTGTATATTAATATCCATCATTAATTCATCCATGGTGTGTGTCCCTTTGCGATGCTTCAGAGACATACCAAACGACTCCCAAGACTTAGGGAATTTTTCTATGATAGACATAACAACAAACTTCTCAGGCAACACCATCTTGGCATCTGAGAGTTCATGAACTAGGAGTTGTAGATCGTGTGTTTGATCAGAAACTGACTTACC
The DNA here is from genome assembly GCA_963693085.1 of Alisma plantago-aquatica. NCBI lineage: Eukaryota > Viridiplantae > Streptophyta > Magnoliopsida > Alismatales > Alismataceae > Alisma > Alisma plantago-aquatica. The sequence continues at coordinate 94,275,091 of OY856414.1, read as the reverse complement.
CTCAACCATCTGAAACTTAAGAAATTTTGACACGCAGTATTTTTCAACACCTTGATTTTCAGTGCTAAAATTCTTAATTAACAATTCCCATAAAACCTTAGATGTAGTGACTGGCGGCTTTGAGTAAGAATCATACAGTTTGTTATTTAAACCAAACAGAATCAAACCGCGACACGTTTTATCACCCTCCTTCCAATTAGCAATAATGTTTGCATTATCAGGAATTGTGACCCTTCTTCCAATTAGCAATAATGTTTGCATTATCAGGAATTGTTTCATCAGATACAGGTTCAGTTTCAATTAAATATTGATCATAACCCGCAATATTCAGCCAAATTTCCATACGACTCTGCCAACGGGCAAAGTTCGTACCAGTAAACTTTTCAGGCATATTGGTTGTATCAATTTTACATCCCGAACCACCCTGACCGGCCATTGTTAATTAACGACAGAAATAGTGGTTTCTTTAAGACTGTTGTTAATGTTGGTTATTGTTGTTCATGCAAAAGCGACAGATGCAATATAATTAACAGTCCAGGCAGATCCGAAATAAGAAGCGAAGAACAAACAAAGTAGGAGAACAAGAAATAGGAGTTAGATTCGCAAACCAGATCGGTCGTTGAGAAACGAACGTGTTACTTAAAGAAACCAGTGTCTGACAATCCTCGCGGATAGACACCGTTCTCCCAGTCTTGATCCGACACGAACCTGAAACTTGCACGCCTCACTCGCGCACGTCGCACTGCTACCAGTGCAGCACAACAACCGCAGGTACCACCGCCTGACAGTTGCGTCTGAAGGGAAGGAGAAGTCACGCTTCGCACAGGAGAACGACTCCACGAAGCCACTCCAGGACGACAGCTCTCGCACTCGGGATTAGGGTTCTCAAAACACACGGCGGCAGAAGACTATTTTCGGTGTGTTTAACCCTAATGACCGGATGAGTATATATAGCCACGCACGTCCCTAATCATATTCCCAGTTAGATGCAACACTCGGTTGCTCTCGTACACAATACGGAATAAACCGCAAAAAAGAAACACTTTCTAATTAGGATTAAGAAATCCGAATAAGAAAGCAACAATTAATTACACGAGTAATTAATTACTTAGTCGTATTCTAGTGCAAAAAGAAGACGGAAGACATTCTCCACAATCCACAAGCCACAAGCCCGAGCCCGAGCCCGGCCCGGCCAGGCGAGGCGAGGCGTGGCGCGCGCGCGTGCGTGCGTTGTGATGTGGCAATTCCACCAACCAAGGAGGTGAGCATACCTCATTCCTAGGACTCCTTTGGACACTAGTGCCCCATGTGATCCTACATATGAGGACCACAAAAGTTCTAGGAGTGAGCAATATGGGATAAAACTTGTTTGCCATTTGTACTAGAAACAACACTACATTCTCACATGTACTTGCTGCACTACATTGGGCTTAACCCATGCTAAATAAGTGATTTGCTACAGTAACGACACTACAGTAATTACGTGCTACAGTAATTACGTGTTTCTATAGTAACAACAATCATTTATCTAACACCCTTTTCTCTCGTACAAATTAACTTCATACCAACTAACTTCATATAAAAGTTAAAGAGTCCTAAAAATTTCTCTTCACTCTCTTCAATCTTAAATTTGAAAATTTATTTTTTCTTTTGCAACTCCTCTCTCCAGTCCCAATTTCGAAAATTTATTTTTTCTTTACAACTCATCTCTCCAGCTCCATTCTGCCGACTGACATTCCCGCACTAGTACAATACGTACGCTTCTTAGATTTTGTCAATTCTGACGAAGCGCACAACCGTGCTATCGTTTCCAATGTCATACAAAAAGAATGGTACTAACAACTACATTGTACATGAATTACTGTACTAACAATCAAATTTTCAAATATTCAAAAAGTAGTGTTTGACAAAATTGTGTATAAAAAGTACGTACAACATTGTACTAGAAATATAATTCTAACAACCACATTTTGCAGTACAAAAGTACAATACAACATTACATAATAAGATGTACAGTACGAGACGTACAATAAAGACGTACAGTACTAACAACACATTTTATACGTATTGCACACATTTTATTCTTTACACAACATTATAATACAAGACATACATAATAACACATTCTACAAGTACAGTACATGCGTATTTGAGATAGAATCTGGACTAAAGAGAAATCGGGAGCAACAAAACTTTTTGTAAAAAAAAATGAAAGGAATTAGAATGGAAAAAAATTAAATCTAAATATTTCTCGTATTCTGAGGGGATATCACATGTGCAATTAGTTGGCAGTGGATACAATAACAACACTTTGCATGCATTGCATGGGACTTTTATGTAATAATAAAAAAATCATTTGCGTATATGAGATGCAATAAAGCTTTTTTTCCCATACTCCGAATATACCAGCGGATAGGTAAGTAGAATGGCTAGAATTTTCCTATACTTTGGGCCTCCTTTAGTTGCCCGAGGGAGCTAGGCAGTGAATCAGTGATTGGATCTCGGGACGTTTTTACTGATATTCCCGCATACGTTTGACTTCGGATGCCCTAATTGGGGGCAGCGCACCCAGCAACAGCTTACGCGGCACGCTGTCTGTTCTGATGTTTTATAGTAGTGATTTCGTTTTCATTCCCCTCGAAAAATGATATACAATGCAGGTTCAAGCAAATTCAAAGTTCAAACCTGGTTGATGACCGGGCACCTTCCCTGCACTTAGCGTTTGCTGATGATATCTTACGACAAGTTATTTTGAGTGGTAAACCGTGTGGTAGCATACATATGGCTATGGCAATATACGTTTTAAGGTCAAAATCATCAAAGGTTTACCACCATAATCAGCGTAGCACGGTTATCGGAGTTAGCATCAATGGACAACGCATCATCACCATGGAAATTTTCTTGAAGAGGCAGATGAGAACTTGATAATGTTACTACTCTTGTTATAAGGGGGTTGTATAAGGGGTACCCCCATTTTTACTATTGGACTTTAAAGTTTTTACTTTATGATATATAGTCGGTAGGTACTCCTGATGCAAAACTACCACTATATACTGCTACTATGTGTATCAACTCTTATTACCTCTATGCAGTTTGCATATGAACATATTTTACGAACGATTATATATTAAAAAAAGCGTAACCTGGATTATTCTTTGTAATTAATAGATTAGAAATAGAATGAAAAAAAAAAGTTGTTTGAAGATTTTGGGAAGATTACAAAATTTGAATTACATGCGTTTAACTAAATATTATCAGAAAATTATCTGTATTTGCATTTTCAATTTTAATAGCACTAGAACAACTTAAGAAAGAAAAGTATAAAGATGTGCGTGTATATATAATGACTGTACGGATGTATATACGTATAGCAGGTATACGTCTAATTTATCGGAAATACTAAGCGTCACTGGTGGAGCTATAATGTTAGAATACCTTTAGGGTTTTAACAAATTATACCTTTGAGTAACCCGTTATGGATAAGTCTCCGGCCCAGGCACACAAGCCCGAAGCTTGCAGTTGGCCTATACCAATCCAATCGGCTTGGAAAGCGGAATCCTCCTCCACTGACCCACTCCTATGATCCATCAATTCTTTTTATGGTAGAGGAACTTTCTACCAATTTGGACCTCTGAACGAATGAAGCCATTTCATTGGTCGCTGTAATGATGCGCCTCTACGCCCTTCTTCTTAGTCCGGGCCTTAAGACAGAGACGTGTTGGGTCCAGCGTCTAGCAAACGAGATGTGGCTTTCGGTGGTAGTTAGGATCAAAAGCTGATGGGATGATAAAAAGTGAGGTTATCCTAGATTCGTATATCAAGCACGGCATCCGCGACCGGAGGGAGACAACTTTTGAGCTGAACTCCCCGATGGAAATAAACCAGAGAGAAAAATGACGCGAGTAAATGCACATGTTATCAAATGGTTCAAATGCACATGTCAGCGATCAATATAGGGTCCGTAGATGTAAAATAACAACACATAGCCGCATCTACTTCGATATTGTGTATATTCTTTTGAAGACAAGTTCACATATATGGTTAAAATCATGTGTTTATTTATGAAATGCAAGAAGATAGTCAGTGGTCCATATCGTAGCGTTCGTAGCACCAAGAGTGCCATAATTGACTATGTGAATGGCCCCAATGATGGTGCAAAACGTCTAAATATAGATAGGAGACACACTCCGATAGTAGGCCTTATAGGCGGAAAGTCATCAAAATACAACAATAGATCAGAGAGGACCTCCTCCATGATGAATGTTCTTTGAGAACCCGTCTTGCCTCTAAAACTTACTAGTGGGTTTTTATTCTTGTTACTCCGCTCCATGGTTACATGTGTGTTTGCAGGTAACAACGAGATCATATAAATAAAAAACATCTTGGACGAGTGCTTGGTTGTTCTTTATATAATTGTTAAATCTTATGGTGTTTCTATCAGTCGTCCACGTCATAGCACTCCATAATGTAGTTCCGTGTTTGACATCCTGGTGTTTGGGTTGGAAAAGTTAAAATATTTGTTGGAGGTTACATAATGTGGCATTGCGCATGTTATTTGATTTGAAAAGCTATTTTGTTGAAAGTGAGTAATCCTTGGCTCATTCTTGGTGATTTTAGTGTTGTGAGGAAGGAATGTGAGAAAATTGGAAGACATCCATCTTCTTTGATGTCCAAGGAGGAGTTCAACGATTGTGTTCTCAATTGCGGGCTTTTTGAAGTAGACATGAAAGGTCCTGCGTTTACTTGGGACAACCACCAAGATGAGGATGATTTTGGTACTACTAGGGTTTATCGCTTTCTCAGTAATTTCAACTTTCTTAATATTGTTCCTAACTTTTTTGGCAAGGTCATTTCTAATACTATCAGCGACCATCACATCCTCTTCCTCAACATTAGAGAGAGTAAAGTTGTTAAATTTCCCTTTAGGTTAATTAAATCTTGGGCTTGTCATGAGGATTTCCTTGATATTGTCAACGAAAGTTGGAGTGAAGTTGTTGTAGGGTATTCTATGTTTACCGTGTATAGAAAGCTAGCATCCTTAAGAGCCAGATTGAAGAAGTGGAATTTCTCTATTGTGGGTAACCTGATAGATAATGCTAGGATCTTAAAAGAAGAAGCATGCCGAATTAAAAAAATTGCAGATTTGAATCCTACTATCGTTGTTCTTCAGAGTGAAGCTAAGGTGACGAGGGCAAAGCTACTGAAGCTTTTCTTCTTGAGGAGAAACTCATTAAGAAGAAATCTCATGTTCAATGGTTTAAAGAGAGTGATTCTAACACACACTTCTTCGATTCTTCTCTATTAACTAGGAGACAAATGTACACTATAAGAGCCTTAAACATTAATGCGTGTATCAAACACAACCCAAATGAATTAAGGAGATATGTTTTATATTTCTATTTTAGCTTATTTAATTCTCCGTTTCAAGCAAGTGACAGGTTTCATGGTCCATGGCATGGTGTGAAACTTAGTTTGGAGAAGAAATCTTCCTTGATTACTCATGTATTGCAAATTGAAATCAATGATGTGGTTGACAATATTAATGTAGACAAGGCCCCTGGACCATATGGTTTTAATGCCATGCTTATTAAAAAAGCTTGGAGCAATATTGGTCTAGATGTGAACTCTGTTGTTCAGGAGTTTTTTTCACAATGGTAGACTTTTGAAGGAATCCAACCAGACCTTTATTACACTTATTCCCAAGACTTCTTCAGATACAAGTGATTTGAAGAACTGGCGACCTATTGCCTTTTGTAATATTGTATACAAGATCATTTCAGAAAAATTGTCTAACAAGTTGCAGGTGGTATTATCTACTATTATCGATCTAGAGAAATGTATTTTCATTAGAGGGCATTATATTAGAGATGTTATGCTTTCAAAAAACAAGGTTATTCATCATTTCACAACAACACGGGGAGCTAGAAAGCCACACTTTCTTTTCTACATAATAAATGTGGCAACTTTTCACATAATTAATTACTTTTAGTATATCAGTTGTCGGGGAAAAGGGTGTCTTCCCTGCCTTCTCTCCTCCCGTCCAGTTCGGTCTCTCCTCTCCCTTCCCTCTTTCCCAATTTCTTCCATGTTGCTTGTGACCTCCCCATATTCCGCGATGGTTTCACAATCCATATTCTCTTCGTATAACACAGGCACCCCACACCGCCGTGAAGTTCTCTCCCACCACTTCCCTCACTCCTTCTATACAGGAGGTCTTATAATCAGGTTGACTATTAAGGGTCGCTCCCAACCAATTTGTAGAGCCGCGCGGTGCCGTTCGCTTGCCAGGTGTGGCAACTCTCTGCTTGTACTCAAGGCGTAGGATGTGAGTCAGGTTGGGTCAAAAAATTTCTCCTTCTTCCTCGCAGACTGCCAACAACGGAAGCATCGATTTATTTTTACTTGCCCCTATTTTGTCTTATACAAACTTCCGAGGGTAGTTCCGAACAAGTCTTCATTCACATCTGATTTGTATTGTTAATTTTTTCCTAAGTGCAATCTATGTGTTTTGGTTCATCGTCTGGTTGCTCTTCCTCTAATTTGTTGTCCTCTCCATCTTACGTTCTTCCTCCTTTCTTTTGGTTATTTATTTTCCAACGATCTAGCATCCTCTTGCATTCCCCTTCCCAATGTAGGTATACTTACCGCTGTAATTTTTCTAGAGTCAGTAGCTGGTCCACAAGAAGGCATTGAGGACAGGTTCTTCTCACATTGCTTCTTGGTAGAGGTCTGACTCTTTCATAATTTTGAGTCATTTTATAGTTAACATAAACTATCAACTAGCAGAAAGTAAATGACTATGCGTATGATTTGTGCATGTTTTTAGGAACATTAATTGAATAGACAATTCAAAAGAGGTCTTGGTAGGGGGAACAATTCTGACGGCCTTGAGGAACAAGTTTATTTTAAAATTTGATTCCTTGATCTAGAAGTTCTACTGAATGACTTCAGTTTATTTGGTGTATCTTACAACGAAAATATGCTTATTTTTTGTGGATGCTTGGTTAAAATTACACATTAGTTGTACAAGATCCTAATTAGGAACTCGATTTAAATAGAAAGGTTGATTGATATTCTTACGTGTGCTGTTTACATAACTATGCGTAAAGATTGACCGATATTATTTTTTCTTCTATCTGTTAATCTTCCTTTTATCTTATTTTCATTGTGTAAGTCTTGTGTATTTGGATTGAGTGGTCCGTTAATCTCCAAAAATTGATTAAGTATAACTTTGTCTATTAAAAAAGGAAAGAAAATCAACTAATGGAACTTGAATGACATCCTTTTGAAGGAAAGTGACAAATCTTTCATATATGTCTCAGAGTTGAAATATTTGTCATTGTTTCAGACTTTCATTTAATATAAACAAACCACTCCATTATAAAATTTTTGTAAAATGTCATTGAGAAGCCATGCCCCTATAAAGATCCATATATATCTATACATGTCCTCTATTCTAATGACAAACAAAGTAGATATACGTAGTTTGTTGATTCTATGAGATCTGATTTTAAAATGTAAAACTTAATAAATGAGACATGGGGGATAGAGGATTGCATGCCAAAACCTATAGCTCATAAACACTTGCCAATAAGTCACCTGTTTGACCTATTTGATCGTGCCTATGATTAAAACCTGGAGTCAACTTGTTTTTACATATTCTTCCATTGTGTATGTGTGTGCTTTTGGGGTTGGGAGTTGGGACCAAAGTTGCAACTCGTAAATACTTGCTAGTACACTCACCTACTTGATGGAGGCTATAAGTCAAATATTTGGTGTATAAGCTAGAGCCCACTTGTATTTTCAATTTTATTGTGTGGGAGGAAGGAGGTGTTGGTTAATTCACCAAACTACTTGCACAACATTACATCACATAGACAAAAAAAATCATATCTTAAAAATATAACTTTATTCGTCATCATTTTATTTTAGCAATGGTGTTGGGTTCAACATTAATAACATAAATTACATTATTTCATGGTTGTATAGGAGGCTAGGCGACCAGGCTTTGCCTGGGGATGCCCAGGTAGCCTAGGCACCTAGGAATTTCTAGGCGGGTTGCTACATAAATAATTTAGTGGATATGTATTCAATTTACAAATTAATATGGTCCCTACATATATGAATATACATTATAAATACAAAATAGTGGATAAATATATACAAAACAGTAGATAAATAAAGAAAGAGTAGATAATTAAATACAAATCAATAGACAAATAAGTATAAATTCGTAGACAAATAAAAAATTTCAAAATTAGTAGCAAAATAAATATTGAATACAAATTCCACATTTCGAATACACAGAAGAGGCAATAACAATTGTTGATGAAAAGTTGTTGAGTAGGTTAGATTAGGGAGTTCATATATCAATATATATTATAAACACAAAATAGTGAATAAATAAATACAAATTAGTAATTAAATAAATATAAATTAGTAGATAATTAAATATAGATCGCTAGATAAATAAATAGAAACCAGTACTTAGTAGATAAATAAATAAAAAATAGTAGATCAATAAATACAAATCAATATTTTAATAATTACAAATTGGTAGAAAGAAAATAAATAAGTATATTTATGAATAATTTCAAAATTAGTAGAGAAATAATTAATGAAATTCCCAGTTTCAAATTAATAGATGAGGCAACATCAATGGTTGGTGAATAGTTGTTGAGGGTGGGTTAGATTAAAATTATGAATACAAAATAGTGGATAAATAAATACAAATCACTCAATAAATAAATACAAATTAGTAGATAAATAAACACAAATTGGTAGATAAATAAATACAAACAAGTACTTAGTACATAAATAAATACAAAATAGTAGATAAATAAATAAAAACCGATACTTAGTAGATAAATAAATAAAAAATAGTAGATAAATAAAACAAAATCAGTATATAACTATATACAAATAAGAAGACAAAGAAATATAAATTAGTAAATGAATAAGTAGTTTAAAAATCAGTATAGAAATATATATTGAATACAAATCCCAAATTTCAAATCAATAGATGAGGTTGCAACAACTTTTGGATTAATATGTGTTGTGGGTGGGTTAGATTAAAGATTTTATATAAAGGTTTACGATTTAATAGGATGCATATTTAGTTTTAGAGTAGTATTTAATATGATATTATACTAATTATATATTATTTATTATATATAGATATATAATATGCTTTCTATTTTGGGACTTCAGTTGCTTTTGGAGGAGCGGATGACGAGAGACGGAAGAGGGCGAGGGAGGGGGAGGATCCCTAGAGGTGATGATGGAGTGATGGTGGCGAGGACTTCCCCAATTGAATCATCCCTGATTCCTCCGAGGAGCTCAGGTGAGGCTATAGGAGAGACAAGGAGCCCCTCGTCCAAGGATGCCCACATCCCTCAAGCGAATCCAACCCCGGAGGTTCCTTCACCCTCGACCTTCTCAATTCCACAACCGTCGGATGGAGAACAGAGCTCTTCTTCACCAAGTACTGCAGTCGACTGGTTTTCGGTCAGTCGCACTGGAAGGAAGTGTGAAGAAGTCTCTGTGATCGAATTCATTGAGCCCGAGGTCAGGAATGGTGTCAAATGTTTCTCGATCTCGAGTGATGATGAAGCTCTCCCGTCTTGGGAAGAGTACATCTCTATTAGATTCACGACAAGGAAGCCCTATCGGAGCCAGCTCCATGGCTGGATCCGTCGCCATTGGCGCCCTAGCGGCCCTTTCGAGGTCATCACAGAGGAAGCAGAGGGCTTTGTTGTTAAGTTACCGATGGCTACGGAAAGGGAGAGGATCCTAGCAGAAGCACCGTGGATGATGGACAGATTGCTCATCATTGCACAAGCGTGGGAGTCAGGTTCCCCCTCCCCCCGTTATCCTTTCCTAAACTTCTTGTTTGGGTCATTCTTGAGAATCCAGGCCTTCACTGGATGTTGAGAAGGCTAGGCGGGGTGGCAAGCCTGGTTGGGAAGCCTCTGGACATTGAAGATGCTTATCTGTCGGTGGACTGTCTCAAAGATGCCGTGGTCTGCGTTGAAATGGATGCGAGCTCGGCTTTCCCGAAGGAGGTGACGATCTTAGTCGATGCTGCTCCCAAGCTATTGAAGGTTGGGTACGTTGCAAAGCCCAAGATCTGCTCCCATTGCAATCAATTTGGGCATAGACTGCCATCGTGTCCATTGACAGCAAGAAGCAAGTCGTTGCCCAACCAACTGCAACTCAGAGTTGGGAAAAAAGGGGGAAGGCAAGGTGTTCGTAGGAATGCGGAAGCGAACTCAGGTCAGGTGACGTGTGCACCAACTACTGTTGTTTCCGTTGAAGTCAGTTCCATTGTGGGTGGAAGAGGACTTTGTGTGACTCAGGAGTCAGACATGCATTGCTGCTCACCAGATAGGGGATGTGAGCCACTTAACCTCGATTGGGAGCTCTTCCTGTCAAGACTAAGTGCTACTCCTCAACACGCGAAGCAACTTGCAATTGACACCGGACTATCTCTGGAATATAAAATTGCTTGGAACTTGGATGAGGCCTCATCTGTTAGTTCCTGTGATATTGACCCGGAGGTGCTCGATGACTTCAGTGTTAACAAAGTCATCAAAGCAAAGAAAAAGAAGAAGAAGCATAAAGAAGTTGGAAGTGAGGATCTTCCCCCTAACTGAGCAGTTTCTCTAAAGATTGGACGGTGCAAAACAGGGTTTTAACACGATACTATGGTTCCCTTGCAGGTGTTTGACTCTGGGTCTGTGTGGCTATTTGGTTCTTACTGTATGATCTACATTTGTGGGTGTAATGATTGCAACAGTTCTAAGGTTCGATCTATCAACTGCAGTTATCCATTTGATGACCTCTGTTAGTGTTCCCTAGTATGGTGCTGGGAATCATGAGTTTTGGTCTGTTGGATGAAATTTAGGACCAGTGGCAGTGCTTCTTTTCTTCAAGGAAGAAGGTCGGAGTGGCAGGCTTACCTTTTTCATTTGGGTTTTTCAGTCATCCAGTTGAGTTCTGACCGGGAGTTGAGATCAAGGAGGTCTCTAATTACTTGTTTGGTTGATGAGCTGGTGGTTCTAAAGACTTCTTTATGGGTATGTGTTATTGAGTCTGTATGTTTCCCCTCCTCATCTTCTAAACGTGTGGTTTAGTCGATCTGTATTAATTTTGGTCTCTTCTTAGCTGGAGTTTCATCTTTTTTGTTTTTGACCCCTGTCTTTGTGCCCTTGCATGGGACTATCAGGGATCGTGCTTTTCCCCTCGGGGCACTATTTGTACCCAAAGTTTTTGGTTCTATAGTAACATGATTTTTGCGCGACCAAAAAAAATATGCTTTCTATTTCAAATTCTATTTTCCAATAAAAAAAATTGAATATAGATGCAATTTCTAAATTTAACTAGTCTAATATAAATTATTATACTAATATAGATTATTGTAAATGTAGAGAAGAAATCCTTACTAAACTGATATATTTACTATTAGGAATTATAATATTAAAATAAATGAAAAGTATATTAATGGACCTGATTAAGTGGCCCAATCTAGCTAGGTTGGTCGCCTAGTTCACCTAGCTCTCTAGGATATATTGGATGTACTAGGAACCTAGCTTTAGAGGACCCAAGGGCCGCCTGGGCGCTCACCCATAAAAATAGGATTATTTATAATTTATAGAAAGTAGCAATGTAGAGATAAATTGGGAGGAAAAAATGATCAACCTTTTTAGAAATTAGTTAATAATAGAAAGGGATATAGAATTGTTGGAGGGGGAAGATAAAAAAATACAAGGATTATAGTTAGAAGGGAGAAATGTATCTGCCAGAACAAATATCCCAAATAAAAAAATAGTTAATGATAGAAAGGGATATAGAATTTATTAGTTTTAGTTGGAGAACATGCAATTTTAAAATGTAGTTATTTGGTCATTTTTAAAAAAAGTTATGGTTCATAAAGCATATTAAATTAAATGTGTATTTTTTTTCTATAACAGTGGTAGATTATTCTGTAGTGATGCTTTTATCTCTTTTCCTGAAATTATAATGATCTCAAGATGTCATTTACATCTACACTCTGATTCTATGATCATCTCTATATTCTTATAATGAATAAAAATCTAGTGTACTTTTTGGTAGAAACTATGAACAAATATCCCATAAATTCTTTTTAGTTTTGCACGTGTCACACATGTAGACATTCAAACATTATTTTCAATATAAGTACTTCCATTTTATTTTTAAATATAATTTCACATCATGAAACTAGTGTTTATTATGTTCTTGTTGTACACTTTTTAGGGGATGTGAAAAATTTAAAGTATGTTTTTCTCTTATATAGATTTGGTCATTGGAAATTTTTAATATGGTTAAGAGTTGGATTCAACTACCTATTGGTTCTGAAGCTTATATTAAGGGAATGTATGAATTTCTTGATTATGTGAAGATGGGAATGGAGGATGGAAAGATAGTATGTCCATGTAGAAAATGTAAGGTAGGAAGGAAAAAGGAGTTTCCTATTGATGAGGTGGAAAGACATATCTTGTTCCATAGATTTTATAGAGAATATAAAAAATGGATTTTCCACGGTCCGAAGACTCTTTTTGAAAATCTTATTGCAGATCGACAAACTGAAAGCAATGAACAACCTACTAATCATGGAGACAATTCTGTAGGCCAAGATGATATGAAAGGCTTACTGACATAGTTATTGGGGGAAAATGCTACTTATGTGGGAGATAGAGAATCCACACAAGCTAATGAAGGTATCACATTATGTGATAATCCTCATTTTGGGGTCAATAGTCCTCATTCTATTGCTGATCATGACATGAGTTTTCAAAAGTTAGTGGAACTTTCTAATAAAGAGCTCTATCCTGGATGCACAAATTTCTCAAACCTCTCATTTCTTTTACGTCTGTTCAATTTGAAATGTATGTTTCATTGGTCAGATAAATCTTTCACACAACTGCTAGAGCTTCTACTTGATGCCTTTCCACAACTTACCATGTTCCCTTCTTCTTATTATAAAGCTAAGAAATTGATTAAGGAGTTAGGTCTTGGATATGAAAATATACATGCTTGCCTGAATGATTGCATGTTGTATTGGGGTGAAAATTCACATAAGAGTATATGCAGTGTGTGTGAAACTCCTAGGTGGGTTACACAAAAGTGTAATTCTGGTGATAGCAATGCAGAAAGTAACACAAGTTCTAAAGGTCCTCCAGTGAAGGTTATGAAGTACTTTCCATTAATTACAAGGTTGAAAAGGATGTACATGTCCTCAAAGATAGCAAAAGATATGATATGGCATGAGAAAGGTTGAGTTCAAGATGGTAAAATCAGACACCCAACAGATGCACTAGCATGGAAAGAGTTTGACATGAGATATCCAATTTTTTCCTCTGACCCTCACAGTGTGAGACTTAGCCTTTCTAGTGATGGATTCAATCCATATGGGATGCAAAATATCAACTATAGTACATGGACAATCATTCTAAGTGTTAATAACTTACCCCCATGGCTATGTACAAAACCATACTCCTTAATTCTATCTCTGATAATTCTTGGAAAATCTGGACCAGGAAACAATATTGATGTTTATATGCAACCATTGTTACATGAGTTGAAGTTGTTATGGGAAGGCATTGATGCATATGATGCTTATATTGGAGAAAATTTTAAATTGTAAGCATCTTTGATGTCTACCATTAGTGACTTTCTGGCTTATGCTATGCTATCAGGTTGGAGCACCAAAGGTTATCTCACATGTTCATGTTGTGCTGAATCCACTCATTCATACCGATGTGGGTCAAAGATCTGTTATGGTGGTCATCGTAGGTGGCTACCAGATAACCACCCTTTTTGTTCCCAAAGTAGTTTATTTGATGGGACTAAGGAGTATGGTCGTCCCCCAACTCCTATATCTAGAAGTGAGGTTCTACAATCACAACAATGACTTAACTTTAAATATGGAAAGGTTGCTAGAAAGGTTAGTAAGAAGAGAGGAAGAAGACCAAAAGATGCTTCTACTAGTAGTGATGTTATGGATGATACATCCAATAAAGACAAGGGGCTTTGGAAGAAAAGAAGTATATTTTTTTATTTTCCATATCGGGAATATCATCGTCTAAGTCATAACATCGATGGCATGCACATAGAGAAAAATGTATGTGAAAATGTGTTGGTAACACTTTTAAGTGTAGATGGAAAATGTAAAGATGATGAAAATGCTCGAAGATTTCTTGAGGAAAAAAATATAAGACAACATCTTTGGCTCCAACCTCAACAAGATGGAAGCTTCTTAATGCCCCATGCATTGCATAATTTGTCTTCCAAAGAAAAGGAATGTTTTCTGAATGTCTTATCTAAGCTTAAAGCTCCTGATGGATATGCATCCAACATTTCACGATGTGTTAATATGAAGAAAAGAAAGCTAATAAATCTCAAGAGTCATGATCACTATATCATCATGCAAGATATTCTTCATGTAGCTTTACGAGCATCTAGTTCAACTCAAGTTGTTGATGTGTTGTCTGATTTATCTTCTTTCTTTAAGTCATTTTGCTCTACGTGTATTACTATGGATGAACTGGATGAGTGACAAATAAGTATTGTGGAAACACTTTGTCGTCTAGAGATGGAATTTCTTCCTCATTTTTTCACCATTATGGTTCATCTATTGGTCCATCTGGTTGATCAAGTCAAATATGGAGGACATGTTCAATATTCTTGGATGTATCCCATTGAGAGGTTAGAATTTAGAATTTTAGGTGATATTATCCTTTTATAAATTCTATCATAAATTCTAACGAATTAATTTTTCAATGGGCAATCATGATAGGTATCTTGCTCAATTGAAAGGCTATATGAGAAATAGAGCTCAACCAGAGGGTTATATTGCAGAGGGTTATATTCTAGAAGAGACCATTACCATTTGTTCTAGATATATGGAAGGATCTGAAACAATTTTTAATAGACCTAAAAGAAATGATGATAATTTTCCAAATAAGGCTCTATACTTGTTCAATTATGGTGGACGTCATGTTGGGGCTGAAAAAGTCATTTGTCTAGATTAAAAGAGTTTAGAACAAGCACATCGATATGTTCTACTTCATTGTGATGATATAATGAAGGACCTTAAAGAGTAAGATGTGTTCTTGAAGCACTCTTCACACATAGAAAATTAAAGTTGAGCTCACTTGTAGTGTTATTGTAGGAAATTCTTATTTCAGAAGAAGGAAGAGTGTCTACAAAAAGGAATTAGAGTCAATCAATCATTAGAAGATAAGTGGTTACTAGAAGATTATTCCAGGTGGCTTCATTCTCAGGTAATGGATACATGTTCAAGGGTAAAATTCAAATACAATATTATGACTAATATGTTTTTTTTACTCTCATAAGCACCTCATATTGATGTGAGCAATAAAGAAGGAGTGCTAAAAAGGCCTTAGCTTGCGGTCTTAATGTGTATGCTAAAAGGATAAAGGGATTTATAATCAATGGGTACAAGTTTCACACATTAGACCGGGAGAGGTATCGGAAGGCACAAAATTCTGGAGTCATGGTTGAAGATGATGGAGATTCATACTATGGAAGACTCACTGACATTTATGAACTGGACTATTATGGAACTTATAAAAGTTGTGATTTTTTTGTGTAATTGGGTAGATATAACTTCACCGAGGGGGTTGAAGATTGACAAAAACAACCATTCTTGTGTGAATTTCTCAAGGCTGATGCACACTAGAAAATCACTAAAGATGATCCATTTATTTTTTCTTCCCAAGCAAAGCAAGTGTTTTATGTAGAGGATGAGATAGAAAAAATATGGTTACATGCCATTCCAAATAGAATTAGAGATTCTTATGATGTAGGTGTTGTCAATGCACTGTTCAATGATGAAATTGATACACAAAATCTTCATGGATAAAGCAAAGTTTAGTTAAAAGTAAAACAAATGTTTGTCTTCCACTACTAGTTTTTCTACATGATGTGATAAGTTCTAGCATACTACTTTCGAATTAAGTCATTTGGTTAATATTTTGTTTCTGGACACTGTACTTTTAAAGCTTCTAGTATGTTTGTTTCATTTGCTTGATTATTTCTACTGATTGAAAATAAATAAGGATCTGAAATTCTTTGACAAGTGAGCATCAGTATGTAGAAACCATGTTTTATGACAACATGATTTTATTATCCATTTATAGTTTTCCAATTCTAACTCGATAAGAAAATTAGTAATCTTGAAACATAGACTTTACTTGGAATAGAAAAATTTATTGTTTTATATACTACAACAATTTATTTATTTTTCAAATATTCACTCATTAACAGAGAAAATGTGGCAAAGAAGATGAACTAATGCAACTTTTGTGCCAAATGAACCAACTGCAAATGATCATGGAAACATATCCTCTCCGCATCAAGATGGAGATCATGATGATGAAATGGAAAATTCTCAACCTGTATTAGGTCGACTACAACGTGGGACATGGAATTCAAACATTTCCTTTCAGGATGATGGTTTCATGGAAACAATAGGTGAGAATTTTTTATGATTGTGTTTGTATTAGTATCTTTATCCATTATTGATCGAAGTTAAGTTTGATCATGTTTAAATAATGTTGTAGATTTTGATGGAAAGATCGGAATAAAGAGAGGAAAAATTCATCTTTCGCAAGTGTGGGTTTTGGAAGCATTCAAATTTGTTGTTAAGTTCAACAAATATAAACAACCAATTGGGAAAGCAGGAAATTTGTTGGTAATATTTCTTGGCGAGGTTGCAAAGCGGGGGACTCTTTGTCCTATAGGTGAAACCAGTTGGAAAAAGGTCCACAAGTCCTATAAACTTGAGATTCTGAGTTTAACTTGAGTAAGTTATTTGTTTTTTAGTGAAAAACCTTAGATCATCTTTTCTTGGTTTATCCCTAAAAAAGTATATAATCTTGCTGAATTATTAGTAATCCCTCAAAATCATTCCATCTTAGATCAAATTATGTAGCTTCTCAAACTCAATTGATTTAGTATAGGAAAATAACTAAAAAAAGTTATGGCATCACAAGAGTTACATAGTATGAAAAATTCAGATTTTGTCCATTATAAACTCAAAATGAAAGATCAACAACCATAGTGAATCCAAATCAGCTTGGATATTTGATTACTTAGAGTATGGAATAGAAAATGCTCAATGAAGTCCAAGGAAATCCCTTCAAATCAAACTTCATAATTTTTTGTTAGCATTTTTATTCATGAATAAATATTCTAAATGTACATGTTACTTAATTTGGGCTTATCTTGTTATAAATAGAGCAAGTTTCATATGCCGAAGGACTTGGAAATCGATAAAAGGATTCTATCACATGTCAATGGTAAATGGAAGACCTATAGGTGTAAATTGAAAGATCTATACTTGGAACATATATAACAAAATATAGGAACAAATTGCAAGAAAAGTTCCAGCAAAAGTGATTAAGGAACATTGGATTCGTCTGGTGAGCCACTGGTTTTCTTTTAAAGGGAAGGTAAGAATCACTATTTGACTCAATCTGATTGACATGTTCATATACAATATATATTTTATAAAATAATTTGATTCATAATAATTTTGTGTGTTTTATAAACTTTCATCCATAGGAAAGAATGTTTCAAAAAGTTGATTGCCATACTACAGGGTAAAAAAGTTTTTCCCAAAAAAAATGAATTTGTGAGATTTCATTTTATGAGTTTGGGAACTTTTCATTTAATTTCATCAATAAATGTAAGTATTTTTACCAGAAAAAAGTGAGAATAGGGAGCCTAGCATTTTGGAGGTATGGAAGATTACTCACAAAAGAAAGGATGTAAGCTTTGTGGAAAATACAAACACAAGAATTTGTTGTTTGTTATTAATTAAATTTTTTTATTCATTGCATGATCTCAATGTGACTTGGAAAATCTAATTTTGTAACTAAACACATTTGATATAGGAAATAGCTGAAAAACTAGTGGATGAACGTGTTGTTCAGAATCCTAAAATTCCCAAAGAATTAATAGAAGAAGCTATTTTCAATGAACTAATGCATGACGAAGAGAACTCTAGTCAAAGAGTTGTGGGATATGGATGTGGAGTGTCATGAAGTCAAGTGTTTGGTTTGGGAGCTGACATAAGTAAATCTCATTCATTTGATGACTCCCTGACTGTAAAAGCTATCGTAGAGAAAGAGACTGAGCACTTGAGGAACACATATGAAAATGTGCAGGCCCAACTTCATCGTATGACTTATGTACTTGCTAGGAATGGAATTGTACTTGATGATTATGTTGTAAGGGATGAAATTGTAAGGAACATGCCCAGTGAAGAAGTAAGAGCTTTTTGTTTATTCATGTTAGACAACAAAATATTTATTTTTTATCTTCTATATATCTTGATATATATAACTTGTGGTTTCCCATTGTTAGTGTTTCTATTCAGATACACCATGTACAAATTATGCAATCTAAAAAATATCCTTCTAGGTCAATTACTTATTAGAAGTTTGTACTCATAGTTAGGTTGCTAGTTTCTATGTTCAACATAACTTCAATCAGTAATACTTATTCATTTCATGATGGATTTATCATTGTATATCCTATTATTATTCATTATATTTGTTCCAAATTGCAGGTTGTTCCAAATATCCTTCTTACTCTTGTTAGGCTGCTTTTTTATGTTCAATGCAAATTTAAATGGCAATAGTTGTTCATGTCGTGATGGATCTATCATTATGTCCCCTTTGTGTATTCATTAGATTTGTTCCACATTGCAGGTCAGTACACATGCCCGTACATGACAAGGCATTCTAGGGAGAATTTATAATAGATCATGACCTAGAGTTTGAGTCTAAAAATCATCTAGTGAATTTTTTTCTTTCCTAATGAAGTATTTCTATAAAGTTGTTATTTCTTTCTATGAAAATTTTGTCTTGTCATAACTTGATCATGTATTCTTATTTGTTTCCTCTTCATATGTAATTCTTAAGAATGGATTTGAACATGTCAGTTATTTCTTTCATTAACATGTCAATGACCCTTGATTGAAATGAATCAATTTAGGTTACATTCTATATTTGTGTGTTACTTCGACACTCCATCCTTACTGCTCATGTGATGTCAATTTTCAACATCACCTCGTGCAACCTTGTAGTGGGGATCAAGAATATGGTTGACAAAATTTCCTATATCCTATTCCCTAAGCCCATCATCATTGAAGCAGGGCATCCTTAGACGGATTGGGCCAGAGGTCATCTACCCCCCCATGTAGAATTTCCAACTCCAATCATATAGCTGCATGTTGTTCTATACTCTCAATTTGCTTCTTAGTTGCTCATGGAAGCTCCACATCATGGGTATTTACTACTCAACTCACTAGGTGGATCATCCTACTCCATAAGAGTTTCTAATTCTACATCCTTTTTTCCCCCAGAAGAATTTAGAGTTGGTACAATTCAAGCACTAAAGATGATCAAGCTCCCACTTGGGAACTAAAACATATCTGGTTAGTAGTTCATTTTCATATCTTGTTGGTCTTTTAAAATATGAATCTCAGAAGTCTTAGTGTGTTAGGTTGTTTATTTACTATATTTTACTTGTTCTTTCTCTTTTATGTCATGCTTTGTGGAGTCTGGATTGTCATATGTGGAAGGCATCCTTTTTAGATAGGACCAAGACATCCATTATGCAATGGGTCACACAGATTCAAAGAAGGCATTCTATGACGTCCATTCAAGTGCAGGGTATTCACACTCAAGGAGGTCTCTACCTCAACATTAAAAAATTGTGATGGTTGATTTGTTGTATTTTTCTCATGTTCTGATGTCCTCTTTTTATACTTAGATCTCTCTTGCAATCAATTCTAATTCTTATCTGATTTTGTGTTAGATAAATTGATCACAAAAGCGGGCAACAACTACATGTAGAATGGTTGTCTCTCTGGTGGTTGGGAATAGATAGTGAAGGTACTACAATCCTTATTTGAAATCATCAAAGTTTTCATGTTACAGATCAAGATCATCACCACTTTGCATAAAAAAACATGTGTGCATATGTGGGGTTCTGGTTTGAGAGTAACAACCTTGTTATATTCTACAACTACTTGTCAAGGGGTAGTCTTAAAGAAAATCTTGAATCTTTACCTCTGACCATTTAGATGCATGTTGTTCTCTTTTCTAAATTTGTGTCATAGATTCTTATGCAAGCTCCATATGATTATGTTTGTCTTAAACACACGTTGTTGTAAACTTTTACACAATGTACATTAGGATAACGGGAAAAATCATAGATGCATATATGATATAAATAGAATAGATCAATGCATAATGCACATGCATCTTGGGATTATACTTCAAGATATAAAATTGTATGTGTATATTGATTGCAACTCATTTTGTAATATGCTTCTTCAGCTTGGGATGAACTTAAACACATTTGGTAATAGTTGGTTTCCCAGTAAAAGTCATTGTGCCTTTACAGATGAAGTTTTCATACAACTTATTATCATGTTCCTATTCTCTATTCTACAAGATGCTTCTTACATGTGTCATTTTGTTAGTGATATGCAATTTTGATCATTAGTTTGTTACTATTTGCATGTGCTTGGCCAAAATACTAGTCTGTTATTAGATAACATTATTGAACAATAGTATAGCTGGAAAATTTATAACATACATATAGGATAGAACATAGTAGATCGATAAATAATCCATCTGCATCTTGAGCTCATACTTAATGATGCAAAATTTTATGTGTGTACTTAGTGCAACTCATTTTTCAACATGTAGGTTCAGCTTGGGGTGAACTTAAACACATCCAACAAATAGTTTATTTCCCGGTAAAGTCCTTTTATCTTTACATGGATGAAGTCTACATAAATTTTTTTTTCATGCTCCGACTCTCTGTTCTTTAAGATACTTATTACATGTGTTATCCTATTAGTTGTATCCACTTTTTCTCATTAGTTTATTACTATTCAGCTTGTACATAGCCATAACATGTATTTGTTATTAGATAGAATGCCTATGCCAAAAAGGAGCCCAATTACTCTATAATTAACCAAACAATGAAATTCCTTTGAAGATGGGCATGTTGAATCTATAAGTGCACTTATTGGGTGTGTATGGTTCAGTGGCTCTTTTTATTTTGATGTGTCCCAAACCATCAAACCTTTATTTTTTAGTGCATTGAGCCGTCAGCTCTTTTTCATGCAGGAGTCTGCTTTGCTTCAATAAATATGTGATATGATCCCTTCTCTACTAAATTTGTGGTGAGGTCTAATTACATCACACATCATAGCCAATTATATATGTTTATAAATTGTGGATATTATGATGTAGCTTATTGGAGAGACCACTAAGGGACATGAGCGTGATGTAGATACTTTCAATCTGATATATCGAACTAAGTAATTTATTACTCTATGATATGATAATACTAAATAAAGTAATTAATAACTTTGTGATACCCGTCAGTTTGGTGAGTGTTAACATTCTTTGCAAACAGTTGATTTCAAACATGCATATGATTTTTAGGTGACTAAGGAATATGCATCCTCAACAATCTACTTATAGTAGATCACATGTGTATCTAGAGTTGTAGATCTTCAACGGAGAGAAAGTCATTGATGAACCTAAAACTGGACCTATGAGCTTCCAAGGAGCATCTTGACAATGATCACTATAGTTTCATCAAAGTTAAGAAGAGTTATGAATTTCTTGCGATTTTAAAGGTGCCACTACATTCAATTAAAGCTCTTTTGACTTGATCTATTTGACCTATGCTTTCATTGGATATCATAGTCTTTTCTCAGTATAATGCCACAACTTAAACTAATTCCACAAGTCCAATTTTGTGTTTTGTTGGTCCACTAAATGTAGGGAATGCAAGATCGGTTTCATCAATTGTTTGGATTTGAATACAAAATTCATAAGCATATCATTGGGTGGTGTCAACATTGTGGCATATCTTAGAGGTCACCTAAGTACTTGCATTGGAAATTTGGCTAGCCGGCCTACTGATAAAAAAAAGGTTGAGATTGAATGATTCTAATTTATGTGAATAATTCTGAATTTCATAATCATTTATATCATGTATATCTAAATGTCATGACAACTTAAGATGAAAATGAGCTATAGAATTTCCACTTCCAATTTTATTGAATTTTCTAGTTACTTGTGAATATGTATTTGGTTAATCTGAATAGTAACTTTAAGACATAATTATGTTTATTTTGTATGTGAATTCCTTGGTTGTGTCATATATACTTTTACTAAGATGGAATTCAAATTTTGTATCTTCACCTCAGATTTCTTGTCCATTTTTCTCTTAGTCTGGTTGTACACCAAGATCTTGGGCAACCATGGAGTCATTTATAAACTCTTGCACAAGCAATACCGATACTGCCAACACCACCACCACGAGAGACAAGGATCAATGCAGCAGGTAATCCACGAGTGAGGTTGCGGTGTGGAGGAGTGGGTTTCATAGATGCAAGCATGAGGGTATCCACAAGCAAGGGTGCGGTGTGGAGGAGTATTTTTTGTAGATGCAAGCACCAGGGTATATTCATGTGGCCCAAAACAAACTGGTGTAGTTTGGAAAAATAGGGGTTTGAGCACCTCAATGTGGCTCATGAGAAAGTGCCTTATGTGAAGATCCCTTCAGCACAAGAAATGGGGATAGTTGTGGTTGTGGTGGCATCCATCCGACCCCTCCCTTTTGCATCTTTGACAATGCCTCTACCACCCTTTAGGATTTACTTGAAGCAGGGACACTAGTAGGTGGTTGTCAACAGGAAGATGAGGATCAGCTGCTCTAGCGATGGCAACATCATTATCAGTAGGTGCAGCTCTTTGAGCTCAATCTGTGACATGAGGGTGGAGTCGTACGTACATCACCACCAGTTGTACCCCATCCAAATGTTTCATATTGTAGGTATGTGAGCATCCTAATTATATTTTTGTTTCTAATGACATGCACCATATATTGTATACAAACAACTAGTTAATGCATTTTTGTGTGAATGCATGGTCCTTTTGTTTCTCCAAATTCAGCCTAAGCAGTTTTGTACCATAGGACCATGATGATGGTAGTGGGCACTGTTGCAAATTCTGTTATCATCTAGTGAAGTCCACATTGGTGTTGATTTTTATGTTGCCCTAGGGTAGGGATACCATCTATACTCAACTCTTCATCTAGATTGGTTCACAATGCCATTATATTCACAATGTGTGATTGGTGCTCAATGTAATCTGTTGGATTCATGGTCCAATTCAGCTTGTCCAAATCTCAACTTATAGTAATCTACAGTACATAAGTCAAGGAGTTAAGCCACCAAAGATTTGCTTTCCATTCACCTCATCAGGCCTTGAGATGATATACTCTCCATGCAACTACCTGTATTTGCAGTCTGCAACTATATATCCAGTATTTCAATTTTTGATAGCATGGACACAGCTTAACTAATGGCCCATCATTTGAAGGTTTGTTGCTCATCAATGCTCCATAACATTGACGATGCACACACAAATCCTCAGCAATGTATTCTCAATCTAGTGACTCAGCCAGAGATGGTATCTAGTAAATCAGTTGGAGATAGGTTGTTAAAACATATTCTACTTATGTTTGACCACTCTTATCTCAGATCATGTAATATTGTTAGATTCAAACTCAAAGTTTTTGTATTTGTCATAAAAATGTACAAACATACGACTATGTATGTGAATTTTGTATTATTTAACGAAATGAAGAAAATAAATGCAATCTATTCTACAACAAGTTTTAGAATGCTTTCTATGTGTGTTGAATGTTTTGTGTAACTCTTGAATTCTCATCTCTTAATCATGTGATTGATTTAACATAATTATGTGATAGGTTGTTGTCTAGGTATGGACATACACATACTGGACATTCCAGTCTTAAAAATTGGTTTCCAGTTTGAGATTATCTTTTCTCTTTGGCTTACGATGGGTACAATAATTTACTACCCATATCTTTTCCACCCTTTTTAGGGTAGAAAATCCTTTCCCGCCAAAGTAAATGGTTGTTAGAGTGTCAGGATTTCTTCACAGTAATTAGCATGGGTTTCTTTTTATATCAAGCCTAATTGCATGCAAATAGAAGCGTGGTAAATTGTCCACTATTCATTTTTTCACTCTTTTGATTAGGGTGGATCATTGTTCTGAAAAGCGGTAATCAGTGTACGGGCAGAGAGGGTACCGAATAGAGTATATACGGTATGCAGGAGTATAAGCGGGAGAATATTCAGTTTTAATCAGTTTTGTTTTTTTTAATATTAACCATAAAGATATGTAAATTATATATTGACCATATAATAATGACAATGATAAGTAATTAGAAACATTTATAAGTAATAGACTAATATTGCATTCATAAGTAGTTAGAAACATTGATGAAATTAGAGAAGAAAACTTTGATAAGTAATTACAAACATTGATAAGTCATAGACTAATATCACATTAATAAGTAATTAGAAACATTGATAAGTAATAGACTAATATTGCATTAATAAGTAATTAGAAACATTGATAAGTCATAGACTAATATTGCATTAATAAGTAATTAGAAACATTGATAAGTGATAAGACTAATATTGCATTAATAAGTAACTTGAAACATTGATGAAATTAGGGAAAAAAACATTGATAAGTAATTAGAAACATTGATAAGTCATAGACTAATATTGCATTAAGAATTAATTAGAAACATTGATGAAATTAAAGAAGAAAACATCAACAGTAAGGATCAGTTCAATAAACACTAACTATAAACTTATAGAGAAAACATGAGGAGAAGGCCAAATATGTAAATTGCATGAAAAGAATGTAATTGTAATGACCAATAGTAGTATTAGAAAAAATTAAAGTAAAAAAAATTATTACTAGCATTTGATTTTGAAAATCGCCGATTAATCGGCCGATTATTCCCCTGATCGGCCGATTAATCGGTCATGGACCGATTATAGGTCGATTATTCATAATCAGAGCGGTAGACCCCCAAAAAGGAATATTCGGCCGATTATTCGGCCTAAGCGGCCGATTTTCTAAACAGTGGGGTGGATAACATATATTGTCACTCATTAAAGCGTGGAGAAACATGTTTTGAAGCATGGAAAAACACTAACATTTCTTGTAATGTTTTAATAGGATTTATACATGCAGTAAGATGTGTGTGAAGGTGGATATTACCAAAGCTTATGACTCAGTAGATTGGAACTATCTCTTCTATGTAATGCTTAAAATGGGGTTTTCTACAATATGGATTTATTGGATTTCTAAAATCTTTTATACAACTTCATACCAAGTTTTGTTTAACAGGGAATCCTCTAATAGTTTTCATTCCTCTAATGGAATTCATCAAGGAGATCCAATAGATCCTTACCTCTTTGTTATCATGATGCATGGCCTATCTAAACTTATCAAAGATAATACAAGGGTTAATGAATTGTCTCCTATAAAGGCTTTAGATAATCTCTCGATATCCCACCTTATCATTGCAGATGATCTAATGGTGTTCTCATAGGCTGATGCTTGTAATGCCAATGCTATACTTAGTATCTTTGAGGATTTTGGTAATTGTTCTGGCCTTGAGTTCAACCCTGAGAAGAGTGATATCATTTTTAGTAAATGTGCAAATAAAGTGGAAGTACAAGAGGTTCTTAATTTTCCAGAGTGTAAGTTTCCCTCAAAATATCTTGGTGTTCCTTTATTTACATGAAAGTTATCCAAGGATTCATGTTCTCCTATTATTGATCAGATGAAAAGAAAACTTGAGGGTTGGAAGGCAGGGTTGCTTTCTTTAGCTGTGAGAAGAGAGATAATCAATTCAACCCTTGTTGCCCTTCATTTGTACTAGACTCAAAGCTTCCCTCATCCTAAATCAGAATTTGATAAGATTGGAAAACTGTGTAGGGACTTTCGATGGGGTCAAACTGATTACAAAAATAATATTCATTTGGTGAAATGGGATTTTGTCACTAGACCAAAAAAGGAGAAAGGTCTAGACATCAAGAAGGTCAGGGATGTAGTTGATAGCTGTTTGATCCTTAATGCTTGGAATATTGCTAGAAAGATGGATTCCTTGTGGGTCAAATGGGCAAAAAAAGTATATTTAAACAAGGTTTCGTTCTGGTTTGAATGCTCGACCTCCAAAATGTCATGGTTGTTTGTTAAAATAAAATAGAGAGAAAATATGTTGAATTTTATGAAGTTTTGTATTGGGGATGGAATATGCATGAGATTTTAGATAATCCTTATCATAAAAATACTCCTCTTGTGACCTTGTTAGGCAATGATGTTGTTCATAAATCAGGCTCTTTTCTAGATTGTGTTGTTTAATCTTTTATCAAAGAAGGTGCCTAGTTCTGTCCTCACAATAGGGTTAATCTAAAATTGGTTAACTTCCTCCAATCTCTAGAGTCTCCTTCTATGGGTAGAGATGTTATTCTCTTCAATGGTGGTAAATTCCCTAGTGCTAAACTTGTATGGAACACCATTAGGATTTCTTATCCAGAGGATGTTTACACTCAGTGGATTTGGAAAGATGGTATCCCCGAATAATATACCATTCATATGTTGAAAATCCTATTAAACAAACTTCCTACTAGTGACTGTGCTAGAAGAAGAGGCTTTTAGACTGATTCAATCTATTTTCTTTGTAGGAATGCTTACGAGGATACAATTCATGTTACCTTTTGTTGTTCCTATTCCCAAGATTTGTTCTTCAAGGTTAGTATTCAACTCAACAAATCGAAAAATATTAGAGACTGGGATGGATTCTTGTTCTTTGCTGCTAAGAATAAGAATATCCTCTTAATGGCTATCTTTTATAATGTCTAGAATGAAAGGAATATTCCGGTTCATCAAAATTGAAGCAGATCAGGGGCTGATCTTTAGAGTTCGATTCTTCAAGACTTCTAGGTGCTTATATCTTAGCTGATCTTGGATCTATTCTGTAGTTTGGTTTGGTGATTCACCTAGTTTTGTTTAAGTTAGAGCTCATTTTTTATGTCAGATTATTGGTGTTTGATGAAGAGATTGATTGAGTTTCTCTGTTTGGTGTGGGATGTGATGCTACTCTTAGTTTCTACTTGGTGATGTTCTATTATCCTTGTTCATAGTCTCTGAAGTCAGGTATGCTGGTTGAGCATGATTTTCCTTTCTTTCTCCTTGCTCTCTAGAGTTTTTGATAGTATTATTTTCTAGATATTTATTTCTTCTGAGGGGCTTTTTGTTCAGAATCTTATTAGATCTTTTTACTCTCATTGGACTTTATTTCTATGAGACCTTTACATATTGGTTTAGATTCTTTTCTCCTATTTCTATTTCGTGTATAATCCTATACTATACATACACTATTCATAAAAAATACAAAAAGAAACATGATTTTTTGCGGACCAAACAAAACATATTCTATGAGTTGTGTAGTAAAAATAAAATAGATAAAGAGATGTGTAGTAGTTTCCTCTTCTATATGTCATAAGGTACTGATGGATGGTCATATCTATGGCCTCACATATATTCTAACTAGAATTGTAAGAAATTTGTCTCATCCATAACTCTGAATGCTAGAAAATAAAGAAAAATTATCATAAGTAACAATACATCGATAGAGCTCTTTGATGCATCATTATATTATAACAAGTCATCAATTTTTAGGGGATCATATTAAGTGATAACAAAGAAAAAGAAATCAAACATAAATAAAAAATGGTAATCGCAATATTAAATCTCTTCAAGTGATACATTTTGTAAGCCCCTGACCTAGATTACTACTTGATCTTACTTTCTTTGCTTAATAATATTCTTAAAACCTTAATCTAATCATGTGATGAACTTTAATAATATTTGATGTGCTTGTGCCTTCAGTTTGGTCTAGTTTGCAAAATGTTTGAGCTAGTTATGCTATTTGTATGCTTGTTTTGGACCAAGTTGCAATTTACCCATGTTTAGGGTTTATCTTGCAATTTTTCACAGGTTGGATGTGCTTCCTATGTTTTAGCATCTTTAGAGAGATATTTATGCTTAGGGGCACCTTGTTGTATCTCATATGTTGAGGTGGCATCATGTGTGGAGTTAGGGTTTGCATGGGATGCATGGATACCCTACTTTGGTGTTGACCATGTGTTGATTGTTTGAGTTTTGGTTTTCAGCGACCCACCTTGTTGTGTCTTCAACCTTGGTACCTAGGTTCTATGATGTTTTATGAGAACCCTTGTGTTTCCTTTAATTGAATAGCTTTTTACCTCTCTTTGGTTGAAGAGGATTCTAGGGTTATTATCCATGTGATCGATGAACTTTCTTACTTTCTCTTTGACCATTTTGTTTTGTGGACCTAGTAGGTTATTGATGTTGTCTTTGACTGATGGTCCTTTGGGCCAAGTAAGGTTGCTAATTTACCTTGATTTTCACAATCTTAGTTGCATGCATGTAGTTAGTGGTTGCATGGATGTTTTATGGTGAACATGTGGCATGTTTAGTTGGACACCTAGTCTCCATCACCTCTCTCCTACCTTTGGATATATATATATCCCTCTTTGCATGCATATGATCATTTTACATCCTCTATTCCTCTCCTCTTGCTTGGAGCTCGTCCCCTTCAGTGCTTGAAGAGAAGGAGCTCAACCTTGGTGCAAGGAGGCCGAACCTTGCATGTGGTGATCTAGGGTAGGAGCATCTTCCTTTGTTGATCCTTTGGTGATCCTTGTTATGGATAAGTGATTTATCCTTCTTGATCTTGTTAACTTGAACCTTACCCTCACTTTTTCTCCTTGGTCGAACCATAGTTCTCCATGGTGGTCCTTTTGAGGAACTTCTCTCCAACAGAGGTCGAATCTATGATTTTACATAGTAGTACCTATGTGAGATAAAGATCTCCTCCTTCTTCCTTTTTTTTGGCCAGGGTTTGCACCCTCTTCTCTTGAGCTTTCCTTTGACCTTGGTTTTCTCTTC
The DNA here is from genome assembly GCA_963693085.1 of Alisma plantago-aquatica. Taxonomy (NCBI): domain Eukaryota; kingdom Viridiplantae; phylum Streptophyta; class Magnoliopsida; order Alismatales; family Alismataceae; genus Alisma; species Alisma plantago-aquatica. Next base: position 94,246,136 of record OY856414.1, on the reverse strand, counting down.
TTCTCTTGAGGTGATCTTTCTTGGTCATGTAGTTGATTCAATCTTGGCGTTTCTTCTCTGTCTTGGAGGTTTGTGACTTGTGATTTGATCTACATCTCAAGGTGGGTTATATATCTCTCTCCTCTATTATTATTGCACCTTAATCTTACATGCAAAGTTTATCTTATCTCTAAAACCATGATCATAGGTTGCTTGATGGAGATACTTTGTTTTAGGGTTATGACTCCGTAGTAATCTTGTATATATTAAATCTTTCTTCTAAAACCTAATTCATTTACCATAGAATGGATAGTTAAAATGTTTTCTCTTGCGTGCATACTTTTGAATGATTGTTTCCCCATCCCTTGGTTCTATTTTCTCTCTCTTAGTGATGGAGATTTTAGATGCATGTGATGGTTTGGAACATTGGTTTTTCCCCTCATGATTATGGGTTGGTTATCTCTATGTTTTGTTGATCGAATTATAGGGTTTTGGATGATGTTTCCCTGGATGTACTACTCAATTTGAGGTTTCCGTTGTATATAGTTAACCCATCTATTTTGATCAGGTTTTGACAAGTGGTTTTCTCTCTCTGATATTCTTCATGTTATGATTCAAGTGGTCAAAGGTTTGATGATGGTTCTTAGTCGATGAAATGGTTTCCTCGAATTGGTTACATAGATGACCCCTTGTTCTTTTGTCAATGAGGTTGTCTTTGTTCTCTTTGATCGCATGACATGTTTTCCCCCTCAACTAGAGTGTGTTGTTGTTCTCGTCAACATGGGTGTGATGTTGTGTTTCTCTTCAATCAAAGGTGTCTTGTGTTCCCTTCAGTCGAATGGTGATGGTTGTGTCTTCGGTCGTTTGCTTTGGAGATGGTCTTCGACCATGAAGACATGTTCTCTTCAATCGCATAGTTTGTGACCTAAAATCTTCTTCGGTAGATGGTAATCTCTGGACCCATGGTTGACTTAAGTGTTCCAAGAATGTGGGAAGTAGTTGTATGAGGGTTGAATGTTATATGCTATTTTGGAAAACTTTAATCAGATATATAGGAGAAACCCTAACCTTAATTTCATCTACATGGTAATTAATGCTTACCTATTTGAGTGATTACCATGTGATGAAGTACTTTCCTCGCCTCTATTTGTGTAACCCTTATGTTGTAGGTTGAACAAGCATCATATCTTGTGATTTCTATGATATCTTTATGTATCATAGGGTGATGATTATGAGACTTGGTGAGGCATGATGTTGTGATTAGGTCTTATGACCTAGCAAAGGTTTTGTGCCTAATTTGAGGTGATATACTCCATTAATGTGATGAGGGATGGTTATCCCATGATGATGTGATAATGTTGATGGCCTGGTGTAAGGCAGTGAGACAATATTATGTGGTGATGTCATCATGGAGGATGACAGTGGTCGCGCCTTGGTAGGAGAATGACTATGGTCGTGTCTTAGTATATGATGTGATAGATGATAGATACGGTTGTACCTCAGATGATTGGGTTTGTATACCATGTTTACTAGTGTCTTGCCCATATACCAAAGAGGGATAGTTTGTTTTGTAGTTGGACTCTATATGTCATTACGACAGACTCAGAGTAACTGAGGGTGTGGGAGATCATATGAGTTCAGTCCTCCTAGATCTTGTATGGCACTTATTTTGACCTAGAAGTGGTCAGTAGATGTATGAGTTTATACCTCATCTTCTTGGGGCATAATAAAAGATGTAATATAGTAGTGTAATATATTCTCTTAGGGTTAAATGTGATTTACATTGGATGACCCCTTTTCCTTGTTTCTTATACGGTTTAGTTGATAATGATTATACATGGTCTTCATATTCCTTTTAAAAGTATATGATGTTCTACTGATCAATTGTATCTACTTAATGTGCATAATTTGTGTTATCAGCTTTACTTATTCATTTAATTAAATCATCTCTAAATGTTAATATGTTATTTAACCTTATATGTTAACAATAGTTGTTGGCAGAGAGTTATATCTCTCGTTGGGACACTAGTCTCACCCCTTGGGTTTCCGCATCTTTTAGGTGGTCGTACACAATGTGGTAGAGATCGTACGTTTGAGGAAGAGTAGCAAGGAGATCAATAGTTGTTGAAGGATGGAAATGTTTTTAGTTTTTTATAGTAGAGTCATATGTGTCGTCCCTATACTCTCAGGTCCTTGGGGGTGTTTTGTAGATGTTGTACATCGATATGAGATTTTTTGTAGTATGTCATGGTTGTACATGTATCGCTTGTTTATGGAAACATGTTATCTTTTTTAATAGGTCATGGCATGATGACCATTGTACAATGATGTATATACCTTTGTAGTATGACATGTGACACAAGTAGCACAGTTTGTGAAGTCTGATGTATATGTTTGTGCTTGAGATGGTTATCTGAGATCAATTTTAATTTACCCTACTTTGTGGTTATGTGGTTGTTAGTTGATGATTTTGTGGTTTGGTTTTGAGTAATATCACTTTGGAGTGATCAATGTATCACACTTAGTTGGTATTAGAGATTTAGGTTCGTTGAGTCTACATGGACATAGGACTAGGGATGTGCCTATTCTTGCATTGTCCGATATATCTAATTGTAGTTCTTTTTATGCAGAAGAAGAATAAGATATGTTTGGAAAGCATGAAGAACATGGTGAGAGCAGTGTTGCTGCACTAGGAGGTGGTGCCAAGAGTCAGGCTAGAGTAGATGGAGTACCTGATGTGCCTCAGATCAACCTAACAATTGTAGCCAACCCCTCCCCCCTTTAGTCCATGCTTGGACAATCTATGGCTACAATTTCACATATCACAGATAGGTTGCCCATACCTCAAGAATGGGTAGTGGCTCCTAATGCGGAATCCCAGGGTTCTAGGAAGACCTTAAAGAGGCTACGAAACATTGGAACGTTGGACTATGTGGGTACAACTAACCCGAAAGATGCATATATGTGGCTGACAGAGATGGAGAAGGCCTTTAAGACCCTCAATATCTTTGAAGAGGATAAGGTGAAGCACACGGTGTACACGTTGAAAGGTAGTGTTGGAAATTGGTGGGCTATTGAGGAGAAGAAGATGACTGGAGTGTTGATCAGTTGGAAGGAGTTTTGATGGGAGTTTGTGAGCCGGTACTTCCTGGAGTCATACCTGGATGAGAAGATCTCATAGTTTGAGAAGATCTGGTAGGGATAAGTGGTGATCAATGAGTATTATGCCAAGTTCATGGAACTTCTGAGGTTTTGCCCGCACATGGTTGCAACGGACAAGGAGAGGATCTGGCATTTTGAGAAGGGTTTGAGCACATAGTTGACGACGATGGTGTCATCTTTGGAGAACAAAGTGAAGTTTGCCACGTTTGTGGAGTTTGTGAGAAGGATAGAATGGTCTGTGATAGACCAGGCTAACACTAACAAGAGACTGACACAGTTCAGGGGTAGTGTTCTAGAGGCTTGAAGAAGCCTAGGTTCTAAACACCTCATTCATAGTAGAGGTCAGTGGTATAGTTTCAATGGTGGCCGAGAAAGGGAAGAGGCAGTAGATTTTCACTGAAAGGAGCTCAAAGTGCAGCGTCAGTTTTAGTGACAGGTACATGCACAATATGACATAAGCTCCTGTTATAGGTGTGGACAACAAGGGCATCTTAGTATGTTTTTCCTGGTGAAGGATGAGGAGGTGACACAACATCTAAGACAGAGTCAACAAGGGTCACAACAACAAAAATTCAATAGTGATGGAGGCAGCGGACGCGGTCAGGTGTCACATGCAGGATCATCTATGAAAGCCAATAGAGGATAGGGGTGACAACAACCAACAACTTGATTCTATGTTATGAGTCAGCTGAATGGAGTAGTCAACCCATGGGTCATGAGAGGTTCGATGGAGTTATTTCATTCTGATTTGTCTTCTTCCTACTTTATCTCTAATTTTATTGACCCATGTGTGACACACTCTTTTCTATATAGAGAGGTGATAGTTGGTTGTTCATTGCATGTTAGCCATAGATATGATAGTTGTTATGACCCACTCTGTGATAAATCAGTAAGCACCTTGGTTAGTGCTAAGCACCCTGTTAAACAACATGGTTAATCAATATAAGCTACGTGATGAATCAATAGTTGAGATTGAATCATCTGAGGTAATTAATGATTATAGCAATGATGATCATTAAGTTAATTAACTTGAATAAGTACTCTAGGTGTAATTGGTGCCTTGACCAGTGGTGACAAGATGATAATTGTGATTTCTCACTTCGAGGTTGTAGTGAATTCCGTTATCGAAGTTTTACAAAAGAAATCATTCAAAAAGGACCTTCGAGACAAAACTTATGCTATTTTTAGTTTTCTTGGACCTATAGTGTAATTTTTCCAGTTTTTGGCTTTTTATTCTTTCTTTTCTTTTCTTTCCTTCCCACCCTTATCTCTTTCACGTGAACAGCCGCTTGAGCAGGCACCGACCTGCTCTCGATTTCAGTAGCAGAAGGGGCGATTTTGGGCGATCCAGGGAGCCCTAGCTTCGATCTAGCCTAGCACCCTACTCCTCTTCTTCTTCCTCTTTCCTTCCTTTCTCCATCTTTACTCCTTCCCCCGCCCTAGCAAGTACTTCACCTAGCAGCAGCAATTGCTGTGTGAAGGAGCAGTGAGGAGAATCTCGATCGGCTGCTATAGGGGAGGTTTGATGCGGCGACCATTATCCCTTAGCCATGCTTAGTTGCGCTCGGCCCTGACCACCCTTGTTCTTCTTCTTCTTTTTATTTCCGTTAGCAACCTACAACCCACCCTGCCGTTTGGGCGACCGGCAGCCAAGCTGTAGTTGCAGCAGCAGCAAGGGTGCCTCCTAGGGTGCGCCTAGCAGCAAGAACTGCCACCTTTAGATCCGACCTTGAGGTCCCGGTGAGTTTCTGTAACCCCCAGCCGCGTTTGAGATCTTAGCTAGTTCTCCGCCAACCTGTTTGACCGTGAAGCAGCTTGACGCTACAGGACCATGAAATTGAAATACCAAAGGTAGAAGGAAACCAAATTTCGCCCAGAAATAGGCCCTGAGCACATTTCTAGACGAATCCGGACAGTCCAAATCACGGTGAGTAGGAGTTCATTTAGTTATCATCATTTAACTCCTTCGTTGGAATTTTTCGGTAAACTGTACATTTTTGCACTGATATCAGTGGTTATCAGGCGTTTTATCAGTATTTGATGAAACTTGAATTTTGTTTTATAATTGCTTCTGTACATGATCTAGAACAGCTTCTGATAAGTGTAGAACAATTCAATGATTTTATTTGGTGCAATGGAAACCAAAAGTGCTTAATACAATTACTGGAATAGAAATACTACAGATGATTTCTTATATGTGAAGTAAATTACTCTTAGCAGTGCACTAAGATGTTCAATTGAATGAATTCAATATGCACGTGCCAAATTGACTTGAATTTGGGATATTTATGAATTTTAAATCTGCCTGCATGCATGATATAAGGATAGGGTGTTGCCATGTGATAAGTGAATGAGGTAACTGAAACCCTAAGAATAGGGTGTACAATGAATCAAGTATTTTGATATCAAAATTCTCAGTATGAGATGTGGTGATGCTTAACTGTTGAATTGTATGTTTCTTGTGCATTTAACTTTACATGCTTATTCTCTTTGAGTTGGTATATATATACTACAGGGTTTCTTATTTTCACAATACATGTCTCGTAAATTGCAGGTGATGAGATATGACATGCCCTAGAAAGGAATGTTACTGAGACATGATATATGTTGAATACATGAGTTATGATGTTTCTTATGATATGATATGGCAGGCCGTGTGAGCCTTGTGAGAAATGTTAAATGAGTTATGATTTTTGTTTAAAATGTACCTATAATGTTAATGTTAGACTTAGGTGCCCTGAACACCGTAGAACCCCTTTGAGAGGTCTGCTTCTTAGGGGTGAAACTCGTGTTGCAACAATAACCGTGCGGAGTCACGGTGGCACGAGGACAGAGAGGCAGTATCCAACAATAATCCGTGCGGAGTCATGGTGGCACTGGAGAAAATAGGGGTTATTCAACATTAATTTGTGCGGAGTCATGGTGGTAACCCAGTGAGACTCTCCGCCTGTGTACTCAGGTTAGAGGAGGAGTCTAGAGCACTCGGAGTTAGTGCATTGAGGCCGGAGAGCCTGTGGTCCTGTAGCAGAACAGGGCTGGCAGTCAGACTTAGCATTTCCCAGGTGTGTCACTAAGTCTTGTACGGTGTGGCCGTAGTGCACTGCGAGTCTCTATGCAGAGTACACTGCATAGATCAGGGCATAAGCTAAAATATGATCATATAGGTTCACAGAGTTCCTTATAAATGAAAGAGTTAAGGAAGACTAGAGCATAGTCTTCTAGTAGTTATTCTTTGGATGCAATATTTACATTCTTTGTTATTTCAATTATATTGTTTTAGAACTGCTCAATGTAGTATTTCTTGTATATTAATCTGAATAATAAACTTAACGAGTTGTTTAGTGATAGTTAAATGAAAAACTATTCACTGAGCGAGTAGGCTCACTCCTCTAATCAAATATTTTCAGGTCAGCAACAGTTCCAGGAATCTGAAGGATCTTACCACCCTAGTCAGTAGAAGGTATATGTAGTTAGTTAGATAGTGGTCTCTTAGTCATTTCCCCTCAATCCTTGGGACATGGTGTGGGTGAGAGAGAGTATGTATGGCAAATGTGTAAAAGGTGTAAATTAACTGTTATGTTTTACTTTCTGTTAAACAATGTTACATGTTGTAAACTCTGTTTATGTTCTCTAGCCAGTTTAATCGAAATGCTTCCGCAATAATTTATTATGTTTAGTTTACAGCTATAATCTGGATATCATTACGAGGTTTTAAAAAGAAAAAGTTCTCAATGATTTGTTTATGTAATAATCTCTCCGTCGTGCCCTAATCTCGTGATTAGTGGTTAGTGTGAGATCGGGGTGTGACATCTTGGTATCAGAGCATAGGTTGAGTATATGAATACTCTAAGTCAAGGTCAGGGGACGATAAGAGACCAATAGGATTAGGACTTAGGTGTCTTCCTTCTAACTGCAATTTTCTAACAGGAAGTATTCTGTTATACTATTGCAGATGGCCGGAAGAGGATGTGGTCACGAGAACCAAGTAGAGAGCTTAGGCTGAGTCATCAGGGATCATTAGGATCAAAAGATAAAGTTATAAGTGAGGAAAATAAGAAGTGATATGTCTTTAGCTCTGGGAGGTTTGAGTGTTTAGATACCCTGGCCAGGTGTCTGAATACTTAGATTGACCAGTATCGAGCTACTCTGTCTATTCTTCTCTGGATGCCCTGGCCAGGTATGCAGAGGAAGGATAGGCTAGAGAGAAACCCTAGAAATCATAGGGTTAAGAAACCAGAAATTTATGTAAGAGTAAGAGATTAAATATAAGATGTGATACAAGTCTTGCTTTATATTACTTATTTGACTAAAAATCACTAGTAATGCTCTTATATGCATGAAATTAGATTTTCAGTTTGTAAAGTAAACATGATTCTTTTATGTTGTTGTGTGTTATGAAATGATTTATTTACTGTTTATATTCTTTGTATTAAGTAGACCAGAAGTTATGTTTAAATGAGTTTGCCCTAAGTGGATATTCTTTCCACATGTTTGAGATTAATAGGAGTTGGTTAATACTGAGTAGCTCTTGGCTTCAGGACTACATGTTCGGCCTGGTCCGGCTGGCAGGATGCGTTACTGAGATCTAATGACTCCTATTAATAATATAATAAAAGTAGATTCTGGATAATTTAGACCCGAATCATGGTGAAAAATGTATATACACTAAGATGTTGAGATATAAGGGAAAGATTAGAACAACTAAGAATTAGTTGGAACTGATATCGGAGACCCAACATTGGGACCTCATATGAGCAATCCTTAATTAGAAATAAAGGAACACAATAAGGGTCAGATTAAATTTAATGATTAGGTGAGAAATACCCTTAATGGTACTAATCAATAATGCATAACCAATGCATGGATCCAATACATGATTAGTAAACCCTAGTGGAGGGTGTATCATTGTGAAACCCTAGTTGAGGGTGTATCATTGTGATTGTTTATAGGCAACTTTATAAGTTATGCCTTAAACCAAGATAAGTCCATATCATGTGAGATAGCTGGACAATTCTAATGTGTGGCCTATGCATTATATGCTAAAGGTGAGTATTTTGTGATGGAATGCATTAAGAGGGGAAATACCTTAATACAAGATAAAGTTGGTTAACTCAAGAAGGTCTGAATTAATGAGAAATGGGGAACCCTAACCCTAATTGGGGAAAAGGGAATGATAAGCCCTGTTTGATAGTGAACCCTAATTCCTGGTCAAGGAATGATGGTATTACTATTGTATCACATGATGTGATGAATATCTTGTATGACTGTTATCATGCCTAATAACCATGCAGGTATGATGAGATGATGAATATAGCCAAGTTTGGGCTGTGACATTTATATAATAAATGTTGATTGGCTTTTTGTGTGTTAATGTTGTTGTTGCTTAATAAAAGTAATAATGTGTACGGATTTTATGAACCATGTGAATAAGTTGTTGCCTAGTGAGAGGTGACAAGATGTGAATGGCCTTGTGAGCCATGTGAATAAGTTGTTGCCTAGTGAGAGGTGACAAGATATGAATGGCCTTGTGAGCCATGTGTGATGCTTGGGTAACAAGTATCATGTTTATTTGTAGCATTTGTGTTAATAAGTTATGCTAGAGAACTTGGCTGATGTTACATTTCTGTTATATATCTATAGTTCATTGATGATTATTCATATCTGTTGTATCCATTACAAGTAGATGGATGAACTTATGAGATCTAAAGTTTGATTTCAAACTAAGGAAGCAAAGTCACACCACAATAATGCTATGTTGCTGATAAGGACCAAACCCTAGAATGTTTAGAGTTGAAGTAGTTCAAGGGATGTCGCTAGTGATTTGACCTTGAATACTGGTATCTTTATAAAACAAGATCATACGATTTGCACTATGAAAGGTAACCTAGCACTAATAAAATCCAGGGTTTAAAGTTAGCTAATCTGGAAGGTAGATACACAATATGAAAATGACTCGGAGAAAAGAGTAAGATATAATTTTGAAATAAATTCTTACAGTAGTAATAAGAAGTTAGTAGCATAGAATGAGGAGTATTACTCGTCACATGATCTGGAATTAGTTGTTGTAGTTCATGCTCATAAGACATGACGTTACTATCTTTATGGTGAGGTGTGCCAGGTGTTTATAGATCATAAGAGCTTGATATATATCTTTACCCAGAAGGATCTGAATCTTAGACAGAGAAGATGATTAGAATTGATTAAGGATTATGATATAATGATAGATTATCATCTTGGAAAGGTGAATGTAGTAGCTGATGCCCTCAGCAGGAAGCTAAGTTCAACAATTGATGCATTCTCTATGGCATGTTTCGAGAGAGACATGCTAGTAGAAATGTGAAAGTTGAACTTAGACTTAAGGGTGACATAACATAGTGGTTTGATTGCATAGATGCAAGTCAAGCCTACTTTTTATGATCAGATCAAGGAACTACAGTAGGGTGACAGTGGGTTGCAGCAGATCGTACATGACATGACAGGGGGAAAAGACCAAAGTTTAGGTTTTCAGATGATGGTGTGTTGTATTAGCATGATATGTTGTGTACCTCGAGATAGTGATTTGAAAGAAAAGATTCTTGAGGAAGCACATGCATCGATGTACGCTATGCATCCACGTAACACTAAGTTGTACATGAATCTCAAGGAGTTGTACTGGTCGTCAGGTATGAAAAAGGATGTAGCTGAGTACGTGGCTAGATGTAGTGTGTGCCAGCAGGTTAAGGCTGAGCATTAGAAACCTGAAGGTACCTTGCAATCTCTTCCTATACCAAAGTGGAAGTGGGAACATATCACAATGGATTTTGTGCTAGGGTTGTCCAGGACACCTAAAGATTGTGACTCGATATGGGTGATTGTGGATAGATTAACTAAGTCTGCTCACTTTCTTCCTGTTAAGTCAACCTTTGATGTCCCAAAGTTGGCTAAGATATATGTGGATGAGATAGATAGGTTACATGGTATCCTGGTTTCAATTATATCAGATAAGGATTCTAAGTTCACATCCAAGTTTTGGAATCAGTTGCATCGAGCTTTGGGCACAAAGTTGAGGTTCAGTACAACTTTTCACCCACAGACGGATGGTCAGTCAGAGAGGATCATTCAGACTCTTGAGGACATGCTGAGAGCAGTTGATAGTTGTTCAGGATAGGCATAAGAGTTATGATGAGAAGAGGCGTTAACCTCTTAGAGTTTGACGTTGGCGATGAAGTGTACCTGAAGGTTTCACCATTGAAAGGAGTGTTGAGGTTTGGTAAAAGAGGCAAACTGACTCCTAGGTTTATGGGCCCGTATCCTATCATTGAGAAGATTGGACCTGTAGCCTATAGGTTAGAATTGCCATCTGAGTTGGCTAATCTAGATTATGTATTTCATGTATCGATGTTAAAGAAGTATTATCCTGGCACAGAGAAGATAATAGACCCAGAACCTGCACAACTCAGACAAGATGTGTCCTATGTTGAGGGACCTGTACAGATAATTGATCGGAGGATCAAGAAGTTTAAGAATCACGAGATACCATTAGTGAAAGTTCTATGGAGGAATCATAACCTAGAGGAAGCTACGAGGGAGCTTGAATCTGAGATGTGTAACAAGTTTCCTTTTTTTCTTTTAGGAATTTCGGGACGAAATTCTTATAAGGGAGGGAGATTGTTATGACCCACTCTGTGATAAATCAGTAAGCACCTTGGTTAGTGCTAAGCACCCTGTTAAACAACATGGTTAATCAATATAAGCTACGTGATGAATCAATAGTTGAGATTGAATCATTTGAGGTAATTAATGATTATAGCAATGATGATCATTAAGTTAATTAACTTGAATAAGTACTCCAGGTGTAATTGGTGCCTTGACTAGTGGTGACAAGATGATAATTGTGATTTCTTGCTTCAAGGTTGTAGTGAATTCCGTTATCGAAGTTTTACAAAAGAAATCATTCAAAAAGGACCTTCGAGACAAAACTTATGCTATTTTTAGTTTTCTTGGACCTATAGTGTAATTTTTCCAGTTTTTGAATTTTTATTCTTTCTTTTCTTTTCTTTCCTTCCCACCCTTATCTCTTTCACGCGAACAACCGCTTGAGCAGGCACCGACCTGCTCTCGATTTCAGTAGCAGAAGGGGCGATTTTGGGCGATCCAGGGAGCCCTAGCTCCGATCTAGCCTAGCACCCTACTCCTCTTCTTCTTCCTCTTTCCTTCCTTTCTCCATCTTTCCTCCTTTCCCCACCCTAGCAAGTACTCCACCTAGCAGCAGCAATTGCTGCGTGAAGGAGCAGCGAGGAGAAGCTCGATCGGCTGCTATAGGAGAGGTTTGATGCGGCGACCATTATCCCTTAGCCATGCTTAGTTGCGCTCGGCCCCGACCACCCTTGTTCTTCTTCTTCTTTTTATTTCCGTTAGAAACCTGCAACCCACCCTGTCGTTTGGGCGACCGGCAGCCAAGCTGCAGTTGCAGCAGCAGCAAGAGCGCAGCAGCAAGGGTGCCTCCTAGGGTGCGCCTAGCAGCAAGAACTGCCACCTTTAGATCCGACCTTGAGGTCCCGGTGAGTTTCCATAACCCCCAGCCGCATTTGAGATCTTAGCTAGTTCTCCGCCAACCTGTTTGACCGTGAAGCAGCTTGATGCTACAGGACCATGAAATTGAAATATCAAAGGTAGAAGGAAACCAAATTTCACCCAGAAATAGGCCCTGAGCACATTTCTAGACGAATCCGGACAGTCCAAATCACGGTGAGTAGGAGTTCATTTAGTTATCATCATTTAACTCCTTCGTTGGAATTTTTCGGTAAACTGTACATTTTTGCACTGATATCAGTGGTTATCAGGCGTTTTATCAGTATTTGATGAAACTTGAATTTTGTTTTATAAATTGCTTCTGTATGATTATACATGATCTAGAACAGCTTCTGATCAGTGTAGAACAGTTCAATGATTTTATTTGGTGCAATGGAAACCAAAAGTGCTTAATACAATTACTGGAATAGAAATACTACAGATGATTTCTTATATGTGAAGTAAATTACTCTTAGCAGTGCACTAAGATGTTCAATTGAATGAATTCAATATGCACGTGCCAAATTGACTTGAATTTGGGATATTTATGAATTTTAAATCTTCCTGCATGCATGATATAAGGATAGGGTGTTGCCATGTGATAAGTGAATGAGGTAACTGAAACCCTAAGAATAGGGTGTACAATGAATCAAGTATTTTGATATTAAAATTCTCAGTATGAGATGTGGTGATGCTTAACTGTTGAATTGTATGTTTCTTGTGCATTTAACTTTACATGCTTATTCTCTTTGAGTTGGTATATATATACTACAGGGTTTCTTATTTTCACAATACATATCTCGTAAATTGCAGGTGATGAGATATGACATGCCCTAGAAAGGAATGTTACTGAGACATGATATATGTTGAATACATGAGTTATGATGTTTCTTATGATATGATATGGCAGGCCGTGTGATCCTTGTGAGAAATGTTAAATGAGTTATGATTTCTGTTTAAAATGTACCTATAATGTTAATGTTAGACTTAGGTGCCATGAATACCGTAGAACCCCTTTGAGAGGTCTGCTTCTTAGGGGTGAAACTCGTGTTGCAACAATAACCGTGCGGAGTCACAGTGGCACGAGGACAGAGAGACAGTGTCCAACAATAATCCGTGCGAAGTCACGGTGGCACTGGAGAAAATAGGGGTTATTCAACATTAATTTGTGCGGAGTCACGGTGGTAACCCAGTGAGACTCTCCGCCTGTGTACTCAGGTTAGAGGAGGAGTCTAGAGCACTCGGAGTTAGTGCATTGAGGCCGGAGAGCCTGTGGTCCTGTAGAAGAACAGGGCTGGCAGTCAGACTTAGCATTTCCCGAGTGTGTCGCTAAGTCTTGTACGGTGTGGCCGTAGTGCACTGCGAGTCTCTATGCAGAGTACACTGCATAGATCAGGGCATAAGGTAAAATATGATCATATAGGTTCACAGAGTTCCTTATAAATGAAAGAGTTAAGGAAGACTAGAGCATATTCTTCTAGTAGTTATTCTTTGGATGCAATATTTACATTCCTTGTTATTTCAATTATATTGTTTTAGAACTGCTCAGTGTAGTATTTCTTGTATATTAATCTGAATAATAAACTTAACGAGTTGTTTAGTGATAGTTAAATGAAAAACTATTCACTGAGCGAGTAGGCTCACTCCTCTACTCAAATATTTTCAGGTCAGCGACAGTTCCAGGAATCTGAAGGATCTTACCACCCTAGTCAGTAGAAGGTATATGTAGTTAGTTAGATAGTGGTCTCTTAGTCCTTTCCCCTCGATCCTTGGGACATGGTGTGGGTGAGAGAGAGTATGTATGGCGAATGTGTAAAAGGTGTAAATTAACTGTTATGTTTTACTTTCTGTTAAACAATGTTACATGTTGTAAACTCTGTTTATGTTCTCTAGCCAGCTTAATCGAAATGCTTCCACAATAATTTATTATGTTTAGTTTACAGCTATAATCTGGATATCATTACGAGGTTTTAAAAAGAAAAAGTTCTCAGTGATTTGTTTATGTAATAATCCCTCCGTCACGCCCTAATCTCGTGATTAGTGGTTAGTGTGAGATCGGGGTGTGACAATAGTCTTCTCTTAGAAACCCCTTTGGGTGGTTTCACCGAGTTGTGGGAGGTGTGTCCATCCTGCATTCTTTAATTCTGAGAAAACAACATTTAAGTGGACCTTATACCACTTGACATGCACAGATCAATGTGATCCTTGGGATGGATACCTTGTAGAAGTACCGGGTGGTCTTGGACTGTAGTTCCAAAATAGCGATGTTCTTTGATGGTGATGTCTCATGGATCTTCCAAGGATATAGGAAGATTCTTTTGACATGTCTGGTATTAGTGATGATGGCAGAGAGGTTGATGAGGCAAGGGTGTGAAGCTTTCTTAGCATGTGGTGGATATTAAGGTGAGGAGTCCTATTATACATGAGGTACCCATTTTTTGAGAGTTTGAATATGTGTTTCTCGATGAGTTTCCCCATGTTCCCCCAGCTCGAGAAATTGACTTTGAGATCAATTTGGTTCCTGGTACACAACCAATAGCATAGTCACCGAACAGGATGGCACCAGCTAATATGCAGGAATTGTGTAGGAATTGAAGAAGCAGTTGTAAGAACTACTAGAGAAGGGCTTCATTAGACCAAGAACTTCCACTTGGGGTTCTCTCATGTTGTTTGTGAAGAATAAAAACAAATGTATGAGGTTATTCATCATTTATCGATAGTTAAACAAGGTGACAATCAAGAACAAGTACATGTTATCGAGGATAGATGATTTGTTTGATCAGTTGAGAGGTGCCATAATGTTTTCTAATATAGACCTAAGGTTAGGACACCATTAGTTGTAGATCAAGGAGGATGATATACCCAAGTCAGGCTTTTAGACTAGGTATGGTCACTATGAGTTTGTGGTTATGTCATTTGGGCTTAACTAATGCATTAACAACGTCCATGGATCTGATAAACATGGTACTCTGACCTTATCTTGATCAGTATGTTCTTGTGTTCAACATGATCAACATCTACATTAGGTGTTTACTTTATCGAGACAACATAAGTTGTATACCAACTTTAACAAGTGTGAGTTCTAGCTGAAAGAGGCGCCTTTCCTTGGATACGTGATATATGTTGAAGGTGTTCATGTGGATCCTAAGAAGGTTCAATCTGTGTTAGATTGGCAGTAGCCAAAGATACTAATGGAGGTTCATAGTTTCCTAGGCCTAGTAGGATACTACTAGAGGTTTATCAAGACCTTCAGTGTTGTGGTGTTACCCCTAACGGAATTGATAAGGAAAGGTGTATCATTTGTCTGGAATGATAAGTGGCAATGTTCTTTCCAATGTTTGAAGAATAAGATGAGTAGTGCACTAGTTTTGGTCCTACCAGAACAAGGGAAAGGTTATATCATCTTTTGTGATGCATAAAAAAATGGTTTGGGTTGTGTGCTGATGCAGGATAAAAATGTGATTTCGTTTTCTTCATGATAGCTTATGAAACACATGGAGTCCTATTCGAGGCATGATCTAGAGATTGCAAATGTGGTTGATGCTTTGAATATTTGAAGACACTACTTTTGTGGCAAGAAGTTTCAGATCTTGAACGACCATAAGAATCTTCAGTACATCTTATCGAAGTAGGAGCTAAATATGAGACAACAAAACTGGATGGGGTTGATCAAAGATTATGATTGCACCATGGACTACCATCTAGGGAAGGCAAACATCATGGCATATACTTTGAGTAGGAATTCTTATTTGTCATCATCTATTGATATGGCATAGTTGTTCTCTTTGGTGTGCCATAAGTGAGACATGTTAGTGTCTCTTCGCCAGATAAATGTAAAGTTGGAGGTATCCTTTTTACAAAGCTTGTTGGCTTAGTTACAGGTGAAGCATACATTGAGTCAGTAGATCAGAGAGACACAACATGATGATACTATGATGCAGTAGATCTGAGCAGAGTTTGTAAGCGTGAAGCATGATGCATTCCATGAGGCATAGGATGGGACAATGCGTTACCATTATAGAGCAGTGGTTCCTGATGTTGATAATCTAAGGAAGTTGGTTCTAGAAGAGGCTCACTTTTCAATGTATGTGATGCATCTAGGTAGCACCAAGATGTACAATAATTTGAAAGATTTGTATTGGTGACCTGGATTAAGGTGTGATGTAGTTGAGTTCGTGGAAAAATGTCTTATTTTTTAGTAGGTCAAGGTTGAAAATAAAAAACCTATAGAAATGTTTAGGCTGTTACCTATACCGTAGTGGAAATGGGATCATATTACAATGGACTTTTTGGTTGGTGTTCCTAGGATAGACAAAGGTCATGATTCGATCTGGGTGATAGTAGACAGGTTGACCAAGTTACCACATTTCCTCCCTATGAAGACAATGTATACAACTAAGAATTTGGCACATGTGTATGTCGATGAGATAGTATGCCTGCATGGTATTCTAGTGACGACAATGTCTGACAGAGGTCCCCCATTTACCAGTCGCTTTTAGGAGCGTCTACACACAACCACAGGCACACAATTGAGGTTTAGTACAAAATCTCACCCACAAATAGATGGACAGTCTGAGAGGACTATACAGACACTGGAGGATCTATTGAGTACTTATGTTCTATAGTTTTTGGGCAGTAGGAATGTGCACCTCAATTTGATATAATTTTATTATAACAACAGTTACCAGAGGAGTATCGACATGGAATCGTATGAGGCTTTGTATGGGAGATGTTGTAGATCTTCGTTGTGTTGGTATGAAATGGGTGAGTATCCTTTTTTGGAGCCTGAGCTTGTACATCAAAAAACAAAGAAAATTAAGATGATACAACAACAGATGAAGGCATCCCAGGACAAACAAAAAACTTATGCTAAAAATTATCATATCCTGTTGGAATTCCAAGTGGGAGACAGGATGTACCTCAATGTCTCTCCTTGGAAAGGCATGCTGAGGTTTGGGAAGAAGGGTAAGTTGTCTCCCGGGTATATGGGACCTTATCCTATGGTGGCACGTGTTGGGAAGGTGGCTTAGAAGTTGGAGTTGCCACCTAAGTTGCATAGGTTATATCTGGTCTTCAATGTTTTGATGTTAAGAAAGTGTCACCCTGACACGGATATGGTTTTGTAGCCTATTGAGGTGGATTTAGAAGAGGATCTATTGTATGTAGTAGAAGGTACAGTTTTGATCTTGGATAGAAGGGTGACGAAGTTGAAGAAGAAGGATGTCTTTTTGCTTAAGGTATTGTGGCTTCATCATGGCATGGAGGAATACATGTTAGAGTTGGAGGATGTGATGCGTAGGAAGTATGTATCTCTTTTCATGTAGGATTTTGGGGACAAAATCCTTGTTAGGGGTTTATGGTTGTAAGACCCCTGACCCATCTCAGTGCTTGATCTTGCTCGCTTTTCTTAATTAAATGTTTAAAACCTTAATCTAATAATATGATGAGCTTTAATAATATGTGATGTGCTTATGCTTTTAGTTTGGTCCAGTTTGCATAATGTTTGAGCTAGCTATGCTATTTGTATGCTTGTTTTGGACCACATTGTAATTTGCCCTTGTTTAGGGTTTATTTTTTAATTTGTCACATGTTGGATGTGCCTCGTATGTTTTAGCATCATGAGAGAGAGAATAATTATTAGGGTCACCTTGTTGTATATTAGATGTTGCATGGTATCATGTGTGTAGTTAGAGTTTGCATGGGATGCATGGATACCCTGGTTTGGTGTTGACCATGTGTTGACCTTTTGAGTTTTGGTTTTTAACTACCCACCTACTTGTGTCTTCAACCATGGTGCCTTGGGTAATTGATGTTTGATGATCACCCTTATGCTCCCTTTTATTGAAGAGATTTTTCTCTCTCTTAGGTCAGAGAGGATTCTGGGGTTTTGAGTCCCATGCGATCGATGACCTTCCTTGCTTTCTCTTTGATTGTTTGGTTTTGTAGACCTAGTAGGTCTCTGAGATTGTTCTTGACTAATTGTCCTTTGGACCAATTAAGGTTTCCGCTTTACATTGATTTTCACGATCTTAGTTTCATGCATGTAGTTAGTGGTTGCATGGATGTTTTATGGTAGATATGTGGCATGTTTAGTTGGACACCTAGTATCCTTCACTTTGATTCTACATTTGGATATTTATACCTCCCTCTTTGCATGCATATGATCCTTTTTCATCCTCTCTTCCTCACCTCTTGCTTGGAGCTTGTCCCCTTTGGTTGTTGGAAGAGAAGGAGGTCAACCTTGGTGCAAGGAGGATGAACCTTGCATGTGGTGATCTAGGGTGGGATCATCTTCCTTTGTTGATCCTTTGATGATCATTGTGCTAGGTGGGTGGTTTACCCTTGTTGATTACATTTTCTTGAGCCTTACCCTATTTTTTTCTCCTTGTCCAAACCATGGTTCTCCATGGTGGTCCTTTTGAGGAACTTCTTTCCAACAGAGATTGAATTTATGGGTTTCCATAGTATTACCTATGTGAGATGGCAATCTCTATCTTCTTCCTTTCGTTTTCAGCCTAGGGTTTTCACCCTCTTCACTTGAGCTTTCCTTTGACCTTGGTTTGATCTTCTTTCTTGAGGTGATCTTGCTTGGTGGTGGAGTTGATTCAATCTTCGAGTTTCTTCTCTCTCATGGAGCTTCGTGGATTGGGAGTTGATCGACATCTCAAGGTGGGTTATATGACTCTCTCCTCTATTATTGTTTCAGCATAATCTTACATGCAAAGGTTATCTTATCTCTAAAACCATGATCATAGGTTGCTTTATGTTGATACCTTGTTTTAATGATTCTGTATTAATCTTGTATAGATTAACTCTTTCTCCTAAAACCTAATTCTTGTACCATAGATATAATGGATGGTGGGAATGTTTGCTCTTCATGCACCCTTTTGAATGATGGTTTTCCCCATCCCTTGGTTCTATTTTCTCTCTGTTAGTGATGGATATTTTTGATGCATGTGATGGTATGTGACATTAATTTTCCCCCTCATGATTATGGGGTGTCTATCTTGATGTTTTGGTGATATCATTCTAGGGTTTTGGATGATGTTTCCCTTGATGTACTACTCTCTTTGAGGTTTCAGTTTTATATAGTTTCCTATCTGTTTTGATCATGTTTTTACAAGTGGTTTTCTCTCTATGATGTTCATCATGTATTGATTTAAGTGGTTGAAGGTTTGATGATGGTGCTTGGTCGACGAGATGGTTTCCTTGGAGTGGTAGAATCGATGACCCCTTGTTCTTTGGTCTATGAGGTTGTCTTTGTTCTCTTCAGTCACATGACATGTTTTCCCCTTTGACCAAAGTGTGTTATTGTTCTCTTAGACATGGATGTGATATTGTTTTTCTCTTCGATCAAATGTGTCTTGTGTTCTCTTGGTCGATGGGATGATGGTTGTATCTTCAGTTGTTTTCTTTGGGGATGGTCTTCGACCATGAAGACATGTTCTCTTTGATCGCATAGTTTTGTGACGTAACACCTTCTTTGGTCGACAGTAATCTCTAGACCCATGGTTGAACTAAGTGTTCCAAGAATGTGGGAAGTAGTGATATGAGGGTTGAATGCTATGTGCTATTTTAGAAAACCCTAATCGGATATATATGAGAAACCCTAACAATAATTTCATTTATATGATAATTAATTCTTACCTGTTTGAGTGATTTACATGTAATGAAGTACTTTCCTCTCCTCTATTTGTGTAACCCTTATGTTGTAGGTTGAACATGCATCATAGCTTGTGATTTCTATGATATCTTTATGTAACACATGGTGATGGTTATGATCCTTGGTGAGGGATGTTAAGAGAATAATGTTATCATTATGTCTTGTAACATAGAAATGGTTTTGTGCCTAATTTGAGGTGACATCATCAGTGATGTGATGGGGGATGGTTATCCCATGATGATGTGATAATGTTGATGGCATGGTGTAAGGCAGTGAGACAATACTATGTGGTGGTATAATCGACTTTATATTTGATACATTTTATATTTTCTGAAGTTGCAAAATGCCCTTACCTTTATAAAATATGTTTAGGGTTTGTACATTGTAACTTGATTGATGCATTAAAACATACCCAATTGGAAATAACTAATAAAGTGAAACCCTAACCATGTAGTTTCCATGAGACGTAGATCCATTTTTGACATCAGTACTTGCTGGATGGTGAAACGAGTAACTCCTAAGGGAAGCTTGGAGCGCATATTGTTGAATATGTGAGGGTGCAATTTGTGGATACGTACTTACATCCACAATTATAGATTATGGAGGATGACTGTAGTCACACCTTGGTTGGAGAATGACTACAGTTGTATCTCAGTATATGATGTGATAGATGACAACTACGGTTGTACCTCATATGATTGGGTTTGTATACCATGTTTAATAGTGTTGTGCCTATATACCAAGGCGGGATAGTTTATTATGTATTTGGACTCTATATATCATTGTGGAGGACTCAGAGTGACTAAGAGTATGGGAGATCACACGAGCTTGGTCCTCCTAGATCTTTTATGACACTGATTTTGACCTAGCAGTGGTTGGTTGGAGTATGAGTGGTATACCTCATCTCCATGGGGCATAATAAAAGATGTAATACAGTCGTGTCATATATTTTCTTAGGGTTAAACATGAGTTGGATGATCCCTTTGCCTTGTTTCTTATATGGTTTAGTTGATAATAGTTATACATGTTCTTCATACTCTTTCTAAAAGTATATGATGTTCTATTGATCAATTGTAGCTTCTTAATCTGCTTAATATGTGTTATTAGTTTTACTTATTCATCTAACTGAATCTGCTCTAAATGCTTAATCTTCTATTTAACATTCTGTGTTAACAATAGTTGTTGGCAGAGAGTTATATCTCTTGTTGGGACGTTGTTCTCACCCTATGGGTTTCCACATCTTTTAAGTGGTCGTGCATGACGCGGTAGAGATTGTGCGGTTGAGGAAGAGCAGCAAGGAGATCAATAACTGTTGAAGGTTGGATATGCTGCTAGTGTTTTGTAATAGAGTCATGTGTGTCATCTCTGTACTCTCAGGTCCTTGGGGTGTTTTGTAGATATTGTATGTTGATATGAGGTTTTTGGTAGTATGCCATGGTTGTACATGTGACGACCAGAAACAAATCAAACCATCACCAGTGATATAATTGCCAAATAAACATAAACAGCAGATTAACAAAAAATCACTAAAATTTAAAACCATTTTATAAAGAGATCCACCTCCAAGAAACTTTTACTGAAAGATTCAAAACTCATACATATCATGATTCATAATGTACATACATTGTTTCATCTCATCTCGAGGACAATATATATAACAATTTTTTTTGTCAAAACTCATGCTGAAGCAACATAAAACCTTGAGGCATACAAGCCAAAATCTCAGATCGTTCATGAACCATTACGAATTGACTCCAAGGACCTCAGAGTACAAAGATGACACATAGGACTTCTATCTACAAGACACGGTAGACTATACACTCAACCTGAGTTGTTACTACTGCCCCAGTTGTTGTTCTTCCTCTACAGAAAGGTCTCTACCTCCTCATGCATATCCACCGAAAAATTCTGGATCCCACAGGGTGAGATAATTGTCCCAACGAGAGATATAACTCTCCGCCGACCATATTATTATCACAAATAAGAAATATAAAACTGAGTAGAGGTTCTTTTATATTAACAAGCAGGGTTAATCACTATATAGATAGGATAGAGTAATCACTTTATTGAAGAAAAATTGATGCATTTATCCAAGGTAGGGCAATAAACCATCTATCCACTTTATAAGGGATGTAAAGAAACATAAGTAACATCTATCAACTAAGATGTATAACTGAACTGTACATCAACTAATGTCTTTTTGTATTTTCTCCTTAAACAAATATGCTACTCGGTTGATTACATATTACAATCACACTCATTCCCTGAGGAGATGAAGTATACCGTTCATGCTCCAACCGACCACGACTACGAAAAGCATCAGTGCCATACAAGGTCAAGGATAGAGTTGGCTTCCAAGACCTCACCTGTCTCGGTTAGTACGAGACCACACAGATTTAGCAGGACATCTCATATCATCTGTTGCTAGGACATCTCGTGTCGACTTCAATTTAGCTATGTTGGGGTATAGCGGCATCTTCTCTATAGATTTACAACCGCAACATGTACTCTCTTCAGGGAGATCTCAGTTTATTCATCCCTGGATTAAAAGAATAAAGAAGATTACACATCAATTCCTTAACTGTTCGAGAGAATCACATTTCAATCCCGATCCACACAGAATGAAGAAGGATTCTACGCATCAATTTCTCATTTGGTCGGGAGATTCACATCATCCCATGATAAATAAGAAAGGTGCGACATCAGTTCTTCATTGGGATGTCTGGATATAATTTGTCCATCACTCTTGCATATTCAAAAATATGCACTCCAGGAAATCTCGTGGGAAAACCTGTTCCACCATTCAGCAATTTCTGATGCTGAATGGATCTATGGTCAGGGCACTACATTATGAGATTTCTCTTGATTAATTCGATACATTATAGTATCTTTTAGCATCAACCAAGTTTCAAACATGAATTATGACAGATGCTATAAAGAAAGGGTAGTACTATTAAGATCTTTGGAACATTTTGAAAGTATATCACTCGGGATCTCAGTCCCTTATCACATCACTAGGAATTCTCATCCCCTCACATCATCATCATCATCATCATGATTACTAGATCTGGGTATTCAAACCCTTAGATCATCACTGAGCATTGTTACCTCTGTAATAGGTAACTATTACCTCTAGGTCCTCAGACCAAGGTATTCATCATATTTGTTGTACAAGTATTTCACATAGCTTACAAGTCTCATTAAACATCTTGTCACCTCTCACTAGGCAACAACTATTTACATGGCTGATAAGGCCCATTAAACATCTTGTCACCTCTCACTAGGAAACAATTATTCACATGGCTTACAAGGCCCATTAAACATCTTGTCACCTCTCACTAGGAAACAAATATCTTTTAGGTCATCAGACCACATAAACATTATACTTGTTATACACGTATTTAACATGTCTCACAAGGCTTAAGAAATAAGAGAAATACAACCTTCCCATTATTAGGGTTAGGGTTTCCCTTTATAGTCGAATAGGGTTTCAAGTTCATATTTATCAATCCAAACCCTAATTCATTGCTCCACACATCTAGGAGCATACATTGATATCATAAGTATTCAATCATATTTATTTATTCTCATCATTTATCATTAAATGATTATCAACAAAAATTATGACTTTCTCCCTCATCCTTACTAGGATGTTGATTACATCATACTTTATTAACTTGGCTTAACCCTTTATCAAGGTATGTTAGCCTACACTGATCAAAGTGCATTAAACTCATTACATCTTAATGTAACAATTGAAATGACACACTTCATGTGTTACTCATCCAAATATATATTGGATTTGAGGTGCATCAAGGCATATCAACATTGAGGTGCTGGATGTGATATTTATCATGCCTTGGTGTATCACTTCCCTCATCACTTTTAACTTACTTAAGTTCATCAACTTATCTTGTATTAGGGTATTTCCCATCCTAATAATTTATGCACTAACTCATCACATTTGTCCTATAGTATATTGGCCATAAGTCACACACTTGAATTACCCAACTACCATCAAGTGATATGGACTCATCTCGGGTTAAGGCATTATTGATATAGGATTGACCAATATCAATCTCTTTAATTTGATATTACACTCATCAATCCTAAGAGTGTCTTTCCATTACCTTTATAGGGTGTATGAGGTTGAATCATGTATGTCAAGTTGAACAAATGTATTGGGTTAAGTGTATATTGGGTTAGGTATCATCATATCCCTCATACCCTTACCCATCAAGGTATCAACCTTACCAATCATATGGTGTATCACCTTCACCATGCATGGGTGTTACATCCTCACCTCACTTGAAGATATTGGCCACATCATACTTTAATGTATTGGTCATCACATGTTCTAGGGTATTAACCACCTTACCACTTTTGTCATCTAGTGTATTGGGTTACCCACCATATCATTTTAGATATGTGTGCTCAACACCATATCGTCCAAGAGGTGTATGCTTAACCCAATATCGGTTTAGAGGTGTATGCTTACTTACAATATCACCTTAGAGGTGTATGTGTGCTTACCATATCGGGTAAGAGGTGTATGCTTGCTTACCATATCAGATAAGAGGTGTATGTGTGCTTACCATATCACCTTATAGGTGTATGTATGCTTCACACCATATCGGGCAAAGAGGTGTGTGTGTGCTTCACACCATATCGGGCAAAGAGGTGTGTGTGTGCTTCACACCATATCGGGCAAACATGTGTGTGTGCTTCACATCATATCGGGAAAAGAGGTGTATTCTTGACCTCATATTGTCCAAGAGGTGTATAGTACATTACCATATCGTGCAAGGAAGTATAAACTCATATCCATATCGCTTTAGTGGTATATGTACATCACCATATCGGGTAAGAGGTGCTTGTTTACGTGCTTGAACCCGATATCACTTTGAAAGGTGATACCGTCATCTTAAATCTCTAGACCTTCGTTCTACTTGTTCTAGTACAAGAATAATAGGTCTAAGAAACTACTAGAACTCATAGATATATCAAGTATTCAAGAAAATTTTGGAATTAAAAGTAGATCATCAAATATAGCAAGAAAGATGGTGAATAATAACACGTTTGGGTTCAAATTATATAACCCGCCTCAAGAACAACTTCAAAGCTCCAAGCTCTAAAGATTCATGTTCCTAAGGTTGAAGATGACTTATAAAAAGTCCAAGGCTCGTTCACAACTCCTTCATATACAAGGAATGACCATAGTTAATAACTTGGTGAAGAAGAAAAGAAAGGAAGATCATAACCCTAGATCCATTCTTCAATCCAAGGTTGAAGATGATCATGGCCTTACCTTAGGGTTAAGACTTGAGATCCTTCTTTATCCTTAGCACCTTGCATGATACCTCACTACTCATGCACGATATGCCCTCACTTGTGGATGATATCCCCTTCACTTGTGGCCAATATCACTTCATTTGGCCGATATCAACTTGCTATGGCCGATATCAACATGCTATGGCCAATATCACCTGCTATGGCCGATACCCAAGGCCCTATGCACGATGCCAGTCCACATATGCATGATACCAAGACTCTACGCATAATATCCAAGAGAAAGTAGGTGGTAGGATTCGAAACATTTCACTAAGAGGTGAAAGGAAGGGTATATATACTTGAGGTTCATGGGAGAGAGAGTAAGTGGTGTCATCACCTTACTACTAGTAGGTACCACATGGCCATGCATGGATTGACACATGTACTTGCATGCATTCCATCTTTATCTTTCCATGCAAAATAAAAACTTTAGTATAATGCAAGGTATAAGGGTCAGACCCTTTGGTTATCTTCTAGGACAAGCTACTTCCACTCACATTATTATATTCACAATTCAATGCAACCTTTCCCAAGGGAAGTTGCAAGCTGATATCCATTGATTTATTGTGGTGATTAGCTCATTTTTGCGAAGGCAAAGAGTTAAAAACATGATATGGGGGTCCCCTATTTGGCTCCTTGGCCGACAGGGACTCCCATTTAACACTACAACCCGACACACTCAATACAAGCTCAAATTAGGGTTTCCATTCAACCCCTTGGTCTTTTCATCACCAAGAATACTACCACTCATAAATGATCCAAATATGGTGTATAGTTTATTTTCTATCCCATAAATGATACATAGAGGAAGTAGGAACACTCTAGAGGTGGTAATTTGCATATCAACCATACATTTTGGGTAAATTACAATTTGTACCAAAATTGGTGCACAAGGTTCTAACATTATTCAAACAAGTTCAAACTTGTCATTTAGGCTTTCCACAAGCCACCAATTAGAATAATTATCTTTGTTATAATGTTAAAACACTTAGGGAACGTTCAACATGTGACATATTGCAATATAACCTCTTATCTTGGGTAAATTGCACTTTGATCCAAAACAAGGGAACATTGCTCAAACGACATTCAATTAGGACCAAACTTGGAGCATAAGTGTGTCACATGATAACAAAACACCTTAGAGGTTTATATTAAATTTATAAGAAACTTAATTAACCAAAACAAATAGGGTTACCTCATAACCCAGGTCAGGGTCATTATAGTACAAGTATGGCTTGTATATGTGAACATGTTATCTTTTGTAACAGGTTATGGAATGATGACCATTGTACATGGATGTATATACCTTTATGGCATGACATGTGACACAAGTAGAACGATTTGTGAACTCTGATGTATATGTTTCCTCTTGAGATGGTTATCTGAGATTAGTTTTAGTTTACCCTATTTTGTGGTTATGTGATTGTTAGTGGATAATTTCACACTTTGGTTTTGAGTAATCTCTCTTTGGTGTGATCGGTGTGTCACACATTTTGAAGAAACATATATAGTTGATTTGGGTTGGTGAAGGCTAGCATGTTGGTGACTCAGGTGTTCTTCAAATAAGTGATCAGGAGTAGAACCAATGTTTAAATATTTTTTATTTATTATCTATTAATCATTAGTCTTCCATTATAAATTCTGAAACAAGAGGATAAATCTTTGTTTCTTAATTCCATCTAATAATTGACTTGGTGATGGGAGGAAAAATAATTTTGAATGAAATAAAACAAATGATCTCTACCTTCATCATCTGTACATGGTATTTATGTTGCTTGTTTTTGAAAGTTTGCAAGTGGTGACGAGTACATCAGATAAGAAATTACCCAACCAATCATATCACATATGGGGTAAGGGGACGAGAAATAGTGAGAGGAATAAAAGAGAAAAGATGACAAAGGAGAAGGCTCCAACTCAAATGTGTGCCAAAAATACTCTTGAAGGGTGGGTAGGATATTACTCATTTATCCCAGGGTAAGATAAAGGTAGGCATATTTTTACCCGCCACATGTTTGTTCTTTATCTACTCTACCACCATCTATAGAAGGTAAGATCACATGTTTATCCATTAGTATATGGTTAAATAAATAATTAAAATTATGATACATATATAAATTCCTTCTTACAATGTAGAAAAAATTCATCACTACTTTCTAAATTTGTCTATTTTATTCTAGAAACTCGATCGAATATTTAATAGCATATTAAATTTTTATAATCATATATTTGAGAGAAAATAAATATTTAGGAAGAAATGATATATAAAAAGGTGAGAACATTTTTATTAATAAATGTTAGCTTGAATGTTGTTATTTTATGTCTATATCACTAAAAAGTTTATTTGTTACTATCTAAAATTAATTTTAGGAATGTTGTATGTTTGATGGACAACATACAACTTGAATAATTGTTGAATTTATTATATATCTATCTGAATATTGGTTTGTCAGATTCACTCATTGTCATACACATTGACCATACGGTTAAGCCAGTGTGGATAAGGATATGATAAAGATAATTAGGAAAAGTTGCATTACTCTCTACTTGATGCAGGAAAGGTAAGGGTGCCATACCATATCCTATTGCAATTATAGTGAGAAATTGATGAACTTAATCGATAGATCAATCAATAAAGTCTTCTAGGGGTGGTACTTGGGATCTTAGGATCAAATTTCGAGGGTCAACACATGAGAATGTCTAAAAATATCTTTGTATGTTTGCAATAGGTTTTGGAACCTCATAGAAAATATAAAATATAAATAAAAGGGTTGAACACTTGGAAAATTAGAGCATATTTTCCCCCATATTACCCCACCCAAAAAATGTTTCATTTAGTTTTGATGTAGGTTTGTCAAAAAAATGAAAACAAAAATCAAACTGAATCAAATCAAAAAAATCATTTTGGTTTTACAACGGGAATCGTTTGGAGTTGTTTTGAAATTCTTTCAAACCTAAACAATATTTTGATTCAGTTGAAGGGTGGATTCTAGCAATACTAAACCAAATTAAAACATTTCTTTAGTAATTATATACGTGTATTGTGTAATAATGTTGAAGAAACACATGTACTCCATCTTACCTCATCAAAGAACACGTATAATCAGATTTCATTTCAATTTAAAGTAAAGGATGGTCATAAAACTAACCAGACAAATCACCTTGTCAAACTATCCAAATTGTTACAACCCCAGTTTTGGGTTCATTTGCTGAGAAATGTAATTTCTCATATTAAAGATAAATGAAAAAATAATGAATGAATGCATGATTTTTCATTTAAAATAGCCTTGTTGATTTATTTGTGGGCTTTATTGGCTATTGGGCCCAAATAACAAGAAAATTCAATTAGTGAATGAATAATTGAATATTTGAGAAAAGAAAGATGTAGAAACCTCTAGAAGGCAAAATAATATAATCCAAAGGTGGATTTCGTGCCACATGGATTCTTTGGGTTACAAGGAGTCCAAAGTTGCAAAGAAAAAGCAATAAGAAAAGAAAAGTTTAATTAAGTATTTCTTTATTAAGAAATAAATTGAAAAGAATGATAAAATGTGGAAAATGAGTGGAAAGAGGCATAAATGAGATACCCTAGCACGATTGAGGGTTGTGGTTTAGTTCTGTTGGAGGTTCAACGCACCCACGCAGCCGATGGAGAGCCTGGCGGTCGTTCCTTCTCCCTACCCTCGACGCAGCAACCACAAGAGGGCTGCAAGGTCCGCCGCATAGGCAGACCTGGCCAGCACGGTCCAGCAGCTTTGGCCGTGAGATCCCTGTACCCAGATGAGCGCCGAGAAGCGTCGGAGGTCAAGGGACCATCTCCGGAGGTCAGTGGTGTCCAGGAGAGGGACGTGGAGCCACGTAGGTAGCAGCTAGGGCGGCAGCGACGCCCTATCGCGGGGTTGAAGACGATCAGAACATGTTGGACGAAAATACCCTTCGCGGGTTGCAGAGCTGATCGACTTACGCGAGGGAAAGAACGTAATTTGGTTATATTTCTTTTAGCTGGTTATCGATAAACAAGTAATCACTTAAAGCTGATGTGTCAATCGGCGATAGGTCAGAATTTGCATATCTTGCAAAAAGTGTAGAATTTGCTAGGAAACTCGATTTAAAATGAACTTTATATGAATTTTGATCAAAAGAACACAAGGAATCCATTAAAAATAGTTTTATAGTCTGAATCTAATCATAGTTCTAAAAGTAGTGTAAATCATCATCTTTAATGAATTAAAGATTAAGAAACCCTATTTTGATATCATTAAAGTGATTAGTAGGGTTTAATAGATGATTAAAGTTGATTTTAGCCTGTTAATGATAAAAGGGAGCATTAGGAACAAAAAGGGATGAACCTTGCACATAATTAGTTAATTTAGGGTTTATTGTGCATGATTGTACTTTAAATGGGCCTTGAAACCCTAATGATGACTCGACTATTAATGGCTTTAATTGATTAATTTCATGATTAAAGTTGGAATATGCTATTTCGATCATTAAAGTTCCTAATTTGTGGATAAATACCCTAAATGTAGTAATTAGGGTTTTCTCATGAATAAAAGGTGGAATTAATAGAAAATCGAGTTCATAAGTGATTTGGACCATAATGAACCATGAATTAATGATAAATGCATATAATGATCTTGTCATGGTTTAAAGGGATAAAAATAGTAGCTTTAATGTAAAAGAGGTTTAATGAACTTAATTAATGGTTAATTATGTATTTAATACGAAATTGAGGATTGGATGTGGAAATAATTAGGGTTTAAGATAGTAAAAAAAAGATGAAGGGAAATCCTAATTGTAATGGAAACCCTAAAAAGCGGACTAGAAACCCTAAGAAACGAGTTAGACTTAATATATCTTAATGACACGAGTAATAAAAGGGAATTGTATAATTCTTTCAAGATCTTATTGAATGATTTCTTGCCTATTGTTGATTGGACTATTCTGTCTCAAATCTGCATGTACATGAATGTGGTTACGCCTATGAATATCCTGAATTAGTCTCTTGAGGATTTTCAAGGTTTTATCGATGACTTGAATTAAACTGTTGGTTGTATTTAATTCATGCAAATTATAATGTGAATATGACTATCACATAAGAGATGTGCCTACTAGCTCAGATCCTAGTCCCCTCTGTAACCTAATGGATTGACCTAGTACACGGCTACTAAAGGGGGTAGGCCCATCAGGTCATTAAATGACTTAGTAAATGGCTACCAATGGGGTAGGTCCATCAAGTCATCATGAGTCAGAGATTGGGCTACCTTTGGATAGAGCCATGCGACTCCATAACCCTAGGAATTGGCTACCTGTGTGGTAGGACCATGGGGGTAAGGATCTACCATATGAGAGAGGTAGTATCCATGTCCACTATAGGGACGGTACAGAGATAGGGGATAGGCAAGGATTGAGTAGTATCGCTTAAAATGTAATCTTGGATGTTAAATGATATTTGATTGACTACATTGTTAACATAGTTGCACAATTATTGTTTTCCCCCACATACCAGCTTCGGCTGACCGACGTTTTGTTTATCGGCGTTTTAGGTACAAATGAAAAGAATAAACAGTAAAGTGGCATATGTGGAACTGAATGAGAAATAACGTTCACAGGAGGATTATCTAGAGTAGTATCTTCATGGATAGAAGTTTAGAAATCCCAACTTTTAAAAGGTAAGTAAAGTTTTTATTTTATACTAGTTTTTAGTTTAGTTGGTAAAGTTTATTAATTGTTATTGATTATTTGTCGAACCTTTGATCCTGTTAGTTGGATAACGGCACCGACCTTTTGGTCTCCCTTAATTGGGAGTTATCGGGAGGTAGGGTCATTACAATTGGTATCAGAGCATAGGTTCCTCAATTAATCTTTAATAATTATTAAATTTTACAAATTCTGTAGAACCCAAGGGAGTTATTAGAGGATTATCTGAAAGACAGAGGTGTCTAGAAAAGGATCACGACCGGGGGCTGGCAATATTTTCCTCCACACCACTAGTCGGAATATGAGGACTCCCGAATCCGTGTGACTGCCTGGCCAAAGTCTTAGGGTATGAATCGAAATAAGATACCTTTAGGACTCTCTCATCTTATTCATCCCTTCTCAACTCAAATTCTATTAAGGACCTTAAGGATTAGGGTTTTCTCTCTTCTCCTCACCCTCTTGAGGTATGGGTAAGGTTGATAAGGATTAAGGGATCCTCCACCAAATTAATAAAAAACATGAAAATAAGATGTCATGGACATAAGCTTAATAGAGTAAGCGTAAAGGAATAGATACATGCTTAGGACGCATGACATAAGTTGTCTTTGCCCTCGGAAGAGACCTGAGGATAGACCTCCTTGGCAGGAGGAAGAGTAGAGAGAGTTAGTCTTGGAGGTAGAGACCTCCATTAAAAGTAGATACCTAGAACATCCTTTTAGGATGATGTTAACCCTAACCCTAAGTGGAGGTTAGAGAGAGAGATGGCACGATGAGTTAGATGTCATGGTTGACCGAGTGTTTGGTTGGACATGCTTTAGGGATGCCATAAAAGGGTAGATGACCTAGTACCTTTGGCGACCAACCCTGGAGAGGGTCGTGCATGATAGAGAGAATGATAGCTCCTTCATAGATGAGGTTAGAAGAGAACCTATAGTTACCCTATGGGCTTAGGCAAGTAGGGTATAACTTGATGAAATCTTGGTTAAGAGATCATGATGGATGGCTTATGAAAGGGGTATGGATGCTCTGGAGCCAAACATGAGTTGAGCATAGGCTTCAACCACATAGGGGTACGCTTGTGAGCACGAGCCTTCATGGAGAAGGGACCTCTAGTAGGTATGGTTGGAGGTGGAATTAGCTCTAGAGAGAGGAAGCAGAACCCCAATAGGGAGGTTGGAAGCCTAAAACCCCAAAACTTGAGGAATAGTGGGGAGTCGAGAATGATGCGACCTAAGTAGATGATAGTGGTTGCCTTATGCTGGATCCCTGGAGGCTGATGATATCTTGGTTGCCTTTAAAGGAACCAAACCCTAGTGAGAGGATGATTCTTCTAGTACCCAGGGTATAAGTGATTACCTGCTGGATGAGATAAAGAGTGCCTTAGACCCTGAGGAGGTTTAAGTACCATGTTGTGAGGTTTTATACCTAGTTGAATGTCTGTGAGGAGGACTCAACTATGAGGTGTTGCTCATATAAAAGGATCATGGGAGTACATGGCATACCTTGGACATGATTGATTCATGGTTAAGAGTTTGAGCATGCAGTTGGATATCCAAAGGAGAACCTAGGGCTCCTAGGCCTAAGAGGGGAAGCAGTGTATCCAATGCTCATGGTGAGATTTGAGTCTATAGTTTTGAGCATGTTACTCTTAATGTGTAGAGGTAAAGGAAACCCCTTAAGGTAAGGGTATGTTTGATGAACCCCTCACGACTAACTTGATCTAATGTTGAGGAGGAGAACAAGTGTGACCTAGCATGGTTTAGTAGGTACTTTGGTGCCTTAGTAGTTGTTGGATTAAGCATGCTCATGTGAATGTAAACCCTAAGGACGCTTGTGACCTTTGTTATCAAGGTGTAGTTTCCTCCCATCCTGGGAGAGGGACCCTTTGGTAGGGGGTTTACCAGTGTGGTTGGATTTGAGGTAACCTAAGAAGGTTTCATAGGATCTTGAGAAGCTAAGTGAAGAGTACATGGCATGAGAATGAACCTATAGACCCATAGATAACCATCTCTATGTGCATGTGGATGTGTTACCATGGAGGTAACCGGTATGGGGCTTGACCAAGGTAGGAAGGTTGCCATGATCGCTATGAAAGGATGAAAGTCATCCCACGAATGTAGGAAGAGAGATGATGAATGCTTGGGTAAGGTTCTAAGTTGGATGTGTACTATAATGGAATCCTAAGACTATCCAAGGGTCAGGTAGGGATAAGACCGATGAAAGATGGAGTTGCCTAATTCCCTAGATGCACATGACCATAGGGTCGGGAGGTAACATCTATCATTGTCTGAGGGCCATGGGTTAGGAGATTGATTACCTTCATGAACTCATGGGACCCAAAGGGCATATGAGTAGGGCACTCTCTGGATGCATAAGGGAAAAGGGATGACCCCAAAAGTGTTGGCACCCTACAGACCTAGAGGAGATGACCAAGGATTATGTGGTGACCCAAGTAGGTCCGAGACTAGTTTTCCATGAAACTAACTTTGATATCAAGATGACTGAGAAGTAGAGACATAAGTTGCACGTTTCAACTTAGTTTTAAAGGTGTACTGGCAAGGTGGGATGTACCATCTCTACTCCTGGAATGGGAAGAACTCTATATTTGGACGGCTGCCAAATGCTTATTTCTTCTTGTTATGGGAGTGAGAGATAGGACAGTACGCATGCCATACACCAAGGATAAAGATGATGTTAGTTGGAACGTTGCTACAAGGTATGAGGATAGAGATGATAACATACCTTTATGGAAGGAATAATACATGGATGGTTTATAAACACTAAGAGAGATAATGTAGTCATCTTATAAGGATGTTTTTAGCATGAGCTATGTGGATTTTGCAAGTGATACAAGGTTGAGTTTAATTACCATTAGTATGAGCTCAGAGTTTCTTGATGAAGACAAACTTAGAGTTTGAGATGAGATGATAAGTATAATGCTTGGATGTGTATGTCTTCAACATTACCTAACACCTAAGGATAAGAAGTGGTAATGAATGCTCTGGTTGAGATATAGCTGCCTAGTTTAGATGGAAGCTAGAAGAAGTTGAGGTTGTTCGACTAACCCTATGTTTGGAAAGAGGATGTGTTTTGCCTAACACACAAATGAAACAAGATATGTTGAACAAGTTAATGTTTGTTTGGTTAGCCAGTTTAGTCCTTGATATAGTAAAAGGATGATGATAGAACCTCAGATATATTCCTTTGGATAGGAAGGTAATAAAATCCTGATGAGAGTGGTTCAGAGTTTCTGAGGTATCGATCTTGAGGAATCATGACATACAGGAGATCATGGTTTTAAGATCACCATACACCGTGATACTACAAAGATAGTAGATGATAGTAGCATTTGAATGCTTAATATGAAGTTGCATGTAGCATGTGGCCATGCAAGCCAGGAGGTGAAGGACGAACACCAGTAACCCAGTGCATCGATATAGAGGATAAAAGAGTCCCTGAGAGGGAATGGGAGTTCATCACTATGGATGTTGTGGTAAGTCTCCCTTTGACCCAGAAGGTCAAGATGCAATATGGGTTATGGTAGATCGCCTTACCTAGATAACATGAGAAAGAAAGGAGTAATGTCAAGAGATAGTTTCTATTGAACTACTTCAGAGAAAAAGATGGTTCAACTACACCATGATATGAGTTCAAAGGTTCTTGAGTATGATCTAAAGGTTCACTTCCATAAGGTGGAAGTAGGTACATGAAGAACTCAGTGTCTGTACCGCCTATCACCCCGAACTAATGATTAGTTTGATCCATACTAGAGGGTCTGATGAGAGCAAGTGTGCTTGTTTAGGGTGATACATAGAGATAGTTCTTAAGATGTGATGCTAACCACCATAGCCTTTATCAGGATGCAAGAAGTCTTATAGAGAGGTTGTGTCGGTCACCACTTCATTAAGATGATGTTGGTGAAGGAGGCCTCGCAAAGGTCATAAAAGAACCACAGTGTGTGCATATGAAGTCACTTTGATTGTGTAATGACTGAGAGAGAGAGCCCAGTGGTGACATGAGTCACAAGCTGATGCAAAGCAGACTGACATGTAGTTCACTGTGGGAGAATATGTGATGTGAAAATCTGACCCCTCTAAGCTACAGCTTATAAAGCTGAGTCCCCGACATATGGGTCCATTTGAGATGGATTGGTGGGGATGGTTGTGTTAACCTTACCCTCAGGATAAAATGATGTGTTGCATTAGTCCAATCTAGAGCACCATGTGAGGTACCCAAGCCATGTGTTGAGCCCTGAACCTATTCAGCTTTTGAAAGGCTGAAATGTCCTGAGTCACCTATGAGGGTACGATATACCAAGGTAAGAAAGAACTCAGATGGAAGAATATGAGATGATGAAGGTTCTTGGGAAGCACCATGGAAAGGGTGAAGCCACATGGGAGCCATGATGGACATAATAAAGGATTATCATGTTTGTTTGCTTGCATGATGGAATTTTGAGGGAAAAATTCTTGTAAGAGGGGAAGGATGTTACAACCCCAGTTTTGGGTTCATTTGCTGAGAAATGTAATTTCTCATATTAAAGATAAATGAACAAATTATGAATGAATGCATGATTTTTCGTTTAAAATAGCCTTGTTGATTTATTTGTGGGCTTTATTGGCTATTGGGCCCAAATAACAAGAAAATTCAATTAGTGTATGAATAATTGAATATTTGAGAAAAGAAAGATGTAGAAACCTCTAGAAGGCAAAATAATATAATCTAAAGGTGGATTTACACATGGATTCCTTGGGTTACAAGGAGTCCAAAGTTTCAAAGAAAAAGCAATAAGAAAAGAAAAGTTTAATTAAGTATTTCTTTATTAAGAAATAAATTGAAAAGAATGATAACATGTGGAAAATGAGTGGAAAGAAACATAAATGAGATTTCTTGGTGAAATTTCGTATCCATGAGGTTGCTAATATTAAAAGGGATGCCAATGAGGAAAATAAAAGAGAAATAAAGAGAAATCCTCAAAAATAGATATTTAATAAGAAATAAACAAGATAATGTAAAATAATGCATTTACATGCATCTAGAAGGAAAATGAGTATCCAATAAAAAGGATTTCGAAATAAAAGAGTTTCTTGGGATCCAAGGAGTCCCAATGAAGAAAGAGGAAAGAGAAAATACCAATTTGCAAAATAAAAGGATAATGGGATACATTATTAAGGAATTTTGTGGTATTGATAAAAAGGGAAGTATTTTCTATTAAAAGGAAACATGATTTTGTGACAAATAACTAAAAGGAAAGTTAAAAGAGAATAATAAAGAGGAATTTCGAATTCCTAAATATCCATGCAACAAGGAATATCAAGGAAATAAAAGTTAATGAAGAAAGAGAGAGATGGTTGCTTCAAAACCAAGGAAAATGTATTTCCTTTTGAGTTGGGACTTGAGTCCTCATGAGGCACGCCTTCGGGCTTCATACTCCACCCTATATAAAGGGTAGAACCCCAATTCGAGTTCAAGGAAAATCTCACGTAACTCTACCTCTCCTCTTCATTCTTTACATACTAAAACCTAGCCGAAATGGGTATAGACACCCTGGCATGATTGAGGGTTGTGGTTTAGTTCTGTTGGAGGCTCAACGCACCCACGCAGCCGATGGAGAGCCTAGCGGTCGTCCCTTCGCCCTACCCTCGGTGCAGCAACCGCAAGACGGCTGCAAGGTCCGCCGCATCGGAAGACCTGGCGAACACGGTCCAACAACTTTGGCCGTGAGATCCCTATACCCAGAGGAGCGCTGAGAAGTGTCAGAGGTCGAGGGACCATCTCCGGAGGTCAGTGGTGTCCAGGAGAGGGACGTGGAGCCGCACAGGTAGCAGCTAGGGCGGCAGCGACGCCCTGTCGCGGGGTTGAAGATGATCAAAACATGTTGGACGAAAATACCCTTCGTGGGTTGTAGTGCTGATCGACTTACGTGAGGGTAAGAACGTAATTTGGTTATATTTCTTTTAGATGTTCGCCGATAAACAAGTAATCACTTAAAGCTGATGTGTCAATCTGCGATTGGTTAGAATTTGCATATCTTGCAAAAAGTGTAGAATTTGCTAGGAAACTCGGTTTAAAATGAACTTTATATGAATTTTGATCAGAAGAACACAAGGAATCCATTAAAAATAGTTTTATAGCCTGAATCTGATCATAGTTCGAAAGTAGTGTAAATCATCATCTTTAATGAATTAAAGATTAAGAAACCCTATTTTGATATGATTAAAGTGATTAGTAGGGTTTAATAGATGATTAAAGTTTATTTTAGCCTATTAATGATAAAAGGGAACATTAGGAACAAAAAGGGATGAACCTTGCACATAATTAGTTAATTTAGGGTTTATTGTGCATGATTGTACTTTAAATGGGCCTTGAAACCCTAATGATGACTAATTCGACTATTAATGGCTTTAATTGCTTAATTTCATGATTAAAGTTGGAATATGCTATTTCGATCATTAAAGTTCCTAATTTGTGGATAAATACCCTAAATGTAGTAATTAGGGTTTTCTCATGAATAAAATGTGGAATTAATAGCAAATCGAGTTCATAAGTGATTTGGACCGTAATGAACCATGAATTAATGATAAATGCATATAATGATCTTGTCATGGTTTAAAGGCATAAAAATAGTAGCTTTAATGTAAAAGAGGTTTAATGAACTTAATTAATGGTTAATTATTCCTTTAATCCGAAATTGAGGATTAGATGTGGAAATAATTAGGGTTTAAGATAGTAAAAAAAAGATGAAGGGAAATCCTAATTGTAATGGAAACCCTAAAAAGTGGACCAGAAACCCTAAGAAATGAGTTAGACTTAATAGATCTTAATGACATGAGTAATAAAATGGAATTGTATAATTGTTTTAGGATCTTATTGAATGATTGCTTGCCTATTGTTGATTGGACTATTCTGTCTCAAATCTGCATGTACAGGTATGTGGTTACGCCTATGAATATCCTGAATTAGTTTCTCGAGGATTTTTGAGGTTTTATCGATGACTTGAATTAAACTGTTGGTTGTATTTAATTCATGCAAATTATAATGTGAATATGACTATCACATAAGAGATGTGCCTACTAGCTCAGATCCTAGTCCCCTCTGTAACCTAATGGATTGACCTAGTACATGGCTACCAAAGGGGGTAGGCCCATCAGGTCATTAAATGACTTAGTAAATGGCTACCAATGGGGTAGGTCCATCAAGTCATCGCGAGTCAGAGATTGGGCTACCTTTGGGTAGAGACATGTGACTCCATAACCCTAGGAATTGGCTACCTGTGTGGTAGGACCATGGGGGTAAGGATATACCATATGAGAGAGGTAGTATCCATGTCCACTGTAGGGACGGTACAGAGATAGGGGATAGGCAAGGATTGAGTAGTATCGCTTAAAATGTAATCTTGGATGTTAAATGATATTTGATTGACTACATTTTTAACATAGTTGCACAATTATTGTTTTCCCCCACATACCAGCTTCGGCTGACCGACGTTTTGTTTGTCGGTGTTTTAGGTAAAAATGAAAAGAATAAACAGTAAAGTGGCATATGTGGAACTGAATGAGAAATAACATTCACAGGAGGATTATTTAGAGTAGTATCTTCATGGATAGAAGTTTAGAAATCCCAGCTTTTAAAAGGTAAGTAAAGTTTTTATTTTATACCAGTTTTCAGTTTAGTTGGTAAAGTTTATTAATTGTTATTGATTATTTTTCGAACTTTTGATCCTGTTAGTTGGATAACGGCACCGACCTTTCGGTCTCCCTTAATTGGGGGTTATCCGGAGGCGGGGTCGTTACACAAAGCAACAAGTTTTATTTAGTTTTATTGAGTTTCATGGTTTGGATTGGTAATAAAAATTTAAAACTTTAGAAAGTTGGTAAGTTTGATTTGAAGGTGCAAAATAACTAAATCAAAACAAACTGATGTTTATATATATACTAATAGCATATATTTTATATAAAAATACTTATCAAAAGATAGTTAGATAGTAGTTAACAAATTTGTATATGTAAAATGTTAGGTAATACTAGTTAAGTATTACTAAGGTTCCAATTAAATCTTGATGGTGAAGAGGACTGAAGTAATGCAGTGGGTGACTATTGGGGCAACATTTTGCCGCCGGCCAGTGAATACTAGATCTTGGGCTCCAGTTCAACCACAAAATGTGAAAAATACTCAGGAGCTTCAAAGGATAGCTATAGATGCTAATGATACCTCTTTAGAACAACTGGAAGGATGGGAGGACTACTCTTCTTTCGCCTAATCTACTTCTCCATTTCCTTTGAGTCATATGAAGATTTCTCTGGTGGATGGTAAACTTCTATACCCTAATTCTAAAGTAAAGGAGAATGTCGTAAAGTGGAGAAATACTTAAGTCGGATATGTCGTTGATTTTGTACCACATATCCTGACCCTTCTTAACTTTCTCAAGCTGATTTGGAAACTAGAGGGTTCATTGGAAATTTTAAACCATGGAAACGAAGTGTTTCTACTGAGGTATTTTGAGTCTCAAGATCTTAACCATGCTTTATCTAGGAGATGGTTCATCAAGAACAAACCTCTAATTCTCATGATATGGAAATAGGAAGATATTTTTGTGAAGAAGATTAGAGAACATCCTATATGGGTTCAGATTTATTGCCTTCCAATAGAGCTTTGGGATCCTAGAATTTTTGGGAGAATTGGTTCTGTGATTGCCTTTCCTATTTGTTCTAATGAACCAACAAAAACATGTTCTAGAATGGAGTTCGCAAGAATTATAGTCATGTTATCTTCTAACACCCAGTTTCCAAATCATATCACGTTGGTTAGTGACAAAGAAGTCATTCACACCATTGACTTGTTGTATGAGTGGCTGCCTTATAAGTGTTAGTTTTGTGGTTTGTTTGGACATGATGGTTCCTTATGCAGTCCACCAAAAATTGTTGTAGTTCCTCCTGAAGGTCCTAAGCAAGTTTGGAAGGAGAAAGTTTCACTGACTATCAGTATCCTAAATAAGAAAGTTTCTATTCTACCTATTGTTAATGTGAATGTCCAGAGCACAGATTATGTAGTTCATTCGGATTGTGTAGCCCAACATGCTTCTTCAGATTTTGAAAACATTGTGAACATGGTCCAAGTTGCTTCCTCTATAATTTATCAATCACTAGTTCCTACTAAAGTTTTATCATTTGAAGCAAGCACTCGTATTGAAGCTTCATCATCTGATAATTCCCTGGTATAGAATGATCTTCTTGTTGAAAATGTTATTCTTGTGAACAAAATATTGTCTGACTATAATGTGAATCGGGTGCGTTAACACTCTATTCATATTAGTGCGAGCTCGTATTAGGAAGTGGATAGTTCTACTGTATCGATTGAAGAAGGATTCAAGGAAGTTACTAAGAAATCTAAATCACCTCCAAAATGTCATTATAAAGAAAATGTCTCAAATCCATATCAGAATTCTCCTATGAATGTGGTTATTTATCATCGAGTAACTAACTCAGTTTTTTCTTTGATGCATAATAGTTTTGAAGTGTTGGAAATTATTAATGAAGATTCTGGGGTTGAGACTGTCAGCTTAATAGCCTAAGTTTCCAAATGATTATGCCTCTATCCATCTCATCTTGGAATGTCAGGGGGATAAGTAATAAGTTTAAAGGTGTTCTTGATGAAGTTAGATGTTGTAAGAGTGAGATTGTTATTCTTGTGGAGAATAAGTTGAGAAGAGAGGGAGTTGCTAAGTTTATGGACAAACATTTTTCTGAGTATATATGGGTGTCTAATCACGACTCTAATGTTCTTGGTAGGGTGCTTGTCCTTTGGGAAGATTGTTTAATTTATAAGATCAACGAATCTGATCACCATATTCATCTCAAAGTTAAATCTGGTGATTTGGTGTTCTTTGTCACTGCAATCTACGGATA
Organism: Alisma plantago-aquatica; assembly: GCA_963693085.1. Lineage (NCBI taxonomy): Eukaryota > Viridiplantae > Streptophyta > Magnoliopsida > Alismatales > Alismataceae > Alisma > Alisma plantago-aquatica. The sequence continues at coordinate 94,205,849 of OY856414.1, read as the reverse complement.
CAATGGTGATTCTAAAAGAGTGAGTTTTTGGAATACCATTGAGGATATTTAGCTGAATATGAATATCCCTTGGGTTCTTTTGGGTGATTTAAACACAATAAAAAAGCATTGTGAAAAAATTGGAAAACAACCTCCTTCAAATAAGTCCATGCTTGATTTCAATAGCTACATGATTAGATGTGGTCTTACTGCACTTTACTTGAATGAACCTTATTTTATTTATGACAACCATCAAGATAGTGAGTATTTCATTCCATAAAAGATTAAGAAAATCATTTAGAATGACAAGTTTTAGTCATCTATTCCAGAGTTCAATGGTAAAGTTATTTCTAAATGTGACAGTGACCATAGGAGAATTCATCTCCTATTTGTGAGTTGAGGAGAGTTAAAACCCCATTAAGATTCATTAATGCATGGGTGAAACATGAGGAATTAGAGTTTTTTGCTATAGATGTGTGGAGTATTGATGTTGAAGGGTTTGCTATCATTACTCTTTATAGGAAATTGAACCACCTCAAAACAAGCTTGTTTCGTGGAACAAAAATTCTGTTGGAGACATTTTTGAAAGAGCCATGACTGACAGAATTAATGCTGATTTTGATCAATCCAAGGTAGATCAGTCTCCCCTAGATGAGACTCTAAGAAATATTTCTAAGTGTACTTGGCAAGTAGCCGATATTAGGTCAAAGGAAGAGGAATATTTTTTGAGACAGAAGTCTCGTGTTCAATGGCTCAAGGAGGGAGATTTAATTCTAAATTTTCCTACTGTTCTCTTAAAAATAGAAGGAATCAGAATAAAATTCTTAGTCTCAATGCCAATGAGTCTATTACTCATGATCTTGATTCCATTAAGGATGATATTGTTGGTTTTTATTTTGATCTTTTCAAAGGTGATAGAAACCTTGTTAATGTTTGTGAAGGTGATTGGACATGAAATTTTTGTACTGCTAAACAGAAAGTGTCCCTTATTATCCTTGTTACAAGGATTGAAGTGGATGAGGTGGTTAAAAACCTCAATGGTGACAAGGCTCCAGGTCCTGATGGATTTGACAGATATTTCTATAAGCATTCTTGGGAATTTATTAGCAATGATGTGCTTGATGATGTGCATGAATTCTTTTATAATGGTAACTTGTTGAAGAAAGCTAATAAAACTTTTATATGTCTACCAAAAAATGGAGATACCAAACTTATTTCGAATTATAGACTGAAATATTTGTGTTATGTGTTCTATAAGATCATTTCCAAGATCCTTGCAAATAGATTACAACCTCTTCTTGACTCGATCATTGATCAAAGTCTGTGTGCTTTTTTGAAAAGGAGAAATATCAGAGATGCTATCCTTGTTATTAATGTGATTCTTAATGATTTCAAAAAAGGAACCTCTTCTTCTCCTAAGCTATGTGTTCATGCTAATATATCCAAGACACATGATTCTGTTAATTGGAAATTTCTTTTCTCCTTTCTTTACAAAATGGCTTTTCCTTCTATTTGGATAAAGTTGATCGGAAATTTATTTTATTCTATTTCTTATCATATCTTGAATAATGGTGAGCTTTCTTATTCTTTTGTTCCCTCTAGAGGCATTAGGCAAGGAGACCCTATTGCCCCTTACCTCTTTGTAATAGTTATGCAAGGCTTCTCAAAGATTATGAAGAAAGAAATCAATAATAAGAGAATCATGCCTATAAAGGTTTCTAAGAAGTTGCATCTCAATCATCTTGCTTTTGCAGATGACTTGATGGTTTTCATGAAGCCAGACAATGTTGAAGCTCAGAATCTAAAATATGTTTTTTCTAATGTTTCTAGGATGTCGACCTTATCTATCAACATTGACAAAAGTTCTATTTTTTTAGCAATAGATCCAACAAGTTTGTTCTAGAGATTCTGAATATTAAAGAGAATATTAGACCTATAAAATACCTTGGGCTTCCAATATTCAATGGGAAGTTGACCAAAAATCTTTGTGTTTGTCTGATTGATAGAGTCAAGAGGAAGTTATAATCTTGGAAATCTAAAACTCTGTCTCTTGTTAGAAGGTGTGAACTTATGAAGTCGACTCTATCCTTGATCCACCTCTATAGGATGTTCTCTTTTCCTATTCCCTGTTCTACTATTGATGAAATTGATCGAATTTTTAGAGAGTTTATTTGGGGTAGTTTAGAGAAGAAGAAAATCTTACATTTGCTTAAATGGGAAAAATTAACTTTATCAAAAAAATAAGGTGGTCTCGGTCTAAGGAAAACTAAGGTGGCATATAAAGCTTGTTTAATGTTGAATGCTTGGCATATTGCATCAAAGAAAGGCTATGGATCAAGTGGATCAATGATAAGTATCTCAAGAAACAATCTTTCTGGAATATAGAAGAGTCTCCAAATTTTTTCATTGGCTTTTAGTAATATTCTTCGTGTAAGGATTAATCTTCTATTTGTGGTAAGTTTTAACATTGGGTCAGGAACCTTTTTTAGTCTTTGTAAGGATCCTTGGGTGAAGGGCAAGTTTCTTCTTGATGTGGTGGATAAGTCTATTCCTTCAGACCCGACTTGAGTAGTTCTACTAGTCTTAGAAACATTATTAGTAATGGGGCTTGGAGTATACCTACTAGTAGGTGTTCAGATGTCATTCTTCATGCTATAACTTCCAATGGAGTCGTAATTCCTGGCCGTGATTCAATTACCAATAATGGTAAAGCTAATCTGAAGCTAAAGGACATGTGGGATGATATTAGAAGTAATGAGGAGGAAGATGTCTTCTTTTCCTGACTGTGGGAGGTTAAAGCTCCAAAAAAAATTATCATACATGTTTGGGAAGAAGTCTTGAACAAACTTTCGAATTCTTATAACTCTAGATGCAGAGGCATACACCTTGCTTCAATGTGTTTTCTTTGTTGTAAGGATTGTGAGGATTCCTTCCATCTTTCTTTCTCTTATCAGTTTGTTAAGGAGATATGGTCTTATGTTCTCAATGAAGGTTTTATTTGTCTAATTCTGAAGAATTGGGAGAATTTAAGAAATGTCAGATGCAAGGCAGTAAGTACTTGTGTTGTTGTTGTCTTGTTTCATTGTTGGATGGAGAGAAACCAAAGAGTGCATGAGGAGATTACTCGAGTAAGCCTTGTTCTTTGGAGAAATATTAAGTTTAAAGTTCAGATTTGGTGCAGTTCGAGTTCTTTTGATGTTTAGTAACAATCAAGATTGCTATACTTATGGTTTCGCTCTTGAACTTCATATTTCTTTGTACAAATATCCAAATGTGTACTATTATACCTTCTTTTTCTTTCTCCCCCTTCCCCTGTGTGGGATATGCCATTTTCTTCTCCCCTTTACCCTCTTTCTTTCTTTACTTTTCTATATTATACTTTAAAAAAAAGTTTCGTTTGATAGAAAAAAGTGGGATATATATATATATATATATATATATATATATATATATATATATATATATATATATAACGGTGGACTAGACCAAGAAATTCTATATTGTATGATAAACTAGATTCTCTTTAGAATACTTCTAGTGCTAAAACAAAACAAACCAAACCTTGCCTACCCCGATATAAAGACACACAATAGATGGACATGTGTAGTGTTGTTCACTTCACACATTAGCTTTCCTATTTTTCTATGCTCGTCAAATTCAATATAGTGAAGTGATGACCTCTCTTTGTGACATACGATCATGCTAAATGAGATTACTCAAAATTGAACACATGATGAACCACTAATTGACCACATTACCAGAAAAGAGGATAAATTAAAACTGATTTAAACATTACCATCATGTTCAAAAATATTTACATAAGGTCCAACAACTTGCATATCAACACATACCATATCAAGTATTCACATATACCTCCAGTGGTAGAGGCCACAACCTATATACAAAAGATATGGTCCACATATACATGCCATATAAAAACATCAACACACTGCCAAAAGCTCGAGTTGATATACATATCATCTAAAAAATCCCCTGCCCAGACCTGAGAGTATAGGGATGAGTCTAGGATACAACTATCAACTACCTGACCTTCTGCTTCTACTACTCACCAAGCCACTCTTCCTCACTACTAGATCCTAAAGATGTCACTGACGATCATTTAAAAAGATTTGGTGACACATGAGGTGAGACCAATGTCCCAGTGAGAGTTATAACTCTCAATAATGGTTATTAATTACATCAGGTTATGTTATTAAAAAACATAAGAAGAATAAAGAGTTTAAGAAAGTTAACATGCATGATGTAACATACTGAATCTTGTATTTATTTGCAATTTAACCCATTTTCAAGATTTCATTTCCTTCTTATCCTTTTTGTCCCTTTCCCTAAATTTTCCTATCTTTTCTATCCTCTTTGTCCTTCATGTCGAAATTTAGCAATACTTAATGTGTGAACTATATTTGACCCACATTCATTCAATGAAAGGGTTTTTGCACAATTATCTCAACTAGTGTGTTATTTAGAGTCTAATAATACAAAATGACCATTAATGAGATATAATTAGTAGATTATATTAGTTTAGAGTTTTTATGGATTTTTGGGATAAGAAATCATAAATAATGTGGTTTTGAGTTAGTTAATGAGAGAAATAACTCTTTTGTTTTATCTCTCCTCCTAAATGTTAATACATCAATAAAAAAGGAGAATAAGAGGTGTGACATGACTATTGAATGAGTTTATAATGTCCATTTCGAATTTCTACTTAAGGAATTGCTAAGAAATGTCTGTTCATATTTATTCTCCCTTTAAAATGCATTAATATACACATTCAAGACTAATATAGTGTTTAAGGGTCATATCTCATGAAAAACAAAAATCTAATTGCATAGCATTAATCTAGGCATTAATATTATCCCATATTCCAAATTTGGGGTCATTTGGTCAATGTTTGGCCCTTCAAATGAATTAGACAAGATTTGCATATACTTTGAATATAATTTTAATTTGATTTCATTAATGCACCAATGTAACCTATGGTTCCAGTTTTATTAAACGTCACACGTTACATTTTCATTCATTTTCCCACATGCGCACCATCAGATGGTCTTGGATCAATTTCAATCGCGATCTAACAACTGCGGTGTCATCCTCTTCCTCCTCTTCCTCGCGAGTCGGAGTCGTTTTCCCAACTCTTTAATCAACGACATCCTTCTCCCTAAACTGACCATCGTTTCTCCTAATTTCTTTTCCCCTTACTCTGTCTCTCTCTATTGTTTCAAATGAGCCTTATCTCGTCCACTCCCTCGCTCAAATGATGAAACACCCAATCTAGGGTTTCACTTCCTCTCCACCATCGAGTTATAGAGGGAGCTATATCACCTCGCTCGCCTATATAAGTCCAGGGCGAGAACCCTCGAACCACAAGCAACCATCCTCCTCTTTCAATTCCTCCTTGGATGCCCCTAGATTCTACCATCTACTCAGTTTTCTTTCTCGTAGATGACAACCTGGAGAACGTTGCTCCGACCATCCCGGTCCAACTCTATTTGTGGTGAGCATGCTCAACACCCTTTCTTTGCTTTCACATTGACAGTTTGCCTTAAATTGTCTCGAGTCACTGTAACCTATACCTCCATTTTCTAACCTTCGTCGATGGTTGTCATCTCGGTACCTCAGTTCTCCTCCACCCACAGAAACACCTTCCCTAAACTCGTTTTGCCTCCACGATCATTTTCTGGTTATCACTTAATGATTGCAAATCATTTTCCCTTGGTTTTGAACCATGGGTCGCGCCTTCGACCCTCTGCTTTTCTCCAATAACCTTTGGTCCTCCTGACCTTTTCTTTGGCTCCCAGACCTCGTCAGGTCAAGACAAATTCATTGGCACCCTCGGCTTCCCTCGAACAACTGGGTTCCTTGTGCTATGATAATATGCGACATCTCCAGTAGGCATGCTCACACCATAGTTGCGACTTGCAAAGGGGGAAGATCCCAAGTCCTTAAATGACCTTAGTATCCCCACAACATAAATCAAATTATCTTATTTACATTGGCATTTTAGGGAATTCACACTCTGGTTTTGATTTATCAGTGCGATACATGTTTCATGTGAAATGACTAAAATGCCCCCACACATTTTATCATTATGTCACACACGTCGATTATTATTTTGTCATTTTTCTAGTTATTTACATCATAATTTAAATGAGATTTAATCTATGTCATGCATAAAATTTCCTAATTTCTTATTGGTCCACCATGCAAAATTCATAAATTTTGCATATGACATCAGAAAATTACAAATAAATACTCGTTAGAAAGGATTTTTCACAAGGAATACAAATTTAAGGTTTTTCAACATTGATTTGCATCCCTGTGTCTATGTTTATTATAAATATTATTTTAATTATATAAAAGACTTAAAATATGTAACTAATTCATTTTAACTCCAACTTTAAGAAATAAATATGCTTTCTTAATCAGGAGAATCCAAGTAATAGATTGGTCCAAGTTTTGAGTCCTAAATTGATGGTTTTCATAGGAGGTCCAAAATTAGGGTTTCTCATGTAATATGCTTTATAAACCCTAATCCATGTGTATAAACTTGTATGTAGGGTAAAAGTGACATTGGACACATTTAATTGGTGAAAAGTCTTCTCTAGGAATCTCAAGTGAGGTATGTGCAACCCTATTTATGTATGTACAACCCTATGTATGTATGTGCAATCCTATTTATACATGAATTTGAACACTTGTCGTTTAGTTGGGGATTTTTATATCCATCCCTAATTTTCTAATGAGGCATATGCTTAGCCTTTAATTCTTTTTATTGCCTTCTTTTGGCACATTGATTTCACTACTTGTTTGGGTTTTATACCCCCTACCATGTCACTATTAATTTGTTGTTTAATATTGCCATTTTATTTATTGAGCATGATAACTTGATGACTTATTAGCTATTGTATTGTACCTCTATACTGCAACCCATAGTGGGCATGTGTAAATTCACCCAGGGGAATGTGATAATTCTCCCCATTTTATATATATTCGGGTGCTTGGGAATGTGTTATTTATCCCACACCCAAAAGTTGAGGTTAGTAGGTGCCTCAGCTCTACTTTAGATAATATAGTCATACTTTCATCATGCATACTTCAATATTAATATGTGATGTTATGGAAAGTATTCTATTTTATGTGCCTCATACTTTTGACATTTTTCTGACATATTGGAATCATTACTCCATGCTTACTTTTTGTTATACTTTATTTGCCCTTATTTCTTTAATTGACACATACTTTTTTATCTCCTCTTGATGGGCGATCCCAACCACCCACACTAGTACATAAATGGGTTATAACGTCACTACATGTAGGGTTGGTTTTTGCAAATAACCGACCTTATATGTCTAGAAAAATGCGGGCACCACTTAAGACCTCTTGGGTCAGTTTTCTTAAAAAAACCGACCTTGTAGTGTAACTCTATAGGGTCGGTTTTCCAAATAGACGACCTTATATGTCTATAAAAATGCGGGCACCAATTAAGACCACTTGGGTCGCTTTTCTTAAAATAACCGACCTTGTAGTGTATCTATATAGGGTCAGTTTTCCAAATAACCGACCTTATATGTCTATAAAAAACACGGGCACCACTTAAGACCTCTTGGGTCTTCACGCACCAAAAATTTGCTTGATTTTGGCTTCGCACATCGATCTATAGGGTCAGTTTTTCCAAATAACCGACCTTATATGTCTACAAAAAATGTGGGTTAGACATCTTGAATCCAGTTTTCCTTCACACATGTATAAGCACCTCTAGGGTCAGTTTTTTCCTTATAACCGACCCTAAAGGGCTCCTCAGTCGACAATATTGTCGACTGACATCAATTTTGGATCCAGTTTAGTTCACGCATGTATAAGCACCTCTAAATCAGTTTTTTACTTTTAACCGACCCTAAAGGGCTCCTCAGTCGACAAATTCGTCGACCGAGATTAATTTTGGATCCAGTTAAGTTCACGCATGTATAAGAACCTCTAGCATCGGTTTTTTACTTTTAACCGACCCTAGAGCTCTTCTCGGTCGACGAATTTATCGATCGACGACCTCTCAGTCGACAAATTCGTCGACTGAGAAGGAGCTAGATTTCATGTGTATAAGCACCTCTAAGGTTAGTTTTTCCTTATAACCGACCTTAGAGCTCCCTCGGTCGACGAATTTGTCGACCAATAACCTCTCGGTCGACAAATTCGTCGACCGAGAAGGAGCAAGATTTCACGTGTATAAGCACCTCTAAGGTCAGTTTTTCCTTATAACCAACCTCATAGCTCCCTTGGTCGATGAATTTGTCGACCGATAACCTCTCGGTCGAAAAATTCGTCGACCGAGAAGGAGCCAGATTTCACGTGTATAAGCACCTCTAAGGTTGGTTTTTCCTCATAACCGACCTTAGAGCTCCCTCGGTCGATGAATTTGTTGACCGATAACCTCTCGGTCGACAAATTAGTCGACCGAAAAGGAGCCAGATTTCACCTTTAGGGTCAGTTTTTTCTTATAACCGAACCTAAAGGGCTCCTCGGTCGACAATATTGTCGACTGACATGAATTTTAGATCCAGTTTAGTACTTTTCAAAACTTTATAAAGCATTGGGATCTCAATCCCTTGTCTCATTATTGGGAATTTACATCCCTCAATACCACCATCATCACATTTGCTGGATATGGGTATTCAAACCCTTAGTTCATCACTAAACATGGTTATCACTTATCAGGTAACTATTACGTTCAGGTCATCTGACCAAGGTATTCAGGATACTTGTTACACAAGCATTTCACATAACTCACTAGGCATATTCAACTTCTTGTTGTCACCTCTGACTATGCAACAAATAAAATAATGGATCACAAGGCCCATTACCATCATAGCTCATACCTGGTTATGCTTATTATCTCATGATACTTGCATGGTTAGTATACTTGATAAGAACCATATCAATTTCATATCAACATCATGCAATACAAAAATAACATCACTATTCCCTCATTAGGGTTAGAGTTTCCGATCATTATCAATTAGAGTTTCACATAACATCATCCCATATTAAGGTTTCACATAACATTATCACATATTAGGGTTTTACACAACATCACCCTATATTAGGGTTTCACATAATATCATCCCATATTAGGGTTTCACACGACATCACCCTATATTAGGGTTTCACACGACATCACCCTATATTAGGGTTTCACATAACATCATCCCATATAAGGGTTCTATAAGCACCTTAGAGCTACCTCGATCGACGAATTTGTCGACCAATAACCCCTCGGTCGACATATTCGTCGATCGAGAAGGAGCCAGATTTCACGTGTATAAGCACCTCTAGGTTCAGTTTCTTCCTTATAACCGACCCTAAAGTGCTCCTTGGTTGACAATATTGTCGACCGACATGAAATTTGGATCCAATTTAGTTCATTCATGTATAAGAACCTTTAGAGCTCTCCTCGGTCGACGAATTTGTCGACCGAGAAGGAGCCAGATTTCACGTGTATAAGCGCCTCTAGGGTCGATTGTTTCTTATAACTGACCCTAAAGGACTTCTCAGTCGACAAATTTGTCGACCGACATGAATTTTGGATCCAGTTTAGTTCATGCATGTATAAGAACCTCTAGCGTCAGTTTTCTACTTTTAACCGACCCTAGAGATCCCCTCGGTCGACGAATTTGTCGACCGATAACCTCTCGGTTGACAAATTTGTCAACCGAAAATGTGTTTCAGTGTTTTTAAATAACCAAACACGGGCACCGCTTATCTTTAGCGTCAGTTTGTTTATTTTAACCGATGCTACAGGTTGAGTCTCTCCTTTAAAATGGCCAAAACCTAGTCTTTGTCCCCCGTGAAACAAAATTTTTGTTCTCTTTTTCTCTCCCATGGCGTGGATACCTTTTCCGCCGCGGATATCTTCTCTGCTTCTCTCCCGTGAAGCCCTTTGCACCTCTCCCTGCCGCCAAAGCCTTGCCTCCTCTCCACGAAAAGAGCTCGTCATCGCCGCCTCTCCACACTACCACGAAGGTCGCTGCCTCTCCGTGAAGGTCGTCTCATCCTCCACGAAGTTCACCGCCATTTGCAAGTAAGGTAGCCGCCGTTTACAAGTAAGGTCGCCACCGTATCCAAGTAAGGTTCGTGAGTTTGTTTCCAGGTTCGGATCTACCTTTGTTAGTCTTGGTAAGTGAGATTTGTCTCTTTTTCTTTGTTTTTCTTATTGTTCTATCTTCCCCTCTCTTCTTCTTGGCTGAATCCATGACGTTCCATGGTGGAGCTTGAGATAATGGTTGAAAACATATTCCACTCTCTTCTTCTTACCTTTTCAACATAGGGTTTGCTTCATTTTTGGAGAAGGAACCAACTTGGTGAAGAGGAGTGCCCAAGCTAGGGTTTCTTCCCCGTTTTTCTTCAATCTACCTTGCTGTTTGGAGTTTCTACATCATCTCTAAGGTGAGTTATATAACTTTATCCATGATTATTGTTCACTCTTACATTACATGTACATGATTTTTCCTACATCTTGTGCATGCATTTTTTGATGGAAGTGGTAATCATAGACCTTTTCTGCATATGGATAGCTTTTAATATCTCAAAAGATGTATATTTCTAGGATTTCAAACTAATTTTTCCTCCTTATATTTCAAGCAATCTATCATTTTGTAAATTATGATGTGATTATGAATCATTTTTGTCATGAATGTGTGGTTTTGAATGGTGACGGTTGAGCATCAATGCTCCCCTCTCCCAGAATATATGAATCTTCATTTCTATTTTAGTTTGAACATTTTAGTGTACCCCTCGGTCGAAAATTTTGTTGACCAAAATATTTTCGATCGACAATTTTCTCGACCGAGGGGTACACTGAAATGTTTATTTAAATGTTTAGCGTCGGTTATTCCAAAAAACTGACCCTGTAAACTCTCTCGGTCGACGAATTTATCGACCAATAACCTTTCGGTCGACAAATTCGTCGACTGAGAAGGAGCCAAATTTCACATGTATAAGCACCTTTAAGGTTGGCTTTTCCTTATAACCGACCTTAGAGCTCCCTCGGTCGACGAATTTGTCGACCGATAACCTCTCGGTCTACAAATTCATCGACTGAGAAGGAGTACACTGAAGTGGTTATTCAATATTTAGCGTCGGTTATTCCAAAAAAATTGACCCTTTAAACTCTCTCGATCGAGAACATTGTCGACCGAAAATGTGTTCGCCCTTGCCTGGGTCAGATTTTTTACAACCTTTTGTGTCGGTGTTTACTCTGTAAGGTTGGTTTTTTCTGGTTAAATAAACTGACGCTATAGAGAAAAGTCTATAGCGACGACCACTTAGGCGTCGGTTAAAAAGTGACGATGTAGGCTTAAAAAAACTGACGCTACAGACCATTCTTGTACTAGTGCCAGTTTTTGGATCAGAATGCACAACATGAGCATAGTGAACCAGCCTAAGCCTAGGAAAAGGAGTTCATCCTTCCCCCATGCACTTATTTTCTAAATTGTTTTGTTGGAGACATATTGTTGTAGTTTAGTTTCCCTCTACCTTAGATCCTTTATTTCTATAAAGCATGTACACCCTTATTGGGAAAAATTTAATGTACTCTTTATTAAATTGAATATACTCAAAGTTTTAACTTCCACTATTATTCATTGATTTTTTTTACTATTTTTAGTGGAGAGGTGATGGTTGATTTTTCCTCTTTACACATGATTAATAGTATGTAAAGGAATCGATAAGACTATCATTTGTTAAATAGTACCTATTCCTACTGCATTATATAACAACTAGCAGTATAAGAAACAAGACAAGGGCTAACAAACAAAGTGAATCATGTTTAACCCTAAGTAGGTATGTTACATGGCTGGATTACATCTTTTATTAAGACTTTGTGAGTTTGAAGTATACCACCTAGAATTCAACTTACCACTGTGAAGTGCCATCTAGTTCTATATAAGATCTAGGAGAGTTGGAATCCTAAGATCTCATTCGCCCTCAATCAATATGAGTCAACCATAGTGACATGTATAGTCTAGCTACAAAATAACCTATTCCTCCCTTGGCGTGTAGGTCATGTCACTAGTAACTAGGGTATACAAACCCTAACATCTGAGGCACTATTGCAGTTGTCCCCAAAACATTACGTATATTGAAACATAATTAGTTGGGATATGACCTTGATCATTCTCATATCAAGTTATGACCACAACCATCATTAAAAACATGCACATACTCAATAGTATATGACTCTAAGATTCCATTAGAGGAATACTTGTTTCATCACCCAACAATTCTTGACATTGGAATGGATCTATAAAACAAGTTACGATGTGATTACAGTTTCACTTGATTAGTTAATGCCAATTAGGTATATTTGAATTGCATCAATCAATTTACATACAAACCCTAAGAGAGTTCTACAAAAACATGGGTAGATTACAACTTTAGAAGATATAAAACATTTGAGATATAATTCATATCACATCACCATAGGACACCAATCCTTGTCACATCATGAAGAGTATCACACCTCCACAAGGTCTCAACCATGCCTAAAGGTCCTTAAGACCATCACATCATTCCCTTTGAGAACATCATTATCTTTCTATGACTTATCAAAGGCTCATCAAACCATCCCCATACATGTGACATATAAGTTTAACATAACATTACATTTAAGAGATCATGATGTTCATATGGAAACATATTAGGGTTAAAACATCATTGAGAGATAGAGAGTATTTCCTCATCATACTAATCACACAAAGAATCTAAGTATGAGTAGCCATCATCACTTTCTTCTATTTAGGGTTGGGCTTAACAAAATCGGTTGAGTTAAGTTTCAAACCAGCATTCAAAAATAAACCCTAGCTTTAGCATTTCCATAAAATCATGAATGCATAAGGTCAAACATAACCATCTGATACCATTCAACCAGAAATCTTGACTCATACTCATAGGATTAGAAAACTCATCAATCATAGGGTCAAAAACCATAGTGACCACTAGGGTTAGAAATCTCATTGACCACTAGGGTTAGAAATCTCATTGACCGCTAGGGTTAGAAAATCTTAGCAACCACTAGAGTCATAGATCTCATTGACCATTAGGGTTAGAATTCTTGGCGACCACTAAGGTTAGAGTTCTTAGCGACCACTAGGGTAGGAATTATTGGTGACCACTAGGGTTAACATTATCATTGAACACTAGGGTTATAATTCTTGGTGACCACTAGGGTTGGAATTCTCATCAACCACTAGGGTTAGAATTCTTTGCAACCAATAGGGTTAGAATTCTCATCTACCACTAGGGTTAGAATTCTTGGTGATCACCTGAGTTCAAAATCTTAGCGACCAACATGGGTTCAAAATATTCGTGACCAACACATATTCAAAATATTGGCGACCAACATGGAATCAAAATCTCATCGACAACACTGAATTCAAAACTTGGTGACCAAATTGAATTCAGAACTTGGTGACCACACTGAATTCAAAACTTGATGACTACATTGAATTTAAAAACTTGGCAACCATAGAGTCAAACTCTCATCAACCAACATGGAGTCACACCCATGTGAAAGGCTAGGTTTTCTACCTTTAAAGAAAAAACATGTACCATGGTTAGAGGTACATTAATAAGGATGATGTACTCAATATCTACCATCAAAACTTAACCCTAGGAAAAGGTAACATATGTGTACTTGGAACAACATTTTTAGGGAAAGATCTTGTACATGCAGGGTAAGAGTAAGAAATAATCATAGAGGAAGTTCTACAACTTGCCTTAGAGATGATACGGAAGCTACAAATAGAAAGGTTGCTTGAATAAAGAAAGAAGAAACCCTAGCTTGAGCACTCCACTCGGCCAAGCTAGCTCCTTCTCCAGAAATGAAGGAAACCCTAGGTTGAAGAAACCTCTAGCTCAAAATCCACCATGGATCTGACCAAGTAGAAGGGTGAGGAAGGTATGATAGCAAGGAAAATGTAGGAAAAGAGGGATATCTCACTTAAAAGACCAAGAAGCAAAGCAAGGAAGTACCAAACGACCTTAACAATGGTAGGTCCAACCTTAGGTGCACATGCAAGAAAGATTAGCCAAGCTTCTCCTTTCTTGGTTCCTCCTTCTCAACCAAGAAACATGGACGAGCTCCAAGAAGCAAGGAAGCGGAGAGGGAGAGAGCTAGGTGTGTAAAGAACTTGCTTGCAAGAAAGGAGGGAGGTATACATAGGGGTTAGGGTGAGAGAGAAAGGAAGAGTGAGGTGTCTAGCCATGTGTGACATGTGTCGAAGATGAAGGCATCTCATACATGCAAGTGTCTCATCCATGCAACTAGGTTGACTATACTGTTTAGAACCTAAATGACCACAACAAGAAAACTTGGCTGCCATGATGATCAAAATATCAATTGACCACCAACCCTCAGAATCTTGGCGACCAAGATGAGTCAGTAGTCTCATCGACTGCCAACACTAGAGACTACATGAAAAAAACTCATTGACCGCCAACGTAAGAGACCACATGAAAACTTATCAACCGACAACCCTAGAGACAACATGATAACTCATCGACCGCCAACCCTAGGTGGCCCAACACTCAAGGTCAACCATTGAGTTAGGGCATCAAAGAAATCAAACCCTAATCTCAACACTAGGGTAGATGTCACTACCTAAACCAAGGTGTGACAAGGTGCCCAACACAACTATATCAAACATGATATGAAAACATGTGAGGAACTACAAGCATGTGACACATTGCAATAAAAACCCTAGATATGGGTAAATTACATAAAAATCCAAAACAAGCACATAATTGCATAACTTACTTAAATAATGTCCAAACTGGACCAAACGTGAAACTTAAGCTTGTCAGATGATATCAAAACACGTCTTATGGTTTGATTAGGGTTTTAAGAATCTAATTTATATAAGAAAGCATGATAAAAAAAGTAGGGTCAGGGGCCTTACAACCATAAACCCCTAACAATATTTCTCCCCCCCAACTCTAATGCGAACAAAGATAGGTACTTCCTACACATTTCATCCTCTGACTCCCACATGGCTTCCTCCATAGCAAGATAATGCAACAAAACCTTCACTAAGGATATACCCTTCTTCTTCATCTTCTTTTCTCTCCTATCCAAAATGAACACAGGACCCTCAACATGCGACATGTCCTCTTCCAACTCAACCTCCACTAGCTGCAATATGTGCTCTATATCAGGGTGACACTTCCTCAACATGGAGACATGGAAGAAATTATGCAACTTGTACAACTATGGATGAAACTCCATCTTGTACTCCACCTTCTTAATAAATGCCAAAATAGGGTATGGTCCCATATATCTCAGAACCAACTTACCCTTCTTACAAAACCTCAGCACACCCTTGAAAGGGGAAACCTTAAGGTACACATGGTCTCCAACTTGGAATTCAAATGATTTGTGCTAGTTATAAGAATACGACTTATGTCTATCCTGATCTTCCTTCAACTGATACTATAACACCTTGATCTTCTTTGTAGTCTATTGTACCAGCCCAAGACCCAAGATCTAATACTCAGCTATCTCATACCAACAAACAGGTGACCAACAATGTTTCCCATACAAAGCTTCATACAATGAAAAATCTATACTCCACTGATAACTTTTGTTGTAGGAAAACTCTATCAAACTCAGATGTACATCTCAAATGTGAAGAAACTACAAGACACATGCTCTCAACAAATCTTCCAAAACTTGAATGGTTCTCTCAGACTAACGATCTGTCTATTGATGAAAGGTAGTGATAAACCTCAGTTGTGTCCCCATAGATGTATGAAGACATTCCCAAAACCTACTTGTAATTGTGGGCATCTATCAAATACTAGGGTAACGAGAATACCATGCAAAAAATCTATCTCATCAACATATATCTAAGCCTACTTCTTCAATGTATATGTCGTCTTGATTGGAAGGAAGTAAGTTGACTTGGTCAACCTATCGGCCATCACCCAAATGGAATCATGACCTTTGGCTGTTCTAGGGAGACCAACCACAAATTCCATGGTAATATGATCACATTTCCACTGTGGTATTTTGAAAAGGTTGTAATGTTCCTATAGGCTTCTGATGTTCTGCCTTAACCTACTGACAAATTGGGCACTTAGCAACAGACTCTTCCACATCAAGGTTCAGACCTAGCCACTAATAAAGATCGTTTAGAGTATGGTACATCTTGGTACTACCAAGATGCAATGCATAAGTCGAGGAATGAGCCACCTCAAGAACTATATTCCTCAGACCCTCTACATCTGGAACCACTGTCATGTTATGAAAGCAAACTATCCCATCCTCTGACTCATGAAAGCCATCATACTTCTTACTTCTAAACTCTAACTTGATGTTATGTATCCCAACATCACTCTTCTAAGCATCCTTGATCTACTACATCATTGTCGGCTACACCTATAGCTATGCTAGCAATACTGCCAAAAAGGAGACCTCCAAATGTATGTTCATCTTATGAAGCGATACCAACATGTCCTGCTTGTGACACACCATGCAATACAGACGTGCCTTGTCTGTAGATAACGATGAAGATGATTTCATGTTCAATGCATTAGCTACTACATTTGCCTTACCTATGTGGAAGCCTATCCTGCAATCACAGTTCTTGATCAGCTCCGTCCATCTTCTCTGCCGCATGTTCAACTCCTACTTTGAGAAGATATATTGAAGGTTCTTGTGGTTAGTGAAGATCTGGACTTCTATCGATACAGATAGTGCCTTCAAATCTTCAGGGAATGAACCATTGTTGCTAGCTCCAGGTTATGTGTCGGGTAGTTCTCCTTGTGTTTCTTAAGCTATCACGAAAAAAAAAGAAATTAAGTTATTGTCCTGCATCAACACATATTCCAAGCCATTAGTCAAAGAATAAAAAAAGACAATGTAACTTTTCCCTTGTTCCAACATGACTAAGACTGGAGAACTGGTAAACTTTTCCTTCAACAAGGATCAATGACACATCTCATCACAGACAAAAGGAACACCTTTACTAGTTATCTTGGTTAGGTGTAATCTCTACATTATCGAAATTCTTTATGAATCTCCTGAAGTAACCAACTAAACCTAGGAAGCTTCAAACTTTCGTCAGTATCTTGGGTTGTTCCCATTCCAACATATATGGTACATTCTTAGGGTCTACACAAACACCCTTAGCAGATATAATGTGACCAAGAAAAGATAGCACAATCAACTAGAACTCACAGTTGCTGGACTTGGCATATAACCTATGTTGTCTCAACAACGTCAAAGCATGGCAAAGGTGTTGCTCATGTTCATGACTATCCCTGGAGTATATCAAGATATCATCAATAAACACCACCAAAAATTGATCCAAATACAACTCGAACACCCTATTCATCACATCCATGAAAGTTGTCGGGCGTTGGTTAACCTGATCAAAGTGATTTTCCTCCTTTTTCCCAATAAGTCGATGACCTTACATAGCCACAAAATCATAGTGACCATACCTAGTCCTAAAAGCAGTCTTAGGTATGTCATTTACTTTAATCCTTAGGTAGTGATTTCCTGATCTTAGATCTATCTTTGAGAACACTGTAGCACCTCTGAACTGGTCAAATAGTTTGTCGATCCTCAACAACAAGTACTTGTTCTTCATTGAAACATTGTTCAAGTATCAGTAATCTATGCATAATCTCATAGAACCATCCTTCTTCTTCACAAAAAACATGGAAATAGCCCAAGGGGAAGTGCTCAGTATGATGAAACCCTTTTCTGACAACTCTTATAACTGTTTCTTCAGCTTCTACATCTTTGTTGGTGCCATTCTGTAAGGTGATTTTGCTATGGGTTGTGTCCCCAGAACAAGATTGATCTCAAAATCAATCTCTCTAGGAGGGGGAACACCAAGAAACTCTTCTAGAAAGACATCCTCAAACTCTCTCACTATTGGAACCTCGTAGATACTACGACCTATCCTCTTGGCATCCACAACATGTGCCAAGAAGGCCTCACACCCTTATCTCATCAACCTCTCTGTTGTCACAACAGACACCAAACATGTAGGAAGAATCTTCCTATCTACTAGGACGATCCACAAAACATCTCTATCATAGACCGTCGCCACCTTGGAACTATAGTCCAAAGTAACCTTATACTTCTCCAAGGTATCCATCCCTAGGATCACATTGAATCCATGCATGTGAAGTAGCATAAGATCCACTTGAATTCTACATCTCGAAAAAGAAAGAATACAAGATGGACACACTTCTCACAACTCTACAAAACCAACTAAAGGGGTTTCTAGCTGAAGACTATCAAATCTATTACAAATAGGTAGATAACAACTACTTATCATCTCTCTAGTGATAAAATAGTGTGTCTCACCCGAGTCAACAAAACAGATATGAAAGAGGAAGTAGATAAGTCAGAATATAAAGTTCCATCTGACCTATCACGACCCATTGATTAACCACTACCTCCGATTGACTCATAGCATAGAATCAAGCCATCGCCTATTGTTTCCTATGTCCTCTACCAACGAGTACAAATGACCCTGCCTGTGATGCCTAACCACGTCCTCTACCACCATTGCTACTATACTAGTGTTGTTGCAAACCTTGCTGGCTCTGACTCTGCCTCGGCTATAGTATCACTTCTTCATCCTTCATAGGTCACGTCCACCTCAAATGCCCCACTTGTCCACACTTGTGACAAGTCCTCAACTCATATTGCGGCCTAGACGTCCCTATCAATGACACCGACATTGCATTGTGTCCTCCAGCTAGAGGAAAGATGTGACCTTTACCCTTACTTGGGGACCACTATGATGAGAACTCCTCATCTTAGTTTAGACAAAGGTGATCTCTACTATGACTTTGGTGATGAGAACCTTGACTCTTATAGCTACTAGATAATTTCCCTTGAAATAGAGCTAGTCTCTTCTTAGCATTGGCTTCGTACTTCTCGATAGTATATCTCTCAATCCTCCTCAGAGATTCCATAAAGGTAGAGAACCTCTCTCTATTCTCCAAAGCATACATTATCATAGACAACTATGTGCTCAGACCCTTCTCAAATATCTAAATCCTCTCCTTCTCTGTCACTACCATATCAAGACAAAACCTCAAAAGCTCCATAAACTTAGCCTCATACTCATTGATGGACATCGAACCTTGATGTAACTTCGCAAATTGTGTTGTCTTCTTGTCCAGATATATCTCTGGGAAGTAACAACTCACAAATTCCAGCCAGAACTCTTCCCAACCTACAACAACTCCTGGTCTTTTCTCCTATTTTTTGGCCCACTAGTTGCCAACACTACCCTTCAACAGGTAAACAACATGCTTCACCTTGTCCTCTTCTGGGATATTCAGGATCTTAAACACATTCTCAATCTATGTCAAACACATATCTGTGTTAGCTGGGTCTATTGTACCCATACACTCAATAGCTTCAACACTTCTCAGCCTCTCAAATGTCTTCGTAGAACCCTGAGATTCCATATTAGGGATGGCTTCCCTAGATTTAGGTACATGTGCCCTATCACTAAATGCATAACAGTCGCCATAACTTGTCCAAACATGGATTGGAAGGCATGATTTTCCATCACTGCAGGGTCAAACTGAGGCACTACGGGTTGTTTTGGACCCATATCAGGCACCAATCCATCATGTGATAGCCTCCTATTGCCACCTCCTGGCCCAATGTAGCTAATCTCTGCATGCTCTACATGATCTCTAGACAAATCTTCATAAGCATAAGCTATTGTCAGATATGTTGGATTACGTAAGAAAAGACACAAACCTAAGTCATATGTCCATGTAGACATAGCAAACCTAAAGCTTTGGTATTAACCAAATTGTAACACCCCATCAAACTAAATGAGATTATTCAAAACCAAACACACGATCAACCACTAATTAACCACATAATCAGAAAAGAGGTTGAACTAAATATGATTTAAATATTACCATCATGATCAGAAATATTTACATAAAGGTCCAACAATTTGCATATTAACACATACCATACGAGGTATTAACATATATGTCCAGTGGCTGAGGCCACAACATGTATGAAAAAGATAATGTTCCACATATACATGTCATATAAAAACATAGGCACATTACCAAAAGCTCAAGTCAATATACATATCATCTACAAAACATCCCCTTCCCAGACTTGAAAGTACAAGGACCAATCTAGGACACCACTTAGCACTAGCCAACCTCCTGCCCCTACTACTCTCCAAGCTGCTCTTCCTCACCACCACGATCTTGATGATGTCACTAATAATGACCTAAAAAGATGTGGTGACCCACAATGTGAGACCAATGTTCCAATGAGAGATTTAACTCTCAACAACAGTTATTGATTACAACAGATTATGTTATTAAACAAGTTAAAAAGATTAAACAGATTAAGAAAGATAACATACATGATTAACATTATGTAATGGAACATATAAGACTATCATTTGCTAAGTAGTAACTATTCTTACTGCATTATATAACAACTAGAGGTATAAGAAACAAAGCAAGGGCCAAAAAACAATGCGAATCATGTTTAACCCTAAATAGATATGCTACACAACTTGATTACGTCTTTTATTAATCCCTGGGGAGTTTTAGGTATACCACTCAGACTCCAACTGACCACTACGAAGTGCCATTTAGTTCTATACAAGATCTAGGAGAGCCGGAATCCTAAGATCTCATCCGTCCTAAATTAGTATGAGTCAACTATAGCAACATATGTTGTCCAGTAGCAAAATAGCCTAGTCCGTTCTTGGTATATAGGTCATGATACTAGTAACCAGGGTATACAAACCCTATCATCTGAGGAACATCTGCAGCTATACTTAAAAACATCACATATACTAAATAATAATCATTTGAGATATGCGCTCTGTAACGACCCCGCCTCTCGGTAACCCCCAATTAAGGGAGACCAAAAGGTCAGAGCCATTATCCCAATTAACATGATAAATGGTTCGAAAAATAATCAATAACAATTATCAAATTCTACCAACTAAACTGGAAATTGGTATAAAATAAAACTTTGCTTACCTTTTAAAAACTTTGGTAAACTACTCTACCTACATCTTGGATTTATTCTATCTAATCCTCCTTGCACTTTATTTCTTATTTCCACGATATGTCACTTTACTGTTTGTTCTTTTCAATTGTTGTACCTAAAACGCCGGTAAAGAAAACGTCGATTAGCATATAGGAATATGCTGGTATGTGGGGACAACCAAAATTTTCACAAATATGGCTAACAATCTAATTATCGCAATCAAGGTAATTAACAAGCCAATTTATGTCTTCAATGTGTCATTCTCCACTACTTTTGCCCTAACCCTGGAATACCCCCTCTAGGGTTTCTCTTTTGCCATTGACTTAAGGCCACCTTCTCAATCCCGAGCTTAGTGCCTGGGTTAACTCTCATGGTGCCTAATAGTCATGCAGCATAGACCACCTTCTCATTCCCAAGCTTGGTGTCTGGGGTCACCTCTCGTGGTGCCCATTGGTCTTCCCTCCTGGGCTTGACCTTTTTACATCATCCATCAGGGTGGCATGTAGGTGCGAGAATACACACTTACTTATAATTGTGATAACCATAGTGACTTTATAATTGCAGTATGAACATCCAACCTATTAGGTTGCGTTCAATGCGATTAACCATCTAGAAAACCTTTGGGAAAACTAATGTGATTAACCATAATTAACCACATACATGTCGAGCTGTCTTGAATGCAGAAATAATTCAACCAATTAAGAAACCAAGCAAGCACACACAAGTTGATCCTGAAATAGGAATCCAATTTTTCTATCATTAATCATGTCATCATGGTCTATTAATCCTGGTTGTTTCCTAGGGTTATTAGTCCTTTTTAGGGTTTTGATCACAATTAGGGTTCCACTTCATTTTTATTACTTTAAACCCTAATTTTATAAAATTACTTACAAACCCAATTTATTTCATCTTTCTTTCACAAAAGATCCTAAGATCATCTTTTAGCAACATGAAACCCTAATTTCGGATTATAAATACTTTTCTTTCCTTTTTCTCCGATTTAGGGTTTCTAAGCATATTAACCATCATATTAGGTTTAAAACCCTAAACCTTACAATTTTAACTTCAAAACAGGTTAAGATTCATCTTTATCATTAAAAAAGTTAACCATGCTGGAATTAACCTATTTGCAACATTAAATCTATCCTTTATCATCAATTAGGGTTTCTAACCACAAATTAATACCTTTTTCATCAAAATAATACACTTTGTTAAAAGAGACAAATTTAGGCTTTCAAATTATTTTTAGCTTATTTCTCATATTTTTCTGATCAACTTTCATGTATAACACTTCTTCATTTGCATTTTCTATCTATTTCTATGATTTTTACAAGAAAAGCCTTTTTCTAACTTAATAGGATCGGAGAAGAAATTATTGAAAAATAGGCGGCTGCTTGATCTATGGACAGGTGGTCCTCTCCTCGGATCTGACTGTCATGGTTGCATGTGCCTGAAAAAAGCTGCTCATTCTCAGGAGCATTGGATCTAGCCTGAGACCACCGTGGACCATGATCGCACGGCGGTGGGTTGTCGTCTACCTCCGATTGTGCGACGAATCACAATCAACTCACCAGTTGACTTCGAACTCCAGGCCATCAGTAGGAAATCCGAGAAGCCAAGAAGCTTCTCCGTCGTCTCTCGAACTCGATGAGCCGCTCAATTGCACAAACAAACTCAACCTTCACCTTGAACTACTCGTCGGAACTCTGTTGTGGCTCGCTGGTTGCAGAGGGGGGTAGGTCAGGTCAGAACTGGCAATTGAAGACGTCGTTCCACTCGTCGTCGTGATCCGCAGTGATGGGGATGGTTTTTAGGTATGTTGGTACCCTCGAGTGCCCTCCCTTATATAGGGATAAGTCGTGGGAATCCTGCGATTTGGGGGTTTCTCCCCTCGTCGATGATAGCCCTCAAAGTTCGGGTCTAGATCCTTCGGAATGATCACCCAAATCTGATGGACTTGTTAGTTCATCAAATCATCACTTCAAAACTGATAAAATTTAATTCCTAAATCATCTCCTAGTCCCACTAGAACTCAGGGTAGACGACACACATCTGCCCTTGGATTCGTGGTCCCCTAGACCATGCGGTCATCCAACAGCCAACATTGCTCCCCTCTATTGCAATTATCTAAAACCGAGTTAAAAAGGGTAATTTAACATGATAACTTGGAAAATTCATTTCTCTCTCCTCCTTTAACATTTTCTTCTCAAATTTTTAGGAAAACTCCATATTCACATTATCTAACCGTTTATAAAATTTGAAGGTTAAATTCCAATGGTTGAGAGTGTTTCCTTCACATCCAAGTTACTCATTAATTAATCCAAAATCAATTAGCATTCCTTTTCCCTTTGCCATTTTCTTGTTATTTTAGGTCCCTTGGACCTCAAGAAATCCTAAAGGCACTGATTCCCACATTGGGGAATATCTACTTGCCTTTATCCTCTGATCTATTTCTATTTCACATATTTATCCTTTTTTTGCATTTTCTCTTTCTTCTTATTCATTTCTTTAGTAAAATATCTCTTTTTGAGGATTTCTCTTTATCTCTCTTTTTATTTTCCTTATTGGAATTCCTTTTAACACTAGAAACCTTATGGATACGAAAATACACCAAGGATAACTTAATCATGCCTCTTTCCTCTTATTTCCCATATTTTATCATTGTTTTCAATTTCTTTCTTAATAAGAAAATATTTAATTGATCTTTTCTTTTCTTGTTGCATTATCTTTGCAACTTTGGACTCCTTGGAACCCAAGGAACCCAAGAGGCATGAAATCAAACTTTGGATTATATTATTTTTCCTTCTAGAGGTTTCTACATCTTTCTTTCTCCATTTCTTATTTACTCAAATAATGGAGTTTTTTTTGTCGTTTCCTTGTTATTGGGCCCAATAGCCAATAAATCCCACAAAACAATCAACAAGGCTATTGTAGACGAAATCCATTTATTCAAAACAAATTATATCCTTATTTGTTCAAATATCTTTAATAGGAGAAATTACATTCTTCACCAAAAGAACCCAAAAATTGGGGTTGTAACATCCTTCCCTTCTTATAAGAATTTTGCCCTCAAAATTCCACCAGCCACACAAACAAATAGGATAAGCCTTTCTTATGTCCATCATGGCTCCCATGTGGCTTCACTTCTTTCCATGGTGCTTCCCTAGAACCTTCATCATCTCATATTCTTCCATCTGAGTTCTTTCTTACATTGGTATATCATACCCTTATAGGTGACTCAGGACATTCAGCCTCTCACAAAGCTGAATAGGTTCAGGGCTCAGCACATGGCTTGGGTACCTCACATAGTGCTCCAGATCAGACTCATGGAACACATTATACATCATGATATCCTGAGGGGTAAGGCTAAACACAACCATCTCCACCAATCCATCTCAAATGGACCATGCAGCCGGGACTCAGCTCTCTTAGCTACAACTTAGAGGTGTTAGATTTTCATGTCACATACTCCTCCCACAGTGAACTGCATGTCAGTCTGCTTTACATCAACTCACGACTCATGTTGCCTCTGGGCTCTATTTCAGACATTGCACGATCAAAGCAACTTCATCGGCACACACTGTGGTCCTTTTCTAACCTTCGTGAGGTCCCTTCACCACATCATTTTAATGAAGTGGTGACCGACACAACCTCCCTTACCAAGCTTCTTTACATACCGACACTATCTATGGTGGTTATCATCACATCTTACAGAGGGTAAGAATTGCCTCTATGTATCACCCTGAATGAGAACACATGCTCTCATCAGGCCCTCTAGTCTGGATCATCCTATTAGTTAGGGGTGATAAACTATACTAACATCGAGTTCTTCATGTATCTACTTCCACCGCATGGAAGCAAATCTTTAGGTCATACTCGAGAACCTTTGAACTCATATCATGGTATAGTTGAACCATCTCTCTTACATGTAGTTCAACTGGATCTATCTCTCGACAGTACTCTCCCTCTTCTTAGATCATGTCCTCTAGGTAAGGCGATCTACCATAAACCATATTGCACCTTGACCTTCCTTGGTCCATGGGAGACTTACCACAACATCCATAGTGATTAACTCCCATTCCCTCTCGGGGACTCTTTATCCTCTATATCAACTCATTGGGTTACTGGTGTTCGTCCTTCACCTCCTGGCTTGCATGGCGACAAGCCACATGCATCTTTGTACACTTTTCATCTTAGGCATCAAAGTAATGCTACCACTTACTACCATAGTAGTACCATGGTGTATGGTGAATCTTAAAATCATGATCTCCTATATGTCATGATTCCTCAAGATCATTTCCTTGGAAACCCTAAACCATTCTCATCAGGGTTTTATCACCTTGCTATGAAAAGAAGTGTATCTGGGGTTCTACAACCATCCTTTCATTGCATCAAGGCCTAGGTTGGATAACCAAACAACTACTAACAAATCTCATTACATCTGAGTGTTAGCCTGAACATGTCTTCTCTTTCAAACGTAGGGCTAACCCAACTGCCTCTTCTAGCCTCTAGCTAAACTAGGCAGCTACACCTCAACCAGGGCATCTATTACCACTTCACATCCTTAGGTGTTAGGTAATATTGAATACATACACCTCCATGTATTCCAATTATTATCTTCATCGAGAACACTCTGAGCTCATACTCATGGTGATCAAACTCAACCTTGTATCACTTGCAAATTCCAAATGGTTCATGATAAAACATCCTCACAAGATGATTACCTTAATACTCTTAGTTTTTGCAAACCATCCATGAATCGTCCACTCTACAAGGGTATGTTATCATCTCTATCCTCATACCTCATAGCAACGTTCCATCACATCATGCTTATCCTTGGTGTATGGCATGTGTACTGTCCTATCTCTCACTCCCATAACAAGAGGAAATAAGCATTTGGTTGCAGTCCAAATACAAAGTTCGTCCCATTCCAAGAGTAGAGATGGTACATCCCACCTTGCCAGTACACCTTCGAATCTACATTGAAACGTGCAACTTATGTCTCTACATCACAATCATCTCGGTATCAAGGTTACTTCCATGGAAAACTAGTTTCGAACCTACTTGGGTCACCACACAATCCTTGGTCATCTCCTCTAGGTCTATAGGGTGCTGGCACTTTTGGGGTCATCCCTCTTCCCGTATGCATCCAGAGAGTGCCCTCCTCATCTACCCTTTGGGTCCCATGAGTTCATGAAGGTGATCAATCTCCTAACCCATGGCCCTCGGATAATGATAGTTGTCCTCCCGACACTATGGTCATGTGCAACGAGGGAATTAGGCAACTCCTACTTCCATCAGTCTTATCCCTACCTGACCCTAGGACAGACTTAGGATTCTAACATAGTACATGTCCAACTTAGAACCTTACCCAAGTCTACATCATTTCTCTCTGTATTCATGGGCTGACTTCCATCCTTTCACAGGGGTCATGGCGACCTGCCAACCTTGTTCACGCCCCATACCGGTTACCTCCATGGTAACAAATCCACATGCACTTAGAGATGGTTATCTATGGGTCTACAAGTTCATTCTCTTACCATGTACTCTTCACTTATCTTCTCAAGATCCTATGAGACCTCTATAGGTTACCTCAAAACCAACAAAAACTGGTATACACCCTACAAAGGGTCCCTCCCCAAGATGGGAGGAAACCACATCTTGGTAACAAAGGTCACAAACGCCCTTATGTCCAGGTTTTACATCCACATGAGCATGCTTAGCCCTTTCAAGTTACTAAGGAATAAGAAAACCACCTACTAAACCATGCTAGGTGATACTTGTTCTCATTCCTCAACATTAGGCCAAGAACATATCTTCTTATGTCACCATCTTAGCTGCGAGGGTTCATCAAACATACCTTAAACTTAAGGGGGTTTCCCTTTCCTCGAAACATGAGGAGTACCATGCTTGAATCTATAGAAACTCAAATCTCGTCATGAGCATCAGGTACACCACTTCCCCTCTCAGGCCTAGGAACCCTAGGTTCACTTCTTTATGCAACATCTGTCCAACTGCATGCTCAACCTTTTAACCACAAACCAAACATGTACAATGTATGGCATGCACTTCCCATGATCCTTCTACTTGAACAACACTTCAGAGTGGAGTCCCCACTATTCCTCATATCTCAGAATCTAAGCTTCCAACCTTCTTACTTGAGTCATGGTCTCTCTCTCTCGAGCTAACCCTACAAACAACCTTGCTACTAGAGGTCCTCTCTCCATGGAGGATCAAGCTCCTAAGCATACCCCTACATGGGTGAAGCCTCAGTTCAAACTTATGTTTGCTCAAGATTATCCATAGCCCCTTATGCTTATCTCATAAGCCTTCCAACATGCCCTTCTGTCCAGGTTTTCAACCTACTGCACTACTGACGTACTCTGGGTGCATGCTATGCCCTACTCGCATATTCCCATAGGGTTTCTATAGGTTCTTCTCTAACCTTATCAATGAAGGAGTTATCCTTCACTCAAACATGCATGACCCTTCCCAGGGTTGGGTCGCCAAAGACACTCGATCATCCAACCTCTCATGGCTCATAATGTCATGGGCATCCAAAAGCATGTCCACACACCTGGTCTATCATGATATCTAACTCATCATGCCATCTCTCTCTAACTGCCACTTAGGGTTAGGGTTAGCATCATCCTTAGAGGATGTTCCCCATCTCTACCTATAATTGAGGTCTCTACCTCCAAGACTAACTTTCTCTACTCACCCTCCTAAAAAGGAGGTCTAGCCTCAGGTTTCTACTGAGGACATGACAACATATGTCATACGACATAAGAATGTATCTATTCTTTAGTTTATGCTTAAACTATTAAGCTTATGTCCATGACATCTTATTTACATGTGTTTCATTAATTTGGTGGAGGATTCCTTAAACCTTATCAACCTTACCCATACCTCAAGAGGGTGAGGAAAAGACAGAAAACCATAATCCTTAAGGTCCTTAATAACATTTGAGTTGATAAGGGATGAACAAGATGAGTGAGTCCTAAAGGTATCTTATTTCGAGTCCATTCCTAAGACATTGGCCAAGAAGTCACACTAATCTGGGAGTCCTCATATTCTGACTAGCGGTGCGGAGGAAAATCTTGCCAACCCCCAGACATGATCCTTTTCTAGACAACTCTGTCTTTTGCAAAATCCTCTAATAACTCCCTTGGTTCTATGGAATTTGTAAAATTTAATAATTATTAAAGATTAAATGAGGAACCTATGCTCTGATACCAAATGCAACGACCCCGCCTCCCGATAACCCCCAATTAAGGGTGACCAAAAGGTCAGAGCCATTATCCTAATTAACAGGATCAAAGGTTCGAAAAATAATCAATAACAATTATCAAATTCTACCAACTAAACTGACTTTTCATACCTTTTAAAAACTTTGGTAAACTACTCTACCCACAACTTGGATTTATTCTATCTAATCCTCCTTGCACTGTATTTCTTATTTTCATTATGTGTCACTTTACTGTTTGTTCTTTTCAATTTTGGTATCTAAAATGCCAACAAGCAAAACCTCGATCATCATATATGAATATGCTGGTATGTGGGGACAACCAAAATTTTCACAAATATGGCTAACAATCTAATTATCACAATTGAGGTAATTAACAAGCCAATTTACGTCTGCAATGTGTCATTCTCCACCGCTTTTGCCCTAACCCTAGAATACCCCCTCTAGGGTTTCTCTTTTTCCACTGACTTAAGGCCACCTTCTCAATCCTGAGCTTGGCACCTAGGGTCACCTCTCATGGTGCCCAATAGTCATGCAACATAGGCCACCTTCTCATTCCCAAGCTTGGTGTCTGGAGTCACCTCTCATGGTGCCCATTGGTCTTCCCTCCTGGGCTTGACCTTTTTGCAACATCCATCACGGTGGCATGTAGGTGTGAGAATACACACTTACTTATAATTGTGATAACCATAGTGACTTTATAATTGCAGTATGAACATCCAAATTGTTAGGTTGCATTCAATGCGATTAACCATCTAGAAAACCTTTGGGAAAACTAATGTGATTAACCATAATTAACCACATACCTGTCGAGTTGTCTTGAATGCAGAAATAATTCAACCAATTAAGAAACCAAGCAAGCACACACAAGTTGATCCTGAAATAGGCATCAAATTCTTCTATCATTAATCATGTCATCATAGTTTATTAATCCTAGTTGTTTCCTAGGGTTATTAGTCCTTTTAAGGGTTTTGATCACAATTAGGGTTCCACATCATTTTTATTACTTTAAACCCTAATTTTATAAAATTACTTACAAACCCAAATTTTTTCATCTTTCTTTCACAAAATATGCTAAGATCATCTTTTAGCAACATGAAACCCTAATTTCGGATTATAAATACTTTTCTTTCCTTTTTCTCCTATTTAGGGTTTCTAAGCATATTAACCATCATATTAGATTTAAAACCCTAAAACTTGCAATTTTATATTCAAAATAGGTTAAGATTCATCTTTATCATTAAACAAGTTAACCATGCTCGAATTAAATTATTTGCAACATTAAATCTATCCTTTATCATCAATTAGGGTTTCTAACCACAAATTAATACCTTTTTCAAAAAAATAATAAACTATTGTTAAAAGAAACAAATTTAGGCTTTCAAATTATTTTTTTCTTATTCCTCGTATTTGTATCATCAACTTTCATGTATAACACTTCTTCATCTGCATTTTCTATCTATTTCTACGATTTTTATAAGAAAAGCCTTTTTCTAACTTAATAGGATCGGAGAGGAAATTACCGAAAAATAGGCAGCCGCTTGATCTGTGGACCGGTGGTCCACTCCTCAGATCTGACTGTCATGGTTGCGTGCACCTGAAAAAAGCCACTCCTACTCAGGAGCATTGGATCTAGCCTAAGACCATTGTGGAGCACCATCAGACGGCGGTGGGTTGTCGTCTATGTTACGACCCCACCTCCCGATAACCCCCAATTAAGGGAGACCAAGAGGTTGAGCCGCATCCATTAATCCTGGATCAAAGGTTCGACATATAACCATAAACAATTATCAAATTCTAACAGACTATACTGAAAATGGTAATAAAATTTTTCTTTGCATACCTTTTGAAAACTTGGATCTCTAAACTTTTATCCACACCGATACTAACCTATCTAATCCTCCTTTGCACTTTAATTCTCTTATAGTATCACATGTGCCACTTTACTGTTTGTTCTTTTCATTGTACCTAAAACGCCGACAAACAAAATGTCGGTCAGCCGAAGCTGGTATGTGGGGGAAACAGATAATCGTGCAACTATGATAACCATGTAATCATTCAATTAATCATTTAACAACCAAGATTACATTTTAAGCCAAACTACTCAATCCATCTTTTCACAACTCTGTGTTGTCCCTTTAGGACTTACATGGTACCTCTATAAGGTGACTTGATGGACCTGCCCTCTAGGCAGCCAAAGTCATTCATGACCCTACCCTCTAGGCAGTTAAAGTCATTCATGACCCTACCCTCTAGGTAGTCAAAGTCATTCATGACCTGATGTACCTACCCTCTAGGTAGTCTTTTATCAGGTCCGCCATTATGACGCAGAGGGAATCAAGGATTGATCTAGATGGCATATACATTAAGTGATAGTCATAGTCACTTTAGACTTTGCATGGCAGAAATAAACATCCAAACTGTTTAGTTGCATTCAATGCGATTAAACATTTGGAAAACGTCGGAAAACCTAAACGGTTAACCATAAGTAACCACATACCTTATTCCTTGTAGAAACCATGCCAAACATCATAGACTTTATGAGTGCATCCAAACATCCAAGTAACCAAGCATATAATCAACAATATCTGAAACATGTATACTACATATGTGTCACCATGTATTCACATTACATTACTCAGATCTAGATGTGCTCCTAAACTAGGGTTTAGGGTTATTTCTTGTTTGGTCTAAGGATTAGGGCTACGAACCCTAATTCCATCATATTATGATTTATAAGATTACAATCTCACTTTTGCATACTAGGTTAAACCCTAATTATCTTCTTAAGCATATTAGACTACTCATTACATCTAATACACATTATCAACATTAAGATCTTTGGTACTCAATTTATCTTCGAATCGTCATAATTCTATTTTATTCGTCGATTTGTACAATTAAAACCATTAGAATTCATATCAACATAAATTAGGGTTTCTAATCCCATTAAGGCATATTCATGTACATAGAACCCTAAATTAAACCAACTATATAAAAAGATCATCTTTTAAAATCCTATTTTCACTTTTATGAACAACAGGTTAAAATCATATTGAATTATCCATCTAACAGCAAACCTAAGGGTTAAATCATTAAAGATGATATCTTTATGTACTTTTCCAATTTCAAGCATATAACCTCTAAACTAACTAATTATACGCCAATTCCATCCTTTTTCTTCCAAATATCCATTTTTATCATTAACAGGCTAATATCAACTTTAATAATGTATTAAACCTTACTAATCACTATAATCATACTAACATAGGGTTCTTTAAACAATTAACACATTAAAGTTGATATCTTCCATTATTTTTCGAAATTACTTTTTAAGGATACTCATTATCCTACTTAATGCACCTATATGC
Source organism: Alisma plantago-aquatica (assembly GCA_963693085.1). Lineage (NCBI taxonomy): Eukaryota > Viridiplantae > Streptophyta > Magnoliopsida > Alismatales > Alismataceae > Alisma > Alisma plantago-aquatica. The sequence goes on along the minus strand of OY856414.1, from coordinate 94,174,171 downwards.
ATTATTTTGCATTATCATGTTTATTTCTTAATAAAATATTTCTTTTTAAGGGTTTTTCTTTTATCTTCCTCATGGGTATTCCTTTTAGAAACCTCATGGATACGAATTATCATCAAGAAAACTCATTTATGCCTCTTTCCATTCATTTTCTACATTTTATCATCATTTTCCATTTCTTTCTTAATAAAGAAATACTTAATTAATCTTTTCTTTTTCTTATTTCTTTTCTTTGCAACTTTAGACTCCTTGGGACCCAAGGAATCCAAGCGGCACGAAATCCTCTTTGGATTTGCCTTCTAGAGGTTTCCACATATTTCTTTTATCCATTATTCAATTATTCATTCACTAATTGAATTTTCTTTATTATTGTCGTGTTATTGGGCCCAATAGCCAATATAGCCCACAAAGCAACCAATCAAGGCTATTGTGAAAAGAATTCATTTATTCAAAACAAATCACATCATTATTTTCTTTTCAATTATCCTTAATATGAGAAATTGCATTTCTCACCAATTGAACCCAAAAATTGAGGTTATAACATCCTTCCCCTCTTATAGGAATTTTGTCCTCAAAACTTAGGCAAGCAAACAAACAATTCAGGATAAGACTTTTCCATGTCCATCATTGGCCCCTATGTGGCTTTACCGTACTCATGGCGCTTCCAAAGAACCTTTGTCATCACATATTCTTTTCCTTGAGTTCTTTCTTCCTGGCGTCTATAAACTGCACAGGTGACTCAAGCCATTTCAGCCTCCCTTGGGGCCCACTAGGTTCATTGCTCAGCACATGGTCGGGGTACCTCACATAGTGCTCTAAATTGGACATATGGAAAACATCCCTTGTTACTTTATCCTGAGGGGTAGGGTCAAAACCTGACCATCACCACCCTTCCATCTCTAATGGACCCATGTATCCGGGACTCAGCTTTCTCAGCTGCAGCTCAGAGGGGTCGGATTTTCATGTCACATTTTCTCCCACAGTAACTTGTATGACAGTCTACTTTGCATCTGCTCACGACTCTCATCGTCTCTAGGCTCCTTTCAGCCCTTGCACAATCAAAGTGACTTTATCTACACGCACTGGGGTCCCATCATGTGGTCCTTTTCACCAACATCACCTTACTGAAGTGGTGACCGACACCACCTCCCTTACAGAGCTTAATATAAAACTCGATACTGGCTATGGTGGTCATTGTCACATCTTTCAAAGGACAAGAACTGTCTCTAGATATCACCCTGAACGAGCACACATGCCCTCATCAGACCTTTTAGTCTGGATCATACTAACCATAGTTAGGGGTGATAAACTATACTATCATTGAGTTTTTCATATACTTACTTCCACCTTATGGAAGCGAACCTTTAGGTTAAACTCAAGAATCCTTTGAACTTGCTTCATGGTGTAATTGAACCATCTTTCTTATGGGTAGTTCAACTGGATCTGACCCTTAATCGAACTCTTTCTTTCCTATGTCCTCTAGGTAAGGCGATCTATCATAACCCATATTGTATCTCGACCTTCCTCGATCCAGGGAAGACTTATCACAACATCCATTGAGCTCTCATTCCCTCTCAGGGATTCTTTTATCCTCCATATCGATACACTGTGTTACTGGGATTCGTCCTTTACTCCTGGCTTGCATGGCCATAAACCACATGCAACCTCATCTTAAGCATCTAACGTGTTATTGCCTTTTTTCATGGTGTATCATGATTTCCTGTATGTCATGATTCTTTCAAGATCAATTCCTTCGAAACCCCAAACCACTCTTGTCAGGGTTTCATCACCTTCTTTTCCAAAGAAGCACACTTGAGTTTCTACCACCATCCTTTCATTGCATCAAGAACTAGGCTGGCTAACCAAACAACCCTTAACTTTTCAATGCATCTTGTTTCATCTGAGTGTTATCCAAACACCTCTCCTTTTCAAACTTAGGGTTAGCCAAACAAACTCTTCTAACTTCTAGTCAAACAAGTCTTAATCAGAGCATTCATTATCACTTCACATCCTTAGGTAACATTGCACTTCCAGGTATTTTGCTTATCATGTCACCTTAAACTATATGTTCATCTTCATAAGAACACTCTCTGATTCTATCATCATGGTGATCAAACTCATCCTGGTATAACTTGTAAGTTCCACATAGATCATGATAAAAACATATTCATAAGGTGACTACCTCATTCCCTTTTATCATTCACTTTACCAAGGTAGGTTATCTTCTCTGTCCCCATATCTCGTGGCAACATTTCAACCTACATCATCATCCCTTATCCTTGGTGTATGGCATGCGTAATGTCCTATCTCTCACTCCCATAACAAGAGGAAATAAGCATTTGGCTACAGTCCAAATACAGAGTTCTTCCTGTTCCAAGAGTAGAGATGGTACATCCCACCTTGCCAATACACTTTTACATCTAAGTTGAAACGTGCCACATATGTCTCTACATCACATACATCATGATATCAAACTAGTCTTGAACTTACTGAGGTTTACATCCTTGGTCATCTCCTCTAGGTCTATAGGGTACCGACCTTTTTGGGGTCATCCCTCTTCCCTCATGCATCAAGAGAGTGCCCTACTCATCTGCCCTTTGGGTCTCATGAGTTCATGAAGGTGATCAATCTCCTAACCCATGGCCCTCAGACAATGATAGATGTTACCTCCCGACCCTATGGTCATGTGCAACTGGGGAATTAGGCAACTCCTACTTTCATCGGTCTTATCCCTACCTGACCCTAGGATAGACATAGGATTCTCCCTTATAGCACATGTTCACTTAGAATCTTACCCAAGTCTTCATCATCTCTCTTTCTACATTCATGGGCTGACTCTCATCCGTTCATAGGCATTATGGCAACCTGCCTACCTTGGTCAAGCCCCATACTGGTTACCGCCATGGTAACACATTCACATGAAAAAGAGATGGATATCTATGGGTCTGTAGATTCGATCACATACTATGTACCTTTCACTTAGCTTCTCCAGATCCTATGAGACCTCTTTAGGTTACTTTGAACCAACAAAACTGATATACACCCTTCCAAAGGGGGTCCCTCTCCCAGGATGGGAGGAAACTATCTCTAAGGTCGCAAAAGCTCTTAGGTCTAGGGTTTACATCCACACGAGCCTACTTAACCCTGGCAAGCCATTAAGGCACGAGCAGATCACTTACTGTACCATGCTAGGTCATACTTGTTCTTCTTTCCTCGATGTTGGATCAAGATCAAACTTTCCCTTTATCATCAACTTAGTTGTGAGGGGTTAATCAAACACCTTTAACTTCAGGGGCTCCTCCTTTCCTCCATTCATGAGGATTACCATGCTCGCTTCTATAGGAGCTCAACTTCTCATCATGAGCCTTAGGTACACCACTTCCCCTCTTAGGCCTAGGATCCCGAGGTTCACTGCATGCCCTGTCTCTTAACTACAAACCAAGCATGAAAAAGGCATGACACACACTCCTTGTCATCCTTCAACTCAAGAAACACTTAGGGTTGGGTCCTCCCTAAGGATAACCCACAAGGTACAGGGCCTTATAACCGGCTACTAAACCTTTCTTCTTCCTAACTCAGAAGGTGAACATTTCTACCATAGGCACGTAGGTACCAGAAGCTTCATCTTTTCTCAAGGATTGGTACCTCTAAAGGCAACCAAGATATCAACAACTTTCAGGGATTGATCATGAGGCAACCATTATCATCCATCGTTCAGGGTTTTAGGCTTCCAACCCTTTTTGCTGGGTTTCCTGCTCTCTCTAGAGCTAACCCTACATCCAACCTCACCATTAGAGGTCCTTTCTTCATGAAGGATCATCCCCAAAAGCATTCTCTACGTGGTTGAAGCCTAGGTTCGAACTTATGTTTGCTCAAGATCAATCCTAACCCTTTATGCTCCATCATAATTCCTTATTCAGGGTTTCATTCTTCTGTCAGCATTATGATGTGCCCTAGGTGCCAGCTATGCCCTATTTGCACAAGCCCATAGGGTTTCTAAGGTCCTTCACTAACATCATCATCTAAAGGACTATCCTTTATCCTAACATGCACGACCCTTCCTAGGGTTGGGTTGCCAAAAGGTGCTAGGTCACCCATGGATTGTATGGTATCCCAGAGGCATGTCCTTTTAGACACCTGGTCCAACTCATTTCTCTCTAATCTTCACTTAGGGTTAGGGTTAGCATCATCCTCAGTGGATTGATAGGTCTCTACTTGCAATGGAGATCTCTATCTCCAAGACTAACTTATCCTCCTGACAAGAAGGTCTAGCCTCAGGTCTCTTCTGAGGACATGACATCTTATGTCATACGACCTAAGCATGTATCTATTATTTATTTCACGCTTAATCTATTAAGCTTATGTCCGTGACATCTTATTTACATGCCTTTCATTAATTTAGTGGAGGATTCCTTAAACCTTATTAACCTTACCCATACCTCAAGAGGGTGAGGAGAAGAAAGAAGACCCTAATCCTTTAGGTCCTTATCAGAATTTTGTGATGAGAATGGATGAATAAGATGAGAAGTCCTAAAGGTATCTTATTTCGATTCATACCCTAAGACTTTGTCCAGGCGGTCACACGGGTCCGGGAGTCCTCGTATTCCGACTAGCGGTGCGGAGGAAAATCTTGCCAGCCCCCGGTCGTGATCCCTTTCTAGACACCTCCGTCTTTCGGATACTCCTCTAATAACTCCCTTGGGTTCTATGGAGTTTGTAAAATTTAATAATTATTAATGGTTAAATGAGGAACCTACGCTCTGATACCAAATGTTACGACCCCACCTCCCGATAACCCCCAATTAAGGGAGACCAAGAGGTTGAGCCGCATCCATTAATCCCGGATCAAAGGTTCGACATATAACCATAAACAATTATCAAATTCTAACAGACTATACTGAAAATGGTAATAAAATTTTTCTTTGCATACCTTTTGAAAACTTGGATCTCTAAACTTTTATCCACACCGATACTAACCTATCTAATCCTCCTTTGCACTATAATTCTCTTATAGTATCACATGTGCCACTTTAATGTTTGTTCTTTTCATTGTACCTAAAACGCCGACAAACAAAACGTCGGTCAGCCGAAGCTGGTATGTGGGGGAAACAGATAATCGTGCAACTATGATAACCATGTAATCATTCAATTAATCATTTAACAACCAAGATTACATTTTAAGCCAAACTACTCAATCCATCTTTTCACAACTTTGTGTTGTCCCTTTAGGACTTACATGGTACCTCTATAAGGTGACTTGATGGACCTGCCCTCTAGGCAGCCAAAGTCATTCATGACCCTACCCTCTAGGCAGTTAAAGTCATTCATGACCCTACCCTCGAGGTAGTCAAAGTCATTCATGACCTGATGTACCTACCCTCTAGGTAGTCTTTTATCAGGTCCGCCATTACGACACAGAGGGAATCAAGGATTGATCTAGATGGCATATACATTAAGTGATAGTCATAGTCACTTTAGACTTTGCATGGAAGAAATAAACATCCAAACTGTTTAGTTGCATTCAATGCGATTAAACATTCGGAAAATGTCAGAAAACCTAAACGGTTAACCATAAGTAACCACATACCTTATTCCTTGTAGAAACCATGCCAAACATCATAGACTTTATGAGTGCATCCAAACATCCAAGTAACCAAGCATATAATCAACAATATCTGAAACATGTATACTACATATGTGTCACCATGTATTCACATTACATTACTCAGATCTAGATGTGCTCCTAAACTAGGGTTTAGGGTTATTTCTTGTTTGGTCTAAGGATTAGGGCTACGAACCCTAATTCCATCATATTATGATTTATAAGATTACAATATCACTTTTGCATACTAGGTTAAACCCTAATTATCTTCTTAAGCATATTAGACTACTCATTACATCTAATACACATTATCAACATTAAGATCTTTGGTACTCAATTTATCTTCGAATCGTCATAATTCTATTTTATTCGTCGATTTGTACAATTAAAACCATTAGAATTCATATCAACATAAATTAGGGTTTCTAATCCCATTAAGGCATATTCATGTACATAGAACCCTAAATTAAACCAACTATATAAAAAGATCATCTTTTAAAATCCTATTTTCACTTTTATGAACAACAGGTTAAAATCATATTGAATTATCCATCTAACAGCAAACCTAAGGGTTAAATCATTAAAGATGATATCTTTATGTACTTTTCCAATTTCAAGCATATAACCTCTAAACTAACTAATTATACGCCAATTCCATCCTTTTTCTTCCAAATATCCATTTTTATCATTAACAAGCTAATATCAACTTTAATCATGTATTAAACCTTACTAATCACTTTAATCATACTAACATAGGGTTCTTTAAACAATTAACACATTAAAGTTGATATCTTCCATTATTTTTCGAAATTACTTTTTAAGGATACTCATTATCCTACTTAATGCACCTATATGCATTATTTTGCATTATCATGTTTATTTCTTAATAAAATATTTCTTTTTATGGGTTTTTCTTTTATCTTCCTCATGGGTATTCCTTTTAGAAACCTCATGGATACGAATTATCATCAAGAAAACTCATTTATGCCTCTTTCCATTCATTTTCTACATTTTATCATCATTTTCCATTTCTTTCTTAATAAAGAAATACTTAATTAATCTTTTCTTTTTCTTATTTCTTTTCTTTGCAACTTTAGACTCCTTGGGACCCAAGGAATCCAAGAGGCACGAAATCCTCTTTGGATTTGCCTTCTAGAGGATTCCACATATTTCTTTTATCCATTATTCAATTATTCATTCACTAATTGAATTTTCTTTATTATTGCCGTGTTATTGGGCCCAATAGCCAATAAAGCCCACAAAGCAACCAATCAAGGCTATTGTGAAAAGAATTCATTTATTCAAAACAAATCACATCATTATTTTCTTTTCAATTATCCCTAATATGAGAAATTGCATTTCTCACCAATTGAACCCAAAAATTGAGGTTATAACAGTCTACCTCCGACTGTGTGACGAATTGCAGTCAACTCGCTAGTTGACTTTGAACTCCAGGCCATCAGTAGGAAATCTGAGAAGCCAAGAAGCTTCTCCTTCATCTCCCGAACTCGATGAGCCACTCGATTTCCCAAACGAACTTGACCTTCACCTTGAACTACTCGTCGGAACTCCGCCATGGCTCGCTGGTTGCAAAGGGGGGTAGGTCAGGTCAGAATTGGCAATTGAAGGCGTTGTTCCACGCGTCGTCTTGCTCCACAGCGATGTGGATGGTTTTTAGAGACGCTGGTACCCTTGAGTGCCCTCCCTTATATAGGTCTAAGTCATGGGAGTCCTACGATTTGGGGGTTTCTCCCCTCGTCGATGATAGCCCTCAAAGTTAGGGTCTAGATCCTTCAGAACGATCTCCCAAATCTGATGGAGTTGTTAGTTCATCAAATCATTGCTTCAAAACCGAGAAAATCGAATTCCTAAATCATCTCCCAGTACCACTGGAACTCGGGATAGATGACGCACAGCTGCCCTTGGATTCGTGGTCCCCTGGATCACGCGGTCATCCAACGACCATCATTGCTCCCCTCTATTGCAATTATCTAAAAATGAGTTAAAAGGGTAATTTAACATGATAACTTGGAAAATTCATTTCTCTCTCCTTGTTTAACATTTTCTTCTCAAATTTTACGGAAAACTCCATCTTCACATTATCTAACCATTATCAAATTTGAAGGTTAAATTCTAATGGTTGAGAGTGTTTCCTTCACATCTAAGTTACTCATTAATTAATCCAAAATCAATTAGTATTCCTTTTCCCTTTGCCATTATCTTGTTATTTTGGGTCCCTTGGACCTCAAGAAATCCTAAAGACATGAATTCCCATATTGGGGAATATCTATTTGCCTTTATCCTCTTATCTATTTCTATTTCACATATTTATCCTTTTTTTGCATTTTCTCTTTCCTCTTATTCATTTCTTTAGTAAAATATCTCTTTTCGAGGATTTCTCTTTATCTCTCTTTTTATTTTCCTTATCAGAATTCCTTTTAACATTAGAAACCTTGTGAATACGAAAATACACCAAGGATAACTCAATCATGCCTCTTTCCTCTTATTTCCCATATTTTATCATTGTTTTCAATTTCTTTCTTAATAAGGAAATATTTAATTGATCTTTTATTTTCTTGTTGCATTATCTTTGCAACTTTGGACTCCTTGGAACCCAAGGAACCCAAGAGGCATGGAATCCAACTTTGGATTATATTCTTTTGCCTTCTAGAGGCTTCTACATCTTTCTTTTCTCCATTTCTTATTTACTCAAATAATGGAGTTTCTTTTGTCGTTTCCTTGTTATTGGGTCCAATAGCCAATAAAGCCCATAAAACAATAAAAAAGGCTATTGTAGACGAAATCCATTTATTCAAAACAAATTATATCCTTATTTTTTCAAGTATCTTTAATAGGAGAAATTACATTCCTCACCAAAAGAACCCAAAAATTGGGGTTGTAACAAGCTCGACCATTCTTTTATCGAGGTATGATCATATCCATCCTCAGAAACATGCATATACTCATCAATATACGACTCTGAGATTCCATTAGAGGAATACTTGTTTAACCATTCAACAAATCTTGCCACTGGAATAGATACAACACAAGGCACTACATGATTAGGACTTCACTTGATTAGTTAATGCCAATTGGGTATACTTTAAGTGCATCAATCAATTTACATAAAACCCAAAAATAGTTGTACAAAAACATGGGTATATTGCAACTTCATAAGATATAAAACATATGGGATATCATTCTTATCACATCATCACAAGGTACCTATAATGACCCCTCTTCTCAATAACCCCCAATCAAGGGAGACCAAGAAGTCAGAGGCGTTATCCCAAAACAGGATCAGTGGTTTTGCAAATAATAAAAAATAATTAATAAATTCTACTAAAGACTAAACTAAAAATTGGAATAAAATTTTTCTTTTAACATACCTTCAAACTTAGGTAACTGGGACTTCTACCCAAAGTAGGATTCTATCTACCTAAATCCTCCTTTATTATTTTAACTTTAATCTTCACAAGTGGCACTTTACTATTTGTCCAATTTCAGATATTACCTAAAACATCGACAAACAAAATGGCGATCAGTATAATGAATTATACCAATATGTGCGGGAACCAATAATCTTGCATTTAATTGTAATAACATATTGCAAGCAATTATGATTTAACAAAACAAACTTTATGTTTTAAACATGACTACTCAATCCTTACATACCCTAGCCCCTATGTTGTCCCTGTAGTAGACATGGATACTACCTCTCATATGGTAGATCTCAACTAACCCCCATGATCCAATCTTACAAGAAGATCAATACATAGGGTCATGGAGTCGTATGGTCCTACCCAAGGGTAGACCAACACATCGGCTCATGATAACCTGATGATCCTACCTCTTGGGTAGACCATGTACTAGGTCATCCATCTCATCATCATTAGAGCTACAGAGGAGGACCCGGATCTGAGCTAGTCATGCACATATAATTATGGTGATTGTAACAACCCCGCCTCTGGACTAAACTAAAAACTGGTATAAAAATAAAACTTTGCATACCTTTTTCAAAACTTAGATATCTACTTCTATCCACATCTGGAGTCTATTCTAACTAATCCTCCTTTGTACTTTAATTCTTATTTAATTCCACATATGCCACTTTACTGTTTGTCCTTTTCAATCTTGCACCTAAAACACCGACAAACAAAACATCGGTCAGCATATAAAAATATGCCAGTATGTGGGGACAACCAAAATTTCACAAATATGGCTAACAATCTAAATATTACAATCAAGTTAATTAACAAACCAATTTACGCTTTCAATGTGACATTCTCCACCACTTTTTTCCCTAACCCTGGCATACCCTCCTTAGGGTTTCTCGTTTTCCAATGACGTAAGGCCACCTTCTCAATCCCGAGCTTGGTGCCTGGGGTCACCACTCATGGTGCCCATTAGTCATTCAATAAAGACCACCTTCTCAATCCCGAGCTTGGTGTCTGGGGTCACCACTCATGGTGCCCATGGGTCTTCCCTCCTAGGTTTGACCTTTTCGCATCATCCATTAGGGTGGCATGTAGGTGCGAGAATACACTCTTCTATTATAATTCTGATAATCATAGTCACTCTATAGTTGTATGAAATAAAAGTCATCCAAGCAGTTATTTTCAGGGAACTGATAAAACATCTGGGAATCGCCGTGAAACTAAAGCGATTAACCATAAGCGTAACCACACACCTGTCAGGCTGACTTGAGTGCAGAAATAATCCAACTAAACAAGTAATCCAGTAATAAGCAAGCACACAAGATGATCCTTAAATATGCATCCAATTTTCCTATCATTGATCAAGACATCAAGGTCTATTAAACCTAGCTCGCTTCCTTGGGTTTCTAGTCCAGTTTTACGGTTTACTTTGCAATTAGGGTTTTTCTTTCACTTTTATTACTACAAACCCTAATTAAGCAAAATAACTCACAAACCCTAAGTATCATATCCTATCTCATCTAACATGCTTAGGATCATCATTTAACAATACATTTTCACATATTTCGAATTAAATATGATCATTTCCTCTTTTACCCTAAATTAAGGTTTCCAAATGCTTTATTATTCATAATTGGTGTGAAACCCTAACCCATGAAATAATTCATCTATATCCGGTTCATGCTCATCATTAATGTTTCAATAGGTTACTATTACTTAATTTTACCAATTAAGCATCACGAACTTAACCATTAATTTCAATTAGGGTTTCTAACATAATTTCAAAGAACTTTTAATTAACTTAACATACTTTTGCAAATAGGAACAAAATCGGGTTCTCAAACTATTTTTATTGTGTTCCTCTTATTTTTCTAAGCAATTTTCATGTATAAACTTTTTTCATCAGAGCTTCCTAGCAATTTCTACGATTTTTGTAAGTTTATCACTTAATTGACCAATTAGAAACTGACACGTCAGCATTAAGTCTTTACCAGAACTCAGTGCAGAAAATGGAGGAAAAGTCTCAGACACCCTTTGGTCATGTACGTGCGATCAGGGGTACAAGAGTCATTTGACTCTATTCCCTTTCTTCTTCCTCGTGACATGTTCCTGCTGTAGCAACGTCCGTCGCGTACAACCTCTGTCCTTCATGCACCAGTGATGTGAAGCAGCACGGGGAGGGTTGTTGCACTTCCATAGACCCTACTGGACCCAATCCAACTTCGATGGCGAGGTTCTCTGGCCAGAGGTAGGATGAGATGGTCTCTGCTGTCTCAACGGCTGAAGCAAGGTCAAAGACCTAGGCAAGGTTCCAGTTGCAATATCGGGGCATGGATAGTCAAACATGGTCTGTCCCACGATTGCACACCCCCTCTCTACATCCTCAGGTGAACTCGGTCATCAGATCAGACCTCTATGTCATCAGGGAATAGCTGAAGAATGAGGAGGATGGTGTCTAGATCTTAGCTAGGGTGCAGGTTTGCATTGGATCTTGGATCATACTGCACGCTGCACAACACAACCCATCTAACCCCCCCCCCCTTCTATAGTCTGGCCACTCGACCTTCTCCCAATACACCTCCCATACGAGCAGGAGACCACTGGTCTTCGATCACCATCTGGAAACAAGAAGGAAAGTTTCCTTCTTCCTTTTGATTAAACTCCAGAAAAGAAAAGTTATTATATCTTTTCCTCCATAGCCTCTTTTCGCACCAAAAATTAGGAGAAGTCGAATCACGGTGTTTCCTTTCATTGGAACCAAAAATTAACACAAATTACTCCCATATCTTTATGATACTTGATTTCCAACATAAAACTAAATATTTATCAAATAAGTTACTTAAGCCACAAGGTATCTTGGAACCACCTGGATTTTCTCCCACCATCTTACATTGGGATTATCTTTTATTGAAAATTATCTAGAACATTAATCTTGGGCACGAAATTCCCTTTTTCCTATTTTGATTCTCAAGGATTTATATGTAAACTTTTAATTAAATGCCACATATCATTTTCTTCTTTTATCATTTTATTTCCAAACTTTACGAGAAACTCCATAATGGCTTAAACTTATTGTGTGCCAACTTTGGGACTCAAACTCGAAAGTATGTGGGACTTTTCTTCATATGCAAGTTACCTCTTAATAAGGCATATTTTAAGCATAGTTTCTCTCTCTTAATCTTTTATTTCCTTTATTTTGCTTCCTTTTAGCATTAGAACCCATGTGGACTCGAAATGACATCTAATATGGATCCTTTATCCATGTTTCCAAATATGTCTTGTAATTTATCAATATCTCATGTTTCCTTCTTAATAAAGTAATCTTTAGTTAATCTTTTCTCTTTCTTATTGCATTATCTTTGCAACTTTGGACTCCTTGGAACCCAAGAGGTACGAAATACACCTTTGGATAATATTCCCTTGCCTTCTAGAGGTTTCTACATCTTTCTTTTCTCCATTTCTTATTTACTCATTTAATAATCGAGTTTCCTTTGTCTTTTCCTTTTTATTGGGCCCAATAGCCAATAAAGCCCCCAAAACAACCAACAAGGCTATTGTAAATGAAATCCTTTTATTCAAAACAAATCATATCATTATTTGTTCAAATATCTATAATAGGAGAAATTACATCTCTCACCAAAAGAACCCAAAAATTGGGGTTGTAACTATGATAGTCATAGTCACTTTATAGTTGCATGAAATAAAATTCAACCAAGCAATTATTTCTAAGCAACTGATAAAAACTTCGGAAATTGTCATGAAACTAAAGTGATATATTCGTAAGTGTAACCACATACTTGTCTTGGAGATCTCAAAGAAGCAATATATCCAAATCTAACAAGATTTCCAATCAAGCAAGACAATCAATCAATCAAGCAAACATTGATCCTAAAAACATGTATATCACCTAGTTGTAACCATGACATCCCGAACAACTCTTTATTGACTTGGGTCACCTTTCTAAGGTTTCTATGTTTCATTAGGTTTCATTAAGGTTTCTTAGAGCAATTTCTCAAACTTTATCCTTTTTAGGTCAACAAACTTAAAATACTTTTCGTACTCATAAAAACCCAAATTACTCAAATTATCCACATTAAGGATCTTTTATACTCAAATTGGCTTGGTAACAACATATCTCTATCTTATTCTGGATTTGCACAATTAAAACCATTAAAATCATCATTACTAAAGTTAGGGTTTCTAAGCCCATTAATGCACTTTATATACATGAAACCCTAAATTAATCCAATTATGCATAAAGATCATCTCTTTAGATGTAAATATTCCTTTTATAAACAATAGGTTAATATTGGCTCAAAACATTCAAAAGAATATCATTAGATCCAACTATCATCAAATCTAAGGGTTTTTCATTAATTAAACCATTAAATATGACATCTTTATACACTTGTAAAATTGCAAGCGTATTTAGGCCTCAGTTATATTTTTATTACACTCCATGCATTTTTATGATTAAGTTTCATATAAAACATTATTTCATCTGAGTATCATATTACTTTATATCAATTTCATAATTAAATTGATGTAGGGCCAATAGCAGCACAACACATCATCGATTTTAATTTCTTTTCTTACCTTTCTTTCCCTCAGCTGCGGATACAAACCTGTGTCCGTTTAACTAGGAGCCCGAACCTAAACTCCCTCCCATCCACTTCATTCTCTCGTCGTGTGGACTCTACTTCCGTAGAGAAAAGAGGGCCTCAATGCTCTATGGGGCTTCTGCCCAATCCCAACCGGTAGAGCACCCCTGCTCGGCTCTAGCGTGATCTCTAGACGCATCTCTCTCCTCTCCCTTGTGAGGTGTTGATGAAGTCCCAGTTCATACAAACCAGTGAGATCCACCGTAGTGGCTCCCTGGCACTGAATAGGGAAGCTAATAGAAGGAAGACCAGAATCTTGGATGTGAAAGAACTAGGGGATTCACCTATTGTGTCTCCCTCTACACGATCCTTCTCCTTTCCTCCCAAAGGCAAGTGGTAGACACCCATATATATATATATATATATATATATATATATATACATGGAGAGAGGTCAGTAGATTCATTGTGAATCTACTCCAAAACTAGAGTTTAGGGAAATTCCCTTAAACTTTACAAAAATAGGACATCAAGGGATTGATAGATCTGATTCCTTCTCTCGAATGCAATGGGAAAAGAAGCATAAAAAAAGAACGAGAGGTGAGTGAGAACGAGGCCAAGGAAGGTTCCAATTACTATAGACTTGTTTCCTTATGTGACTGAAGGAAGGAGATGATCGTGCACCGTTGGATCTCAGATTCAAAGGTCCACATCGCACGCGCCCAGATAAAAACAAAATTCTATTTCAATTAAAATTGTGACATTTAATGTATTCCTTTCCACTTTAGGAAATCTTCCAAAAATCATATCTCCCAAACCACATGTCCAATTAATACCAAATTTTAGATGAAAGTCCATAATGACTTAACAACTTGTGTGTCATGTTTGAGACTCAAACTCGAAAGTATGAGAGACTTTTCTTCATATGCAAGTTATCTCTTAATAAGGCATATTTTATTCATATTTTCTCTCTCCTATCCTTTAATTCTCTTTATTTGGATTCTTTTTACCATTAGAAACCTTATGGATTCAAAATCTCATCCATAATGAGTCAATCACCCATCTATCCACATATTTCTCATATTTTCATTATATTCTCAAATTCCCTTCTTAATAATGCATTAATTGATTTTTTTCCTTTTAATCATATTGGACTCGTTAACATATCATGATCCACAAAATTACATGCACAAAGGAAATATTGCAAAGGGAATCCATTCAATACATATTATTCTTACAATTCCCAAAATCATACCCTTATTGGGAAAATTGCATTTCCCACCATATGAACCCAAAAAGTTGGGGTTGTAACATCCCCTCTTATAGAAAATTTGCCCTCAAAATTCCACCAAACATACAAGCAATTCAGGATATGACTTTTCCATGTCCATCATTTGCTCATATGTGGCTTCATCCTCTCCATGGTACTTCCAAAGAACCTTTATCATCTTATATTCTTAGATCTAAGTTCTTTCACCTTGGTATCTAGAATCCTCACAGGTGACTCAGGACATTTCAGCCTCCCTCAGGAGCTCACTAGGTTCATTGCTCAGCACATGGCTCGGGTACCTCACATAGTGTTATAGATTGGACACATGGAACACATCATATATCATATTATCCTGAGGAGTAAGGCTAAACATAAGCAACTCCACCAATACAGCTCAAATGGACCCATGTATCGGGGACTCAACTTTCTCAGCTATAGCTTAAAGGGGTCGTGTTTTCATAACACATGTTTACCCACAGTGAACTGCATGTCAGTCTACTTTGCATCGACTCACGACTCATGTCGATCCTGGGTTTTCTCAGCCATTTCTCAATCAAAGCATCTTCATATGCATACACTGTGGTCTCTCTGACCTTCACAAGGTCCTCTCACTGACATCATCCAAGTGATGCGGTGACCGACACATCCTCCCTTACAGAGCTTCATACATCTCGATACTGACTATGGTGGCTATCATAACAAGCAAACTCTGCTAAGGGCATGAACTACTCCCATATATCACCCTGAATGAGCAAACATGCTCTCATTAGACCTCCTAGAGTCTGACTCATACTCTCTTGACTGCACACTAATCATGGGTGATATGTTGTACTCATCTTCAATCTAGCATCGAGTTCTTCTTACACCAACTTCTACATCATGGAAGTGAACTTGATGTTATGCTCAAGATATTGAACTCAGATCACGATGTGTAGTTGAACTATCTCTCTCTCTCATATATAGTTCAACCAAAACTGTCATACCGATAGTGCTCTCTTTTAGGCAAGGGATTAGATCAACTTGGTAAGGCGTTCTACCATAACCCGTATTTCATCATGACCTCTCTTGGTCCAAGGGAGACCCACCACAACGTCTATGGTGATCTACTCCCATTCCCCCTCAGGGACTTCTCATTATCTATAGCAACTCACTGGCTTACTGGTGTTTGTCCTTCACTCTCTAGCATGTATGGCAACTGACACATACAACACTATATCCTTCTTCATCCAAGGTCCTCAAGGACAACATATAAACCTTAACCATCTTGGTAGTACTACGATGTACGGTGCACTTAAAATCACAAGCTTCTGGCATGACATGATTCCTCACAGGTGACTCCTCAAAAGCCCTAAAACACTCTAGTAGTAGATTTCACCGCCTTCTTTTCTTGATAAGTGTATATGAGGTTCTCACAACTATCCTTTTATCTCATCAAGATCTGGATTGGATAATTGAGTAACTACTCATTTGACCAATGGGTCAGGTTATGTTTGAGTGTTAACCACATAGATCTCATCTTCTAATGATCGTAGGGTTCTCCTAGAAACCTCTTTCATCTCTCTCCATCAGCTAGACAAGGCAATTGTACACCTGAGTTGTGTCTCGACAAAGAGTATCCGTTACACATCAATTTCCTTATGTTCTAGGTGATGGTGAAAACATAAACCTTCATATACTCCACTCCTCACCCTCATCTTGGGTTTAAGTCTAATTGAGTCAAGAAAACTTTGATCTCATCATCTCAATTATCAAACTCAAACTTATAACTCATAAATTTCATACTGCTTCCAGGGAGGTACGTCCTCATATTACCTTTGTTCTCTTCGTGTTTCCAAACCATCTATTCAACGTACTCTCCAAAAGGATGTGGTACTTCCTCAAACATCATAGAAATGTTTGAAGTCATATCACCTTCATCCTTAGTATATGGCATGCGTTTTACCCTATCTCTCACACCAATAACAAGAGAAAATAAGTATTTGGTTGCAGTCCAAATACAATGTTCATCCCATTCCAAGAGTAGAGATGGTGCATCACACATTTCCATAGATTTTTCCAATCTAGGTTGAAACATACTTCTCCTCACCATGAGCATTTCCATTATGGATATACACCTCTGGGAAGACTTTTCCCATCACCTCTAGATCTTAACATCTCTCTTATGTACAAACTTTAGTCATTACCTCAAGGTCTCTAGGGTGCTGGCACTTTTGGGGTGATCTGACCCTTATGCATCTAAGGAGTGCCTCTCACTTTTACCCCTTAGGCCCCATGAACTCATGAAGGTGGCCAAACTCATAACACATGGGCATAGGGAAAAGGTAGTTGTTACCTCCCGACCCTATGGTCTTGTGTATTCGGGGAACATACAACTCCTACTCCCATCAGTCTTATCCCAACTTGACCTTAGTGTTGACTTAGGATTCTACAGTAGCTCATGGTTTCTGTGTTGATATTCAAGCACATATCATCCTTGAATCTCACTCGAATCTCCATCCTCTCTCTGGGCATACAGGGCTAACTTTGCATCCCTCATAGGAATCATGGCGACCTACCTACCTTGGTCTAACCGCATATAGGTTACCTCCATGGCAACATATCTTCCTGCCCCTTAGAGATGGTAACACATGGGTCTATAGATTTATGATCATACCATGTGCTCTTCACTTATCTCATCAAACTCTTATAAGAGGCCTCTTTAGGTTACCATGAACCTAAACAAAAGTCGGTACTCATCCTACATGAAGGGTCCCTTCCTAGGATGGCAGAAAACTATCTCTTGAGAGTAACAAAGGTCACAAAACGTTCTTACCTCCAAGGTTTACATCATCACATATATGCTTACCTCCTAACATGATACTTATGCACGTATATAGCAAGAAGACAACCTACTAAATCATGCTAAGTTTCTTGGTACGTCATACATATTCATCATTCTTGAATTTTGTATCAATATCGTATATACATACATCACCAACTTGTGTGAGTGGTTCATCAAACATATATCTCAGCTCGAGTGGGTTTCCTTTTGTTGTAACACATGAGGGGTTTCATACTCAAATACTAAGAACTTGATCAGCCTCGTGAACACCACGTGCACCAGTACTACTACTTCCCCTCTTTGGTATAAGAACCCAGGTTCACCTCTTATGTATCAGCTATCCAGCTGCATGCTCAGTTGTTCCAACATGAACCGAACCTATGCCAGGTATAGCATAAACTTCATAACACTCTTCCACATGAACAATGTTTAGAGTCAATTAGGTATGAGGCTTCACAACTTGTTACCATATGAAACCTTTATAGGGTCTATGGACTCTCCTTCCTACCCTTAGAAGGTAGGGACTCATATCATTTGTGCATTCATTCACGAAGCCTCTTTCTCATTCTAGGGTTAGGTTCCTCTAAAGGCATCCAAGGTACAAAAAGTCTCCAAGGATCATGCATGAGGCAACCAAAACTATCTACTCTGGGTCATCTAAACCAGGTCATATCATATCCAACTTCACATGATTCCTCATGTCTCAGAGTCAAGGTGTCCAAACCTCCTCATCGGGTCTCACTCTCTCTCTCTCTAAAGCTAACCCTACATGGACTTACTATTGGAGGTTCTCCCTAAGAAGATGGGCCCATCTCTTAAGGATACACGTCTATCCCCACTTGGGTGCAACGTAATAACAAAACTTATGTTTGGCCAAGATCATCTGAAGCTCTGCATGTCTAACTCATACACTATCAGGCATAACCCTTCTGGCTTAGGTCTAAAACCTGCTGCCAGCCTTGTTGTTACTCACTTCTATGTAGGTGCATGCCATTTTTCTACTCATATATAGCTGTTAGGGTTCCTATGTGGTTACCACTAACCTCCTCAATGAGGGAGCTATCCCTCACCCTAACAGGCACAACCCTCACAAGGTCGGGTCACTACAAGGCACTAGGGTCAAACAACTACACATATTTCATGCTTCATATGGATACTTAAAACCTCTGTACAACATGCATGTCTAACCCACGTACGTTCCTGCATGGTCAACTATGATATCCAACTCATCGTGTGTTCTCTTTCTCTACCTACAACTTAGGGTTAGGGTTACCTTTGTCCTTATAGGATGCATCAAGTCTCTTCCTCTTCCTGGAGGCTTCTTCCTCCAAGGCAAACTCTCTCCTCCTCTTCTTACAAGATGGTTTAACCTCAACGTTCTCCTGAGGGGTAACCAAGAGCACAGCAACACAGGCCATGCAACCGAAGCAAGTAACTAAACTCAGTCTGAGTTTCTAATTATCAAAACTTATGTCCATGACATCTTTCAAACATTCTTTTTATTATGTGGTGGAGGATTCCTTAATCCTTTTTATTCTTAATACCAAAACTTACGAAGGTGGTGGAGAGAGATAAACCCTAATCTCTTAAAGTTATTCAATGAACATGGTAGAGAAGGGACGAAGACAGACAAGAGAAGACCTAAATGTATCTTATTTTGAGTCAAATCCTTTGATTTTGGCCAGGCAGTCACATAGAATCCAGGAGTCCTCATAGACTGACTAGCGGGGCGGAGGAAAATCTTTCTAGCCCTCAGATTGTGATCCTTTTCTAGACACCTCCATCATTGGAAAATCCTCTAATAACTCCCTTGGGTTCTAAAGAGTTTGCAAAATTTAATAATTATTAGAGATTAAATGGAAAACCATCGCTCTGATACCAAATGTAACAACCCTGCTTCCCGATAACCCCCAATTAAGGGAGACCAAGAAGTCAGAGGCATTATCCCAAAACAGGATCAATGGTTTTACAAATAATAAAAAATAATTAATAAATTCTACTAAAGACTAAACTAAAAACTGGAATAAAAATTTTCTTTTAACATACCTTCAAAATTAGGTAACTGGGACTTCTACCCAAAGTAGGATTCTATCTACCTGAATCCTCCTTTATTATTTAACTTTAATCTTCACAAGTGCAACTTTATTGTTTGTCCAATTTCAGATTTATTACCAAAAATGCCGACCGACAAAACGACGATCAATATAACGAATTATACTGGTATGTGGGGGAACCAATAATCTTGCATTTAATTGTAACAACATATAGAAAGAAATTATGATTTAACAAGACAAACTTTACATTTTAAACATGACTACTCAATCCTCACATACCCTAGCCCCTGTGTTATCCCTGCAGTGGACATGGATACTACCTCTCATATGGTAGATCTCAACTAACCCCCATGATCCTACCTTATAGGTAGATCAATACATAGGGTCATGGAGTCATATGGTCCTACCTAAGTGTAGACCAACACATCGACTCATGATAACTTGATGATCCAATCTCGCGGGTAGACCATGTACTAGGTCATCTATCTCATCATCATCAGAGCTATAGAGGAGGACCAGGATTTGAACTAGTCATGCACATATAAATATGGTGATAATCATAGCCACTTTATAGTTGCATGAAATAAAAGTCAACCAAGCAATTATTTCTAAGAAACCAATAAAAACTCCAAAAATCGTCATGAAACTGAAGTGATATATTCGTAAGCATAACCACATACCTATCTTGGAGATCTCAAAGAAGCAATATATCCAAATCCAATAAGATGTCCAATCAAGCAAGCCAATCAAACAATCAATCAAGCAAACATTGATCCTGAAAACATGTATAACACCTAGTTGTTATCTTGACATCCCAAACAACTCTTTATTGATTTGGGTCACCTTTCTAAGGTTTCTAAGTCTCATTAGGTTTCATTAGGGTTTCTTAGATCAATTTCTCAAACTTTATCCTTTTTAGGTCAACAAACCCTAAAATACTTTTTCTACTCATAAAAACCCTAATTACTAAAATTATCCACATTAAGTATCTTTTATACTCAAATTGGCTTGGTAACAACATATCTCTGTCTTATTCATGAATTTGCACAATTAAAACCATTACAAGTTATCATTACTAAAATTAGGGTTTCTAAGCCCATTAATGCACTTTATATACATGAAACCCTAAATTAAGACAATTATACATGAAGATCATCTCTTTAGATCAAAATCTTCCTTTTATTAAAAATAGGTTAATATTGGCTCAAAACATTCAAAAGAATATCATTAGATCCAACTATCATAAATTAAACCATTAGAGTTGACATATTTATATACTTTTAAAATTGCAAGAGTATTTAGGCCTCAGTTATATTTTTATTGCACTCCTTGAATTTTTTTGGTTAAGCTTCATATACATCATTATTTCATCCAAGTATCATATTACTTTCTACCAATTTTGTAATTAAATTGACGTAGGGTCAATAGCATCGTGACACATCATCGATTTTAATTTCTTTTCTTACCTTTCTTTCCCTCAGCCACGGATACAAACTCGGGTCCGTTTAACTAGGATCCCGGACCCAAACTCCCGCTCATTCCCTTCATTCTCCCGTCACGTAGACTCTGCTTCCATAGAGAAAATTGGGCCTCGGCGCTCAGTGGGGCTTCTGCTCGATCTCGGTCGGCGGGACACCCCTACTCAACTCTCGGTAATCTCCAGACGTTGTGCTCTCCTCTCCCTTGTGATGTGCTGACGAAGGCCCAGTTCATACAAACCAGTGAGATCCACCACAGTGGCTCCCTGGCACTGAACAAGGAAGCTAAGAGAAGGAAGGCTAGAATATCATATGTGAAAGAACTAGGGGATTCGCCTATTGCGTCAGCCTCTACACGATCCTTCTTCTTTCCTCCCAAAGGCTAGTGGTACACACCCATATATATACAGGGAGAGAGGTCAGTAGATTCAGCGTGAATCTTCTCCCAAACTAGAGTTTAGGGAAAGTCCCTTAAACTTTACCAAAACGAGACATCCATGGATTGATAGATCTGATTCCTTCTTCCGAATTCAATGGGAAAAGAAGCATAAAAAAGAACGAGAGGTGAGTGAGAACGAGGCCAAGGAAGGTTCCAGTTACTATAGAATTGTTTCCTTATGCGACTGAAGGAAGGAGATGACCATGCGTCATTGGATCTCAGATCCAACGGTCCACATCGCACGCGCCCAGATAAAAATGAAATTCTAATTTAATTAAAATTGTGACATTTAATGTATTCCTTTCCACTTTAGGAAATCTTCCAAAAATCATATCTCCGAAACCACACATCCAATTAATACCAAATTTTAGAGGAAAGTCCATAATGACTTAAAATATCTATGTACCAAGTTTGGGACTCAAACTCGAAAGTATGAGAGGCGTTTCTTCATATGCAAGTTATCTCTTAATAAGGCATATTTTATTCATATTTTATCTCTCCTATCCTTTTATTCTCTTTATTTTGATTACTTTTATCATTAGAAACATTGTGGAATTGAAATCTCATCCATGATGAGCCAATCACCCATCCTTCCACATATTTCTTATATTTTCATTATATTCTCAAATTCCCTTCTTAATAATGTATTAATTGATTTCATTTTTTTTCCTTTTAATCATATTGGACTCGTTAACATATCATGATCCATGAAATCACATGCACAAAGGAAATATTTCAAAGGGAATCCATTCAATACATATAAGTCATACAATTCCCAAAATCATACCTTTATTGGGAAAATTGCATTTCCCACCATATGAACCCAAAAAGTTGGGGTTGTAACAGTACCACAAGGTCTCAACCATGACCAAAGGTCCTTAATACCATCGCATCATTCCATGTGAGAACATCATTATCTTTCCATGACTTATCAAAGGCTCATCAAACCATCACCATACATGTGACAAATAAGTTTAACATAACATTGCATTTAAGTGCTCATGATGTTCATATGGTAACATATTAGGGTTACAACAATATTGAGATATAGAGCATTTTTCTCATCATAATAATCACACAAAGAACCTAAGTATGAGTAACCATCATCACCTACTTGTATTTAGGGTTGGGTTCAAAAAGATAGGTTGAGTTAAGTTTCAAATCAGCACTCAAGAATAAACCGTAGCTTATAAATTACCATCAGATAATGAATGCATAAGATCAAACATAAGAATTTGATACCATTCAACCAAAACTCTTGACTCATACTCATAGGATCAGAAAACTCATCGACCATAGGGTTAGAAAACTTGGCGACCACTAGGGTCAGAAACGTTAGCGACCACTAGGGTTAGAAATCTCATTGACCACTAGGGTTAGAAAATCTTGGCAAACACTAGTGTTAGAAATCTTATCGAACACTAGGGTTAGAATTCTTGGTGACCACCAGGGTTAGGATTATTGGTAACCACTAGATTTAGAATTTTTTGCAACCACTAGGGTTAGAATTCTCATCGACCACTAGGGTTAGAATTCTGGGATACCACTCAGGTTATAATTCTCATCGACCACTAGGGTTAGGTTTCTTGGAGACTATTAGGGTTAGAATTCTCATTGACCTCTAGGGTTAGAATTCTTGGCGACCACTTGAGTTCAAAATCTTGGCGACCAACATGGATTCAAAATCCTGGAGACCAACATAGATTCAAAATTTTAGTGACCAACATGGAACAAAATATCATCAACCACATTGAATTAAAAATTTGGTGACCATATTGAATTCAAAACATGGCAACCACATTGAATTTAAAACTTGGCGACCACATTCAATTCAAAGACTTGGGACGATAGAGTCAAAATCTCATCGACCAACATGGAGTTACATTCATGTGCAATGCTAGGTTTTCTATCTTCAAGGAAGAAACATCTACTAGGTTTAGAGGTAAATCAAGAAGGATTATCTATAGAAGATCTGCCATCAAAACTTAACCCTAGGTAAAGGTAAAATATTTCTACTTGGAACAATATTCTTAGGGAAAGAGCTTATACGTGCAGGGTAAGAGTAAGAAATAATCATAGAGAAAGTTTTATAACTTGCCTTAAATATGACGACGAAGCTCCAAACATCAAGGTTTCTTGAAGAAAGAAATAATAAACCCTATCTTGAGCATTGCACTCATTCAAGCTAGCTCCTTCTCTGAAAAGGAAGCAAACCCTAGGTTGAAGAGGCAAGAAAGAAGGTGTCTTCAATCTCTAGCTCAAGGTCCACCATGGATCTGACCAAGAAGAAGAGAGAGGAAGGTAGGATGGCAAGGAAAATGATGGAAAAGAGGGAGATCTCACTTACCAAGACCAAGAAGAAGAACAAGGAAGCTCCAAATGAAGTAAACAAGGGTAGATCCAAACCCTAGGTACACATGCAAACAAGATCAGCCAAGCATCTCCTTCCTTGGTTCCTCCTTCTCCACCAAGAAAAGGGGAAGAGCTCCAAGAAGAAAGGAAGAAGAGACAAATATATAGGTGTTTAAAGAACTTGTTTACATGAATGGAGGGAGGTATATATAGGGATTAAGGTGAGAGATAAAGGAAGGGTGAGGTGTCTAGCCATGCATGCCATGTGTCTAAGGTCAAAACATTTCGTCCATGCAAGCATATCATCCATACAAATAGGTTGGTCATGTTGTTTAGAACTTAAATTATAATAATAAGAAAACTTGACGACAAAGATGATCAAGAAACCTACTGACCGCCAAGCATAGGAATGTCGGTGACCAAGATGAGTTAGAAGTGTCATCGACCGCCAACACTAGAGACCACATGAAAACTCATCAACCTCCAACCGTAGAGACCACATGAAAAGACATCAAATTTCAACCCTATATACCACATGAGAACTCATCAACTGCCAACCCTAGGTGGCCCAAAACTCAAGGTCGACCATTGAATTAGGGCATCAAAGAGAGCAAACCCTAATCTCAACACAAGGCTAGATGTCACTGCCCAAACCAAGGTGTGACAAGGTTCCCCAAAGCACAAATATATACAACATGATATGAAAACATGTGAGGCACAAAAAGCATGTTACACATTGCAAGAAAAACCCCAGATATGGGTAAATTACATAAAAGCCCAAAACAATCACATATTTGCATATATTACTCAAACAATGTCCAAATTGGACCAAACATGAAACTTAAGCTTGTCATATGATATCATAGCACATATTATGGTTTTAAGAATCTAATTATGATAATCAAGCATGAGAAACTAAAAAGTAGGGTCAAGGGTCTTACACGCTTGGCCTATATGTGGCTCCAAAATTTCTTCTTACTCAATACCTTCAAGCATATTTGTATCCTCACACTCAACTAGTTGGACATTTAAAATTATAAATTAGGTTATCATATAAAACTTTTTAATAGTGGGAAGCCAAATTAGGATGTAGAAATTGACCTTAACCATAATATATGTACACTATAGTAAAACAAACCAAAAGTTTTTTTCACATCAACATAATTTGGTGTTTTGTCTAAGTATAAAGTATCCTGATTTGACTTACCATTCTAAATATACAACTTTTTTTATTAAAAATCGATAAAACCCAATGAGAGTCTACACATGCTTCTAGTATCAATGTGTTAGACTAGAAACTTAGCTTGACCCTACTATTATTTTATTTATCTTAATTTCTTGGTTTATTAGAGCTACTTTTAATTATTTGAATGAGATAACTCTAAGAAGATAAGATCAATGATGTTACAACCCCAATTTTTGGGTTCATTTGGTGAGGAATGTAATTTCTCATAGTAAAGATATTTGAACAAATAATGATATAATTTGTTTGGAATAAATGGATTTTGTTTACAATAGCATTGATGATTGTGTTGTGGGCTTTATTGGCTATTGGGCCCAAATAGCAAGGAAATTCAATTAATAAATGAATAATTGAGTTTTTGAGAAAATAATGAAATAGAAACATCTAGAAGGCAAAATGATGTAATCCAATGATGGATTTCGTGCCTCTTGGGTTCCTTGGTTTCCAAGGAGTCCAAAGTTGCAAAGATAATGCAAAAAGAAAAGAAAAGATCAATTTAATATTTCTTTATTAAGAAAGAAATTGAAAATAATGATAAAATATGGGTAATAAGTGAAAAGAAGTAAAATGGAGTTATCCTTGGTGGAATTTCGTATCCCAAGGATTCCTAATGATAAAAGGAATGCCAATGAGGAAAATAAAAGAGAAATAAAGAGAAATCCTCAAAAAGAGATATTTTAATATGAAATAAACACGATAATGTGAAATAATGAGTATTGATGCATCTAGAAGGATAATAAGTATCCTTAGAAGGTAATTCAAAATATTCGAGTTCCTTGGGATGCAAGGAGTCCCATCCCAAGGAAGAAAAGGATAGAGAAAAAGGCAAATAAAACAAAATAAGAGGATAATGTGATACATCATTAATGACTTTTTGATAATATCAAAAAGGGATGTTATTTGCTTTAAAAGAAAATATGATTTCGTGGCCAATGGATTAAAATTAATGCATGAAAAGAATAGGAGAGAGGTAATTTTCAGATTTCCTTTAGGAAAATAGATTCCTTGATAGCCAAGGAATACTAATAAACAATGAATAAATTAAAGGGAGAAGTTGCATGTAAGCAAGGAAGGTAGGATAGAGCGGACTTGTTTTCCTCATGGTTGAGCACGATGGGGTGTTGCTATCCTCTCCTATTTAAGGTTTGGATCCTTGGAATCGAGCCTAAAGAGATTTCAGGCATCCCCCTCTCTTCTCCTTCTTGTACTCACACTAAAGCCTAGTATAAGAGGAGCAGCACGACCCTTGGAGCAAGGAGGAGCCAGGGACAGGGATAGGAAAGATGCACGACACTCCCACGTCAGCTGGGAGGAGGTTTGACTCCATCTACACATTCTAGACCTTACGCAAGGTCTGCAGAAGAGCAGCAAGACTGGCCGCCATCTAAGTCTCGGCAGATAAGAACGAGCCATCTTGGATGCAAATAAAGGGTGCCCCTTAGGCGCAGGATCCCGTCGGAGCCAATGGAACCATCCATGCCAGCCATCGTGGTTTAGAAAGGGGGCGGCAGGGCCGCACTTAGCGCTTGCTACAACGACAGCGTTAGGGTAGGCAAGGAGGAGGATGACCAGGGTGCGTTGGACCGTTCTGCCCTCCGCGGGCTGAATGACACGCTCAACTTATCGAGGGTAAATTGGACATTTCGAAATGTTTCCCAAAACTACGTTGCATGGGAGTTGACGACGTGGCACTCCCTGATTGGCTGAAAAGGTAATTCCTTTATTAATTTGTAATTAAATATTGGTAACTTCAATTAGAACAAGTAATATATGAAAATTGATCCTCATAATGAGAGGAATACAAAGAAATTATTGTTGAAGCCTAATTTCGTTTTCTATTCAAAAATTATATCAAGATGCTATCTTTAATAGTTTAGTCAATGAAAAACCCTAACCTTTGATGTTTAATGAATTAGAAAGGGGTTATGTGTGTGTTTAAAATAAATATTTACTTGTTGTTAATAAAAAGGACATATTAGATCTAAAAGGATGATCTTCATGTGTAATTTGATTTATTTAGGGTTCCATATGATTTAATGAACCTTGAACCCTAATTGTGGTAATTATGATCCTTAATGATTTTAATTGCTCAAATTCATGTACAAAGCTAAGATATGATCATTCTAATCTATTTAGAGTAAAAACGTCCTTAATTCTAGATAAATACCCTAAAAGTAGTAATTAGGGTTTTCTCATGAATAAAAGGTAGAATTGATGGCAAAATGAGTTCATATGTTAATTAGACCCTAATGAAGTTTGAATTGATGATAGAGGTGTATAATGATCCTTTCATGGATTAAAAGTATAAAAATAGTAGCTTTAATGTAAAAGAAGCTTAATGAAATTAATTGATGGTTAATGGTGCCTTTAATATGAAAATAGGGTTATATTTTGTTAAGATAACCTTAATATTGAAGAATAGATGAGATAATTAGGGTTTAATATGGTAAAAGATGAAGGGAAAGCCTAATTGCAAATGAAACCCTAAAATGGATACGGAAACCCAAGGAAGCAATTTCAAGTTGAAAAGAAAGAATCTTGATAAAGTGTATAGTAAATAGAGTACATGTGTTTTTCAGGATTCTTGATTGTGTGGTTGAATTACTTGCTTGGATAGCTTTCTTGTTTGGAATTGATATTAGCTTGAGAAATCTACTGAACAGGTATGTGGTTACGCTTATGAATAATCACTTTAGTTTCATGGCGATTTCCGAACGTGTTTATCAGTTGCTTGAAAATAACTATTGGATGTCTTTTATTTCATACAACTATAAAGTGACTATGATTATCACCATGAATATATATATATATATATATATATATATATATATAACTGGCTTAGATTCGAATCCACCTATGTGGCTTGTAAAGGCTAAAAACGGGTAACCTAGAGTAAGGTCTAGGTTATCGTGGGTTAGAAATTGGGCTACCAAGTGTAGTGCCATGAGACCCTTTAGCATGCCATGAGTTAAGGAGTGGGCTACTTATGGGTAGTTCCATGTGACTCAACCCTAGAAACTGGTTCACCTATAGGTGGGACCATGAGGGGTTTAATGGGGATCTACTATAAGGAAAGTAGCATCCATGTCCACTATAGGGACAGCGCATAGGATAGGGAATGCATGGATCGCACAATTATATTTAAAACATAAATTTTTTTGTTAAATGGTAATTGGCTGCAATACATGGTTATGAATAATTGCATGATTATTGGTTCCCCCACATACCAGCTTTATGCTGACCGACGTTTTGTTTGTCGGCGTTTTAGGTACAAAGCCAAAAGGACAAACAGTAAATCATCATATTGTGAAATACATGAATTAAAATACAAGGAGGATTAGTTAGAGTAGAATTCATATGTGGATAGCAGTTTAGAAATCCAAGTTTTCAAAAGGTATGCAAAAGTTTATTTTCTTACAGCTTTCCAGTTTAGTCTGTTAAAATTTAATAATTGTTCTTGGTTAATTGCCGAATCTTTGATCTGGAAATTATGTGTGCGGCTTCGACCTCTCGATTTCCCTTAATTGGGGGTTACCGGAAGGTGGGGTCATAACATTCGGTATCCGAGCGTAGGTTCCTCACTTAACCATTAATAATTATTAAAATTTTCAAAATCCATAGAACCCAAGGGAGTTATTATAGGATTATCTGAAAGATGGAGGTGTCTAGAAAAGGACCATGGATGGGGGCTGGCAATATTTTCCTCCGCACCGCTAGTCAGAATACGAGGACTCCCAGATCTGTGTGACTGCCTGGCCAAAGTCTTAGGGTATGAATTGAAATAAGATACCTTTAGGACTTTCTCATCTTATTCATCCCTTCTCATCACAAATTCTATTAAGGACCTAAAGGATTAGGGTTCTCTCTCTTCTCCTCATCCTCTTGAGGTATGGGTAAGGTAATAAGGTCTAAGGAATACTCCACCAAATTAATGAAAAAGTATGTAAATAAGATGTCATGGACATAATCTTAATAGTTTAAATGCAAACTAAAGAATAGATACATGCTTAGGTCGTATGACATAAGTTGTCATGCCCTTAGGAGAGACCTAAGTCTAGACCTTCTTGTCTGGAGGATAAGTAAAGAGAGTTAGTCTTGGAGGTAGAGACCTCCATTATAAGTAGAGACCTAGAACAACCTTTAAGGATGATGTTAACCCTAACCCTAAGTGAAGGTTAGAGAGAGAGAGAGATGACATGAAGAGTTAGATGTCTTGATGGACCAGGTGTGTGGGCATGCCTTGGATGCCATATGAGCCATGAGAGGTTGGATGACCGAGTACCTTTGGTGACCCAACCCTGGGAAGGGTCATGCATGTTAGAGTGAAGGATAGCTCCTTCCTTGATGAGGATAAAGAAGAACCCATGGAAAACCCATGAGCTTATATGAGCATGGCATAGTAGACACCCATAGTAGATCAGTAGTGCGAGCAGAAGGCTAAAACCCTGGTTAGGAGAGTATGAAGGATAGCTTATGAGATAAGCATAAAGAGCTATGGATGACCTTGAGAAAATGTAATAGGCTTCACCAGGTAGGAGTATGCTTGTGAGCTTGATCCCTCTTGGAGAGAGAACCTCTCGTAGTAAGGTTGTTTGTAGGGTTAGCTCTAGAGAGATAGAAGGACCCATGCAAGAAGGTTGGAAGACTAGACTCCGAGATATGAGGAACAATGGGGAGTTGAGGATGATGCGGCCTAAGTGGATGATAGGGGATTGCCTCATGCTCAATCCATGGTGGTTGATGATATCTTGGTTTCCTTTAGAGGAACCAAACCCTAGAGAGAGGATGAGGCTTCTGGCACCTATGTGTCTATGGTGTAAGTGTTTACCTTCTGGGAAAGGAAGAAGAAGTTTTGTATACCATGGATAGGTTTAGTGATAGGCGGTGGGGCCTTATGCCTTGTTGGTTGTCCTTGAGGAGGACTTCAATATGAAGTGTTAATCAAGCAGAAGGATCATGGAAAGTGCATACCATGTACATGTGAAATTAATGGCTAAAAGGTGGAGCATGTAGTTGGACACCCAAAAGTGAACCTAGGGTTCCTAGGCCTAAGAGGGGAAGTGGTGTACCTAACGTTCATGATGAGAGTTGAGTTTCTATAGATGCGGGCATGGTACTTCTCATGTTTAGAGGATAGAGAAACCCTTAAGTTTAAGGTAGGTTTGATGAACCCCTCACAGCTAAGTTGATGACATGGGAAGGTATGATTTGGATCCAGTGTTGAGGAACGAAGACAAGTGTGACCCAACTTGGTCTAGTAAGTGGGCTGCTTGTGCCTTAATGGCTTGCTATGGTCAAGCATGCTCATATGGATGTAAACCCTAGACATAAGGATGTTTGTGACCTTTGTTATCAAGGTGAAGTTTTCCTCCCATCCTGGGAGAGGGACCCTTTGGTAGGGTGTATATTAGTTTTGTTGGTTTAAGTTAATCTAAAGAGGTATCATAGGATCTTGAGAAGATAAGTGAAAAGTATATGGTATGAGAATGAACCATTAGACCCATAGATATCCATCTCTAAGTTCATGAGGATGTGTTACCATGGAGGTAATCGGTATGCGGCCTGACCAAGGTAGGCCGGTCACCATGACCCCTATGAAAGGATGAAAGACAACCCTCGAATGTAGAAAGAGATGATGAAGGCTTGGGTAAGGTTCTAAGTTGAACATGTACTATAAGAGAATACTAATCTATCCTAGGATCAGGTAGGGATAAGACCGATGGAAGTAGGAGTTTCTTGATTCCCTAGTTGCACATGACCATAGGGTCGGGAGGTAACAACTATCATTGTCTGAGGGCCATGGGTTAGGAGATTGATCACCTTCATGAACTCATGGGACCCAAAGGGCATATGAATATGGCACTCTCTGGATGCATAAAGGAAGATGGATGACCCTAAAAGTGCTGGCACCCTATAGACCTAGAGGAGATGACCAATGATTATGTGGTGACCCAAGTAGGTTCGAAACTAGTTTTCTAGGGAGGTAACTTTGATAGAAAGATGATTGTAATATAGAGGCATAAACAACATGTTTCAACTTAGATTTAAAGGTGTACTGGCAAGGTGGGATGTACCATCTCTACTCTTGGAATAGGAAGAACTCTGTATTTGGACTGCAGCCAAATGCTTATTTCCTTTTGTTATGGGAGTGAGAGATAGGACAATATGCATGCCATACACCAAGGATAAAGATGATGTGGGTTGGAATGTTGCCACAAGATATGGGGACAGAGAAGATAACATACCCTGGTAAAGTGAATGATACATGGATGGTTTGCAAACACTAAGAGGAATGAGGTAGTCACCTTATGAGGATGTTTATATCATGAGATATGAGTCATACAAGGTTGAGTTTGATCACCAAGAAGATGAGCTCAAGGTGTTCTCAATAAAGAAAGACTTAGAGTTTGAGTTTGAGATGATAAGTGAAATACATGGAAGTGTATGTCTTCAATGTTACCTAATACCTAAGGATGTGAAGTGGTAATGGATGCTCCGGTTGAGATATAGCTGCCTAGTTTGGCTAGAAGAGGTTGTTAGGCTAACCCTAAGTTTGGAAAGGAGGTGTGTTTGGCTAACACTTAACGAGATATGTTGAAAAAGTTAATGGTTGTTTGGTTAGCCAGTTTAGTCCTTGATATAATGAAGGGATGGTTGTAGAACCTCAAATGCACTTCTTTGGAAAGGAAGATCATGAAACCCCGACTAGAGTGGTTTATTGTTTCTGAGGAATCGATCTTGAGGAATCATGACATACATGAAATCATGATTGAAGATCACCATACACTGTGGTACTACCAAGGTGATAAGTGACAGTAGTACTTTAGATGCCTAACATAAAGTTGCATGTGGTATATGGCCATGCAAACTGAGGGAGAAGGATGAACACCGGTAACCCAGTGCATTGATATAAAGGAGAAAGAGTCCCCAAAAGAGAAAGGGAGTTCATTACTATGGATGTTGTAAGTCTCCCATGTACCAAGGACGGTCGAGATGCAATATGGGGTATGGTAGATCGTCTTATCCAGATGACATGAGAAAGAAAGAGTTCTATCAAGGGACAGATCTGGTTGAGCTGCCCATGAAGAGATGGTTCAACTACATCATGATGCGAGTTCAAAGGTTCTTGAGTTTGACCTAAAGGTTCCCTTCCAAAAGGTGTGAGTAGGTACATGAAGAACTTGATGTTAGTACAGTTTATCACCCTTAACTAATGGTTAGTATGATCCAGACTAGAGGGTCTGATGAGAGCATGTGTGCTCGTTCAGGGTGATACAAAGAGACAGTTCTTGTCCTTTGTAAAATGTGATGATAACCACCATAGCCAGTATTGGGTTTTAAAGAAGCTCTGTAAGGGAGGTTGTGTCGGTCACCACTTCAGTAAGGTGATGTTAGCGAAAGGACCACGTGATGGTTAGAGAAGGACCACAATGTGTGTAGATGAAGTCTCTTTGATTGTGCAATGGCTGAAAGGAGCCTAAAGATGATGGGAGTCGTGAGCGGATGCAAAGTAGATTGACATGCAGTTCACTGTGGGAGAATATGTGACATGCAAATTCGACCCCTCTAAGTTATAGCTAAGAGAGATGAGTCCCCGATGCATGGGTTATTTTGTCATGGTTTGGGGGAGAAGGTTAAGTTTGATCTTACCCCTCAGGATAAAGAAATGTGTGATGAGTTCCAGGTGTCCAATTTAGAGCACTATGTGAGGTACCCCGATCATGTGCTGAGCAATGAACCTAGTGAGCCCCAAGGGAGGCTGAAATGGCCTGAGTCACCTATGTAGTTTATAGATGCCAGGATGAAAGAACTCAAAGAAAAGAATATGTGATGATAAAGGTTCTTTGGAAGATCTATGAGTAAGATGAATCCACATAGGGGCCAATGATGGACATGGAAAAGTCTTATCCTGAATTATTTAGTTACTTGATAGAGTTTTGAGGACAAAATTCCTATAAGAGGGGAAGGATGTTACAACCCCACTTTTTGGGTTCATTTGGTGAGGAATGTAATTTCTCATAGTAAAGATATTTAAACAAATAATGATATAATTTTTTTGGAATAAATGGATTTCGTTTACAATAACCTTGATGATTGTGTTGTGGGCTTTATTGGCTATTGGGCCCAAATAATAAGGAAATTCAATTAATATATGAATAATTGAGTTTTTGAGAAAAGAATGAAATAGAAACCTCTAGAAGGAAAAATGATGTAATCCAAAGATGGATTTCATGCCTCTTGGGTTCCTTGGATTCCAAGGAGTCCAAAGTTGCAAAGATAATGCAAAAAGAAAAGAAAAGATCAATTTAATATTTCTTTATTAAGAAATAAATTGAAAATAATGATAAAATATGGGAAATAAGTGAAAAGAAGTATAATGGAATTATCCTTGGTGGAATTTCGTATCCCAAGGATTCCTAATGATAAAAGGAATGCCAATGAGGAAAATAAAAGAGAAATAAAGAGAAATCCTCAAAAAGAGATATTTTAATAAGAAATAAACACGATAATGTGAAATAATGAGTATTGATGCATCTAGAAGGATAATAAGTATCCTTAATAGGAATTTTAAAATATTTAAGTTCCTTGGGATCCAAGGAGTCCCAATGAAGAAAAGGAAAGAGAAAAAGGCAAATAAAACAAAATAAGAGGATAATGTGATACATCATTAATGACTTTTTGATAATATCAAAAAGGGATGTTATTTGCTTTAAAAGAAAATATGATTTCATGGCCAATGGATTAAAATTCATGCATGAAAAGAATAGGAGAGATGTAATTTTCTAATTTCCTTTAGGAAAATAGATTCCTTGATAGCCAAGGAATACTAATAAACAATGAATAAATTAAAGGGAGAAGTTGCATGTAAGCAAGGAAGCTAGGATAAAGGGGACTTGTTTTCCTAATGGTGGAGCACGATGGGGCATTGCTATCCTCTCCTATTTAGGGTTTGGATCCTTGGACTGGAGCCCAAAGAGATTTCAGGCATCCCCCTCTCTTATCCATCTTGTACTCACACGAAACCCTAGTATAAGAGGAGCAGTGCGACCCTTGGAGTGAGGAGGAGCCAGGGACGGGGATAGGAAGGATGCATGACACTCCCACGTCAGCTGGTAGGAGTTTCGACTCCATCTACACATTCTGGCCCTTACGCAAGGTCTGTAGAAGAGCAGCAAGACCGGCCGCCATCCAGGTGTCGGCAGATAAGAACGGGCCATCTTGGCTGTGAATAAAGTGCGCCCCTTGGGCGCAGGATCCCATCGGAGCCAATGGCACCATCCATGGCAGCCATCGTGGTCCGAAAAGGGGGCGGAAGGGCCGCACTCAGCGCTTGCTACAGTGGCAACGTTAGGGTAGGCAAGGAGGAATATGACCAGGGAGCGTTGGACCGTTCTTCCCTCTGCGGGCTGAAAGACACGCTCAACTTACCGAGGGTAAATTGGACATTTTGAAATGTTTCCCAAAACTACGATGCATGGGAGTTGACGACGTGGCGCTCCCTGATTGGCCAAAAAGGTAATTCCTTTATTAATTCGTAATTAAAGATTGGTAACTCTGATTAGGACAAGTAATATATGAAAATTGACCCTCAAAATGAGAGGAACACAAAGAAATTATAGTTGAAGCCTAATTTCTCTTTCTATTCAAAAATTATATCAAGATGCTATCTTTAATAGTTTAATCAATGAAAAACTGTAACCTTTGATGATTAATGAATTAGAAAGGGGTTATGTGAGTGTTTAAAATAGATATTAACCTGTTGTTAATAAAAAGGGCATATTAGATCTAAAAGGATGATCTTCATGCATAATTTGATTTATTTAGGATTCCATATGATTTAATGAACCTTGAACCCTAACTGTGGTAATTATGATCCTTAATGATTTTAATTTGTCAAATTCATGTACAAAGATGAGATATGATGGTTCTAATCTATTTAGACTACAAAAGTCCTTAATTCTGAATAAATACCCTAAAAGTAGTAATTAGGGTTTTCTCATGAATAAAAGGTAGAATTGATGGCAAAACGAGTTCATATGTTAATTAGACCCTAATGAACTTTGAATTGATGATAGAGGCGTATAATGATCTTATCATAGATTAAAAGATTAAAAATAGTAGCTTTAATGTAAAAGAAGCTTAATGAAATTAGTTGATGGTTAATGGTGCCTTTAATCTGAAAATAGGGTTATATTTTGTTAAGATAACCTTAATATTGAAGAATAGATGAGATAATTAGGGTTTAATATGGTAAAAGATGAAGGGAAACCCTAATTGCAAATGAATCCCTAAAATGAATACGGAAACCCTAGGAAGCAATTTTAAGTTGAATAGAAAGATTCTTGATAAAGTGTGTAGTAAATAGAGTACATGTGTTTTTTAGGATTCTTGATTGTGTGGTTGAACTACTTGCTTGGATGTCTTTCTTGGTTGGAATTGATATTAGCTTGAGAAATCTACTAAATAGGTATGTGGTTATGCTTATGAATAATCGATTTAGTTTCACGGCGATTTCCAAACGTGTTTATCGGTTGCTTGAAATAAATGTTGGATGCATTTTATTTCATGCAACTATAAAATGACTATAATTATCACCATGAATATATATATATATATATATATATATATATATATATAACTGGCTTAGATCTGAATCCACCTCTGTGGCTTGTAAAGGCTAAAAAGGGGTAACCTAGAGTAAGGTCTAGGTTATCGTGGGTTAGAAATTGGGCTACCAAGTGTAGTGCCATGAGACCCTTTAGCATGCCATGAGTTAAGGAGTGGGCTACTTATGGGTAGTGCCATGTGACTCAACCCTAGAAATTGGTTCAATAGGTGGGACCATGAGGGGTTTAATGGGGATATACTATAAGGAAAGTAGCATCCAAGTCCACTGCAGGGACAACACAGAGGATAGGGAATGCATGGATCGCGCAGTTATATTTAAAACATAAAATTGTTTGTTAAATGGTAATTGGCTGCAATACATGGTTATGAATAATTGCACGATTATTGGTTCCCCCACATACCAGCTTTATGCTGACCGATGTTTTGTTTGTCGGCATTTTAGGTACAAAGCCAAAAGGACAAACAGTAAATCGTCATATTGTGAAATACATGAATTAAAATACAAGGAGGATTAGTTAGAGTAGAATTCATATGTGGATAGAAGTTTAGAGATCCAAGTTTTCAAAAGGTGTGCAAAAGTTTATTTTCTTACAACTTTCCAATTTAGTCTGTTAAAATTTAATAATTGTTCTTGGTTAATTGTCAAACCTTTGATCCAGAAATTATGTGTGCAGCTTCGACCTCTCAGTCTCCCTTAATTGGGGGTTACCGGAAGGTGGGGTCGTAACAAATGATGTACATGTTTGTTTGATTATGTTTCTTATATGTGTAGATGTCATGGTTTTGGGGACCTAATGCGTGCATATAAGGCCAAGATGGGGTTGTTCTTTCTTTAGGTCATGGTAATGTATATCTTGATGTGTTTAAGGGATGATGGGCCCTAAAATCAGGCCTAGTTGGTGGGATGAGACCAATTTAGAGGAGGTTAGTTCCCATGTTCCTATAGCCTTTAGTGTTTGTAATAATGGGAAATTTGGGCCTAGTTAGATGTATGGGTGTGTGAGTTTGGGTATATTATTGTAAGTCAATGTTTTACTTGTATTTATGTTACATCTATTTTAATCCATAAGACTATCCATGATATTATGGCCTAGTTAATGTTTATTGAGTATCCATATCACATAACTAGAGCTAAGATGAGCTTTAGTAGATCATCTTTAGATCTTAATCACATTAGATTCCCATATTAATTGTGAATAGAAAACATGTCTACACCTTCTCTTAGTAACACTTGATTTGAATTATGAATGATCCCTAAGATTAAGGATATGTATTGAATTCATAAATTAAAAATCATGATAATGATCTATGAGGATGAATTTGTAGTATTCAAGCCATGTCTAATGGGCAACATGCCCTGTATAGACTGGAAGCATCAATTGTGAGTGATTTCTAGTGAATATTAGCCATTGACCTTAAAGGCTTCTAAGCCAAATTTGGATACTTAATAAGAAGGAAGTGATGTTATAAGAAATTTTCCTTGGGAGGCCATACATGTCATATGTGATGCATAGTGAGAAGTTAAACAACACTATTTTTCAATTCTTATTTTAGAGTCTATATGATATTGATAATATAATCTTTTCTCCCTCATACAACAATTCACATGAACACAATAATAAACATTGATCATTGCTAAGCTAAGAAAGCTATGTAATAATAAAGACAAACATAATACTTTTAGATAGTTTCTGTGAACATTTTGATATATCCTTTGGTCCCTAATGGGATGATGAAACATTCCATTCCCACTTAGGGGAAGCCCAAGTGATGAATAACTGGAGTGGATCAGGCCCTGAAAGCTAATCTGTGTCAGGTTAGGAGGAATTTATATAGAGGTGGAAGTGAAACGTCAACCTCCTTATTGTTTGAGATATTATGGGTTAAGGGGAAGTTAAACAAAGATGGAAGCAAGACCCCAATCTTCTTATCATTTGACACATTATGGTAGTGGTGAAGCCCTCATTTTGTGAATAGTGTAAAATGAGACAAATGTTTATTTCTGATATGTTATTGAGCATCGACCTGGTAAGGAGGGACAAAGGTAGAGATGTTATAAGCCCAATATGTCTAGAGGAGACCCTAGACTTGTGTTTACCATTGGGTAGATGTATACACCCTAAGATATGGAAGATGATATTGTGTGCATGGGTATACCATGTCAATGTCTGATTGGTTGGTTCAAGTTAGGTAAATATAGAGAATAATATAAAATTTAACAAGCTGATAGAATTGTTATGGATGTTTTCAATGTGTACATTATTGTTGATGGTTATTGATATGTGGATATTTGCTAAATTATGACTCAAAATCCTTTTCTAAGAAATGACATTATTGATTAGAATATAATATTATAATTTCTCATCCATCTTTTAGTATGTCAATATATTTCTCTGGTTAGTATATGATACTTACTACCTGGTACTCCGTCAATGTTTAATTGTTAAACATATACACAAAGAGAAGATAGAAGACAAAATAGTATATTCTCACTCTTATGCTAATTTATTTACTTAGACATTTGATAATCAACCAATGAATAGTTTTTAGTTTAGAATTGAATGGGATTCTGTCTTAAGCTATGATATGACCATCACAGTAAGTGGTATCCAGGTGTTTGTAGTGTCTAGTAGCTCCTGCGGTGGTGGTCTAGGAATCATTTGTGTACAAATATGATGATATGAACTTACATATCTAATAAAGTATTCTTACACACAATATCAACTTTTTTTATCATCTTCATTGTGAAATTGTAGACAATTTCTATAAATTTGTAAGAAAGTTGTGAATCTTAAGTATTAAGTAGTTCCAAAAGCACAAAATTATGAATCACAACTTTATTGAATAATCACCTTTCTATTTTTCTTATTCATTAACCAATGAAAAGAAGGTATGGTAAGTTTAATCGAAACCTCATGTTTAATCCTTATAATCATATTTTGGATTATTATTGGGATTGGGTCCTGACAATTTTACTACCAAATACCCAACAAAAATTGAATCTTTAGGTATATTTCATATGTTCTAAGCATGATTATAAGTTCATATGCATGTTATATAAGAAAAAAGTAAACCTATAGATATATAAATCTCCTCTTGTGAATACCATAAGAACTAGCAAATAAGAGCAAAATTCAATCTCCAAAACACCATAAAATAGCCTATCAACGACTTACCAATATCCCTCCAAGCAAGATTTAGCTTCAACTAGGTTAAAAAAGGAAGAAAGGAGAGACTTCTATCTTATGGAATCTAGATCCACCATCATCACTAAAGAACTACGACCAAAGAAGGTAGAAGAGGAGAAAAATTAATAAAAGATGAAAAGGAGTGAAGATCTTACATGATCTAGGGTTAAAACATGGATATATAGCCTTGCATCTTTTGTAGAAAGGAAGATCAACACCAATGAAGTTACATCACACCCATGTGATTGGCCTCGATGTCCCTTAACTCCAAAAACTTTCTAGAAACTTTAGGGTTTGTAAATGAAACCTAGGGTCAAGAGCTAAGGATATTTATATATTAGGGTATTGGAAAAGTCAATACAACCCATCACTATTGATCGAAGTGACCTCTTTTATCATAAAAACCATTGTCTGTCCTGGTTAGGCCATCCATCGACCCTGCTAGTCTGGAAGCTATCAACCCTCCCAGGTCAGAAGGGCATCAACCCTCAAGTTCAATAACCATCAAGCGCCTAGGTTAGAATCCATCGACCCTTAAGGTCAACATACATTGACCCGCTGGTCAGATAGAAATTGACACTCTAGGTCAGAAGGCCATGGAACACCTAGGTTAGATAGCCATTAAGCACCCTCAGAGTGATCCATCAACCCCACTCAAAGTGATACATCAACCTCACTCTAAAGTGAGCCATCACCCTCACTCAAAATCCCCAAACCCTAGCATCAAATGATGCTAGAGAACAAGGGGGAAGAACCCAGGAAATAAGAACTTTATTCCATCACATCGTCATCCATATAAGCATGGACATGAAAAAAATGTGATCTCATATATCTATCTTAGCTTTTTTTAAAAACATCACATTTAATTCAATAATAGGTACAATTAGGGGAAACTATGCATGATTGTAGTTAGATTAGCTATTGATCATAGTTATCTAATAATGCACCAATTTAAATTCTAATTATGCATTTGATTATGATAAATTAACAAGATTAGGGTTTAGCACACATCACATTCTTACATTTGTGAACTACTTGGTGGTACTTTTGGAGCCTTATGTCATTCTTACATTCTCGAGTTTTTGTTCCTCATGAAAGGGGAGCCATATGGAATCTTTTCACCCTTCTTTGATACCAAAATCGTACATGCAACCTCTAATCTCACTATGTACACACCAATAAAAGTTGAAAATAGCATTTAATGGGTGGTTTGATATATATGATAGGGAACTTCAGGTTTCTTACCATAATTTTGTTTCATGTTGATCTAAGATGAAAACTATAGGCTTCTTAGTTCTATATGTCTGGATTTTTTGAAAAATACATGCTTCTTGCTCCTATACTTGCAAGTCTTGAGAGGATTGGGTGTAAGTGTTTAGCTATATTTTACCTATTGTTTGGACAAGTGTCAAACTATGATAATATAAATATATTTTTTCTAATGTGAGATGTTGTGTCTTAGACATTTCTTATGCTTACGATTTTCTATTAAATGATCACGATCAATTAGGTGTGTTTCTTACTACATACACTTAATCTTGAAAAAATATTTAGCTATTTGCTATTTTCATAATATGTTGTTATGGTTGTAGCTGAACCAGTAATGTGTAGATTAGTGTGGTTGAGCTATGGATGTTCCATAATAAATTCAATGATTTGTCATGGTTACATCTCGTTATCGATTATGAGTAAAACAAAAAATTATGTATGGTGTGTACATCAACCCTTGGATATGTATTTTTTTACCATATGCCCACACTTCATACATAGTACTCAAGACGCATACCTATTCACCCTCGGTAATATTATGTTGAATTTGAGTTGAAAAATGTAACGAAACCTCATTTTTGGTGTCCCAACGATTTTATAGAGCATATGCTCATGCATAAAAAAGCTATAATCACACATTATCGTGAAAGTTAAAGACACATTAATGCTTAAATGCCAATTTTACAAGGCCCAACCCAAAGTGAATAACTACTTCTATTATTAAGCTAAAACGAGAATAGTAATGCAGGGATAAGAACTTCGGAGATTTGGGTAAAATAAGAGCCAAACACCTTGTTAGCTTTGACGAATTGGTGAACTTGTTGTTGTTAATTTAGGTTATCGTCGTTCATGCAACAGCGACAGGTGCAAAATAATTAACAGTGCAGGCATATCCAAAATAAGAATCGAAGAACAAACGAAGCAGGAGAATAGAAAACTAAAGTTAGATTCGCAAACCAGATCATCCGTTGAGAAACGAACGTGTTACTTAAAGAAATCAGTGCCCGACAATCCTCGCGGATAGGCACCGTTCTCCCAGTCGCAATCCGGCACAAACCTGGAACTCGCACGTCTCGCTCATGCTCGATGTAGATGCGTCTCACTGCTACCAGTTCAACACAACAACCGCAGGAACCACCGCCTAATAGTTGCGTCTTGACGACAGGAAGGAGGAGTCGCACTTTGCTCAGGAGGACAACTCCACAAAGCAACTCAGGGACGAAGCTCTCGCACTCAGATTTAGGGCTCACAAAACACACGGCGGCAGAAGACTGTTTTCGATGTGTTTAACCCTAATGACTGGATGTGTATAAATAGCCACGCACATCCCTAATCCTATTCCCAGTAAGACGCAAACACTCGATTGCTCTTGTACACAATACGAAATAATCCACAAAAGAGTAACACTTTCTAATTAGGATTAAAAAATCCGAATAAGAAAGCAACAATTAATCAAAAGACTAATTAATTACATAGTTGTATCCTAGTGCAAAAAGAAGACAGAAGATGGAAGACATTCTCCACAATCCACAAGCCACAAGCCACAAGCCACAAGCCACAAGCCCGAGCCCGGCCCGGACAGGCCAGGCGAGGCAAGGCGTGGCGTGGCGCGTGCGCGTGTGTGCGCGCACGTGCGTGCGTGTGTGCGTTGTGATGTGGTAACCCCACCCACCAAGGAGGTGAGCATACCTCCCTCCTAGGACTTCTTTGGATACTAGTGCCCCATGTGATCCTACATATGAGGACTACAAAAGTTCTAGGAGTGAGCAATATGGGATAAAACTTCTTTGCCATTTGCACAAGAAACAACACAACATTCTCACATGTACTTGCTGCACTACATTGAGCTTAACCCATGCTAAATAAGTGATTACTACATTAAATGCATTAAATGCACTACAGTAACCAGCTGCTATATAACAACAGCTACGGTACTTACGTAAAGTAGGTAATCACATATCTAACAATCCCCCACAAAGTCCAATGTGTAGTGTGCTCTACCATTCAGTCCTCCATAATGTGCTTTCAGCAGATACCTTTCGGTTTGAATCTACCTGAGTTATCCAACTGTGACCCCTGTAGGAACTAGGTGAACAAAAGTCTTGAACCTGAACCTTGGGTACAAGAGTATAGGTTGGTAA
Source organism: Alisma plantago-aquatica (assembly GCA_963693085.1). Classification (NCBI taxonomy): domain Eukaryota; kingdom Viridiplantae; phylum Streptophyta; class Magnoliopsida; order Alismatales; family Alismataceae; genus Alisma; species Alisma plantago-aquatica. The sequence continues at coordinate 94,131,651 of OY856414.1, read as the reverse complement.
CAACACAATAAAGACATGCTAGTAAAAGAAAAACAATACATTAAGGCCATGCATACAAAATTTTATATCATGATTGATAACAGAGAACAACTCAATTCTCCTATTGTGGCCTACACAACATCAATCACTTAGCTAGAGTCTCCAAGGACGTACTACTAACATCCTGTCCTAAGACTTGACACCATTAAGAGACTACTCTCTTACTAACTTGCAGTCATGACACTAACAGGTTTCCAGGAGATAGACACACAGATGCTAGAAGCATCAAACAAGAATACATAGTTTCATCTGATTTACCCGACAACTTGTTATTACCACATTGAACCCAATTTGTGGGATCTCCACTCTTTTAGGTTGGGTTGCTACTGCCTGCAAATCTATAGGGGTTTCAGTCCCATCCCCAACTTGGATTTTTCAACTAAAGCCAAGGTAAGACCTTTAGTGAAAGGATCATCTGTATTATCTTTGGTACCGACGTAGTCCACAGCCACGACCCCATTAGACACTAACTCCCTTACATATTTCAATCTGACTTGGATGTGTCTACGCTGTTTTTGATTGTACTTAGAACTCTTTATCTTATCTTTGGTGTTTTTTGTAGAAGTAAGATTAACAGTTGGATTTGCATCAGTAGGCACCTTGACCCCTTTCTCCTTTAAGTGTTCTTCTTGTATATTAATATCCATCATTAATTCATCCATAGTGTGTGTCCCTTTGCGATGCTTCAGAGGCATACCAAACGACTCCCATGACTTAGGGAATTTTTCTATGATAGACATAACAACAAATTTCTCAGGCAACACCATCTTGGCATCTGAGAGTTCCTGAACTAGGAGTTGTAGATCGTGTGTTTGATCAGAAATTGACTTACCCTCAACCATCTGAAACTTAAGAAATTTAGACTCAAAGTATTTTTCAACACCCTGATTTTCAGTGCTAAAATTCTTAATTAACAATTTCCATAAAACCTTGGACATAGTGACTAGAGGCTTTGAGTAAGAATCATATTGTTTGTTATTTAAACTAAATAGAATCAAACCGTGGCACGTTTTATCACCCTTCTTATAATTGGCAATAATGTTTGCATTATCAGGAATTGTTTCATCAGACACAGGTTCAGATTCAATTAAATACTGATCATAACCCGCGATATTCAGCCAAATTTCCATACGACTCTGCCAACGGGCAAAGTTCGTACCAGTAAACATTTCAGGCATATTGGTTGTATCAATTTTACATCCCGAACCACCCAGACCGTCCATAGTTAATTAACGACAGAAAATGATTTCTTTAAGACTGATGTTAATATAGGTTATCGTCGTTTATGCAACAGCGACAGGTGCAAAATAATTAATAGTGCAGGAAGATTCAAAATAAGAATCGAAGAACAAACGAAGCAGGAGAATAGAAAACTAAAGTTAGATTCGCAAACCAGATCGTCCGTTGAGAAACGAATGTGTTACTTAAAGAAATCAGTGCCCGACAATCCTCGCGGATAGGCATCGTTCTCCCAGTCGTGATCCGGCACGAACCTGGAACTCGCACGTCTCACTCGCGCTCGACGTAGATGCGTCGCACTGCTACCAGTGCAGCACAGCAACCGCAGGAACCACCGCCTGACAGTTGCGTCTTGACGACAGGAAGGAGGAGTCACACTTTTCTCAGGAGGACAACTCCACAAAGCAACTCCGGGACGAAGCTCTCATACTCAGGTTTAGGGATCACAAAACACACGGCGGCAGAAGACTATTTTCAGTGTGTTTAACCCTAATGATCGGATGTGTATAAATAGCCACGCACATCCCTAATCCTATTCCCAGTAAGATGCAAACACTCGGTTGCTCTTGTACACAATACGAAATAATCCACAAAAGAGAAACAATTTCTAATTAGGATTAAGAAATCTGAATAAGAAAGCAACAATTAATTACACAAGTAATTAATTACATAGTTGTATCCTAGTGCAAAAAGAAGACGGAAGACATTCTCCACAATCCACAATCCACAAGCCACAAGCCCAGGCCCAGCCCGACCAGGCCAGGCGAGGCGAGGCGTGGTGTGGCGCGTGCGCGTGCGTGCGTGCGTTGTGATGTGGTAACCCCACCCACCAAGGAGGTGAGCATACCTCCCTCCTAGGACTCCTTTGGGCACTAGTGCCCCATGTGATCCTAAATATGCGGACTACAAAAGTTCTAGGAGTGAGCAATATAGAATAAAACTTCTTTGCCATTTGCACTAGAAACAACACAACATTCTCACATGTACTTGCTGCACTACATTGGGCTTAACCCATGCTAAATAAGTGATTGCTACATTAAATGCATTAAATGCAGTACAGTAACCAGCTGCTATATAACAACAGCTACGGTACTTACGTAAAGTAGGTAATCACGTATCTAACAATCCCCCACAAAGTCCAATGTGTAGTGTTCTCTACCATTCAGTCCTCCATACTGTGTTTTCAGCAGAAACCTTTTGGTTTGAATCTACCTGAGTTATCCAACTGTGACCCCTGTAGGAACTAGGTGAACAAAAGTCTTAAACCTGAACCTTGGGTACAAGAGTATATGTTGGTAACAACACAATAAAGACATGATAGTAAAAGAAAAACAATGCATTAAGGCCATGCATACAAAGTTTTATATCATGATTGATAATAGAGAACAACCCAATTCTCCTGTTGCGGCCTACACAACATCAATCACTTAGCTAGAGTCTCCAAGGACATACTGCTAACATCCTGTCCTAAGACTTGACACCATTAAGAGACTACTATCTTACTAAGTTGCAGTCATGACACTAACAGGTTTCCAGGAGATAAACACATAGATGCTAGAAGCATCAAACAAGAATACATAGTGGCATCCGATTTACCCGACAACTTGTTATTACCACATTGAACCCAATTTGTGGGATCTCCACTCTTTTGGGTTGGGTTGCTACTGCCTGCAAATCTATAGGGGTTTCAGTCCCATCCCCAACCTCGATTTTTCCACTAAAGCCAAGGTAAGACCTTTAGTGAAAGGATCAGCTGTATTATCTTTGGTACCGACGTAGTCCACAGCCACAACCCCATTAGACACTAACTCCCTTACAGATTTCAATCTGACTTGGATGTGTCTACGCTGTTTTTGATTTTACTTGGAACTCTTTATCTTATCTTTGGTGTTTTTCATAGAAGTAAGATTAACAGTTGGATTTGCATCAGTAGGCACCTTGACCCCTTTCTCCTTTAAGTGTTCTTCTTGTATATTAATATCCATCAGTAATTCATCCATGGTGTGTGTCCCTTTGCGATGCTTCAAAGACATACCAAACGACACCCATGACTTAGGGAATTTTTCTATGATAGACATAACAACAAATTTCTCAGGCAACACAATCTTAGCATCTGAGAGTTCATGAACTAGGAGTTGCAGATCGTGTGTTTGATCAAAAACTGACTTACCCTCAACCATCTGAAACTTAAGAAATTTAGACACATAGTATTTTTCAACACCCTGATTTTCAGTGCTAAAATTCTTAATTAACAATTCCCATAAAACCTTGGACGTAGTGACTGGCGGCTTTGACTAAGAATCATACAGTTTGTTATTTAAACTAAAAAGAATCAAACCGCGTCACGTTTTATCACCCTTCTTCCAATTAGCAATAATGTTTGCATTATCAGGAATTGTTTCATCAGACACAGGTTCAGATTCAATTAAATACTGATCATAACCCGCAATATTCAGCCAAATTTCCATACGACTCTGCCAGCGGGAAAAGTTCGTACCAGTAAACTTTTCAGGCATATTGGTTGTATCAATTTTACATCCCGAACCTCCCAGACCGGCCATAGTTAATTAATGACAGAAAATAATTTCTTTAAGACTGATATTAATATAGGTTATCGTCGTTCATGCAGCAGCGACAGGTGCAAAATAATTAACAGTGCAGGCAGATCCAAAATAAGAATCGAAGAACAAATGAAGCAGGAGAATAGAAAACTAAAGTTAGATTCGCAAACCAGACCGTCTGTTGAGAAACGAATGTGTTACTTAAAGAAATCAGTGCCCGACAATCCTCGCAGATAGACACCGTTCTCCCAGTCGCGATCCGGCATGAACCTGGAACTCGCACGTCTCGCTCGCGCTCGACGTAGATGCGTCGCACTGCTACCAGTGCAGCACAGCAACCGCAGGAACCACCGCCTGACGGTTGCGTCTTGACGACAGGAAGGAGGAGTCGCACTTTGCTCAGGAGGACAACTCCACAAAGCAACTCCGGGACGAAGCTCTCGCACTCAGGTTTAGGGCTCACAAAACACACGGCGGCAGAAGACTATTTTCGGTGTGTTTAACCCTAATGACCGGATATGTATAAATAGCCACACATGTCCCTAATCCTATTCCTAGTAAGACGCAAACACTCGGTTGCTCCTGTACACAATACGGAATAATCCGCAAAAGAGAAACACTTTCTAATTAGGATGAAGAAATCCGAATAAGAAAGCAACAATTAATTACACGAGTAATTAATTACATAGTTGTATCCTAGTACAAAAAGAAGACGGAAGACATTCTCCACAATCCACAATCTACAATCCACAAGCCACAAGCCACAAGCCACAAGCCCGAGCCCGGCCCGGCCAGGCCAGGCCAGGCGAGGTGAGGCATGGCGTGGAGTGCGCGCGTGCGTGTGCGTGCGTGCGTTGTGATGTGCTAACCCCACCCACCAAGGAAGTGAGCATACCTCCCTCCTAGGACTCCTTTGGACACTAGTGCCCCATGTGATCCTACATATGAGGACTACAAAAGTTCTAGGAGTGAGCAATATGGGATAAAACTTCTTTGCCATTTGTACTAGAAACAACACAACATTCTCACATGTACTTGCTGCACTACATTGGGCTTAACCCATGCTAAATAAGTGATTACTACATTAAATGCATTAAATGCACTACAGTAACCAGCTGCTATATAACAGCAGCTACGGTACTTACGTAAAGTAGGTAATCACGTATCTAACAATCCCCCACAAAGTCCAATGTGTAGTGTGCTCTACCATTCAGTCCTCCATACTGTGTTTTCAGCAGATACCTTTCAGTTTGAATCTACCTGAGTTATCCAACTGTGACCCCTGTACGAACTAGGTGAACAAAAGTCTTGAACTCGAACCTTGGGTACAATAGTATAGGTTGGTAACAACACAATAAAGACATGGTAGTAAAAGAAAAACAATGCATTAAGGCCATGCATACAAAATTTTATATCATGATTGATAACATAGAACAACCCAATTCTCCTGTTGCAGCCTACACAACATCAATCACTTAGCTGGAGTCTCCAAAGACGTACTGCTAACATCCTGTCCTAAGACTTGACACCATTAAGAGACTACACTCTTACTAACTTGCAGTCATGACACTAATAGGTTTCCAGGAGATAGACACACAGATGCTAGAAGCATCAAACAAGAATACATAGTGTCATCCGATTTACCCGACAGCTTGTTATTACCACATTGAACCCAATTTGTGGGATCTCCACTCTTTTGAGTTGGGTTGCTACTGCCTGCGAATCTATAGGGGTTTCAGTCCCATCCCCAACCTGGATTTTTCCACTAAAGCCAAGGTAAGACCTTTAGTGAAAGGATCAGCTGTATTATCTTTGGTACCGACGTAGTCCACAGCCACGACCCCATTAGACACTAACTCCCTTACAGATTTCAATCTGACTTGGATGTGTCTATGCTGTTTTTGATTGTACTTGGAACTCTTTATCTTATCTTTGATGTTTTTCGTAGAAGTAAGATTAACAGTTGGATTTGCATCAGTAGGCACCTTGACCCATTTCTCCTTTAAGTGTTCTTCTTGTATATTGATATCCATCATTAATTCATCCATTGTGTGTGTCCCTTTGTGATGCTTCAGAGACATAACCAACTGCTATATAACAGCAGCTACGGTACTTACATAAAGTAGGTAATCACGTATCTAACACTTGTATGGTGATATCAATCGAGCAATACCTTGAGCAAGATTAATTCTCAGCCTTGGATTTATCATGATTCGATCTTGCAATGATATTCTGAAAATTCTAGACGCAGTTCAATAAAACATTGGCCACTGACCTCTCCTTTTCGCGGTGAAGACAGACGTATGTGGAACCATAACAAACAAAGGTTGTTATGAGGAGTTTGAGTTTAGGACCTATTTGGAAGGGGTAGAATAAGTTCATTACTTTTGAACTCTAGGAATGAGGATACGATTTTAATTTGGTTGACTGACAATGTTTCTTTTCAATTCGCAAAATGCTCTATTTTGTGACAAAATCCCGGAGTTGGTACCACCCCTAAAACGCGGTGGTCCGGTGCACTTGTCCTCTTACAGCTGTAATCAGCCGATTTTCACGCTACTTTTTGCCACGCAAAAGCTGTTAGCTGCTGCTAGCCTGCTACCAAACCCGTGTCGGGTGAGCCCTTGCATTCGTTCTCTAACATACCAAATGAAATGGGTGCAGCCCGAGAAGCACAAATGTCTGCTACGTTTTCTTCTTCGTCAAACTACCGCCCATTACACCGTAGCATTCAGGCCCTTAGACTCGCACTTTCTCACCAAGACAGTTCTTTATGAAGCTTGGAGCACCAATTTTCATATTCTCTCCTCTATCCCAGATCAACGACAATATACACCATCAGAAGCGTTCCACTTTGTCCATTGTCCATTTACCAGGCTGTGCACTTACGGGTCTTTAACAGACAAAGAATAAACTAGTGTTTTTGGGGAAGCGATTGTTCTATTATGTATTAAAAAAATTTGCCAAATAGGTGCCAGAGCCCAGATGACCCAAGGAGTTGGTAATTACAGTGCGCTCAGGGGGATTCGAACCCGGAGTTGGTACCACCCCTGAAACGCGATGGTCCGGTGCACTTGTCCTGTTATAGCTGTAATCAGCCGATTTTCACACTACTTTTTGCCACGCAAAAGTTGTTAGTTGCTGCTAGCCTGCTACCAAACTAGTGTCGGGTGAACCCTTAAATTCGTTCTCTAACATACCAAATGAAATGGGTGCAGCCCGAGAAGCACAAATATGTCTGCTACGTTTTCTTCTTCGTCAAACTACCTCCCATTACACTGTAGCATTCAGGCCATTAGACTCGCTCTTTCTCACCAAGACAATTCTTTATGAAGCTTGGAGCACCAATTTTCATATTCTCTCCTCTATCCCAGATCAACGACAATATACACCATCAGAAGCGTTCCACTTTGTCCATTGTCCATTTACCAGGCTGTGCACTTACGGGTCTATAGCAAACAAAGAATAAACTAGTATTTTTGGGGAAGTGATTGCTCTATTATGTATTAAAAAAATTTGCCAAACAGGTGCCAGAGCCCGGATGACCCAAGGAGTTGGTAATTACAGTGCACTCAGGGGGATTCGAACCCAGAGGTGGTACCACCCCTGAAACGCGGTGGTCTGGTGCACTTGTCCTGTTACAGCTGTAATCAGCCGATTTTCACGCTACTTTTTGCCACACAAAAGTTGTTAGCTGTTGCTAGCCTGCTACCAAACCAGTGTCGGGTGAACCCTTGCATTCGTTCTCTAACATACCAAATGAAATGGGTGCAGCTCGAGAAGCACAAATATGTCTGCTACATTTTCTTCTTCGTCAAACTACCTCCCATTACACCGTAGCATTCAGGCCCTTAGACTCGCTCTTTCTCACCAAGACATTTCTTTATGAATCTTGGAGCACCAATTTTCATATTCTCTCCTCTATCCCAGATCAACGACAATATACACCATCAGAAGCATTCCACTTTGTCCATTGTCCATTTACCAGGCTGTGCACTTACGGGTCTATAGCAGACAAAGAATAAACTAGTGTTTTTGGGGAAGCGATTGCTCTGTTATGTATTAAATTTTTTTGCCAAACAGGTGCCAGAGCCCGGATGACCCAAGGAGTTGGTATTTACAATGCGCTCAGGGGGATTCGAACTTGGAGTTGGTACCACCCCTAAAACACGGTGGTCCGGTGCACTTGTCCTGTTACAGCTGTAATCAGCCGATTTTCACGCTACTTTTTGCCACACAAAAGCTGTTAGCTGCTGCTAGCCTGCTAACAAACCAGTGTCGGGTGAGCCCTTGCATTCGTTCTCTAACATACCAAATGAAATGGGTGTAGCCCGAGAAGCACAAATATGTCTGCTACATTTTCTTCTTCGTCAAACTACCTCCCATTACACCGTAGCATTCAGGCCCTTAGACTCGCTCTTTCTCACCAAGACAATTCTTTATGAAGCTTGGAGCACCGATTTTCATATTCTCTCCTCTATCCCAGATCAACGACAATATACACCATCAGAAACGTTCCACTTTGTCCATTGTCCATTTACCAGGCTGTGCACTTACGGGTCTATAGCAGACAAAGAATAAACTAGTGTTTTTGGGGAAGCGATTTCTCTATTATGTATTAAAAATAATTGCGAAACAGGTGCCAGAGCCCAGATGACCCAAGGAGTTGGTAATTACAGTGCGCTCAGGGGAATTCAAACCCGGAGTTGGTACCACCCCTGAAACGCAGTGGTCCGGTGCACTTGTCCTGTTACAGTTGTAATCAGCCGATTTTCAGGCTACTTTTTGCCACACAAAAGTTGTTAGCTGCTGCTAGCCTGCTATCAAACTAGTGTCGGGTGAACCCTTGCATTCGTTCTCTAACATACCAAATGAAATGGGTGCAGCCCGAGAAGAACAAATATGTCTGCTACGTTTTCTTCTTCGACAAACTACCTCCCATTATACCGTAGCATTCAGGCCCTTAGACTCGCTCTTTCTCACCAAGACAATTCTTTATGAAGCTTGGAGCATCAATTTTCATATTCTCTCCTCTATCCCAGATCAACGACAATATACACCATCAGAAGCGTTCCACTTTGTCCATTGTCCATTTACCAGGCTGTGCACTTACGGGTCTATAGCAAACAAAGAATAAACTAGTATTTTTGGGGAAGCGATTGCTCTATTATGTATTAAAAAAATTTGCCAAACAGATGCCAGAGCCCGGATGACCCAAGGAGTTGGTAATTACAGTGCGCTCAGGGGGATTCGAACCCGGAGTTGGTACCACCCCTGAAACGCGGTGGTCCGGTGCACTTGTCCTGTTACAGCTGTGATCAGCGGATTTTCACGCTACCTTTTGCCAAGCAAAAGCTGTTAGCTGCTGCTAGCCTGCTACCAAACTAGTGTCGGGTGAACCCTTGCATTCGTTCTCTAACATACCAAATGAAATGGGTGCAGCCCGAGAAGCACAAATATGTCTGCTACGTTTTCTTCTTCGTCAAACTACCTCCCATTACACTGTAGCATTCAGGCCCTTAGACTCGCTCTTTCTCACAAGACAATTCTTTAGGAAGCTTGGAGCACCAATTGTCATATTCTCTCCTCTATCCCAGATCAACGACAATATACACCATCAGAATCGTTCCACTTTGTCCATTGTCCATATACCAGGTTGTGCACTTACGGGTCTATAGCAGACAAAGAATAAACTAGTGTTTTTGGGGAAGTGATTGCTCTATTATGTATTAAAAAAATTTGCCAAACAGGTGCCAGAGCCCGGATGACCCAAGCAGTTGGTAATTACAGTGCGCTCAGGGAGATTCGAACCCGGAGTTGGTACCACCCCTGAAACGCGGTGGTCCGATGCACTTGTCCTGTTACAGCTGTAATCAGCCGATTTTCACGCTACTTTTTGCCACGCAAAAGCTGTTAGCTGCTGCTAGCCTGCTACCAAACTAGTGTCGGGTGAACCCTTCCATTCGTTCTTTAACATACCAAATGAAATGGGTGTAGCCCGAGAAGTACTAATATGTCTGCTACGTTTTCTTCATCGTCAAACTACCTTCCATTACACCGTAGCATTCATGCCCTGAGACTCGCTCTTTCTCACCAAGACAATTCTTTATGAAGCTTGGAGCACCAATTTTCATATTCTCTCCTCTATCCCAGATCAACGACAATATACACCATCAGAAGCGTTCCACTTTTTCCATTGTCCATTTACCAGGCTCTGCACTTATGGGTCTATAGCAGACAAAGAATAAACTAGTGTTTTTGGGGAAGTGATTGCTCTATTATGTATTAAAAATTTTTGCCAAACAGGTGCCAGAGCCCGGATGACCCAAGGAGTTGGTAATTACAGTGCGCTCAGGGGGATTCGAACCCGGAGTTGGTACCACCCCTGAAACGCGATGGTCCGGTGCACTTGTCCTGTTACAGTTGTAATCAGTCGATTTTCACGCTACTTTTTGCCACGCAAAAGCTGTTAGCTGCTGCTAGCATGCTACCAAACTAGTGTCGGGTGAACCCTTGCATTCGTTCTCTAACATACCAAATGAAATGGGTGCAGCCCGAGAAGCACAAATATGTCTGCTACGTTTTCTTCTTCATCAAACTACCTCCCATTACACCGTAGCATTCAGGCCCTTAGACTCGCTCTTTCTCACCAAGACAATTCTTTATGAAGCTTGGAGCACCAATTTTCATATTCTCTCCTCTATCCCGGATCAATGACAATATACACCATCAGAAGCGTTCCACTTTGTCCATTGTCCATTTACCAGGCTGTGCACTTACGGGTCTATAACAGACAAAGAATAAACTAGTGTTTTTGGGGAAGCGATTGCTCTATTATGTATTAAAAAAAAATTTCCAAACAGGTGCCAGAGCCCGGATGACCCAAGGAGTTGGTAATTACAGTGCGCTCAGGGGGATTCGAACCCGGAGTTGGTACCACCCCTGAAACGCGGTGGTCCGGTGCACTTGTCCTGTTACAGCTATAATCAGCCGATTTTTACGCTACTTTTTGCCATGCAAAAGCTGTTAGCTGTTGCTAGCCTGCTACCAAACCAGTGCCGGGTGAACCTTTGCATTCGTTCTCTAACATACCAAATGAAATGGGTGCAGACCGAGAAGCACAAATATGTCTGCTACATTTTCTTCTTCGTCAAACTACCTCCCATTACACCGTAGCATTCAGGCCCTTAGACTCGCTCTTTCTCACCAAGACAATTTTTTATGAAGCTTGGAGCACCAATTTTCATATTCTCTCCTCTATCCCAGATCAACAACAATATACACCATCAGAAGAGTTCCACTTTGTCCATTGTCCATTTACCAGGCTCTGCACTTATGGGTCTATAGACGACAAAGAATAAACTAGTGTTTTTGGTGAAGTGATTGCTCTATTATGTATTAAAAAAATTTGCCAAACAGGTGCCAGAGCCCGGATGACCCAAGGAGTTGGTAATTACAGTGCGCTCAGGGGGATTCGAACCTGGAGTTGGTACCACCCCTGAAACGCGGTGGTTCGGTGCACTTGTTCTGTTACAGCTGTAATCAGCCGATTTTCACGCTACTTTTTGCCACGCAAAAGCTGTTAGCTGCTGCTAGCCTGCTACCAAACCCGTGTTGGGTGAGCCCTTGCATTCGTTCTCTAACATACCAAATGAAATGGGTGCAGCCCGAGAAGCACAAATGTCTGCTACGTTTTCTTCTTCGTCAAACTACCTCCCATTACACCGTAGCATTCAGGCCCTTAGACTCGTACTTTCTCACCAAGACAATTCTTTATGAAGCTTGGAGTACCAATTTTCATATTCTCTCCTCTATCCCAGATCAACGACAATATACACCATCAGAAGCGTTCCACTTTGTCCATTGTCCATTTACCAGGCTGTGCACTTACGGGTCTATAACAGACAAAGAATAAACTAGTGTTTTTGGGGAAGCGATTGCTCTATTATGTATTAAAAAAATTTCCAAACAGGTGCCAGAGCCCAGATGACCCAAGGAGTTGGTAATTACAGTGCGCTCAGGGGGATTCGAACCCGGAGTTGGTACCACCCCTGAAACGCGGTGGTCTGGTGCACTTGTCCTGTTACAGCTGTAATCAGCTGATTTTCACGCTACTTTTTGCCACACAAAAGTTGTTAGCTGTCGCTAGCCTGCTACCAAAACCAGTGTCGGGTGAACCCTTGCATTCATTCTCTAACATACCAAATGAAATGGGTGCAGCTCGAGAAACACAAATATGTCTGCTACATTTTCTTCTTCGTCAAACTACCTCCCATTACACCGTAGCATTCATGCCCTTAGACTCGCTCTTTCTCACCAAGACAATTCTTTATGAAGCTTGGAGCACCAATTTTCATATTCTTTCCTCTATCCCAGATCAAAGACAATATACACCATCAGAAGCATTCCACTTTGTCCATTGTCCATTTACCAGGCTGTGCACTTACGGGTCTATAGCAGACAAAGAATAAACTAGTGTTTTTGGGGAAGCGATTGCTCTATTATGTATTAAAATTTTTTGCCAAACAGGTGTCAGAGCCCGGATGACCCAAGGAGTTGGTATTTACAATGCGCTCAGGGGGATTCAAACTCGGAGTTGGTACCACCCCTGAAACGCGGTGGTCCGGTGCACTTGTCCTGTTACAGTTGTAATCAGCCGATTTTCACGCTACTTTTTGCCACACAAAAGCTGTTAGCTGCTGCTAGCCTGCTACCAAACCAGTGTCGGGTGAGCCCTTGCATTCGTTCTCTAACATACCAAATGAAATGGGTGTAGCCCGAGAAGCACAAATATGTCTGCTACGTTTTCTTCTTCGTCAAACTACCTCCCATTACACCGTAGCATTCAGGCCCTTAGACTCGCTCTTTCTCACCAAGACAATTCTTTATGAAGCTTGGAGCACCGATTTTCATATTCTATCCTCTATCCCAGATCAACGACAATATACACCATCAGAAACGTTCCACTTTGTCCATTGTCCATTTACCAGGCTGTGCACTTAGGGTCTATAGCAGACAAAGAATAAACTAGTATTTTTGGGGAAGCGATTTCTCTATTATGTATTAAAAATAATTGCGAAACAGGTGCCAGAGCCCAGATGACCCAAGGAGTTGGTAATTACAGTGCGCTCAGGGGAATTCAAACCCGGAGTTGGTACCACCCCTAAAACGCGGTGGTCCGGTGCACTTGTCCTGTTACAACTGTAATCAGCCGATTTTCAGGCTACTTTTTGCCACACAAAAGTTGTTAGCTGCTGCTAGCCTGCTATCAAACTAGTGACGGGTGAACCCTTGCATTCGTTCTCTAACATACCAAATGAAATGGGTGCAGCCCGAGAAGCACAAATATGTCTGCTACGTTTTCTTCTTCGTCAAACTACCTCCCATTATACCGTAGCATTCAGGCCCTTAGACTCGCTCTTTCTCACCAAGACAATTCTTTATGAAGCTTGGAGCATCAATTTTCATATTCTCTCCTCTATCCCAGATCAACGACAATATACACCATCAGAAGCGTTCCACTTTGTCTATTGTCCATTTACCAGGCTGTGCACTTACGGGTCTATAGCAAACAAAGAATAAACTAGTATTTTTGGGGAAGCGATTGCTCTATTATGTATTAAAAAAATTTGCCAAACAGGTGTCAGAGCCCGGATGACCCAAGGAGTTGGTAATTACAGTGCGCTCAGGGGATTCGAACCCGGAGTTGGTACCACCCCTGAAACGCGGTGGTCCGGTGCACTTGTCCTGTTACAGCTGTAATCAGCCGATTTTCACGCTACTTTTTGCCACGCAAAAGCTGTTAGCTGCTGCTAGCCTGCTACCAAACTAGTGTTGGGTGAACCCTTGCATTCGTTCTCTAACATACCAAATGAAATGGGTGCAGCCCGAGAAGCACAAATATGTCTGCTACGTTTTTTTCTTCGTCAAACTACCTCCCATTACACTGTAGCATTCAGGCCCTTAGACTCGCTCTTTCTCACAAGACAATTCTTTAGGAAGCTTGGAGCACCAATTGTCATATTCTCTCCTCTATCCCAGATCAACGACAATATACACCATCAGAAGCGTTCCACTTTGTCCATTGTCCATATACCAGGTTGTGCACTTACGGGTCTATAGCAGACAAAGAATAAACTAGTGTTTTTGGGGAAGTGATTGCTCTATTATGTATTAAAAAAATTTGCCAAACAGGTGCCAGAGCCCGGATGACCCAAGCAGTTGGTAATTACAATGCGCTCAGGGAGATTCGAACCCGGAGTTGGTACCACCCCTGAAACGCGGTGGTCCAATGCACTTGTCCTGTTACAGCTGTAATCAGCCGATTTTCACGCTACTTTTTGGCACGCAAAAGCTGTTAGCTGCTGCTAGCCTGCTACCAAACCAGTGTCGGGTGAACCCTTCCATTCGTTCTTTAACATACCAAATGAAATGGGTGTAGCCCGAGAAGTACTAATATGTCTGCTACGTTTTCTTTTTCGTCAAACTACCTCCCATTACACCATAGCATTCATGCCCTGAGACTCGCTCTTTCTCACCAAGACAATTCTTTATGAAGCTTGGAGCACCAATTTTCATATTCTCTCCTCTATCCCAGATCAACGACAATATACACCATCAGAAGCGTTCCAATTTGTCCATTGTCCATTTACCAGGCTCTGCACTTATGGGTCTATAGCAGACAAAGAATAAACTAGTGTTTTTGGGGAAGTGATTGCTCTATTATGTATTAAAAATTTTTGCCAAACAGGTGTCAGAGCCCGGATGACCCAAGGAGTTGGTAATTACAGTGCGCTCAGGGGGATTCGAACCCGGAGTTGGTACCACCCCTGAAACGCGATGGTCCGGTGCACTTGTCCTGTTACAGTTGTAATCCGCCGATTTTCACGCTTCTTTTTGCCACGCAAAAGCTGTTAGCTGCTGCTAGCATGCTACCAAACTAGTGTCGGGTGAACCCTTGCATTCGTTCTCTAACATACCAAATGAAATGGGTGCAGCCCGAGAAGCACAAATATGTCTGCTACGTTTTCTTCTTCATCAAACTACCTCCCATTACACCGTAGCATTCAGGCCCTTAGACTCGCTCTTTCTCACCAAGACAATTCTTTATGAACCTTGGAGCACCAATTTTCATATACTCTCCTCTATCCCGGATCAATGACAATATACACCATCAGAAGCGTTCCACTTTGTCCATTGTCCATTTACCAGGCTGTGCACTTACGGGTCTATAGCAGACAAAGAATAAACTAGTGTTTTTGGGGAAGTGATTGCTCTATTATGTATTAAAAAAATTTTCCAAACAGGTGCCAGAGCCCGGATGACCCAAGGAGTTGGTAATTACAGTGCGCTCAGGGGGATTCGAACCCGGAGTTGGTACCACCCCTGAAACGCGGTGGTCCGGTGCACTTGTCCTGTTACAGCTGTAATCAGCCGATTTTTACGCTACTTTTTGCCATGCAAAAGCTGTTAGCTACTGCTAGCCTGCTACCAAACCAGTGCCGGGTGAACCCTTGCATTCGTTCTCTAACATACCAAATGAAATGGGTGCAGACCGAGAAGCACAAATATGTCTGCTACGTTTTCTTCTTCGTCAAACTACCTCCCATTACATCGTAGCATTCAGGCCCTTAGACTCGCTCTTTCTCACCAAGACAATTTTTTATGAAGCTTGGAGCACCAATTTTCATATTCTCTCCTCTATCCCAGATCAACAACAATATACACCATCAGAAGCGTTCCACTTTGTCCATTGTCCATTTACCAGGCTCTGCACTTATGGGTCTATAGACGACAAAGAATAAACTAGTGTTTTTGGGGAAGTGATTGCTCTATTATGTATTAAAAAAATTTGCCAAACAGGTGCCAGAGCCCGGATGATCCAAGGAGTTGGTAATTACAGTGCGCTCAGGGGGATTCGAACCTGGAGTTGGTACCACCCCTGAAACGCGGTGGTCCGGTGCACTTGTTCTGTTACAGTTGTAATCAGCCGATTTTCACGCTACTTTTTGCCACGCAAAAGTTGTTAGCTGCTGCTAGCCTGCTACCAAACCAGTGTCGGGTGAACCCTTGCATTCGTTCTCCTACATACCAAATGAAATGGGTGCATCCCGAGAAGCACAAATATGTCTGCTATGTTTTCTTCTTCGTCAAACTACCTCCCCTTACACCGTAGCATTCAGGCCCTTAGACTCGCTCTTTCTCCCCAAGACAATTATTTATGAAGCTTGGAGCACCAATTTTCAGATTCTCTCCTCTATCCCAGATCAACGACAATATACACCATCAGAAGCGTTCCACTTTGTCCATTGTCCATTTACCAGGCTGTGCACTTACGGGTCTATAGCAGACAAAGAATAAACTAGTATTTTTGGGGAAGCGATTGCTCTATTATGTATTAAAAAAATTTGCCAAACAACTGCCAAAGCTTGGATGACATAAGGAGTTGGTAATTACAGTACGCCCAAGGGGATTCGAACCCGGGTCCCTCAGGGAGGACAAATCGGACCGAAGCACCTGAGCCACACTGACCGGGTTATAAACACAATATTCAATCGACATATGTGCAAGACATTTATTTTTGATCCAGAGATGCATGTAGCACACAGAGTTATTTTCTATACATCTAAGCATACGCGCACTCAGTAGTGCCTAACGAAGACATCGTACCGAACAGTCGCATCGCTTGTAGTAGCATTAAACGAGATCGTCCTGATCATACACCTGCCTTTCGCCAGTCTAAACACTCCCGTACCTCCTACAACAGGAATCTCCCTAACAGCATCCCCAGGCGGGTTTCTCCCCAAAACCGCCAGCGAGCTCCCGTTGAGCCCGCCTCCGAAGAAGGCGACGTTCATGGTCATGAGGAACGCCGTGTCGTCTTTGCCCGCAGAGGCGTAGTACCCTTGGGACCTCCCGATGGGTTGCGAGCGCATGTCGGGGGACAGAGTGATGGGGTTGTCGAACATCATGACGAGGCCGAAGCTAGTGGCGGAGGCGTTGCTGGACGGCGCGGAGGCGACCTGGATGGAGGTTGGGTCGGGGCCGCCGACGATGTCGTGCCAGTAGAAGCTGAGCTGGGTTTCCTTGGGTTGTGGGAGGGTTGGGGCTGGGTTTTGGGTGGCGATCAGGGATGGGATTATGCCGGCGGTGGCGTTCTGGGATTTGGCTGTGAAGACTAGAAGGGAAAATAAGAGTGCGGAGATGAAGACTGAATTAGCCATCGTTTCGTTAATACCTTGTAGAAGCTGAGAGATGCGATGCCTGATTGTAGTTACCACGAACTATGGAGCTGCATATATAATAGGAAGGAACTTTGCTCGTTCAAAGTCCAGAGTGCAAGGATCGAGCGAATGGATGTATTGTTTCATTCATGGAAGAAGAAAATATTGTGTACGTACCTTTCAAGGGCGCAACCAGCGCAACTAGGGTTGCAAACCGTGTGGAAGGTGTCAGCGGCGGCTCGATCAGGGTTGGTGAGTGGCAGACAAAATTTCTTCCGTCGGTGACCAGAGAAAGACTTTGGTGCCCTCGACCGTTTTCCACAATTTTGCTGGGACCGCATCGCCGGTGACCAGAGACTTATTAGCGTGCAAAGAAAACTGTAATCAGGAAGCTTCTCACACCTCAGCCAATGGCCCATTGATCTATTATTGTACGTTCCCGGTCAACGCTGGACAGGGACGTGTTTATGGGGGTAGTATACAGGTAATTCCGTAATTGGGAGCTGTGACTAGAGCCTCTAACTCTGCTGTTTGAACCCGTGACTAGACGGGTAGAATCTATCGATGCGCTGGGCAGTGAGTCCAATGCACTCAAATTTGTTGCTGCGACTTGTTATTACAATTGTTGTTGCATTTAATACCAACGTTTCATATTATCCCGGAGATCTACCTTTGAAATAATTAATTGGTGTTTTCACATTGGAGATTGAACGAAACACGGACGCAATGACATTTTGAAACAACGAATCTGCACTGAGCTCCAATGATCACTAAAGTTGCTCAGGGACTCTATACCTCTGTTTGGCATATGACTCCATTCGACTTAAGGTCTGTCTTTTTGTACCAACAAGGATGGGTTGAACCTCAATCCAGAGTGAATTACGCTTGATGAAGACCTGCTTGAACCAATATTACACCCTCTGTAGTCTCAACAAAATCTCAATTGAATCCCAGCTCGGACTTTAATCAGCCCTTCTTTGAACATGATTTGGGATTGAACCCTAATCCTAGTTGCACAATGACATACTTGTAACTTTTACTAGTAAAAACCACTCAACCCCACCCCCATCTCGACATCCTTGACCCCTCAATCCCGACACCCCAACATTCTTGTTTCCAACTCCTTTCCCTTGGTGCAATGATACCTTGATCAACGGTTTCTCACGTCCTTTTCCCTTCGGTTCCCACAACATTTGCCGTGCAATGTGGTTGCCACAACATGTTGTGGGTTCACACTCAACACCACCGCGTGTGGCGGCTAGGGTTTGGCAATGCTAGGGTTTTTCCTCTTACTTATTGTGAGAATCATGAAGTACACTTATTCCCCTCCGCTCCTTCTCACTTTTTCTATTGTATTGACACTTGCAAATACTGTGGTGAGGCAAAACTATGTTAGCTAAACCCTATCGTACTTACTACACTTATCTTTGGTACTGTCTATTGACTTTGAATTGTCAATTTCATTTTGAGGGAGATTGCTTTCACGTGCTTTATTTGCTTTGTGATGCCACTCCCTTTATATATTTCTCGATTTTCTTTTACGTCCCTCCTACCCCCACTCCTCATTGTTGTCTAATTTGTTGTGTGTAAAAGTGAAGAAGATTGAGTGCACTATTTTGTGGCGATCCTTACTCAGGCGAGTCTTCGGTTGTTAATTTTGTTAATAAATCTTATGTGATATTTAATTTCATTATTTTGACTGGCTCGCTTATGCTTTTTTACTCCAACGACATTCCTTGCTAGCTATTTCTTTCAAGTGTGGTCCTTAGAATGTTGATGGTTGTCGGTCTTGCACAGTACCACGAACAATAACTATATACTAGTATTAATATAATAATTTTTTATTGCTATAGATTTAATGGTGGCCACATACAACATTTGAGTTACTTTTTCCTATCATGCTAACATACTAGGACTTGTTTTTAGTTTTAGGATGATGTTTTTGACCTTTGTGTGGGCCTTCTATATTAGGGATGCAAGATTTCATCCTTCTCTGAACGAGTAATATGGAATATAAGGGCTAAGTATTATGTATCAAAATAGTTTTAGATTTGACCTTGGAAACCATACTTGATTTCCATCCAAATAGTTGATTGGTTTTTGTCATTTTATGATTCATCAAATCACCCCCATTTCTTATTTTTAGACCATTTTGTGACATACTATATGTGTGTCATATCGTCAAGGCAAACAATATTCAATGACCAACATAACAAGACATATTTATATAAAAATATTATAGTTTCCTACTATATTAGGACGAATGATGATTTCAATTTACTTTAATACTATGACCAACATTCCCCAATGAGTATTCATCCCATTCATTTTTTCTTGTTCATCAATTCGTTTATTGCATATGTATTTTAAATTACAATTTCATGTTATTGAAGTATATCGTTGATGTTAATAACAGTTGATCATCCATTCAACATCAGAACCTACTCCCACGTGTTTATCTTTGGTTGGAGTATGTGAAAGCATTTTTTCCTTGAGGATTTGACACCCTCAACTAGTCGATATAGATTTGCATTTGACATGCTTTATTTGAGAACCTTTTACCTAGGAATTGACATTCATTTCTACCCCCAATCGGTTTGATTTTGTTTATTTTTCTCTCATTCAGTGACATTCATGTGTAAGTTGTAGAAGGCCAAATTTTAGTGTACTGAACAAGAACATGGGACCCTAAGTTTGCAAATTACTTTGTTAATTTTTCATTTCCTCTTTGTCATATTATTATTTATGGTCTTTGGTGTGGGTGTGTGTAACGACCCCATTTCTCGGCAACCACCAATTAAGGAAGGCGAAGAAACTAGAGTCGTTATCCCACATATAGGATCAAATGGTTTTCCACATAATAAAAAATAATTAATAAATTCTACTAAACTAACTAAGTTTGATACATGATAAAATTTCTTTTCATTAAAGTTTACAAAATATAGGATCTAGGATTTTACCGAGAAATAAACCATCCATCTATATTCTCTGGGGTTTATTTGCTTGCTTTCATTGTATTCTTTTCTTGAATGTCCAGTTTCTAGCATGATTATCCTAAAAACCCCGAAAATCATGGTGTCGGTCAGTATAACAAATTATATTGGTATGTGGGAGAAACAAAACTTCATAAGTAATGGTAACAACCTAATTTAGCAATTATTATTTAACAAAATAATTTAATATTTTCACCATGACTACCCAATCTAGGTGTCTCCACCCTCAGTCATAACCCCTCAGGGTATCATACTATAGTATTCACAGTCTTCCCCTATAGACATATGACTTCATCATGTCTCCCCCTATTCAGGCGGGTGACTTCTCTTGTACTTCCTATTCAAGTTGGTACCAAAATGTACCTTCCCCTATTTAGGAGGATGGCCTTTCCATATATCCAGAGGTGGCCTAGAAATGGGCTAGTCATGTCGATACATGATGTGATAATCATAGTCACTTTAAAGTTTACATGGAATGAAATAAACTAAAAAGCATATATCTTCAAACCATGCGAAGAAATCTCTGAGAAACCATGTGAAACTACAACATATATTCTTAGGCGTAGCCACATACCTATCTCAACAATATTCACAATCCAAATCAGAACAAGTAAGATTAACCATGCAATCAGCCAAGCAAGTCAACCTAAAATTCAAGGCATACATCCATGTGTCACTACATGATTCTATAACCTATCAAAGGACTGACTTGGTTCTCAAGTTAGGTTTTTAAGTCCACTTTCTTATGTCATTATCCATAATACTCCATTAGTCCATTTATTGCTCTTTTTCACTTTCTTAATCCACAAACCCTATTTTAGGTTTCATATACATGATTGTGCTACAATAATGTGCCTTTTATACAACATCCCCCTTCTTTATCCTTTTTAAGTCAAATTTGGGTTCAGAGAGACAAAAAGATAGACTTTAGCATTTTCATGTTCATTGGGTTCACCAACCCTACTTTCCACCATTTAATGTAAATAATGACCCCATTACTCATCTTTTCCACATCATTAGATCTAGAGTGTCTTTTTATCATAAAAAGTTCACCTTTGATTATCCATATCATGGATTCACCAAAATTTAGGAATTAGGGTTTTGAAAGCACTTAATACATTAAAGACACCAATTTCAAGTACTTTTGAAATTAGTGACAGATTTAGGTTCTAATTATAATTTTATTGGACTCCTCACATTTTTATGAGTAAAATTCATATATAATATGTCTTAATATGACTTATCAATAATTAGTTATGATTAAATCAAAATAACTATTGTCCGACCAATCATAGGAGAACACATCAACATTTTAGTACCTTTTCTTATTTTTTATAATCGACCAGTCTAGGATTGGAGAGAAGGATCTTTTGCCCTTCCTTACTGTTCTCAATCTGCACATGCATGAGGGTCATTCTGGTCTTTTGGGTGTGTGCTCATCTTCCTTCTTATGACGTTGTCGATTTCGATAGCGATCAACGCCACCGGTCACCCACCTTGACTCTGAAGTACCCAAGACCTGTGGAGGGTTGGGCATCTCTACTCAACCATGCCGCTCCTACATGGTAGTTAAGGTCACTGGGACTGGCACCAGCAGAAGAGAGTGGCATGGTCTCTCTCCAGCGATGCTCCTTAACAGATCACATAGATCTGCTAGGGCACACATGCATGCAAGCATTGGGGTGGAGAAAGAAGGTTGTCAAGAACCTACTGAAGACGTTCATAGCCAACCATAAACCAACCTGGATCCTTGTCTAGGTCTGCTACCCCAAGTGTGACCTATCACCTTGTGCGTTGAACCCAGAACACAAACGAAGCCGCGGAGATTCTGAGGATGAAGTTGGATAAAAGAGACTGGTGGTGACACCTTCTCTAGTTCTGAGGGTTCCTAGGGTCTTTATATAGATTCTATTAGAAACCCTAGTAGTCCCTACATAGGGAGAAAGGAATAGAGGAATACGTTCGGTTTCCTTTCTGGCAGACAGTGGCAATAGATGATGTAGTAACTACTGTGTTTTGCCTTAATATTCTCTCACAAAATTGTTCTCATGGTAACACTAATAATTCTCCAAAACAACTACCTTTTCTTTTCATGATGAATACAAAATATGCAAGGACTTTTTAAAAGCATTTCCAAGTTATCCTCTCTATTCGAATATTAGTTTCCAACTACAAATAAAAAGGGAAAATGACAAGACATATCATTTAGGAAAACATATTCTCTTATATGAAATTTTTGTCTTTTATTCCTACAAATCTGAAGGTCACGACAAGTCACCACTTATTAAGACTTGGATTGGGTAATAAAATTCATAAAGAAAAGCACATCAATGTATGGCACTATATTGTATAATGAATTCTATATTATTTTCTCTCTTAGATATATTCAATAGACCACCTATAGAAACTCATTATCACATTTCCCACAAAGTGCACCATTCAAACTTTTATTATTAAAAATAATTACCATTAAGTAATGCAATGTCTTTATATCCCAATTTCTATAATTCTCTTTATTTATTTTCTATTTCCTTTATTTCGACTATTCTCTCTATTATAAAGCATGTGGAACTGAAATCTAGTTATTGTGGCCATCCATGCCGCTTTCTAGAGAATTCCACATTATTTTCTTAAACATGTGCAAATAATATTCATTTTCTTTATCCTTTTTACTTATTATGAGTTTTCTCTTGTTCTTCATTCTTTTTAATCTTTATATTGGCTTAATAACATAGGAAAAATATGAAACCCATCATTCAAGGGAATTTTGCAAAGAAACCCAAGTTGTAAAACAATGCACACAGATTGTCAAGCAAGTCCTTTTTCGTAAAATATTTGCATAATAATACATAAAAAATTGAGGTTACAACAGTGTGATTCTTTTAAATATAACGTGTGTTTTTGGTTGTCATATATGTGGATAAAAGTATTATTACTTTAATCATAGTTCTATCTTGTGCATGTTTATCCCTTTCCCAAGCATGTGATGCCTACATATCTTATGTTCTTTACATACTTATTTTATTTTTGTTATTGTGTTTTTATATGATTTAATGTTTTTAATTTTGTTATTGTGTTTTTATATGATTTAATGTTACGACATTATTTGGCACATTGGCTTTTACTTTGTCTGTTATTTTTGAGATATCTCATTGTTGGGATATACATGTTTCCCACATTCCATGATCTTTATCATTGTTGTGAAGTTTATATGTTTCATATATGTTCTTTATTACAATATTTATATGAATAATTCATTTCTTGTTTTCAGTATTATTGGAATAAATATGTAAGGACGCCCACTTTTTAATGTCCTACAATGCAACTGGACCTTAAAATCGATTGTCATTACAAAATTTTCCCCAGTATCATATTTGATAAATAACAAAGACTAATTAATAATTTCCATTAATTAAACAAAGATTTGATATAAGATGTGTAATGATGCTCCTATAAGGAGTTACATGAATTTTATCAAAGGAAACTAGCATATATAAGAAGACATACTAAGACATTTCGATTGATCCTCCTTGTGACTTCACTTTAATATCTTTGATTTGTTTCATCTGAATCTTTGGGTCTTCACATCTTTATGTACATGGCAGTTACCTAAAATGTTGAGAAACAAATATATGGATCAGTACATTTCTATATTGTGTACATGGTGTAATAAAAATGTGTTCAAGTAAAATAACAACCTGTATTACATCAATCAAATACTTGCAAATATGAACTAGCAATTTCGTTACATTCTAATCCATACGTGTTATATCATCTCGGGTGTAATCATTGTCCATCAATGGACTTATGTGTATTAACCCCTTATAAGTATAACCCATGATTTAGAATATCAAAGTTTTCTTTATGTGATTGTCGTATTGCAACTATAGTTGAACAAAAGTAAATTCACATCCATCAATTCATTTTAGAAAACTTTAGGAAATCCTCAACAAGAATTTGGAATTTGATAATTGTGGATACTCATACATATCCACGTACCTCAATATAGAACCATGCATTATACTCTAAGTACTTTAAGCATGTATCCAAACATCCAAACAATCAACATAATCAATCAACATTATCTATGTGCATGTATAACCCTAAAGTGTCACCAAACAATCATGAGACACTAATTATGTATAGATTAGATCCTAACTAAGGCTTATATTTCCTTGATTTTGGATAAGGAATAAGGGTATCAAACCCTAATCCCATCAAGGGTTAGAAACCCTAATTGAGAATTAGATGAACTCTAACCATTATTGTAGGGTGATTATCACATTATGACTCCATTAAATCGAGTCATGATGTTTAAGATATAAATATCAAGATGTATCATCATTAGGCCCTAATTATTTCACTACTGACTTAGAAACCCTATAAGATTATCATTATTAACTAAATCTGGTTGAGAACCTAGATCATCATAATTACTCAATATATTGAAATTACATTTTAATTTGAGCATATCTACCATGTCTAAGAAAATCAATATATAATATGCATGTATGGATACCCTATAGTGTCATGATATGTCCGTAGTATACAAACAAGGTTGAGTTTTGTGTTTGGGTTTCCTTGGTTTAATGTCGACTTTTAGGCTTACATCTCCATACGCTGATTCTCATGTACATTGATCTAATGACTTATAACCCTAATATACATCATCATCATTATCATTAAAATTGGAAACCCCTTATATTCAGCAACATTAGAATATATCACAAAATAAAGGGATTTATTGATATAAACTTGATATTCTAGAAATCTAGGGTTTGTATGCATCAATCATCCTATACACATGTATTAGATATACTTATAGAAAATGCAGCATAATTAGACTCTAGAACAATTTTGTTCATGATCTATGCATTATTCTAATTGATTCTATAAATAGGTTACTAAAATTTAAACAAGATAATCATTGAAGGGCCAATCAGAGTAGGCCATGTCAATACATAAAGCACTATCCAATTATTTTCCCAAGGGGCAGGTCCCAGCTAATGGCTTATTTCACCTTAGTTCTCTAAGCCACGCGGGTGTGGTTTTGAGAGGAGCTTAAATTATCGTATTGCCTTTACACGATGACATCTTTATCACTCGAATTTAGTGGCAATATGATAGATCCCTTTGAGGGATTATCCTTCCCTGATGTGTAGGTCACACCGACAATGATGGAGCAACCAGGGAGGTCCACCCTAAAGTTGACTTCCTGCATTAGGCTACTTTTGCACCTACTTAGGCTCCCAACTGAAAGGGTAAGCTCATGCAAACTCAACAACCTCCTTGGAGCTGGCAATGGTGAATTGAACGTGAATATATATGCCTGACTTTAAATGGAGAGATAAATACTTGAAGGAAGAGATATATGATGGAGATAGAACTTACACCAAAGGATTACTCTTCCGATGGAAGTCCTAATACGCACCAAAAACCCTAGGGAGTTGATGTTCTCTCTATGTTTACCTACAACTGGTACTAGATAAATGCTCCAACCCCACAAGAGTGTGGAAGCCTTATCATAGTACAAATTTAGGATCGAACCCAAAGGACAACGTTAAGAATCTGAGTGTCTTTTTGTCATTTCGTATCAATCAAAGTCAATCTTCTAAGACCAAAAGTTTGATTTGAATTATTTATCTTAAAACGTGCAAAGGTAAAGGCAAGAATAAAAACTAGCTTAAGGATTAAAAATTAAGATTAGAAAATGATGATGGATCACTAGGGTGATGCGGGTATTCGCCACCACTACACATGAATTGCACTTGTACCAAACATAGCAAGACTTGTAAGCAAGATACATGGATGTTGTATAATACCGATGTCTTATAGGACAAGAGTAATGCACACATTCTTCACGGGTTGAGTAACTCTCATCCGGTACATATCTACATGTCAATGAAGATATGTAGTCTCCGAAGAGAAAATCTTACTCAACCTCATGAAACGTGCATCGGAAAACTAGTAAGTGAGCGATGATTACCAAATCGATTAGTATCCTTATAGTCTATCCCTCTTTCGAGGATATAGCTACGAGAAACGTGGGAGTGTTGCAACGTCATCCATTCCCGAACGAATGGTCAAGTACTTTGCACCACTCTCTCCTTAGAGTGTGTTCCTCAACCTGTCAAGGTTGCACTTTTATACGTCAACTGATTCCATTTCATAGTACAAAAGTACAACGATGGAGGTGATTTTACTCCTTTCCTTAGAAAGCGTTCCTAGATACCGAAACAGATGCGCGGTGGATACACACACCAGAAACCAACACTAAATCAGTATTCGAGTCTGAAGAGCGGTCGTAGACAAACCACAACGAAAGACAATAAATGCATACAAGAACGCGGCCAACATTCAAGCATGTATGAAACAATTTAGTATTGAATCGAAATGATAACATCTTTTGAGTACAAGTTACAAGACACGGGCAGTAGGGCTAGTCTCCGTGCCCTAGTGGATGGAACTACTCTCTCCTCATAGAGGAAGAAACAAAGAAAGAGAAGAGTGAGAAAGAAAGCATCGTCGGAGCAGAAGAGTAGATCTGTGACAGCCCGGTGTAGATCGTCGTAGTCTCTGAGACTGCTCTGTAGTGGTCGATGACGCCTGTCTCTCCGCCTAGATCGTCGAGTCTACCTCCGGGATTGCACAAGTACAATGAGGTAGGACAATGGTAGAACGATGGTAGAGGTGAGATGGTGATGGAACAACCTTCTAGATCTGTCCCCAGTATGGCAACTTTCCAGATCTGTGCTCAGACTGAGATCCTGGGGCTGTGGGTGAAATTTGGTCAGAAACTGTGCTCGGGCAGTCTGGCGGCGTCCCGGCACTGGTCTTAGTCTGGCAGCCTTGGGCCGTCATCCCATAGCCCCCTCAAATGAGGACCCATGGGGTCCTATTTATAAGCACAGATCTTGATAAATATCTTGCTCATGCGGTTTGGCTTTGTACTTACTTTTCCATGTGGTTTGACTACTTGCTACTTACCATGCGGTTTGCATGCATGGACGCTAAACGATCTTCGCAATATAGATCAAACAATCTTCATCACTATCCATTCGGTCTTGCAGCTCCGCTTTTCCAAACGGTCTTGCATGCACGTGATGATTCCAACAGATGGAGCAAATGGTTTGCGTATTCAGCAGTTCAAACGGTTTTATCAATTTGGCCATTCGGTCCTGTGCTTTAAGTCTTCACGTGGGTAAAGCTACTTTTCCCAAACCGATTGTTGTTGGTAAAGCTTCATGCGGTCTCGTAGTTGCTACCCACATGGTTTGGTATTTCATTTTATTACTCAAACGGTTTGGTAGCTGTATTGCATACGGTCTTCGATTATCTCTTCTTCTGACAGCCTCGCAGATACCATTTTCAAACGGTGTTGATAGTTCTTGGGTTTGGTTTTAGCGTGCATGCATGCACATGGTTTCAGCAAACCATTTTTGCAATCCAAACGATCTCGTGTGGGTTAGCAACGGTTTTGCTCATTTACTGCAGAAACCAGTTTGCTATTGCATGTGACCATACGGTCTTGTACACTCATTGCATTCAACTACCCAAACGGTTTCATGCAGATACTCTTCCATTTTACACAAACGGTCTTCACGTATATGCAACAAACGGTCTTCATAGCCAAACGGTCTTGGGACCGCATGGGCTCAAACGGTCTTGGGACCGCATGGGCTCCAACGGTCTTGGGACCACATGGGCTCAAACGGTCTTGAGACCGCATGGGATCAAACGGTCTTGAGACCGCATGGGCTCAAACGGTCTTGAGACCGCATGGGATCACACAGTCTTGAGGCCGCATGGGCTCACACGGTCTTGAGGCCGCATGGGCTCAAACGGTCTTGAGACCGCATGAGTCAGTGTTGTAGGGGTCATGACCGTTGGTGATAGCTGAGGATGATCTGCAAAGGAGAGAGAACGTGAATAGGGGGAAATGAGATCAAATAAGCTGGAAACTAGAGTAATTAGAACTAGTAATGCACTATTTACATGAGACTAAAAGGATACTTAAAGTAAACTCAAACCGAGGGTAGATCAGTCGATATGTGGCATAAAATCCTTAGAATAGGCGATTGTAATGATGAATCTGGAGGATTCATCACCACACCGAACTTAAGCGTTACTCATCCCAAGGAACGGAGAAAAACTTAAGACAGTCGACAAAAAGCTCGTTCGAATTACCTCATCTGCGTGTAAATGTCAGAATTTTCACAGAAAAGAGAAAGGGAAAATGAGACAAAACAAAATTAGGGCTAAATCGTCGGAAATCCTTTGAACTGGTGACTGAGGATGGATCTAGAGGATTCATCACCACACCGAACGTAAGTGTTGCTCGTCCCGAGAAACGGAAAACTTAAAACAGTCACCAATGAAAGCGTTCATCTTGTGAATGCCTCATCCTATTGTCATATTGTAATTTTGTTCATGGCTCAGATCGATACAACATCAAGGCTTTCTTAGATCACGGAATACATCTTATGATATCCTCATTTCTGAGTTCACTTCACTGAAGTATTTCCTTCTCACTCTTTGTTGTATCGGTCATGTTAAAGAGTTTTATGAGATTTTGAACAGACCCACCGAATCAACAATATGCATATGATCTGTCACTAGTGTTGAAAAAGGAGAGAATGGGGGTATGATCAAGAGATAAGAGTCCCTCCTCTGATTGAATTGAGACTCTTATTATTAGTTGACGCATCGAGATACTTTGAATGATTTATGCACAACTCTGGTTGACTTAGCCTTACACCCGATTTTTTTTCTTTTCTAAAGGTAACTCAGAAGTGTGTATAGGTTGGCTTAAGGCTTTTGGCTATTTTACCTCTTCGAGAGGAGGTAAGGGGTTATTTTTGGATCCTTAGGATCTCACTACCGGTCACGACACATCTGCCTTTATGAGGGCAGCTAATGTATCGGCCGGGCGAGACCTTTATCGGTTATCCTTATTCAAGGCACAACTCTCATGTTTTTATTCACACTCTGGCTTTTATTCATTCTCACTTGGCTTGGGAAAAAGGGTATTTTTGGATTTTTGTATATTTGGGCTGCCAAGCCTCTTTTTGGAATCAGGGTAGATTTTTCACCAACCGTGATATGTGCACAATCATTGTATACTCTTTGAATCAAGAAAAGAAGGTGATACACCCCTGTTATGTATTTAGGGGTATGGAAGAAGCGGTAGTGGAAAGAGGGGTGTGGTGTACCACACCGAACTTAGAGTTTTGCAGAGGTGTGGTTTACCACACCGAACTTAAAGTTCGGCAATGTTCTAGTTTTCACTAGAAAGGAGTGTGGCGTGCCACACCGAACTTAAAACTTTGGCATGGTTAGTGAACAGAGGGGTATGAAAATGAAGGAAGAAGTGTAGAAGAGAGTTCGGATCATGATGAAGTTTACTTAGCGATTCCATGCAACGGGTCTCTTTTCTCCATCACACTCTGCTAAAAAAGAGACATGATTAAACATGAAATGAGAAATCCATACAACAGATCCATTAATCAGATAAAGGCGTGATTTATTTGATCTATCTCAGTCTTATTGAAGTGTATCATCTTTTCCTGTTTGAGGGTATGCCATTAGGATTCATAGACTATTCAAGATGAAAAACACGCATTGGCTAATTTTAAGCATTTGTTCCTCATGGATTTGCAACGAAAAGAGGTGATGACAAAAGATTCGAAAAGAAAAAGCCGGCTAGGTAAAGGCTTTATTTTAAGAAGAAAAACGATAAAGCGAAAAAAATGTGAAAAAGAACTTATAATAGAAAAATGGAAAGCAGTAAAGGTAGAGGGTGGAATGGAAGTCATACCACCCGCCCTCCACCTCGAACTTATGTGTTTGTTCATTTCTGAACAAATACTGGGTCTGAGATGGAGGGGAAAGGTTGACTAGTGTTAACCAGGTGGTCCTCGTAGTTGGAAGAAGGTCCAGAAAAGATGTCGCACAATAGCCGGTGCCGGAAGTGAGGGAGTGGCCTGAACAACTTGTTGACTGGGTGGTCGTGGCAACTTGAACAGGTTTTCTGGATGATTTGGATACATATTTTGTTCACCTCTTTGTCCGTCCAGAAGGATCCATAGGCCTTCCCCCATCAGCGGGGGAGGTGGAATATATGCAGTCAAAACTGGGGGACTAGGTGAATAATCGAAGTCATGCCTATTTGTGTCCTCCAGTTGTGGCTCGCCCTCGAAGTTCAAAGTAAAACTGCTTTCTTTAAAATCTAGAGCAGTTGATTGAGGGTCGGCCACTTGAACTTCCTCCTATCCTAGATCAGGTGGCGGATCCGGTTCAGGCTTCATTTTTTCACCTGGTTTTTCTTGTGTAGGATATGGTAGCCAGGATGACGTTTCTTCATCAGAGGGGTCACTGTGAGAAGTTTCCTCATTTTTATCAATGTTGAGATTGATTAGAGCGACATTCTTCTTTTCAAAATTTTGTTCAGAATTTTCCTCGTAGAATACCCTTAATTCATCCAAGTAACTAGAAGAGGATTCGACTGGTGGGATGAACTCTTACTCAGTTGAAGAAATCATGGGATTCCGTGGTAGAGGTTCCAATGGTGTCTCTTCATGGGAGGGATTAGTCCATGAGGAATTGTTTTGAAGGCTAGAATCTCCCGATGACTCTGTTTCTTTGATGTTGGGACTAAAGTACTCCATTTCTGAGTCAGATTGTTGTTCGAGTACTTCTTCATAGTACTCCTCTGGTTCTATTGAGTGCTCAGGAGGAGTTGCTATGGGAAGATTGAAACCTGGCTCAGGTAAAAGACATATCTCAGTTTCTTGAATGTTAGGAAGGTCTTCTTTATCGGGGTGAATTTCTCTAAGTGGATGGGTTTGTGACTCGATATCCTCCCACAAGCCCTTTTTATCATTACAAGAGTCTACAGAAATATCATGATCCATTCCAAAATCAAGGGGTGGCTCATGTTTCTCTTCATAGTGCATTGTCAAATCGTTCAAGTGACTGGAAGGGGATTCAGTAGAAATATCAAGCTCTTGTTCGAGGATAGGCTCCGTCTGGACTTCTTGTGGTGGTGGTAACTCAGGTAATATCATCTCATGAAAAGGACCGATCATAGGATTGTCATCTTGAGACCCGTCATCCTCCCTTGATTCTATTTCATTAGTGAGATTGATATGGTCCATTTCTGAATCAAGATCTTGATCTGTCCTATCCTCGAAGTCTATTCCTAAATCAGTCGAATGATCAGAAATTTCTTCATAAGGGCAATTCAGATTTTGTTCCAGAAGTGAATACATTTGATTCTCTTGCATAAAATACATATCCTTATCTAAATCGGTCACATGTCCATCTAAGTCTGGTTGTGAAGGAGTGTAGAGTCCTTGCGACATAAACCCTTCTTCTATGGATTTAATGGATGGGATGGATGAAGTTGAAGAGATTTTGTCATTGAGGGAGTCGATTACTGCCAATTGCTTTTCAATGGTCAGATTTGAGTCTATGAAGTTAGAAGGGGGGTAAGTGTTGAAGTTTATCTCCGATTGATCTCCTGACTGTAGAGAATCCCCATATTGGCTACTCATCCTTCCCTCTTGCACTGATGCTTGAAGATCATTGGAAGGCATATCCCACATGATTTTATAATCATCATCGTAATCAATTGCGACATATGGACTAGGGATATGCTTAGTTGAAATTGGTGGCTATTCTACATGTTGCTCAGGAGCGTTGACAAGTTGATTAAGATCGGCTATCACCTTCTTGATCGTAGTTGTCTGATCAGCTAGTTGTTGAGCCACTGATGCCTGTAAAGTTTGTAGCTCCTCCATCAATGTGTGTCGATCTTCATCAAAAGACTCTTCACCGCACCCGTTGGGTTGATGTTGATAATAGCTCTCCTCATCATAGTATTGATTTGCATTGTTTTCCAGGTCTCCTCCTTCATTGCAGTCTACACTTTGAAATCCACCATAGTTAGGTTTTTCGTAGTAGCCTCCAGGGTGATACAGATTATAACTTGCATTATATCAATAGTTGTATGAAGAGGCTGCTTTGATTTTCCTAGCTATCCGATTCATGATTACTTGACGCAGGGCCATTACATAGAGAGGAGGGGACATTGAAGCAGTAAATCGATGTACGAGAATAGTCACCACATAGTTGACATCTGACGGTTAGTGGTGTCGACTGCTTCATTTTGAAGAGAGTTGGTGCCTGAAATCAAAGAAAGAGTTTATCAAGCTTGACCAACCACTTCAAATCCAATAAGATATGTGAGATTAAGCCCTTTACTTTTTAGATTTTTGAAAAGAAAAAGGAAAACCCTAGAGAAACCTAAATCGACACAGAATTTGAAAAAAGACGATTCTTATACCGTTGTCCCCGGAAACGGTGCCATTTTTTGATGGAGCTTGAACTTACACCAAAGGATTACTCTTCCGATGGAAGTCCTAATACGCACCAAAAACCCTAGGGAGTTGATGTTCTCTCTAGGTTTACCTACAACTGGTGCTAGATAAATGCTCCAACCCCACAAGAGTGTGGAAGCCTTATCATAGTACAGATTTAGGATCGAACCCAAAGGACAACGTTAAGAATCTGAGTGTCTTTTTCTCATTTCATATCAATCTAAGTCAATCTTCTAAGACCAAAAGTTCGATTTGAATTATTTATCTTAAAACATGAAAATGTAAAGGCAATAATAAAAACTAGCTTAAGGATTAAAAACTAAGATTAGCAAATGATGATGGATCACTGGGGTGATGTGGGTATTCGCCACCACTACACATGAATTGCACTTGTACCAAACATAACAAGACTTGTAAGCAAGATACATGGATGTTGTATAATACTGATGTCTTATAGGACAAGAGTAATGCACACATCCTTCACGGGTTGAGTAACTCTCATCCGGTACATATCTATGTGTCAATGAAGATATATAGTCTCCGAAGAGAAAATCTTACTCAACTTCATGAAACATGCATCAGAAAACTAGCAAGCGAGCGATGATTACCAAATCGATTAGTATCCTTATAGTCTATCCCTCTTTCGAGGATATAGCTACGAGAAACGTGGGAGTGTTGCGACGTCAGCCTTTCCCGAATGAATGGTCAAGTACTTTGCACCACTCTCTCCTCAGAGTGTGTTCCTCGACCTGTCAAGGTTGTACTTTTATACGTCAACTGATTCCATTTCATAGTACAAAAGTACAACGATGGAGGTGAGTTTACTCCATTCCTTAGAAAGCATTCCTAGATACCGAAATGGATGCGCGGTGGATACACACACCAGAAACCAACACTAAATCAATATTTGAGTCTGAATAGCGGTCGTAGACAAACCACAACGAAAGACAATAAATGCATACAAGAACGCGGCCAACATTCAAGCATGTATGAAACGATTTAGTATTGAATCAAAATGATAACATCTTTTTAGTACAAGTTACAAGACACGGGCAGCAGGGATAGTCTCCGTGCCCCAGTGGATGGAACTACTCGCTCCTCATACACGAAGAAACAAAGAAAGAGAAGAGTGAGAAAGAAAGCATCGTCGGAGCAGAAGAGTAGATCTGTGACAGCCCAGTGTAGATCATCGCAGTCTCCAGGACTGCTCCATCGTGGTCGATGACGCCTGTCTCTCCACCTCGATCGTCGTGTCTACCTCTAGGATTGCACGAGTAGAATGAGGTAGGACAATGGTAGAACGATGATAGAGGTGAGATGGTGATGGAACAACCTTCTAAATCTGTCCCCAGTCTGGCAGCTTTCCAGATCTGTGCTCAGACTGGGATCTTGGGGCTGTGGGTGAAATTTGGTCAGAAACTGTGCTCGGGCAGTCTGGCGGCGTCCCGACACTGGTCTCAGTCTGGCAGCCTTGGGCCGTCGTCCCATAGCCCCCTCAAATGAGGACCCATGGGGTCCTATTTATAAGCACAGATCTTGATAAATATCTTGCTCATGCGGTTTGGCTTTGCACTTACTTTTCCATGCGGTTTGGCTACTTGCTACTTACAATGCGGTTTGCATGCATGGACGCTAAATGGCCTTCGCAATATAGATCAAATGGTCTTCGTCGCTATCCATTCGGTCTTGCAGCTCCGATTTTCCAAACGGTCTTGCATGCGCGTGATGATTCCAGCAGATGGAGCAAATGGTTTGTGTATTCAGCAGTTCAAACAGTTTTATCAATTTGGCCATTCGGTCCTGTGCTTTAAGTCTTCACGTGGGTAAAGCTACTTTTCCCAAACCGATTGCTGTTGGTGCGGTCTCGTAGTTGCTTCCCACACGGTTTGGTATTTCATTTTATTACTCAAACAGTTTGGTAGCTGTATTGCATACGGTCTTCGATTATCTCTTCTTCTGACGGCCTCGTAGAGACCTTTTTCAAACAGTCTTGATAGTTCTTGGGTTTGGTTTTAGTGTGCATGCATGCACGTGGTTTCAAAAAATGGTTTCATATGTTTGTTCTTATCAAATGATCCCGCAAACGTATCCATACGATCTTCGTTCCAACAGCCTATTCGGTCTTCGGCTTTCATACAGTCTTCGCTTTATCCAATCCAAACGATCTCGTGTGGGTTAGCAACGGTTTTGCTCATTTACTGCAACAACCAGTTTTCTATTTCATGTGACCATATGGTCTTGTACACTCATTGCATTCAACTACCCAAACGGTTTCATGCACATACTCTTCCATTTTACGCAAACGGTCTTCACGTATATGCAGCAAACAATCTTCATGGCCAAACGGTCTTGAGACCGCATGAGCTCAAACGGTCTTTAGAC
Organism: Alisma plantago-aquatica; assembly: GCA_963693085.1. Taxonomy (NCBI): domain Eukaryota; kingdom Viridiplantae; phylum Streptophyta; class Magnoliopsida; order Alismatales; family Alismataceae; genus Alisma; species Alisma plantago-aquatica. The sequence goes on along the minus strand of OY856414.1, from coordinate 94,096,834 downwards.
CGCATGGGCTCAAACGGTCTTGGGACCGCATGGGCTCAAACAGTCTTGGGACCGCATGGGCTCAAACGGTCTTGGGACCGCATGGGCTCAAACGGTCTTCAGACCGCATGAGTCAGTGTTGTAGGGGTCATGACCGTTGGTGATAGTTGAGGATGATCTGCAGAGGAGAGAGAATGTGAGTAGGGGGAAATGAGATCAAATAAGCTGGAAACTAGAGTAATTAGAACTAGTAATGCACTATTTACACGAGACTAAAAGGATACTTAAAGTAAACCCAAAGCGAGGGTAGATCAGTCGATATGTGGCATAAAATCCTTAGAATTGACGACTGTAATGATGAATCTGGAGGATTCATCAATATACCAGGGTTTAGTGGGAATCTAAAGGTCAGAGTAGTTTTTGGGTGTCCCATGACACATTTCCCCCACATGTGACGTGCAACAATGGCCAACAACAACATCTACATTTAGGAGTGTTTTGGATTAGGTGATGGTTTATGGGTGGCTCTTATGGGATTCCCTCGATACCTTCTAGTGATTGGGATCACATAAACCTATCTCTAAGGTGCCCTGGACCAAAATGATAGTCTAACATGCCCCAACTTTGTGAAATTTAGTAGAGTTCATCGAAGTTCGTGACAAAGTTCCATGTAGAGGTGCAGGGAGTTTAGAAGGAAATTGAGAGTAGTAGAGAAATTATGGGATCTTGAGGACTCTCTACCTGCCTTTATGTAGGCGATGTGCTCAGGATGGAGGCGATAACAACCTACCCTAGAGTCTTGGTTCTCATGGTGGTTTGGGCATTATTACTGTTCTTCATTATAATGGTGATCCTAGCATTCCTTATGCTAGACATGATCTCCCAGAGCCATCTAGCTTTATCTCATGAGCAAAAATTGAGAGAAGAGAAAGAGAGGCTCTAGGTCGTATCTATTATTCACCGACCTCTTGGCCTAGGGTTGAAGATGGCTTTCCTATCGTCTGATCTTGGGTCAAAGACTGGGATCAGGGGTTAAATCAATTTTCATCTGCCTAAGATTCCATTTCAGGCAGACCTTGTTGTGACTGATATCAAATAAATCAATTTTTGAAGAAAATCTAGAAAACCTTAAATTGTTCATTAAAACTTCTAAAAATCCTATAAGACACCAGGATTATCCAATTAAGCCTAAATTTTAGGATTATCTCTATTTTTCCTTCATCTAGGTTTAGGAAAGTTTGGGCTTAAAAAGAGTATGTTAAATGCCTTTTTCTTGTTCTTCAAGTATTTACTTGATTGATGTACCTACGTAAAAAATAAGCACATAATTATCTCAAATCATAGATTTATCTTCATTTAGTCATTATCTCCTATCAGACCAAGTATTGGGTAATATTATGATTAAACGATACCCTAATACTTGGGATCCAAGTAAAGTCTAGATAATTTCTCATTTAATTATCTAGGTCATTAATCACTTTATATTCTTCTAAAATCTCGATCATTATCCCTTAATATCACCAATAAACTATTTGGTATCTCATTTTTGCATAAAATCCACATTTTCTTTATCCTAGATCCAATGGATCTGTTCGTCATTTAGATAGACCAATCGGGCTTGGACTGGATACCAAGGCCATTAGTACATACTTAGGCCTTCCAATGGGTCCACAAGCCTAATTATATTTCTAATTATGAAATGAAGGAATTTCTTGTCAAATCAAGTATCATATTCATTAAATTCATCATTCCAATACAATCAAAGTCATGCTATTGATATCATAATTCCAATCTTAGTGAATTCTTAATCATGATATCCAAATTTAAAAGATTTGAGGATTTTATAATATACCACTCTGGTTTCTAGTTTGTTGTTTCCTATTGAGTTCCTAATCAATAGTCAATGACCTCATGTTATTATTACACACCAGTTTATGGTGTAGGAGTTTATTCAATTCAACTTAATGTACAATCCCCAAAGATCTCTGACGTGGTCTATTATCGCACTAACAAACTCAACCAGGGCTGAAATCCCTGAGTTTTTAACCAAAACCTGTGCAATAATACCACCCACAAGTGGACATGTCTTATCGCAGTATAGTTGAGGATCAAATCCAAGGACAATGTTTTTAAGAATATTTTACTAGTCAAATCTAGTTGAATAAACACTAATATTTAGAACAAAGATTGGTTTGATGTTAATTAAACTAAATGTGAGGAAAGTAAAGAGCAGGATTAAAAGTTGACTAAAGATTAATGATGGGGATCACTGGGGTGGTCCCAAGTTTTACCGCCACTACACATGCAAACATGTCCAATCACAAACATCCAGGCAAGATCTAACTATCCAAATAGAACTACTGCAAACCCTCCTGGAGGGATGTTTAGGTTCATGTAAGAATCACCTTAGGCATTAGATTTCTCATCGCCATCCGGATCATGGACTTACGATTCCAAAGATACAGATATCCAACTGAAGTTGTGGCCCTCCGTTAGGATGTTTAGGTACACAAAAGCATCACCATGGGCTAGATGGCTCGTCCCCCCACGAATCATTCACTTACGACCTCATGGAATACCATTCTATTTTTAGTCAGGGAGTCAACTACGTTAATCGACATTCAAATCCTACAAATTGAAGTTCTTGCAACTTATGAACAAACAAGATTAATGCAAGAAGGTGATCAATCCACAAGCACACATCGATGATTAACAACGAAATGAAAAGTTATATACATGCCATGGAATGTTTAACAAAAGAACATGTAAGCATGGGCAGCGGGACTAGTCCCCGCACCCCAGCGAAAAAGGACTACTTGCTCATGGAGAGAGAAACAAGCAAAACAAGAGAGAGAAGATTCCACCATGAGCATGGTGAAGAAGATGATCGTAGCTTGGTGGAGAAACGGTCTTCTACACAACATTAGGGCAGATCTGGACGAGGAGGGAAGAACACCACGACAGACAGGGTAGATCTTCTCTCTCCACCTTTTCTCTCTTCTTGTGGTCCTTGCTCACAGTAGGAGGAGGAACTTGTGGGTGCATAGGCGGGTGTGGATGAACGGTTGAATAGACCAGATCTGGGTTTTCACCTCAGATATGGGTGGACGGTTGGATGGATGGCAGTGAATGGATGGTAGCCATCGGATCTGGGTTTCTACCTCAGGTCCTAGGCCAGTGGAGGAGGGTCTTGGAAGATGAGATAGTGCCACCACCAGGGGTCAAGCGTGTGGGCACAGCCTGGCGGGCAGGGGTAGATGGGGGTGTGGATCTATCTCCTCCAGGGGTCGAGTGCTGATGGGCACAACCTAGATGGCAGCCGGAGATGATGTCTCAAGTGAAGGGGGTCAGGGTTTATTTATAGGCACAGCTGGGTGGACATGTCTGTTGCTTTTGGCTTGGTCGCGGTTCTCAACTTTGCACTGATCGTGGTTCTCCGCTGCAGACACCACGATCGCGGTGTTGACTTGGGAATCACGGGCACAGTTAACAATAGGGAGGTCACAGTTTTCTTCTCTTCCCTTGGTCGCGGTTTGGGTTGCAGGTGAAGATGGGATGACACTGATGGTGGAAGGCGCGTCACAGTTATGGAAGAGATGGTTGTCTGCAGTTGAGCAGACGTGATCGAAGTGATGCATGGGACAATCATAGCTGATGGAGAGGGAAGTGGAGGGAATCGGCGATGTCACAGAAGTTGGAAGTGCTTCCGTGGTCGCGATCTGTGGCGAGGGAGGAGGTAGTCACGATCTGTGGAACCGTGACCAGGTGTCCGCAATTTCTAGGGCTAGTCACGATTAAAGCAGAAGCGCACCATCGTTGGTTGGGGTGCAAGCGAAGAGGACTCCAGGTCACGGTTTTAGAGAATAGGTGATCATGGTCTTAAGTAAGTTGAGGTCATGATGTTTAGGCTGTAGGAAACATGGAGGCACAGGACGATCATGATGTTGGTGGAGGAACCTTGGGTCGTGGTGTCCGTTGGATCGCGAGCGGGGTCGCGATTAGGGCAGGAGCATATGGTTCTGAGGTTGATGGAGTAGCGGTCTCGTGGGGAGTGCTCAAGTCGCGGTGAGGAGGGGACGATCACAGGCGTTGTTTGTGAAGCTGAGGACCTCAGGCGTGGTGTAGAAGGGACCGTAGTGTGGAATTCAAGGTTAGATGGTCGTGATGGTGAGGTGCTATGCAATCGTGATCGTGAGGGGGAGGTTGATCACGATCTTGTTGATGCTAGGCTAGATCACAATGTGGGAGGAGCCGATGACCGCGGTCTGTGACTTGAGTAAAGATGGGCCTGGACTTTTGTTGAACTGAAGAAAGTCCCAATTATCTATGGTTGGGTATTCTTGGGCTCAACATGACCTGCATAAAGAGAATAAAATCCAATTAAAATCAAGAGAAAATCAATTAGGCTAAGCAAGGATGTATGAGGAGATTAAGGCAATACAAGCATAAAATTAGTGCAAAATTGGGCCCAGTATGGCGACTAAACCAGGATGAATATGCATTCATCAAAATAACCCAAACTTAAATGTTGCTCATCCTCGAGGAACACAAAATTTGAAATAGTCGCCAACATATACTTTCACTCATGTGATTGACTCATCTTCACATCATGATTGTTTCTCCTCTACACTGTATGACTAAGCTTCTCAACTTCCTGAGACCACTGAACACATCTTACCATATTTTTTTTCCTGAGTTCGTTTCCCAACATCACTTCCTCCCTACTTTTTCTAACATCAAGCATGTCTAAGAATTTCATAAGAGTCTAGAGACACCCGCAGAACAACAAGTGTGCACCAGATCTGACACTGGTGTTTTTCAAGATATTGGCAAAGTAGGCATTCATTGTGCCAGTAGGTGGAAAAGGGAGTGAAGGGGGGTATGGAAGGAAGAAATAAATCTCTCCTCTGTTCGACTCAAGATTTTTATTGTATGGTTGTAGTTTCATTGACTGCAACTCTTATTATTATATTATTTTTGTGCGAATCTCTCCTCTATTCGACTCGAGATTGCATTTGTGTGTGCACATTGGCATCTTTTCTTGGTGGTACGCCCCTACTACATAGTGAGGGGTATGGAAGAAGTGAATGAATAGGGAGGAGGTGTGCCACCCCAAACATAGGGTTTGGCACTATTTTGGCTATTTTTGTTTCTTTTTGATGAATGGAGGGGTAAGAAGATGATAGAAGAAGTGTAGAAGAGAGTTCAAATCAGAATGAAACTTGGTTTGCAATTCAGTGCGCCTGGTTGTTCTCTTAATCATACTCTGCTCAAATAATGACTTGATGAGGATCTAGTGGAGATTCCATGATATTGTTCCACTAGTCAGTTAGGAAGCACAATGTGTTTGATCCCTCTCAGTTCGATAGATACTAGCCATTTTCACTGATCATAAGGTTAGGATTCATAAGCTTCACATGGTGATTTCTTTCGATTGGCTAGTTTCAGAAATTGTCCCCCTTGAGGTTTTGCTTTGGATAAGGAGGGTATAATGATTCAAAAGTGCATGGAAAAGGGGATAGCCGACTAGGTAATGGATTTGATTGAGACATAAACGTCAAAACTTCATCAAGTTTCTATACAAAACTACTTTGAAAATTTAAAAATTTTGAAAATTTTTGAAATTTTTTCTCATAATTGCAACGATGAAATCTTAAGTCTGAAACAGATAGGAGTGGGTGAAATTTTTTGAAAATATTTCTCAAAATTGCAACGATGAAATCTTAAGTCTGAAACCGATAGGAGTGGGTAGAAAGTAAAGTATGTACCGCCCACCGTCCACCTCGAACTTAGAAATTTTCTCATCCCGAGCAAACTCTAAATTCGAGATGGAGGGGAAAATTTGCGTCGGTTGGTCCACCAGATGTTGTTGCGTTCCAATCAACACGCGTCCTCCATCTGAAAATCTCAAAAATGAAGACTAATCAAAACTTAAAATAGCATCTCGCGATGTGATATCTGTTCAGTGAAAATTTTCCTAAAAATTAAAAACAAAATTAAGAAAATTTTCTATTTCAGAATTAAGAGTAAAAACAAAATTATTGATCGGGTTGCCACCCGAAAAGCACCTTTGTTTTATGCCAATGACTCGACATGCTGATATCGTCACCATGGTGGGGCTCTAAGTGGAGCTTGAGCTGGATTGACATATTCTCTTGGTGGTTTCTTTCTCAGCTATTCATTTATTCTTGCTTTGATTCTGGCCTCTCGTATTCTTCCCCATATAGAGCGAGCATTGTCAGAACACATAGGGAATCATCTTGAGTTATGTTGAATTGTTCTCTGTTGCTCAATCCGAGGTGGATAATAGTTGTAGGGGATCTGAACGGCTTCATTAATAAAGTAATGTTGTTGAGGCTCAGAAGAAAAGTTCATTTGTTGATGCACTATCCCTTCATCATAGCAATGCTGGTCATTGATGTCAATCAGATATGGACATGGGGGATGTTCTCAGTTGAAACTACAGTCCAAATCTTATTACAGAGGGAAGATGAAATCAGTAGTCTTTGTTTGTTGGGTTACTGCTACATTCTAGAGGATGGTTGTTTCTAGATGAGGAGGCTCATGGACACCTGTAGAAGGATCAGTATGTGTGACAACAGGGTTGAGAGGTGTCTCCTCTACAATTGCCAGTATTTCTTTTATCTCTATATACACTGGTCCACTTTTAATCTTCTCTTCTTCATGCCTCTTCTCTAAAGGAACATCAGATTTTTAATAAAGGAAATTTGGCTGCATTTGAGTAAATTGATTAACACAGTCAACAAAACATGCCTCTTCTTCTTGCGTATGCTCCTTAGCATTTTTGGATGCATAGCATCGATCAGAGCTCTAGAAGTGGAGAGAAAGGGTCTTCCAAAAATGAGGGGGTAGCGTGGATTCTCCTTGATGTCCATAACTACAAAATCACACGGGACATATAGGTTTCCAAGCCTTACCAAGATGTCCTCTATTTTGCCAACCTGTCTTGTCAAGGATGATTCTGCAAGCTCGATTGACATCCTAGTGGGTAAGAAGTTCGTAAGACCCAATCTGTTGCATAGGCTAAGAGGAATGATGGAGATGCTAGCTCCAAGATCACCTCGACTCAGTTGGTTGATGGAATTGCTTATTGAGCAGGAAATTCTGAAAGAGCCAGGATCCTTATGTTTGCTAGGAATCCTATCCATAACTAAATCTGATGATGTTCTTGCCAGTTTCACTCTCTGATGTTCTTTAGTTTTGTACTTTTTTTTTTTGGAAAATTGGGTAAGTATATTCCAAAAACCCCCTAAAAGGGGACAAAGTTACAAGACACACCCATAGATGTGACTACACACATCTAGGAATTGGTTACAGTAGATCCCAATTCCTAGCTATAATAGGAGGAAAATCAAGACAAGATTTAAAAGTAAACTACATTCTCTTGATCTCAAGTGCAAGACGACTGAAGATGGTGACAAAGTCAGAAGAGCCACCATTATGTAGCCTTTTATTACACTCCACCCAAATGAAGTGAACAGCACCAGTGATGGCCCAAAGATCAATGATTCTGGATTGCTTTGACCTTTTACCAAGATCCATGAGCCATTCATATAGAGAATATGAGGCCCTGATGTTGAGTTTAAGTTGAGAACGTCCCCAAATATATTTCCAGTATTTGCAGCCCTCAAAAAGATGAGTGATGGAGTCATTGTGTTGGCCACATAGTAAGCATGCAGGAACAGGAGCCCTCGACCAGGAACTAATCTTTTCCATAGTAGGTAGTACATTAGTGAGTGCTCTAAAGGTTGTAAGACTCCATCTAGAATAGTGCTTGGAGAGCCAAAGATTTCCATAAGCCTTATCATATGGATGCTTTTGTCTTGCGTTCTCCCAAAGATCCTTGCCTTCCCAAGCTGAGAAGGAAGGCCATAGAACTACCATATGTCTGTGACAAGTAGAGCCATTCCTGGAAGCAATAGACAAGGTATCACCATACCTACAAGAAAGCCATGAGCTCCATAAACATTGAGCTTGGTTGAACTTCTTGATGTGACGTAACGAATGAGTAGGAGTTTGAAGAACTTAGACCATTGGGGCATCTCAGCCATGACAACTAGGAGCGAGATAATGACATATAACTTTTTCATAACTTCCTTGAACTTGTTGAACCTTGTATCAAGTTGGGTAAGATTGAGTCGACTCGGAAATGGTACACAAGGTTTATACACAGGAACAACTGGCTCAAGCGAGTCTTCTGCATCAACAACAATAGGTTCCTCAAAACTTGCCTTGTCGGTCTTATCATCTGAGTGGCTCCTTCACTATGCTCAGTATCTTGGACATTTGTCACGGTGATAGGAGTCGTGGGTTCTGGTAAGATAAAGCCCAAATGAGTTGTCGCAGCTTTAAGCTGTTCCACGTACCTCACATTGTCTTCTGGTTGCCCAGCTAAAGCTCCAGCAGGTGGCTTGAGGCTGGCTTCAAGTTGAGCTAGTTGAGATTCGATGGCCTTCTGGTGTGCTTGCTAGTTATCTATCAATGATTTTTAAGACTATAACATCTTCTCAATGGCCAACAGTTTATCATAAGGAGAGATGGGTCTAGCTTGATGTCCTTGTTGATTGTTCTGGTGAGGAACTTGGTTTGGATCTTAGAATTGAAGGTTGTTCTGATATTGGTTGAAATTCCTATTCTAGAAGTGACCTGTAAAGTTCCCTTGATTTCCGAAGGTCTTTTGTTGGTAGTTTGAACCAAGTTGATGTGCGTTTACCGCTCCCGAAGGATTTCCATATTGAAAATCGGGATGGTTCCTGTTCTGACTTGGATTGTAATAACCTTGACTAGAGATAGTGTTGACAGCATTCATGCTTTCCATCTGGCCATTATTTCTTTGTCCATTGATTTTGCTTAAAACAACATCATAAAGAACATTATAGGATAAAGTAGAGTGGTCATTTCCTTTATAGGCTTCATAAAATAGAGAGGCATACTTGACTTTCTCTTATTGTTGAGTGGGTGAGCGTCTTCTTCCAAAAGCAACAATAGATGATTCAAGATGATCTTGCTTGGCGACTTGAAGCTTAAGAGACTCGGCGATAGACTTGTACTCAGGAATATCTTCTTCCATAGCAACCTTCAAAACTCCTTTTCCTACGGGTCTACCCCAGTTGTCTTGATTTTCAGCTCCAAGGGTGAAAACCTTCCATGCACTATCATAACTTTAATGCATGAAGTTTCCTCCATATGAGGAGTCTAAGAACTTCTTGATATCATCATCCACACCCCTATCAAAGATCTCGATGAGTTGATTATTAGGAATGCCATGGTGTGGACACTTGTGTAGGAGCTCTTTGTATCTTTCCCATGCTTTAGCAAGGGTTTCACCAGGGACCTGAGTGAACTATGTTATTCGGCCCCTAATTTAATAGGCGAGAGAAGGATGATAGAATTTCTCCAGGAAAACATTTTGAAGTTGTTCCCAGGTGGTGATGGGTTCGCATTGTAAAGAGTTATACCAACTCATAGATCTGTCAGCAAGAGAATATTTGAAAAAATGGAGTCTGATGGCATCCTCTGAGACTCCATTTTGCTTTGTCATAGCACATAGATCTATAAACCTCAGAAGATGTTCTTGACCATCTTCTCCTTGCTTACCATAGAAAGGGCTATTCTAAAGAAGGTGGAACCCAATGTTCCCTGATATCAAAGTTGGGAGCATTGATGGGAGGAGGTTGTACTGGGTGATTAACGTAAGTAGATTTAGGGATTGAGAATTCTTGAAGGTCTTTTTGTAACTCAACTTGTTGAGCTACTGCTTGAGCTGCTTGTATTTCTTCTTGAACTGCAGCTCGAGCTTCTTGCATAAGACTTTCTCTTTGTGCATTAAGGGCTTGAGCTACCCTTCCAGAAATTTCCTCCTCTTGAGCCATCCTAGCTTGGTTCTCTCTATGCTGAAAACGAAAGGTTCTCTCTATCTCACGGTCAAAGCTAGCAGCAAGGCCGAAACTGTTCGAGTGGTGTATACACTAGTCTTTGACGGTACCTATGATGGAAAGATCTTTCAGAAGTAAGGTGGATGGAGTAGAGTCAAATTCAAGTAGATGGTCGATAGTATCAAATTAAAACCAAAATCCTAAATTAGCCTTAATAGAACTAAATTTAACTAGATGATTTTGTTGTCCCCAGCAACGGCGCCATAATTTGACATGGTCTATTATCGCACTAACAAACTCACCCAAGGATGAAATCCCTAAGCTTTTAACCAAAACCTATGCAATAATGTCACCCGTAAGTGGATGGGTCTTATCGCAGTATAGTTGAGGATTGAATCCCAAGGGACAACATTTTTAAGAATCTTTTACTAGTCAAATCTAGTTGAATCAAGACTAATATTTAGAACAAAGATTGGTTTGAGGTTAATTAAACTAAATGTGAGGAAAGTAAAGAGCATGATTAAAAGTTAACTAAAGATTAATGATGGGGATCACTAGGGTGGTCCTGTGTTTCATCGCCACTACACATGCAAACATGTCCAATCACAAACATCCAGGAAAGATCTAACTATCCAAATAGAACTACTGTGAGCCCTCTCAGAGGGATATTTAGGTTCGCATAAGCATCACCTTCGACATCAAATTTCTCATCGCCATCCAGATCATGCACTTACAGTTCCAAAGATACAAATATCCAACTGAAGCTATGACCCTCCGTTAGGATGTTTAGGCACATAAAAGTGTCATCGTGGGCTAGATGGCTCATTCCCTCACAGATCATTCACTTACGAACTCAGGTAATCCCATTCTATTTCTAGTCAGGGAGTCAACCATGTTAATCGACATTCAAATCCTACATATTGAAGTTCTTGCAACATAGGAACGAACAAGATAAATGCAAGCAGGTGATCAATCCACAAGCACACATCAACGATTAACAATGAAATGAAAAGTTATATGCATGCCATGGAATGTTTAACAAAAGAACATGTAAGCATGGGCAGCGGGGCTAGTCCCCGCACCCCATCAAAAAAGGACTACTCGCTCATGGGGAGAGAAATAAGAAAATCAAGAGAGAGAGAAGATTCTGCCATGAGCATGATGAAGAAGATGATCACAGCTTGGTGGAAAAACGATCTTCTACATGACGTCGGGGCAGATCTAGACGAGGAGGGAAGAACACCACGGCAGACAGGGTAGATCTTCTCTCTCTTCTCATGGTCCTTGCTCGCAGTAGGAGGAGCAGCTTGTGGGCGCGTAGGCGGGCGTGGATGAATGATTGAATGGACTAGATCTGGGTTTTCACCTAAGATCTGGGTGGATGGTTGGATGGATGGTAGCGAACGGATGGTAGCCGTCAGATCTAGGTTTCCACCTCAGGTCCTAGGCCAGCGGAGGAGGGTCTTGGCAGCTGAGATCATGCCACCACCTAGGGTCGAGCGCGTGGGCACAACCTGGCAGGTAGAGGTAGATGGGGGCGTGGATCTATCTCCCCTAGGGGTCGAGTGCTGATGGGCACAACCTAGATGGCGGAGGGAGATGAAGTCTTGAGTGAGGGGGGTCGGGGTCTATTTATAGGCATAGTTGGGCAGACAGGTCTGTTGCTTTTGGATTTGTCACGGTTCTCAACTTTGCACTGATCGTGGTTCTCTACTGCAGACACCACGATCGCGGTGTTGACGTTGGAATCACGGGCATGGTTAACAGTAGGGAGGTCACAGTTTTCTTCTCTGCCCTTGGTCATGATTAGGGTTGGCAGGTGTAGATGGGATGACACTGATGGTGGAAGGTGAGTCACAGTTATGGAAGAGACAGTTGTTCGTGGTTGAGCATATGTGATCGCGGTGATGCATGAGACGGCCGTAGCTAATGGAGTGGGAAGTGGGAGGAATCAATGAGGTCACGGAAGTTGGAAGTGTTGCCACGGTCGCAATCTGTGGTGAGGGAGGAGGCAGTCGCGATTTGTGGAACCGTGACTAGGTGTCTATGGTTGCTAGGTCTGGTCACGATTAGAGGAGAAGGGCACCATGGTTGGTCGAGGTGAAAGTGAAGAGGACTCCAGGTCGCAGTTTTGGAGAAGAGGTGATCACAGTCTTGAGTAGGTTGAGGTCACGATCTTCAGGCTACAGGTGACGTGGAGGCAGGGGATGATCACAATGTTGGTAGAGGAACCTCAGGTTGTAGTGTTTTTTGGATCGCGAGCAGGGTCACCATTAGGACAGGAGCCCATGGATCTGAGGTTGATGGAGTTGCGGTCTCGTGGAGAGTGCTCAGGTTGCGGTGAGGAGGGGACAATCATAGGCGTTATTGATGATGCCGAGGACCTCAGGCGCGGTGTAGAAGGGTCCACGGTTTGGAAGTTGAGGTTAGATGGTCGCGATGGTGAGGTACTATGCAATCGCGATCGTGAGGGGGAGGTTGATCGCAGTCTTATTGATGCTAGGGTAGATCGCGATGTGGGAGGAGCCGATGATCGTGGTCTGTGACTTGAGTAAAGATGGGCGTGGATTTCCTGTTGAAGTGAAGAAAGGCCCAATTAGTTATGGTTGGGTATTCTTGGGCTCAATATGACCTGCATAAAGAGAATAAAATCCAATTAAAATCAAGATAAAATCAATTAGGCTAAGCAAGGATGTATGAGGAGATTAAGGCAATAAAAGCATAAAATCGGTGGAAAACTGGGCCCAGCATGGCGACTGAACCGAGATGAATATGCATTCATCAAAATACCCCAAACTTAAATGTTTTTCATCCTCGAGTAACAAAAAATCTGAAACAGTTGCCAACGAATACCTTCACTCATGTGATTGCCTCATCTTCACATCACGATTGTTTCTCCTCTACTCTGTATGACTAAGAATCTCAACTTCCTGAGACCACTGAACACATCTTACCATATCTTCATTCTTGAGTTCATTTCCCAACATCACTTCCTCCCTAATTTTTCAAACATCAAGCATGTCTAAGAATTTTGTAAGAGTCCAGAGACACCCGCAGAACAACAAGTGTGCACCTGATCTGACATTGGTATTTTTCAAGATATTGGCAAAGTAGGCATTCATTGTGCCAATAGTTGGAAAAGGGAGTGAAGGGGGTATGGAAGGAAGAAATAAATCTCTCCTCTATTTGAATCAAGATTTTTATTGTATATTTGCAGTTTCATTGAATGCAACTCTTATTATATATATATATATATATATATATATATATATATATATATATATATATATATATATATATATATTTGTGTGAATCTCTCCTCTATTCAACTCGAGATTGCATTTTTGTGTGCACATTGGCATCTTTTCTTGGTGGTACACCCCTATTACATAGCGAGGGGTATGGAAGAAGCGAATAAATACGGAGGAGGTGTGCCACCCCGAACTTAGGGTTTGGTATAATTTTGGCTATTTTTGTTTCTTTTTGATGAATGGAGGGATACGAAGATGATAGAAGAAGTGTAGAAGAGAGTTCAGATCAGAATGCAACTTGATTTACAATTCAGTGCACTAGGTTGTGCTCTTTATCATACTCTACTCAAATAATGACTTGATGAGGATCCGGTGGAGATTCCATGCTATTGTTCCACTAGTCAGTTAGGAAGCACAATGTGTTTGATCCCTCTCAGTTTGATAGATACTTTCCATTTTCACTGATCATGACGTTAGGATTCATAAGCTCCACACGGTGATTTCTATCGATTGGCTAGTTTCAGAAATTGTCCCCCTTGAGGTTTCGCTTTGGATAAGGAGGGTATAACGATTCAAAACTACATGGAAAAAGGTGATAGCTAACTAGGTAATGGCTTTGATTGAAACAAAAGCGTCAAAACTTCATCAAGTTTCTATACAAAACTACTTTGAAAATTTGATTTTTTTTTAAATTTTGCTCAAAATTACAACGATGAAATCTTAAGTCTGAAACAGATAGGAGTGGGTGATTTTTTTTTTAATTTGCTCAAAATTGCAACGATGAAATCTTAAGTCAGAAACATATAGGAGTGGGTGGAAAGTAAAGTATGTACCACCCACCCTCCACCTCGAACTTAGAAATTTGCTCGTCATGAGCAAACTCTAAATCTGATATGGAGGGGAAAATTTTCACCAGTTGGTCCACCAGATGTGGTTGCATTCCAATTAGTGCACGTCCTCCATCTAAAAATCTAAAAAATGAAGACTAATCAGAACTTATGATAACATCTCACGATGAAATATCTGTTCAGTGCAAAATTTTCTAAAAAGTAAAAACAAAATTAAGGAAATTTTCTATTTCAAAATTAAGAGTAAAAACAAAATTATTGATCGGGTTGCCTCCCCACAAGTGCCTTTGTTTTATGTCAATGGCTCGACATGATGATATCAGCACCATGGTGGGGCTCGAAGTGGAGCTTCAACTATATTGACATATTCTGTTGGTGGTTGCTTTCTCAGCCATTCATTTATCCTTGCTTTGATTCTGGCCTCTCGTATTCTTTCCCATACAGAGCGGGCATTGTCAGAACACATAGGGAAATAGCTTGAGTTATGTTGCATTGTTCTTTGTTGCTCAATCTGAGGTGGAGAATAGTTGTAGGGGATCTGAATGGCTTCATTGATAAAGTAGTGTTGTTGAGGGTCAGAAGAAAAGTTCATTTGTTGATGCACTATCCCTTCATCGTAGAAATGCGGGTCATTGATGTCAATCAGATATGGATCTGGGGGATGTTCTCAGTTGAAACTATAGTCCATATCTTATTGCGGAGGGAAGATGAAATCAGTAGTCTCTATTTGTTGGGTTACTGCTACATTCCAGAGGATGGTTGTTTCTAGATGAGGAGGCTCATGGACACCTGTAGAAGGATCAGTATGTGTGACAACAGGGTCGAGAGTTGTCTCCTCTATAGTTGTCGATATTTCTTTTGTCTCTACATACACTGATCCACTTTCAGTCTTCTCTTCTTCATGGCTCTTCTCTGAAGGAACATCAGATTTTTAAGAATGGAAATTTGGCTGCATTTGAGTAAATTGATTAACACAGTCAACAAAATATGCCTCTTCTTCTTGCGTATGCTCCTTAGCATTTTTGGATGCATAGAAATCAAAGGATTGGTTTCCCACTCTTAGGGTCAGAATTCCAGCTTCCACATCGATCAGAGCTCTAGCAGTGGAGAGAAAGGGTCTTCCAAAAATGAGGGGGTAGCGTGGATTCTCCTTGATGTCCATAACTACAAAATCACACGGGACATATAGGTTTCCAAGCCTTAGCGGGATGTCCTCTATTATGCCAATTGGTCTTGTCAAGGATGATTCTGCAAGCTCGATTGACATCCTAGTGGGTAAGAAGTTAGTAAGACCCAATATGTTGCATAGGCTAAGAGGAATGATGGAGATGCTAGCTTTAAGATCAGCTAGTCCTGATCGGTTGATGGAATCGCTTATCGAGCATGATCCTATTACAGGAATAGCATCAGGTACGCCTGTCACAATTTTTACTGCCCAATAACCAGAGTCAGGATCCTTATTTTTGTGAGGCATCCTATCCATAACTAAATCTGATGATGTTCTTGCCAGTTTCACTGTCTGATGTTCTTCAGTTTTGCACTTTCAACTGAGCATGAGTTTGAAGAACTTAGACCATTGGGGCATCTCAGCCATGACATCTGGGAGTAGGAAATTGACATACAACTTTTTCATAACTTCCTTGAACTTGTTCAACCTTGTATCAAGATGGGTAAGATTGAGTCGACTTGGAAATGGCACACAAGGTTTATACACAAGAAAAACTGGCTCAGGAGAGTCTTCTGCATCAGCAACAATAGGTTCCTCAAAACTTGCCTTGTCAGTCTTATCATTCTGAGTGGCACCTACGCTATACTCAGTACCTTAGACATTTGTCACAGTGACAGGAGTCGTGGGTTCTGGTAAGATAAAGCACGAACAAGTTGTCAAAGCTTTAAGTTGTTCCACATGCCTCAGATTGTTTTCGAGTTTCCCAGCTAAAGCTCCAACAGGTGGCTTGAGGCTGGCTGCAAGTTGAGCTAGTTGAGATCCGATGGCCTTCTGGTGTGCTTGTTGATTAGATATCAATGTTCGTTGTGACTGTAACATCTTCTCAATGGCCGAAAGTCTATCATCAGATTAGATGGGTCTAGCTTGATGTCCTTGTTGATTGTTCTGGTGAGGAACTTGGTTTGGATCTTGGAATTGAAGGTTGTTCTGATATTGGTTGAAATTCCTATTCTGGAAATGACCTCTAAAGTTCCCTTGATTTCTGAAATTTTGTTGTTGGTAGTTTGAACCAAGTTGATGTGAGTTTACCGCTCCCAAAGGATTTCCATATTGAAAACCATAATGGTTCCTGTTCTGACTTGGATTGTAATAACCTTGACTAGGGATAGTGTTGACAACATTCAGGCTTTCCATCTGGTCATTATTTCCTTGTCCATTGATTTTGCATAAAACAACATCATAAAGAATATTTCAAGATAAAGTAGAGTTGTCATTGCCTTTACAGGCTTCAAAAAATAGAGAGGCAGACTTGACTTGGTCTTGTTGTTGAGGGGGAGAGCGTCTTCTTTCAAAAGAAGCAATAGATGATTCAAGATGATATTGCTTGGTGACTAGAAGCTTAAGAGACTTGGCGACAGACTTGTACTCAGGAGTAGATTCTGCCATAGCAACCTTCAACACTCCTTTTCCTACGAGTCTACCCCAGTTGTCTTGATTTTCAGCTCCAAGGGTGACAACCTTCCATGCGCTATCATAACTTTGACGCATGAAGTTTCCTCCATATGAGGAGTCTAAGAACTTCTTGATATCATCATCCATAACCCTATAAATGATCTCAATAAGTTGATTCTTAGGAATGCCATGGTGTGGACACTTGCGTAGGAGCTCTTTGTATCTTTCCCATGCTTCAACAAGGGTTTCACTAGGGACCTGAGTGAACTCTGTTATTTGGCCCCTAATTTCATAGGTGAGAGAAGGAGGATAGAATTTCTCCAAAAAAACATTTTGAAGTTGTTCCCAGGTGGTGATGGGTTTGCATTGCAAAGAGTTATACAAACTCATGGCTCTGTCAGCAAGAGTGTATTTGAAAAGACAGAGTCTGATGGCATCATCTGAGACTCCATTTTGCTTTGTCATAGCACATAGATCAATAAACCTCAGAAGATGTTCTTGACTATCTTCTCCTTGCTTACCATAGAAAGGACTATTCTGAAGCAGCATAACCCAATTTGCCTTGATCTCATAGTTGGGAGCGTTTATGGAAGGAGGTTGTACTGGGAGATGAATGTCAGCAGATTTAGTGATTGAGAATTCTCAAAGGTCTTTTTGTAACTCAACTTGTTGAGTTGTTGCTTGAGCTACTTGGATTTCTTCTTAAAGTGCAACTCAGGCTTCTTGCATAAGCCTTTCTCTTTGTGCATTAAGGGCTTTTTTTTTTGGTTAAGCCAGGAGGTGCTTTTATTCACCCTACCCTCCTCGTGTAGGCTAAATCACCAAGAAAAACATGTACAACTCCTGCTTATAAAATGCAGGTATTCACCCAAAGAATCTCACATCTCTATACATATATTACCCCCAACAACAAAACAAAATCACCCCTTATCCACATGAACATACGGAATATTGCGCCTCTCCATAATCAACATACCCCTAATCTTCTGTGGCAGATTTTCAGGAATAGAACTGATATATATGTCCTCCATGTACGACCCCCATATTCCTAGTTCTTTAGGAATAGAATTTATTACTTTGTGAATCTTGGAACCATTGATATCGTTCGTGATTATTTTCCTTTTCAGTTCTCTGAAAAATGGCATCGCCTTCCAAGGTGCATCAGCAGATCCCCATAAGATATCATAGGTGCGTTGATCATCTATCTCCATATAAGCAATCTTCAAAAATTTGTCTTCCAGAATCTTAAGACCCACAACACACGCTTGTAAATATGCAAGCGTATAATCTTCTGCCTGTAGCCAAGTTCTAAAAACCATCAGCACCTGACCTCTTCTGTTTCTCACTATCCCCGCCGCCCATCTTCGACGGTGTCCTTCCGGGTCGACTGTTCGTCCAATGGTGAGGTTCATCTTGAGACTATGTATGTCCGGTGGAGTCCATCTCAACAACATTATCTTCTTGACTTTCCATGAAGGTTCAATCAACCTGTTCTCGGCTAACGCCTGAAAGAATAAAGGGTCTTCTTTAATCACAAAGCATTTCTTCTTCATCATAATGTTCATCCTCATGGTAATGTACTCCCATTCAAAGAGTAAGTTTCTGCTATCATTCTCGAACCTACTTCGACATCGAAGCTTCCAAATACTCTCCACAATGATGGCATCCAACCTGCTCGCTAACCAGCGTCGTGCAGATCGGGTGTGAATGTTACTGCAGACAGCAACGAGATGAGCTAGGTCCTGTGGGGAGGGATCCTGAGTCAAATAAGAGTACTTCTCCCAGAAAAATCTCGCTATCTGACTCTCGAATATAAGGTGAATAACATTCTCCGATGAGGGATCATCACAGCACGAGCACCTAGATGCCATTTGAATATTGCAACGTCTAACATTATCATCCGTTGGAAGTGCACGGTTCATCATCTTCCATATGATGACGCTTGCTCTAGGACAGTCCAACTTCCACACATTTTCCAGGTCCACAGTCTCAGCCAAAGGAGGAATGAACAATAACTTCTTAGCAGATCTGATATCAAACTTCCCATTTTCTGTTAGCGTCCAGCTAAGAAAGTCTTTATCATCGGATAGGAAACATCCTGTTCGTTTGATAATCGCCATGCCATCTTCATCAATAATCATACTCAGAGCCTGCCAGTCCCATCCATGTTCCTCGGACCAGAAGTCTTTGACAAGAAATCTCATGCTTCTGTCGGATCTGTGTAAAGCATGATCAACCATCCTGCTTTCACACCAATAGGAGTCCCAAAAAGGAATATCACCAACTCCTATAATCCATCTGCATCTCGGATAAATAAAAGGAAACATCTCCCAAATCTTCTTCCAACAAGGGGACGCTCCGGCACCTTTCTTCAAAAGAGGAGGGTATATTCCCGAATTACTTCTGGTTCACGAACCATACTTCTGTCTGCAGAAAGTAGCCCATAGCGATTCTCCTGTAAGCATCTCCCAACAAGCCTTGGCAATGAACGCTTGGTTGGTAATCCGAAGAGAATGAACCCCCAAGCCTCCAACATTCGTGGGTATGGACACCCTGTTCCAAGCCACCCACACTCTTCTGTCATGGTTTTCTCTGTCAGCCCATAAAAAGCGAGACATCATCATCTCTATCTTATTGCAAGTTGAGATAGGAATTCCTACTGCCGATGCAGTATGGATGGCAGTACTAGCCAAGACGTGCTTAATCAACAGTCTTCTACCAGCAAAGGATAAAAGCCTTGCTTTCCACGATGCCACCCTGTCAATAGTGCATTAAGGGCTTGCGCTACCCTTCGGGCAATTTCCTCCTCTTGAGCCATCCTATCTTGGTTCTCTTGACTCTGATGACAAAAGATTCTCTCTATCTCAGGGTCAAAGCTAGCAGCAAGGCCAGAACTGTTCGAGCGGTGCATACACTAGTCTTTGAGGGTACCTAGGATGGAAAGATCTTTCAGAAGTAAGGTGGACGGTGTAGAGTCAAATTCAAGTAGATGGTCGATAGTATCAAATTAAATTCAAAATCCTAAATTAGCCTTAATAGAACTAGATTTAACTAGATGATTTCATTGTCCCCGGCAACGACGCCAGAATTTGACGTGGTCTATTATCCCACTAACAAACTCACCCAGGGATGAAATCCCTAAGTTTTTAACCAAAACATGTGCAATAATACCACCCGCAAGCATACGAGTCTTATCGTAGTATAGTTGATGATCAAATCCCAAGGGACAACATTTTTAAGAATCTTTTATTAGTCGAATTTAGTTGAATCAAGATTAATATTTAGAACAAAGATTGGTTTGAGGTTAATTAAACAAAATGCAAGGAAAGTAAAGAGCAGGATTAAAAGTTGACTAAAGATTAATGATGGGGATCACTGGGGTGGTCCCGGGTTTCACCGCCACTACACATGCAAACATGTCCAATCACAAACATCTAGGCAAGATCTAACTATCCAAATAGAACTATTGCAAACCCTCCTGGAGGGATGTTTAGGTTCACGTAAGCATCACTTTAGGCATCATATTTCTCATCACCATCCAGATCATGTACTTACAATTCTGAAGATACAAATATCCAAATGAAGCTATGGCCCTCCCTTAGGATGTTTAGGCACACAGAAGCGTCACTGTGGGCTAGATGGCTCGTCCCCTCACAGATCATTCACTTACGACCTCAGGGAATCCCATTCTATTTCTAGTCAGGGAGTCAACTACGTTAATGACATTCAAATCCTACATATTGAAGTTCCCGCACCATAGAAACGAACAAGATAAATGCAAGCAAGTGATCAATCCATAAGCACACATTGACGATTAACAACAAAATGAAAAGTTATATACATGTCATGGAATGTTTAACAAAAGAACATGTAAGATTGGGCAGTGGGCTAGTCCCTACACCCCAGCAAAAAAGGATTACTTGATCATGGAGAGAGAAACAAGAAAAACAAGGGAGAGAAGATTCCACCATGAGCATGGTGAAGAAGATGATCACAGCTTGGTGGAGAAACAATCTTCTACACAACGTCAGGGTAGATCTGGACAAGGAGGGAACAACGCCACGACAGGCGGGGCAAATATTCTCTCTCCACCTTCTCTCTCTTCTTTTGGTCATTTCTCATAGAAGTAGGAGCAACTTGTGGGCGCGTAGGTGGGCGTGGATGAACGGTGAATGGACCAGATCTGGGTTTTCACCTCAGATCTGGGTGGATGGTTGGATGGATGGTAGCAAATAGATGGTAGCCGTCGGATCTAGGTTTCCACCTCAAGTCCTAGGCTAGCAGAGGAGGGACTTAACAACTGAGATCGTGCCACCACCAGGGGGTGAGTGTGTGGGTACAACCTGGTGGGTAGGGGTAGATGGGGGCGTAGATCTATCTCCCCCAGGGGTCGAGTGCAGAGGGGCACAACCTTGATGGCGGCGGGAGATGATGTCTCGAGTGAGGGGGGTCGAGTTCTATTTATAGACATAGTTGGGCAGAGAGGTCTGTTGCTTTTGGCTTGGTTGCGGTTCTCAACTTTACACTAATCGCGGTTCTCTACTGCAGACATCGCGATCGCGGTGTTGACTTGGGAATCGTGGGTTCAGTTAAGAATAGGGAGGTCACAATTTTCTTCTCTATCCTTGGTTGCAGTTAGGGTTGGTAGGTGCAGATGGGATGATGCTGATGGTGGAAGGTGGGTCGCGATTATGTAAGAGATAGCTGTCTGCGGTTGAGCATATATGATCACAGTGATGGATGGGCTGACCAAAGCTGATGGAGCGGGAAGTGGAGGGAATTGGCAAGGTCACAGAAGTTGGAAGTGTTGTCACGTTCACGATTTGTGGAGAGGGAGGCGGCGGTCACAATCTATGGAACCGTGACCAGGAGTCTGCGGTTGCTAGGGCTGGTTGCGATTAGAGGTGAAGGGCACCACAGTTGGTCGAGGTGGATGCGAAGAGGACTCTAGGTCACTATTTTGGAGAAGAGGTGGTCACGGTCTTGAGTAGGTTAAGGTCACGGTCTTGAGTAGGTTGAGGTCACGGTCTTGAGTAGGTTGAGATCACAGTCTTGAGCATGTTGTAGGCGACATGGAGGCAGGGGACGATCATGATGTTGGTGGAGGAACCTTGGGTCACAATGTTTGTTAGATCGTGAGCGGGGTCACGATTGGGGCAGGAGCCTATGGTTTTGAGGTTGATGGAGTCACGGTCTCTTAGAGAGTGTTCAAGTTACAGTGAGGAGGGGACGATCATGGGCGTTGTTGGTGAAGCTGAGGACCTCGGGCGCGATGTAGAAAGGACTGCGGTCTAGAAGTCGAGGTTAGATGGTCACGATGGTGAGGTACTATGCAATCACGATTGTGAGGGGGAGGTTGATCTCGGTCTTGTTGATTCTAGGGTAGATCGCGATGTGGGAGGAACCGATGATCGCGGTCTGTGACTTGAGTAAAGTTGGGCCTAGATTTCCGTTGAAGTGAAGAAAGGCCCAATTAGCTATGGTTGGGTATTCTTGGGATCAACATGACCGATATAAAGAGAATAAAATCCAATTAAAATCAAGATAAAATCAATTAGACTAAGCAAGGATGTATGAAGAGATTAAGGCAATAAAATCATAAAATCAGTGCAAAACTGGGCCCAACATTGCGACTGAACCGGGATGAATATGCATTCATCAATCTCATTTTTTGGGTTTCATACATACCCACATTCCATGATCTTCATTAGTGTCCCAAGGTTCCTTTATTCTTATCTATTCTTAATTAAGTTATTCATATGTACGATTTAGATTAATTTTCATTATTGTTAGACAAAATACGACATTGGATTTTATTTTTTTGATCCTTATTAAGATCCTAATTAATGATCAATGAACTCATTCTATTACTAACACATAAGTTTACAGTGTTGGAGTTGATCTAGTCCAACATAACGTGGTATAAAAAAAACTCATTTTTGGCATTTACTATATTTTCTACATCCCATGATCTTCATGAGTGTCCAAAGATTTCTTTATTTCCTATTTTTTTATTGTATTGGTATGCATGATTCATATTTTTTTTTGTATTATTAGACTAAATACCACAATTTTTTTAGGTTGTTGACACTTGTTGAAATCTTAACTAATAGGCAATGATCTTGTGTTGTTATTTCTATATCAATTTAGTTGATTCAGTTCAACTTGATGTCATATCCCTAAAAGTGTTATTTTTGTATTTTCCACATTCTCGCACCACATGATCTTTGGCAATGTCTTGAAATTTATTCATTTTTATCCATTCTTGATTACATATTTGTATGCATATTTTAGATTTCTTTAAAATGATAAAGGACTACATACTACACTAAATTTTTAGTTTATTGATTCAGATGTTGTGATAATCATAGTCCTACTATTATCCAATTTCATTTTGTCAAAGTCTTAGAACTTTGTTGCATTTGATTCATCTCAAATCCACATATTTAGGATTTACCGATTTACTACATCTCATGATCTTCATTAACGTCTTGAGGTTCTCTATTTCTTATTTGTTATTGATTAAAAATATGCATATACATGATTTTGACTTTTTTTATTGTATTACATACTACATTGGTTTCTTATTTGTTGATTCTTGTTGAGATCATAATTAGTTGTCAATGATCTCATACAATTATTATACCATTGGTTTATGGTGTTGGAGTTGACATAGTTCAACTGAACTTGGTATTGTAAAAAACCTCATGTTTGGGATATTACATTCCCATGCCCCATGATCTTAATAAGAAAAACCTTTAGTGTCTAAAACAAATACAATAAACTCTCTTTTATAGGATAAGAGAGTAAGTGAGAAATAGAATTGGGAATATGGGATTAAAAAAAGCTAAAGAGAAGAAAAATATAAAGAACACAATTAAATATAAAGCATATACTAATACTCCCCCTCAAGCTGGAGCATAGATGTAAAACATGTCCACTTGTGTAGAAAAGCGAGTCTTCAGAAGTATTTTGGTGAAGTTGTCAACAACTTGATCTTTAGTCCAGATATAAGGAGTGTGTATGCATCTAGAAAGAGCATATTTATGAACAAAGTGGCAATCCACCTAGATATGCTTGGTGCACTCATGAAAGGTGGGATTTCTAGCAATAAAAATAGAAGATTTATTATCACAGTGCAATGGAATAGGATCAGAATCAGAAATAGAAAATTCCTCGACAGGTTCTTAGACCCACATTGATTCTCAAGAAGTATGTGCCATATCTCTATATTCTGCTTCATCAGTAGACTAAGAAACCACAGTCTGCTTCATATTGCACCATGTGACTAGATTCCCTCCAAAAAGGTATAATACCCAGACGTAAATTTCCTGTCACATCTGTTACCAGCATAACTTACTACTACAGAAACAACATTCAGTGTCGCTTTTCTGGGCGTCGGTTATTTAGGAAAACCGACGCCTATAATATTAGACTTCAGTTATTTATGCAAACCGACGTCTATATTCAAAGACTAGCCAGACACGGGTACCACTTTGTATTCAGCGTCGGCTGGTTATAACAGACCGACGCCTAAAATCGCCCGTGAAATCCAATTTTCGAGTGAAAACATTTTAGGTCACCTACATCGTCGGTTTTTTAACTATTCACCGACGCCTATTTAAAATGAAAATTTGCGTGAAAAGTCGCACTTTCAGTGTCGGTTATCCTTCGATAACCGACGTTGATAATGGTTCCTGCCAAATAATTTAGGGTAAAGGTTGTCTAGTTGGGCGTCAGTGTTTTACTATCAACTGACGCTAAAGCATAATAGGTGTCGGTTTTGTAGATAACCGACGCCGTTGACCAACTTAATAGACCCGATCACCCGACTCTTCCCCCTTTCTTCCTGTTTCATTGCGATATTCTCCTGTGCTGCTGCTCGCCACCGCTCTCCCAAAATCGCGATGTCGATTGCTTCCCCTTTGCGTCTTTGGTGCTGGCGCTCTTCTGCTCACCGGTGCCGCTGCCTGCCGCTCGCCGTTGCTGCTTCTTCGCCTGTTGCTTCTCCAGCCGACGCCTGCTGCTTCTGCCCGCCGCCCGCCCCTCTGCTTTTTTACCTTCTCGCCGTCACTACTGCCGCCGCTCTTCTCCACACTAGCTCCAGGTAGGCTAGCCTCTTTGCTTCCTTCTCCCTAGCTCCTTACCAACAGCAAGCACAACCCTGGCTGTGTTGGCTTACCATGGCCGTGCTGTCCAGAACAGCCGTGTTAGGCCAACACAGCCATGGCCGTGCTTGCTGTTGGTAAGGATTTGAACAAATTTTTATGTAATGCTTTATGTAAATCCTAGGATATGAACAAATCTTTTGCTTGCATATATTTGTCATATATTTGTGCTTCTAATCATAATGTTTGGCCTAATTCAGTAAATTTTGATGCATGTTGAAATAAGATTTAAACTTATCAATTGTAGCATCCTAATTTGATTTGATTAAACCCTAACATCAATTGTGATGAAACCCGAACATTAATTGTGATGAAACCCTAACATGTACATATCTATTATTGTGTTTGTTGGCCTAGAAACCCATCTAAGATTTACACATTAGGAGTAAATCTTGGATAGTCCCCGGTTTGGGACTGTTCTTGAACACCTAATCTCACTTAGGATGTAAGTGTATAATGTGTATTGGGTTTTTGAGAAAATTTCGGCAGCATTTCCCTGTTTGTTCTCTAAGTACATATGTACTTAGAGAACAACAGGGAAATGCTGCCGAAATTTTCTTGAAAACCCAATACACATTATACACTTACTAGTGAGATTAGGTGTTCAAGAATGGGATAGGTGGTACACATTTATTATATATAAGAATGACATCACATGTGTTTGTTGGCCTAGAAGCCCGTCCAAGATTTACTCATTAGCAGTAAATCTTGGATAGTCCCTAGTTTGGGACTGTTCTTGAACACCTAATCTCACTTAGGATGTAAGTGTATAATGTGTATTGGGTTTTTGAGAAAATTTCGGTAGCATTTCCCCGTTTGTTCTCTAAGTACATATGTACTTAGAGAAAAGTGGGGAAATGCTGCTGAAATTTTCTTTAAAACCCAATACACATTATACACTTACTAGTGAGATTAGGTGTTCAAGGATGGGATAGGTGGTACACATTTATATTATATAAGAATGACATCACATGTGTTTGTTGTCCTAGAAAGTGAAAAATCATTGTTCTTTATATACTTGTACATTGGTATAAATTAGAATGAACAATCACTAAATTATATATTGTTTGTATGGAGTCCAACTTCATTGTAGATAATAGGAGTAAACCTTGGATAGGATGTAAGTGTATACCCTAATCTTGTCCTAATATATACTTGTTTTCTCTTTGATCATAGAATGGATAGATCATGGATGTCCATTCACAATCGCTGCACCCCAGAGTTTATATCTGGTCTTGATCAGTTTATTAGATTTGCCAAGGAACATAGGAAAAAACCTACAGATAGGTTCTAGTGTCCATGTAGGCATTGCGGTAACAACTTGAAAGTCAACACTGGTGAGGAAATCAAAAGTCATGTCATGCGCAACGGGATTGTACAAGGCTATATAGAATGGCACTGGCATGGAGAGATTTCAAACTCGAAACCAATAGATGTCGATAGCAGTGCTTGGGTGGAAGAAGAAATTGCCTCTGATGATGTAGATGTGAACGAACCAGTTCTGTGGGCTCCGATCTCCAAAACCACGATATAAATATGATTTAAACTTAGCGGAAGCAATCGATTAACATAGGAAGACAAAAATCATGGGAAATTAAAACTTTTTGAGATAAGAGCTTGAAATCTTAAAACTTCTTTCATAGAAAAAGGATTAAACTGTTTACATCTCTGATAATTACTTCTTGAGTAATTATATATATCATGATACAAAATCTCAAGAGATAAAACCAAAATCTCAGACCATCAACTCCTAGGACCTGAGAGTACAGAGGCGACATAGGACTGACTTTCTAACAACTATCTCAGCAATCAATATCTCCACCTGAGATTCACTGCTGCTCCTGGTGCTGCTGCTGGGATTGGTCACCTGTAGGCCGGTTCCTCTTTCTTCGACGACCACCTAAAAAGTTGAAGTCTACGGGGTGAGACAATGTACAAATTGTCCCAGCGAGAGTTATAACTCTCAACTAGAAGCTTTCTATAGCAAGTCAAAGAACAATATAAGAAATTTAAAGTAATCAACAACAGAGAGGTATTAAGCAGAATATCAACATATAGATAAGGTGAAGAACATATCTACTATGCAGTGTAACACCATTCAAGAATCTCATAGCTTAAACTAAGCAATTATACTACGTGGCTGATTATGTTTTACAAACATCATTATGCCCTGTGGAGATGAGGTATACCCCTCATACTCCAACTGATCACTAGTAAGTTGCATCGGTATCATACATAGGTCATTAAAAGAGCCGGATTCTTATGACCTCATCCTCCTCAGTCAGTAAGATGATTGCTTGCAGGACATCTTGTGTCTCTGTTGTTATAGCTTACCAGGGTAATCTGGTCCTTCACTATTTTAGAGTTACAGTGGCATTCTATACTCTCTTCATCATCGGAAGATTTCTTGTTTATCTCTCACTGATGCGGTGTTTGTGTTTTCTTTGGGAGATTCGTGGTACATCTCTTAGTTTGGATTTGTAGTGAAGGGTTGATGGATTATTCATCTACATCAATTCCTACACTAGGATGTAAGGATTTACGCATCCATTTCCCCCACATACTCAAAAGTATGTGCTCCAGGAGTTCCCTTGGGAAAACCTGTTTCACCATCATTTGGTCTCTGACAATGATGGATCTATGATCAGGGCTCTACATGGTATGATTATACTTGATTAGCTAGGTACATTTCCGTATTCTTTTAACATCATACATGTTCTCAAACATTTAATCACTAGCATAACAACTATGAAAATAGAATACTAAATGTAACAAGTCTAACTCACATCAATTATCATTTCTTAATCATCTCATCACAAGTCATCTGTTAAGCATGACCTTGATGATATTCATGGCCCTCATAGCCCATCAATCTCATAAGATGCCACTAACAAGGCATCAGGATATTTCACTATTTCATAAAGCTAAAGCATGCTTTCAATGAATATAGTATCATAATCCTTACCTGGATATGATCATCCTTATATAGAAACCTGCATGGTTAGTTCAACTGATAACAGTAAACAATTCTTTTGAATGAAGTTGTATCTTCCTACTCTTTCAAGAGTTAGGTTCCCTGATTTTCATCAATTCATCAACTTATCTGCAATTGAACCCTCAATTCTTCAAATTAGCTCAACCCTAGACCTCCAAACGGTCTTGGGTTGTCACCAAACGGTCTTGAGACCATTTGGATGAATCCCCAAATGGTCTGGAGACCGTTTGGGTCCTTCAACCCAAAACTCAACAAAATCTATACTTGAAATCAGCAATTTCAGCCCGATTAGGTTTAGGGTGTTGAAGTGCCTTCAACTCTCAATTGGTTAAGAATTAGATTATGAATCTTTGTAGGAATGAAATTCAATATGTTACCAATAGACCCTCAAATGGTCATCCCTTGGTCAACTCTATCAAATGGTCTTGAGACCGGTTTGATCCAAACGGTCTTGCAAGATCGTTTGAGATCAAACAGTTTGAAACCGTTTGACCTTAAACGGTTTGCAACCATTTGGACCAAAAGGGTCCAAGGTCGGTTGATAAAGCTACCTAGGAATTCACGCCCATCATCTTCAACCTCTGTTCATGTTATGACCCATAACTAAGTTAACTAATAAGTACCTCGATTAGCGTGAAATACCTTGATTAGTGCTAAGTATATTGTTAAACAACATGGTTAATCAAGATAAGCGACATTGTGAATCAATAGTTGAGATTGAATCATCTGAGGTAATTAATGTTAATCGCAATGATGATCGTTAAGTTAATTGAGTTGAGTTGAGTACTCACTGTTGCAATTAGTGATTTGACCAGTTGTGACAAGCTAGTTAGCATAATTTTATGCCTTGGGATGGTAGAGGATCTCGTGCTTGAGAGTTTGCAAGAAGAATCGTTTAAATCGGACCCTCAAGGCAAAAGATACAACCTTTTTAGTTTTCTTGGACTTGAGATGCAATTTTCCCATTTATTACTTCTTTAAGTGGGTGGGCCACTTTATAACCTTTATTTCCCTTGTCACACTTATCGCTTATCCTGTTCTTCTTCCCGATGGAACAGGACCCGCACAGAGCGGCACCCAGGTAACAGGTCGACCGACCTGCAGCAAGGAGGAGTGGGCGGCCGATTTTCGCTCCCTAGCCCCAACTCCGCGGTCTTGTCCTCCTCTCCTTCTCTTCTTCCTCGTCCTCCATGCCCTAGTGGCGCCCTACAGCTACCAATTTTCTGGGCGGCACCCCAGCAAGAAGCAGCTACGGCGCTGGCCAAAGGCCACCTTGGCGTGGCTATCACTCCAAAGCAACCTCGTCCTGGAGTTCGGTGCACTAACTCGCAGCCCTAGCTACGTTTGAGCACCCAACCACCATTAACGGCGTCCAGCTACGCCCCACCTGCCCCAACCTGCAGGAGTAGCCATGGCCGGCCATCTCAATAGCGGTAAGTCCAGCAGCCACTTGAGAGGGAAGGATGGGGTGTTTCTTGGTCCCATAGCTTCGGCCATTGACCAGCTGCACAATGATGCCCTCCTCCCTCACCTCGACCACCCAGGACGACACCAAGCTAGGAGCAGCGCCCCACCTAGCAACAGCAGCAACTGCTGCTGCAAGAAGCATCGGCTAGTAGCCATGGTGGGCACAAAGAAGCACTAAGAAATGACGCTTTGGGTTCGTCCTTAAGGTCCAGACAACAAACCAACAGCCTTAGTCCTTGATTCAGCTTTAATCTAGTTCATCTTCAATGAGTTTTCTGTTTCTGCACAGGTTGCACGGCGTGCAAAGTTACAGATAGCAGAACGAGTTTCTGCCCAGGTGCACGGCGTGCAGCCCAGGTGCACGGCGTGCACTCTGCTGTAAAGAGAAGAATTAGGCGTGGTTGTGGACGTTTTTCGGTGTATACGAACACACCGAAGTGGGTGAGTAGTAGTTCATTTAGAAATCAATATTTAACTCAATTTAAATGTTTAATTGCTTCTATATCAGTTAGTATAACTTCTAAACAGCGTAGTACATACAATAGAGTTTGTTAGTTTCATTGTAACTTGAAATACTTAATATGCTTAGTGAAAATGATGAAATTTCCTGTATTATACTTGCAATATATGTGCTGATTTAAAAATAGATGTTTAGCATCGAAAGTGGATAAAGGATACTGAATCATGTTTAATGATGATAAAAGATGTATATTTGCTCCATGTGTTATTCAGATTTGTGCAATATGCATGAAATGTGATATTCCTGTTTAAATGCTTATTTAAGAATTTAATATGCATGAAATGTGACATTCCTGTTTTAATGTCTATTTGTTAATTAGTTAATAGACCTAGGTTGCCCTAACACCGTAGAACCCCTAAAAGAAGGTCTGTTTCTTAGGGGTGAAACTCGTGTCCAACATCAACCGGTTGAGTAATTCTGGTGGCACGAGAATAGAAAGAGAGGCAGTGTCTAACAACAATCGTGCTTGTGTCACGATGGCACTGGGAAAAAGAAAACACGGTTATCTAACACAATTCGTGCTTGTGTCACGAAGGTAACCCTGTGACCCTCTGCCGGTGTACTCAGGTTAAAGGAGGAGTCGGGAGCACACGTGGTTGTGCATTGAGGCCGTAGAGCCTATGTTTCTGGTCGGAGAGCCAGGGGTCCTGTAGCAGAGCAGGGCTGGCGTCAGACTTAGCATTTCCCGGGTGTGTCGCTAAGTCTTGTACGGTGGGATCGTAGCATGAACTTGCTGCGGATCTTTATATGCAGAGTACACTGCATATATTTAGGGCATAATTATAATATGAATAAGTAATCATGTAGGATCACAGTAAATTTATATAACTGTTTATTTACCTGAATTATCTGTTGATGCTTAGAAATGTGGTTATTATCTGTATATTTGTTATGTTATTAGAACTGCCTTGCTTAGTTCTGCATTTATGTTTATTTTCAGTTTATAAACCTGATGAGTTGTTTAATGATAGCTAAGTAAAATGCTATTCACTGAGCGAGTAGGCTCATACCTCTAGTCAAAACATTTTCAGGTTATCGTCAGCAGTAGGAAATCAGAAGGATCGATTTATCCTTACACCTAGTCGATAGAAGGTTCGTAGTTAGTAGTTAGAGGTCTCTTAGTCCTTTCACCTCGATCTTTGGGACGAGGTGTGAGTGAGAGAGTGAATGTGTATAAAGATGTAAATTATCTGTTATGCTTTATTTTTATGTCAAACAATGTAATATGTTGTAGACTCTATTTATATTGCTAGTCAGTTAATAAAGATGCTTCCGCAGTTTGTTTAGTTTCATTTGACAACATAAATCAGATCTTCCTATTAATATCTTTAAAATGTTTTTAAAAGTGAAGAGTGGTTGGCTTATGTGTAAATCCCATCCTGTTGCGTCCTAATCTTGTGGTTTGTGGTTAATGTGAGATTGGGGCGTGACAATTTTTGGTATCAGAGCGAGGTTTGAGTACATAGTTACTCAAGGTCAGGGGACGATAAGAGACCAATAGGATTAAGGTTTAGGTGTCTTTCTTCTATCTGTAATTTTCTAACAGGAAGTGTTCTGTTATATTATTGCTGATAGCAGGAAGAGGATGTGGTCACGAGAATCAAGTAGTGAGCTTAAGATGAGTCGTTAAGAATCATTAAGGTCAAAGAATAAAGTTATAGGTAAGGTGAATAATTAATGATGTGTTTTAGCTCTGGAAGGTCTGAGTGTTTAGATACCCTGGCCAAGTGTCTGAATACTTAGATTGACCAGTATCAAGCTACTCTGTCTGTTCTTCTCTGGGTGCCCTGGCCAGGTATGCAGAGGAAGGATAGGCTAGAGAGAAAACCCTAGAAATCCTAGGGTTAAGAGATTAGAAATTAATAAAGGAATAAGAGATTACATATAAGATGCGATTCAACTCTTGTCTATTATTGTTTATCTGATTTAAGCATCACTGGAAATGCTTTTATATGCATGAAATGAAATTTTCAGTTTGCAAAGTAAACATGATTCTTTTATATTGTTGTGACATGAAGTGAATTGTTTAGTGTTTATTTTCTTTGTATTAATGTAGACCCGAATTTATGAGTTTGCCCTAAGTGGATATTCTTTCCACATGTTTAAGATTAATAGGGGTTGATTAATCTCGAGTAACTCTTGGCTTCAGGACTACAGGTTCGGCCTGGTCCGGCTGGCAGGATGCGTTACTGGGATCTAATGACTCCTATTAACAGTAAAATAAGAATAGATTCTGGTTGAATTAGACCCGTAACATCGTGAGAATGTATATACACTTGGATGTTTTAACTACGATAAGAATTTTAAATGTTCTTGTTCTTGAGAATTAGGGTTTGAAAAGCATAGACCCTAATTGGCCCAAATTAGGATTTTAATGACATATGAGTACAGAATTTGATAAATAGAATGCCTCACTAAATGATTTTTAGTATCTTATGTGTAACTCTAATTTGGCTAAAATTGGGATATGATTTGGATATATAAAACGTGAACAACATTGGAAGATATCAGAAAATTTGAAGAATGCTCTGACCTGTTTATCGGTCGAGTTTCAAACTCGACCGATCACATTTTCTGAATAATATAGCAGTGTGGTAATTGAATTTTATCTTTTATTGGTATATCCAATTGATCTCAAATTTTAACTGTGCTTGAAAAACCTAATTTTAGACACTCTGTTAAATTGGCATAATTTTTGGATGACTTTTGATCTCTACAGTAAGGTGTCGGTCGAGTTGCAACTCGACCGAATCTGCTGTAAACTGCAATACAGCAGTGCACTGTTCGATTTGTAATTAATTATTGGTAACTTGAAATGACCTGAAATTTTTACTGGAGGTCTAAAACTTTATTAGGCATAACATATAAAATTTTCAGAATTTTTGGAGCTTCTGTTGGCAGTTTAATAAACGAATTACAGAAACTATTGTGAAAACTGAATTTTCAGCTAATGAAATTAAAGTTGAGTGTTGGGTTAATATGTTATTGACCCAAGCAACTCAATTTGATTTATATAATCGATCACACACACACACAATAAAGCTATGTTACTGATATAGACCAAAACCCTAGAATGATTAAAGTTGTAGTAGTTTAAAGGATATCATTAGTGATGTAACCTTGTATACCAGTATCTTTGTTAAATAAGACCTTGAGATTTGTTCTATGAAAAGTAAACTGGCTTTGATAGTGATCTAGGGTTTTGAAGTAGATAATCTGATCGGTACATGAACAACATGAAATGATTTAGAGGAATGAGTAAGACATAAACCTAAAATGTAACAATAAGTAAGTAACATAGAAAGCGGAGTATTATCCGATTATGATCTAAAGATAGTTGATGTAGTTCATGTTTTAAAGACATGGTGTCACTATCTTTATGATGTGACAATAGATTATCACCCTGGTAAAGAGAATGTGGTGGATGATGTTTCCAGCAGAAAGTCAAGTTCAACAGCCAATGCATTCTCTATGACAGGTTTCAATAGAGACCTGCTAGTAGAAATGTGGAAGCTGAACTTAGACTTAGGAGTGATAGCACAGAGTGATTTGATTGTACAGATGTAAGTTAAGCTTACTTTTTATGATCAGATCAAGAAACTACAATAGGGTGATAGTGAGATAAACCAGACCATGTATGACATGATAGAAGGAAAAGAGACTAGAGTTTATGTTTTTATGATGATAAGGTGTTGTATTAGCATGACATGTTGTGTGTACTTCGAGATAGTGTAAAATTCTTTTAAGGGGAAAAGGTTGAAAGAAAAGATTCTTATGGAAGTGTGTGTATTGATGTATGCTATGCTTTCAGGGAAACACTAAAATATATATATATGAATCTCAGGAGTTGTTTTGGTGACCTGGTGTGAAAAGGATGTAGCTGAGTATGTGGTTAAAAGTAGTGTGTACCAGTAGGTTAAGGCTGAACCCTAGAAATCTATAGCTACCTTGTAATCTTTTTCTATGCCTGAATGGGAATGGAAATTTATCACAATGGATTTTGTGGTAAGATTACCCAGGACACCTGGAGGTTGTGATTTGATATGAATGATTGTGGATAGACTAATTTAGTCTGCTCGCTTTCTTCATATTAAGTCGACCTGTGATGTCTCGAGACTTGATTAAGATATACATGGATAAAATAATTAAGTTGCCTGGTAATCCAGTTTCAATCATATCAAACTGAGTTTAGAAATGCACAACTGATAATGATATAGTATGGTTATAAACCCAGGTAATACAAATTTGGTAAACCAATAGATGCATGATTTCAAGAAAGTACGATAACATTAAAATATGCAAATAAATCTAGTTGCATGCTTCCTATTATGTTAATGTGTGTGACCTGACATTTTACATGAATTGGCACATTTCTCTAAGATATTATCAGAAATTCTCAGGTACCATTAAATATTTGTGTTGTGATACAAAAATAACTCTTACTTGAGTTATGTGATGCATAAACCAGGAATTTGGTTAATATGCACGTTCTTCGAGAAATTTCAGATAATCAATAAATATTACAGATGGTTTCTTATAAGTGGAGTAAATTACTCTTGTTGGTGTAATAAAATGTTCGATTACATGAAATTCAGTATGTATCTGCCAAAATTGATTTGAGTTTGGGATATTTATGAAATTTTAATCTGCCTGCATGCATGATGTAAAGATTACTCAGTAATTACAATGATTTAAAATATACTGTTCTGCCAGTTGTAGAGTGATACCGTATTGTGATTTGAATTGCAATCAAACAGATGAGATAATGGAAACCCAAAGAATAGGGTGTTGCCATGTGATTAGTGAATGAGATAACCCTAAGAGTAGGGTGTTGGCATGTGATGAATGAACAAGGCAAATGAAACCCTAAGGACAGGGTGTACGATGAATCAAGTATTTTTGATATCAATTTTCATTATGAAATGTGATGATGTTTAACAGTTAAATTGCATGATTTTATTTTAGTACCAAATTGACGTGCATTCTGTTTATTTAAGAATTTTAGTTTGTCTCCATGAAGAGTATAATAATTTCTCGGTAATGACCATAAATTAAGATACTATTGTAACAGTTCTAGAAAGACAATGTATTACGGTTTGAGCTGGAATCAAATCGGATATGTCCTATGTTGAGGGACCAATACAGATAGTTGATCAATGGATCAAGAAACTCAAGAATCGTGAGATACCATTAGTTAAATGTTTGTAGAGAAACCATAACTTAGAAGAAGCCACGTGGGAACTTGAGTTTGAGATGCATAACAAGTTTTTCTTTTTCTTTTAGGAATTTCGGGACGAAATTCTTATAAGGGAGGGAGATTGTTATGACCCATAACTAAGTTAACTAATAAGTACCTCGATTAGCATGAAATACCTTGATTAGTGCTAAGTATTTTGTTAAACAACATGGTTAATCAAGATAAGCGACATTGTGAATCAATAGTTGAGATTGAATCATCTGAGGTAATTAATGTTAATCGCAATGATGATCGTTAAGTTAATTGAGTTGAGTTGAGTACTCACTATTGCAATTAGTGATTTGACCAGTTGTGACAAGCTAGTTAGCATAATTTTATGCCTTGGGATGGTAGAGAATCTCGTGCTTGAGAGTTTGCAAGAAGAATCGTTTAAATCGGACCCTCAAGGCAAAAGATACAACCTTTTTAGTTTTCTTGGACTTGAGATGCAATTTTCCCATTTATTACTTCTTTAAGTGGGTCGGCCACTTTATAACCTTTATTTCCCTTGTCACGCTTATCTCTTCTCCTGTTCTTCTTCCCGATGGAACAGGACCCGCACAGAGCGGCGCCCAGGTAACAGGTCGACCGACCTGCAGCAAGGAGGAGTGGGCGGCCGATTTTCGCTCCCTAGCCCCAACTCCGCGGTCTTGTCCTCCTCTCCTTCTCTTCTTCCTCGTCCTCCATGCCCTAGTGGCGCCCTACAGCTACCGATTTACTGGGCGGCGCCCCAGCAAGAAGCAGCTACGGCGCTGGCCAAAGGCCACCTTGGCGCGGCTATCACTCCAAAGCAACCTCGTCCTGGAGTTCGGTGCACTAACTCGCAGCCCTAGCTACGTTTGAGCACCCAACCACCATTAACGGCGTCCAGCTGCGCCCCACCTGCCCCAACCTGCAGGAGTAGCCATGGCCGGCCATCTCAATAGCGGCAAGTCCAGCAGCCACTTGAGAGGGAAGGATGGGGTGTTTCTTGGTCCCATAGCTTCGGCCATTGACCAGCTGCACAATGATGCCCTCCTCCCTCACCTCGACCACCTAGGACGACGCCAAGCTAGGAGCAGCGCCCCACCTAGCAACAGCAGCAACTGCTGCTGCAAGAAGCATCAGCCAGTAGCCATGGTGGACACAAAGCATCACTAAGAAATGACGCTTTGGGTTCGTCCTTAAGGTCCAGACAACAAACCAACAACCTTAGTCCTTGATTCGGCTTTAATCTAGTTCATCTTCAATGAGTTTTCTGTTTCTGCACAGGTTGCACGGCGTGCAAAGTTACAGATAGCAGAACGAGTTTCTGCCCAGGTGCACGGCGTGCAGCCCAGGTGCACGGCGTGCACTCTGCTATAAAGGGAAGAATTAGGCGTGGTTGTGGACGTTTTTCGGTGTATACGAACACACCGAAGTGGGTGAGTAGTAGTTCATTTAGAAATCAATATTTAACTCAATTTAAATGTTTAATTGCTTCTATATCAGTTAGTATAACTTCTAAACAGCGTAGTACATACAATAGAGTTTGTTAGTTTCATTGGAACTTGAAATACTTAATATGCTTAGTGAAAATGATGAAATTTCCTGTATTATACTTGCAATATATGTGCTGATTTAAAAATAGATGTTTAGCATCGAAAGTGGATAAAGGATACTGAATCATGTTTAATGATGATAAAAGATGTATATTTGCTCCATGTGTTATTCAGATTTGTGCAATATGCATGAAATGTGATATTCCTGTTTAAATGCTTATTTAAGAATTTAATATGCATGAAATGTGACATTCCTGTTTTAATATCTATTTGTTAATTAGTTAATAGACCTAGGTTGCCCTAACACCGTAGAACCCCTAAAAGAAGGTCTGTTTCTTAGGGGTGAAACTCGTGTCCAACATCAACCGGTTGAGTAATTCTGGTGGCACGAGGATAGAAAGAGAGGCAGTGTCTAACAACAATCGTGCTTGTGTCACGATGGCACTGGGAAAAAGAAAACACGGTTATCTAACACCATTCGTGCTTGTGTCACGAAGGTAACCCTGTGACCCTCCGCCGGTGTACTCAGGTTAAAGGAGGAGTCAGGAGCACACGTGGTTGTGCATTGAGGCCGTAGAGCCTATGTTTCTGGCCGGAGAGCCAGGGGTCCTGTAGCAGAGCAGGGCTGGCATCAGACTTAGCATTTCCCGGGTGTGTCGCTAAGTCTTGTACGGTGGGATCGTAGCATGAACTTGCTGCGGATCTTTATATGCAGAGTACACTGCATATATTTAGGGCATAATTATAATATGAATAAGTAATCATGTAGGATCACAGTAAATTTATATAACTGTTTATTTACCTAAATTATCTATTGATGCTTAGAAATGTGGTTATTATCTGTATATTTGTTATGTTATTAGAACTGCCTTGCTTAGTTCTGCATTTATGTTTATTTTCAGTTTATAAACCTGATGAGTTGTTTAATGATAGCTAAGTGAAATGCTATTCACTGAGCGAGTAGGCTCATACCTCTACTCAAAACATTTTCAGGTTATCGTCAGCAGTAGGAAATCAGAAGGATCGATTTATCCTTACACCTAGTCGATAGAAGGTTCGTAGTTAGTAGTTAGAGGTCTCTTAGTCCTTTCCCCTCGATCTTTGGGACGAGGTGTGAGTGAGAGAGTGAATGTGTATAAAGATGTAAATTATCTGTTATGCTTTATTTTTATGTCAAACAATGTAATATGTTGTAGACTCTGTTTATATTGCTAGTCAGTTAATAAAGATGCTTCCGCAGTTTGTTTAGTTTCATTTGACAACATAAATCAGATCTTCCTATTAATATCTTTAAAATGTTTTTAAAAGTGAAGAGTGGTTGGCTTATGTGTAAATCCCATCCTGTTGCGTCCTAATCTTGTGGTTTGTGGTTAATGTGAGATTGGGGCGTGATAGTTCAAGTCGGTTTCTCCACCGTTTTGCTTGCAAAGGTGCAAGGAAGAAGGGAGGTAGAAGAAGAAGTACTAAAGCATAAATTGCAAGAACAAAAACATGTATATAAAGAAAGGAGTTTAGAATTATAAAACCCGCCTTAGAACGTTGTTCCTAGAACTCCAAGCTTCCAAGATTCAAGCCTCTAATGGTGTCTTGAGCTCCACAACTTGGCCAGAGGTGATTCTCCAAGGAAAAGATGGGGATGGTCGGCTAGAACAAGAAACCTAAGTTAGTTAACCATAGAACCAACCTTTTATGAAGAATTCCACCATGAATTCGAGCTTGACGATGGTTTCCCCCTCACCTTAGCACTAGTTGGTCGTTCTCCTGAGATCCAGAGCTCTGCCTTAGCCGTTTGAGAAAGATGAGAAATGAAAAGGAGAAGAGATACATTTGGTTGGTTTGCAAGGACAAGAGCTTATATACTTTAGGCTATTTTACACCATAAGGACCTCTAGAACATGGATTTCTCATCCAAGTCCCTCCTTGTTAAAGGGCACGTACAAGACCATCAAAACTTATGCAAATCTCATCTAAACTCAAGATCTAAGGGTAAGGAAAGCCACTTTCAACTAGGGTACATACATGAAAGGTCTCCATACCCATACTAAGTGAATTTTATGCACAAAGATTATTTTTCTTATCTGATTACTCATTTATGTGTCTCTTTCATCATTTCTACTCTAAATGATGTCAAGAGTCATTAAAGATGTTCTAGAAGGTGTATTTTATAACATGCACCCCACAATTTGGGTAAATTGCACTTTACTCCAATTTAGGGTTTTTAAGCACAAGGATCATTCCTCAAGCTGCATCTTGATGCCCAAGCTTGGGAAATCCATCATACCTCATCATATTCACTCATATGATGTCTCATCATTAGAGGAACATCTTAACCTGTGAACATTGCAAGTTAAACCCCTTAACAGGGTAATTTGCACATAGGTCCCTGCATTACAAAACAATGCTACAACTTTGTTTAAAAAGGAGCAAAATTGAAAGTTTATGTTCTCGAGGAACTTAATTACATGCCAGGGAGTATTCACAAGTAAATAATTACATGTTTAGGCAAAACTTCTAGGGTTAGGTTATAACCCAGGTCAGGGATGTTACAAGTTCCAGTAGACATTGTTGATGCGATGCTGGATAGTTGTAGGGTAGAGCACACCGATCCACCTCCTATCTTTAGAAACATTGTGCATGATGTTGAGATACCATTATACAAAGGCTGTGCTAAGTTTACGAAGCTTAGCGCTGTGTTGAGATTGTATAAGTTGAAAGCTAACAACAGATGGAGCGACAAAAGCTTCACTTCATTGTTGACTTTGTTGAAAGAAAT
Source organism: Alisma plantago-aquatica (assembly GCA_963693085.1). Classification (NCBI taxonomy): domain Eukaryota; kingdom Viridiplantae; phylum Streptophyta; class Magnoliopsida; order Alismatales; family Alismataceae; genus Alisma; species Alisma plantago-aquatica. The sequence goes on along the minus strand of OY856414.1, from coordinate 94,057,561 downwards.
GCTTCCTGAAGGAAACGAGATTCCAATCTCAACATACCGGGTAAAGAAAATGTTGTGCCCAATGGGAATGGAGGCCAAGAAGATACATGCATGCCCGAATGATTGTGTATTATTTCAAAAGGACTATGTAGATTTGAAAGATTGTCCAAAATGTGGTGCGTCACGGTATAAATTGACGACTTTGGGGGAGTCCAAAACGGGTTCTCCTACCAAGGTGTTGTGGTATCTACCTATAATATCACGGTTTCAATGCTTGTTTGCAAATCCGAAAGATGCAAAGAATTTGAGGTGGCATGCAGATGTTAATAAAAATAATGATGGGATCCTACGACATGCGTCTGATTCCCCACAGTGGAAGAAGATTGATCTATTGTACGCCAAATTTGGTGAAGAAGATAGGAATCTAAGACTTGGGCTTTGTACATATGGGGTGAATCCGTACGGGACATTGAGCAGCCAACATAGCACTTGGCCAGTCATGCTTGTTATATACAATCTTCCTCCCTGGCTGTGTATGAAAAATAAGTACGTTATGCTGTCGTTGTTGATATCGGGCCCTAAACAACCCGGAAATGATATCGATGTTTATCTTGAACCTCTGATTGATGACTTAAAGAAACTTTGGGCTGAAGGTGTGATGACCTATGATGCTTCAGGAAGAGAGACATTTCGTTTGTACGCTATGTTGTTTTGCACTATTAATGACTTTCCAGCATATGGGAATTTGTCTGGATATAGTGTCAAAGGAGCTAAAGTGTGTCCTATATGTGAAGAAAACACTGATTAAATAAGACTAAAACATGGTGGCAAGACTGCATATCTTGGTCATCGAAGGTTTCTTTCAAAATTCCATCTGTATCGTAGGAAGCACAAAGCATTCAATAGATGGAATGATGAACGGAGTGCACCTAAACCTATACTAGGGGATGTTGTTTATGAAAGAGTAAAAGACATTGTCAATGAATTTGGTAAGAAATCACAATGTAGTATGGCCACACGGAGTGACAATTCTTCATTCAAGAAGTCAATATTTTGGGATCTTCCTTATTGGAGTTCTTTGACAGTCAGGCATTGTATCGATGTAATGCACGTTGAGAAAAATGTCTGTGATAGCATCATTGGTACTCTGTTAAATATACTAGGTAAGACTAAAGATGGGATAAAATCCATACTGGACCTACGTGAAATGGGAATTAGGTCAGAATTAACAGAATTACGTGAAATGGGTAATAAAAGAACATACTTATCTCCCGCTTGTTACACGTTGTCTAGAAAGGAGAAGAAAGCTTTTTGTGAATGCTTGGTAAATGTTAAGGTGTCACATGGTTACTCATCCAACATCTGTAGATTGGTATCAATGAAAGATCTGAAGTTGATAGGTCTTAAATCTCATGATTGTCACACTCTAATGCAACAAATATTGCCCGTGGCAATTCGATCTATATTTCCGAAGCATGTAAGGTTTGCAATCACCAGACTTTGTTTCTTTTTCAACAGTCTATGCAGCAAAGTTATTGACCCTGATACTCTCGATAATTTGCAAAGAGAAGTGGTTGTTACCCTATGTCATCTTGAGATGTATTTCCCTCCTTCATTCTTTGATATCATGGTACATCTTGTTGTCCACTTGACTAGGGAAGTGAAAATGTTGGGACCAGTTTTCTTGCATTGGATGTATCCCTTTGAACGATACATGAGCGTTTTTAAAGGTGATGTTCGAAATCGTTATCGGCCTGAAGGGAGTATTATTGAAGGTTATGTGGCGAGAGAGGTTATGGATTTTTGCAATGACTTTCTGAGTGGTAATAACACTCCTGTTAATGACAGGAATATTGAGGAGGGAAAAGGATATTTGGGATCACGGGTGAAAGTAATCAGCCGTGAGAAGTTGGAACAAGCTCACTTGTATATTTTACACAACATGGACGAAGTGAGTGTTTATATTGAGGAACATACCAATTTCATCAAGAGACAATATCCTCGAGAAAGTTCAATGTGGCTTGCTAGAGAGCATAATAAGACTTTTACTAAGTGGTTTGAAGATAAAGTCTTACATCAACTATCTCAAACACCAAATGATATTACAGAAACTATCAAATGCCTCGCCTTTAAACCAAAACTGAATGTTATGTCTTATGAAGGGTTTGACATTAATGGGTTCACATATTACACAAAGCGCCAAGATGATAAGAGTGACGTCTAAAATAGTGGGGTCACTCTTCAAGTGTCGACTATGTATTTTGCAAGTGCAAAGGATAAGAGTCCACGTGAAGCTAAAATGTCATATTACAGTGTCATTGAAGACATAAGGGAGTTTGACTACATAGATTTCAAAATTCCGCTCTTTAAATGTAATTGGGTTGATATCACCAAAGGAGTTATAGTGGATGAATTGGGTTTCACTTTGGTGAACTTTGAAAAGATTGGCGAGAAGGGTGTACCATTCATATTGGCATCACAGGAGAAACAAATATTCTATATCGATGATCCTGCAAATGATAAATGGTCGGTTGTTCTTCATGGTAAAAGACAGTTCATTGAAGATCCTATAGATGAAGAAGAGTACTATGATAAGTATGAGGACTCCAGTCCATTCTTAGTTGGGTTGCCAACTCCACAAAATATTGAAGCTAATGATGACTTATATGTGCGCGGAGATCACAATGAAGGATTGTTAATTGATAAAAGATCACAATTTTAGAGGCATGCATGTTTATAAAAGATCACATTATCTTCTAGTAATACAAATGCTAAATGTTTGACTTTTTCTAGTTAATACAAATGCTAAATGTTTGCCTTTTTCTAGTTAATACAAATGCTAAATGTTTGCCTTTTTCTAGTTAATACAAATGCTAAATGTTTGCCTTTTTCTAGTTAATACAAATGCTAAATGTTTGCCTTTTAATGACATTTTCAGATGGCTGACCATGATGAGCATGATGTCCATGATGAGCATGAAGTCCATGATGAGCATGATGTCCATGACGAGCATGGCGAGGATACCAATGTAAGTTCTAAAAACATATCCTGTATTTCTATAAAATTCATTATCTTCTAGTTATGTCATATATCCCATATTTCTATATTGCGCTAAATTAGTGGGTTTATTTTTGTCAAATTTTAGTTTGATGATGCACATGTACCCACTGATGCACTGGAGCAACTTGATGCGCATCACCAAACACTTAACAAGAAAAGGGGCATCACTCTATTGAAGAAGTTAATAGCGCTAAGTGGTAGTGGATCCAAAAAATGGTTGTGGAGGTTGATAATGGAGGAAATGCAATTGGAGTGAACCACAATAATTTTGTAAACTATCTTGGGTGTGTCACTCGAAGCCATTGTGTTGTTAAGTATGATATTGGAATAAAGTTCCTCAGGGGAAGAAAGACTTGATATGGAAGGATTTATGCGTGAGTTATTATTATTTGCAATTCTATTTTGTAGATTACAAATTATATTATTTGCAATTCTATTTTTGGATACTAGTTAATAAGTATTTTACAGAATCTGTTTGCATTGGATGAGAAGCTGCATCGTAAAAGCGTGATGCAACGCGCTGGAAAGATGCTTAGGAACTATAGGACAAATCTCAACAGAGAATACATAAAAGATGGTGATAAGAAGAAGAAGTCAACCCTTGAACAATGGAACTTCTTGGACAAAGAAGATTGGGACAATTTTGTTGCTTCAAGAAAATCTAAAGAATTCAAGGTATTAGGCGTCACTCCCAATTTAATTAATATACGTTGTATTCACCTATTCAAGATTAACATTTAGTGCTACTAACCAAATCATTAATGTGCATACTAACTAGGCCCTCAATGACGCGCAAAAAGCAAGGCGTGCACTGAATGTGCATGACCACACTATGGGTCCAAAGGGCTATGCAAGCGTTCACTAAAGACTACAGGCGGAGTCTGCGGCTACTCAGGAGTCTGCTGCTACTCAGGAGTCTGCCACACCCATGCCTCGCCATGATATCTGGATAGCTGGGAGGCAAAACAAGAAGGGTGAAATAAAGAAGCCCGTAACTGCTGAGGCGACTGTGAAAATGGTAAAATACAACTCTTAGAGCAATCGTTTGAATATTGATTATTTGTGGTGTTAACTTACCAATTTTTGTTGATGGTGATTAGCGGGAGCTACAAGAGCAGAGGAAATAAGGCACGTTCATCCCTCAGGGCACAAGGGATGAATTGACAGTTGCTCTGGGTAACCCAGAGCATCCTGGACGTGTTAGGGGTGCAGGCGCTGGTGTGGGCATCAAAGCATTCTTTGGGCCATCCTAGCGCAAACCCAGAGCGGGACTTTCACAAGAAGAGGTAACCTATTCTTTTTTTAGAATGTTACTGCAAAAGAGAATTCAATAATAAGAAGCTAATGTTTCTTTTATCCATGTATAGGAGAATAAGAGAGTCGAGGATATAGTTGCTAAGAAGGTCAATGATATAGTTGTTGAGAAGGTCAAGGAAGAAATAGTGTGGTGGCAGGCATCTCAGGCTTCCAATCAGCCTATGGTGACGCACTCTTCTCCTGTTGCACAGACTGTGAGTAATCCTAGTGACCCATCGCCTAACACGTCTACTGTAAGTATTGTTTATGACATTGTAGCTAGTCTTTTCAAGATGATATGTTTTCAAGATGATATGTATATATGTATAACATTCTTTACGTAAATTTGTAGGCATTGAAGCCATGCTGCTTAAGAATGCAAGACTATGTTGTTGCAGAGGCGCAGGCTTACCAGTCCCTTCCTGGGGCAACATTTCATGGGACTCCAATGCCGTAGGGCTACGTTCGTGTGAGCCCGATATGTGTATTACCCAATTGGAGGGAAGCTGCATTGCCATATGCCCACCCAGATATTGATATACTTGGTGAGGCAGAAGGCGGGGTGATATTGTGGCCCAAAGCAAATGTCGTCTACACTACTGAAATTGTAAGATAAATTTACATTACTTTAGATTGTTAATGTGTATATATGAGGTCAACTGATCTAAAATTATATATACAGGTTAAAAAGAAGATACCCGGAGCACCTAGGCCTCCACCTCCACTTCCTGCATTACCAAGTTGGGTTCCAACTGACCTAAAATACCCGTTAGGTCCTGCTTGTAGGGGAATGGCATGTTGGCTATAGGCACATAATATACATTGCCCTATAATTGTTTCTTTAGAAGCAGATTATGCGGGTCAATCATACGATAACTCTTTATTTATACAAGATATTATTGAGTTGTTTATGTATGATTGGCTGAATACATCAATGATAGAGACATGGATAAGGTGAGATCTTGTTTATACATCCATATACCTTGTGTAAGATTCGGTGATCTGGTTTCTTATATATTAATGCATACGTAATACATATTTTGCAGCTACTTAGTCGAAGATCAATGCAAACAATTTGCATTTGATCATGTGGGTTTTTTGATTCCATCATTGATTAGTATGGTAGCTAAAGACCCTGATAGTGTTCAACAATACTGTATAGATGCTTTTACAATTTTCGGTCAGCAAAAGAAGACGATAATAATAGCTCCATTCAATGTCAAGTTTACTTTATTTATAATTTGGACTTAAGAAAATTCCATTTTTATTGTGCATTTTGAGTTATTAATTTTTAACTTTTTTACCTCTAGCAGTAGACATTGGGAGTTACTAGTTATTGTCCCTGGGACGTTCACTGTTTATTATCTAGATCCTGCGGCAGGTACATTGAACACTAACATTGGACACATATTGAGAATGCCATTATTCTGGTGAGAAATATTTCATTTTTATATTCGTTAACATATGTTATTACATTACTATTTAATTATGCAATTTACTGTGTTACATTAACATGTAGGGGTTTAGAAGCATTCAAAAATGCTGGATGAAATGTCCCAAGGAGAAACAACCAGCCAATAATTTGGGAGAATGTAAAAGTAAGTTCCCGACTCCAATGTATATATTATTTATGTGAACTGTGCTTAGTTGTATTTTTTTTATATTTTGTATGTTTCAATTTATAGTGTGCTACACAAGACAACGGCTGGGCATGCACATACTATGTGATGCAATTTATGGAGATGATATTCCGACATGCCGCATTGGATATTAATACCATACATGAGGTATTATATATAGTCTCATTAGTTAGTATGAAATATATCAATCTTATTTGTATATTATTACTTATATATACATCATTCTCTTTGCAGGTGTTTAAAACTGATCACACTATAGGTAAACGCTTAAAAAATGTACATGTTCCATATACAATGGAAGCATTAAATGAAGTAAGAGAAGAATGGGCAAAAGCCATACAAGCAGTGACGATTGTAAGATATAATTGGGATGCTGATAGCGATGCTGAATGATATTTAATAAATGAATATTTCTGAATGTTTATAAATGTCTGAATGTTTCTACATGTATTTGAATGTTTCTACATGTGTGAATGTGAGAATTGAATTGATGTCTGAATGTATCTATTTGTGTGAAAAAATATTTGTTGATATTGTAGGTTTGTGGCCTGTTTGTAGGCTGATATCAATGGATGTCGTAAACTGCAGTTCAGAAAACTGAACTCCAGGTTCTCATCCTGTTGACCAGCCACAGTAGGCCTGCAAACTGATAAGAAAAAAAATTAAAGTATAGGCATCGGTTATTTATAGAACACCATCATCAAAGGCCTACAACGTCGGTTATTTGATAAAAACCAACGCCTAATATGACAAACAACCCGACTGTGCAGGAAAGCACGACCGTGGTGGAAAAGGCATCGCTTATTCGTATAAAACCGACACCTATAGTACTAAACACGACCGTGCAGCGAAGCACGGCCGTGTCGTCTGGGAGTATGGCGTCGGTTGTTCAGTTGTTAACCGACGCAGAAAGTGTCCTAGGTGGTGCCCTTTTTTGTGGCGCGAACCCTATAGACGTCAGCCAACTATATATAACCGATGCCTATAGATCATATAGGCATCGGTTAGAAAACTGACGCCAAAGAGTTCGACCTTTAGCGGCGCCCACATAGGCGTCGCTTGAAAACCGTCGCCAAAGGGGGTTAAACAACCGACGCCAAAGGCGTATTCTGTAGTAGTGACTAGAATTAGAATATCTAGTGAGTTTACAATGCCCATGTTTACCATACAATTTCATTCCTTTAAGAATTTTTTAGATATTTTAGGATATCATAGGCATCCTCCTAATGTCATTGTCTAGTTTTATCGAGATACCTACAAAAAAATGTGTTGGTATGTATGTCCATAGAACTACTTATATGATGAATGTATTGGGACATCATGTACTTGATTTTATAATATTAAAGGTATTTTTTTCTAGTTTGTTTGTCTCAGTCATGAGACAATGAAACAAACGTGATAGATGTAAAAAGTATGATGTTACTCAACAACATATGTCTTTCAGTTGAGGATGGAACAATGGGATCATATGTATGATAAGAGTACATACATTCATGTTATGTCCCTTGTATGATATTATTGTGGAAGAAAATAGGAGACGCTAACACATAAAATTAGAATGTTTGTTGACTGATGAAAGAGTCTCATTGATATTAGATATCAAGTCAAATGCATAGGTACTCGTTAGAGAATAGTGTACCTCACAGACCCACCTTGAGAGTGATACATGGAAACCATGAAATGGTAGTTAGAATCAACTCTCAAAGTGATAGTGGTGATTTTGGATCTTAGAACTAAGGTCACTACACTCATAACATGGCATTTGATGAACTTTGATACAATTCAACATGACCTTGAATAAGGGTTTCCACAAAGGTGGTGCTCAAGTACGTTGTGACACATGGGGATTGATAGAGAGTGATGTAGGTGAGATTTGTTTCCTCCTACCAGGGTTGATATACTAGCCACTTGATAAGTAAGACTAAGAAACATATAGAAAAACTCATGTGCAACAATATTTGATATGTGAACTCACATGCATCTCATATAGTCTGCTCTAGTTCAAGGAGCACAAATCGCATGTTAAGAGGATGATGATTCCACATCTTGTGTTCCATATGGATATCAGAGACAAAGGAACTATATGATCATGATAACACTGATCAGGTATGGGTAGGTTGAAGTTGTTCTCCAACTTTCTAGTTACTTGTGTAGTAAATATGTGTTTCTAGATACCACACATTGTTTGTGATGTCATAATCTAGTTATGGACATTCACTGCCAATGTTATATGGGATCAATAGGGTTTCACGCATAGGATGCACTTCAAGTAGGAGTTTTCTCATGGATAAGATTTAACTTGGTTACTAAAAGTGTTTAGGTAATCAACTTAAGCAACAATGATTGTTAGTTGACTGACGGGACTGCCTTTAAAACCATCCAATTTGATTGGGTCAAACAACAATGCAAAATAACTAGTTTGACTGAGTCAAATGATTAGTTATATGCATAATGACCTTCATTACTCATCACACTAAAAGCCAGTTTTATTGCAATGCTAACCTCAAGCCAATCAACCGAATGGACACTCCAGTCAACTTACTAGTTGTGCCAGTCAGTTGATTGGTTTCATGTAGTAGTTGTCAAACCATGAGATCTGGCCATTTGTATCACTTGGGTTTTGGAAAACCTAGCCCAATCACTCAAGACACATAGACTTCTCTTCTTACAATGTGGTAACATGCAAGAGAGCTTGATAAGTCCTCCCAAAAAGAGAGGGATAGCAAGGGGAAAGAAAGTAAATGCTACCAATTTGAAAACCAGATGGACAACTCTTTCCTTTCAGCTCTACAAGTGTAACATGGAGTTCTCAATGGTCTGCATGCACTACGTAGAGTAATGGAAGTTGTTGTTTCCAATCTAGGAGGATGTTTTCAAACACCATCCATGATTGTACACTAGGATGACATTGTTGACTACCTTATGTGTGCTAGTTGTGAAGGGAGAACATCATTGTGCAAGGATAGTCATTGGACTTGCTCCAAAAAAAAGGTACATCTTGCACCCTCTTTCCTAGATGCATCATTGTTGATACTTTCTATTGGTTAGAATATGTGGACAATTTTTTTGTTTCGGATGCCTACTCTATCTCCATATTTCCCTACAGTGGTATCGAGCTAGGTCAATTTATGATGTATCAAGATTTAAATCAATGTGATTGGATTAAGTTTTGTTGCATGTGATGCAAACAAATAAATGGTTAATGTGCATATCTGATTAAATACCATCTACTGTAGGGAATGTCTAGTAGATCCTCTATATATATGATATGATATATATGCAACTCATTTGTGTTTCCCTAAAATGGTTTTGATGGTGGATGCATGCATTCTTATGGCCAACACCTGTTGGATGCTTGTGTGGTTGGACAGTTTAATTATGGCCTTTTAGATTCTATTAGCATACTGATCGTTCCTCTTTCTTCTCCAAATCTAATTAATGCTTAACCACCTATGCTCCCTTCAAATGTAACCTGAGGTATTCTCTTTACATAATGTAATATGTAGATAGGATTGATATTCTCTTTAAACAATGTAATTTACAGATAGTATTATCATGTGTCCCCATTTTTGGCAAGAAAAATGTGTTCTAACCAGGTGATTTGGCCAACTAGAAGTCAAGTCAATTGGCTAGAGGACAACATGATTCAGTTGATTGATTGGATGCCCAACCGACTGACTAGAGAAGTCCAACTAATCTCTTAAGCCTGGAGCCAGTCGACTAATTGACAAAAACCAACCAACATACTAGAGGTCCAATCACTCAAATGGAAGGTGCAATCGACCGACCTTCCTGTTCCCAACACAAAAATTTTCTAGTTTAGGTTGATAAATGTGATGTATGACCTAAGGTTGAAATCTTTTATTTAGCTCCAAATAATTGCAATGGTGTGGCCATAACCATCGCTCAGTTATTTGTGGTTGCAAGTTTTTTTGTGGTTATAGTATGTATATGATACATATTATTAATATGTGGTGATTAGATATGTATGTATTTATAAGTAAAATCCCTCTATAAATATTAAGTCATAGATGCTTTTCATAAGTACCACACCTAAAAATCTTGATCGACCAAGTGTAGATTACTCCAAGGCGTGGTGCCCTGTCCATCTTGTGGAAGTGTGTTTCGATATGTATTCCCAGAGAGTCAATCATATGGTGATTGTAATTGCATGTCTTGCAAACATTTGATTAATAATAAAGATAATCTTTGTCTATATGTTTGTTCAATTATGAGATAATGACATGAAATGATATATGTCTAACGAATGATGCTACTCGATGACTTATGTCTTTAGGTTGAGGACCTGGACAATTAGATCATATGTATGATAAGAGTACATACATTCCCGTTATGTCCATAGTCATATATTTTTGTGGAATCTAATAAACAATAATAATACATAAGACTAGAGTATGTGTTGGTCAATGATAAAATCTCATTAGTCATGATATGTGATATCAAACCCAGCACATAGGTACTTGTTATAGAACAGTGTATCAGGCATGCCCACTATGAGAGTGATTCATTGAAACCATTGAACAATAGTTAGAATAATCTCTCACAATGTTAGTGGTGATTTTGGTTCTAAGGCCTGAAATCACTACACCCATCACATGTCATTCATTGTACTTTGACATTGTGGTGACCTTGAATAAGGGTTACCATAAAGGTGGTTCTTGGCTACGCTATGATAGATGGGGTTCGAATGTGAGTTATGTAGATGGCATTTGTCCCTCCTACTAGAGTTGATATCTAGGCCACTTGATAAGCAAGACTCAGAAATGTATGCACATAGTCATGTGGATCAATATATGATATGTGAGCTCACATGCATCTCAGGTAGTATTCTTTAGTTCAAGGTACATGGATTGAATGTTGAAGAGTATGACAATTCCATGCCTCGAGTTCAATCTGGATATCAAAGACAATGGAACTATATGATGACTGTAACACTAATCATAGATTGTAGGTTGAAGTTGTTCTCCAAATTTCCAATTACTTAGGTAGCAATGATGTGTTTCTATATACCTCTCAAATCAATGATGTCATAAATTAGTTATGGACATTCACTTCCAACTTAATTTGGGACCTAGAGGGTTACACACATAGGATGCACCGAGAATAGGAATTTACTCATAAATAAGGTTTAATTTGATTGCTAAAGTTTTCAGGTATTCAACTGAAATAACAATTGGCTGACTGGTATTTGAAATGATCGGTTCAGTAAGTGAACTGACTGGTTCAGAGACATGAGCCTACCCCTTTAGGTTTTAAACCAACAAGCTGGGAGATTAGTAAGACAGGATCAAGGATTGATGATGATGTCATGTTTTGCATTAATAAAAAATTAAAAGCCAATATGTTTGCAAATAGGAAGCATGGTGAACCAATCATTCCAATGTTGAACTGATCAACTCAGTGGTGATCTGACCATTTCATTATTCACAACTTCCAAAAAAAATTATAAAATTTCATTTCTTCGACTCCCAGATGAACAGGAAACCATGACCATGGCCATCCTATATAAAGGTGGCAGACCAGGCTTTCAGAAACACAACAAAAATCTTTGACAATTGTTTTGCTATGATAGTTGTATTAATGTGAGAGCCCAAGCAAGTCTTACCCGTAAAAGTGAGAGACAACAAGGGAGAGTGAATCAACACTAGCATGTTGGTGTTTGAAGGGACAACTCCTTCATGTTGAATTTAGAGCATAACGAGGAGTTCCAAGTGGTTTGCACAGACTACAAAGAGGTGTGGAGGCCGTTGTCACCGTTCTATGAGGATAACAACCACCACCATCTATGTTGGTGGCTCCATGATGTTGTCTGTGTACAACTTGAGAAAGAAGCATATCATTGCAAGGGTAGTCATTGTGCTTTCTCTAGGACCAGGTATATGCCTTGCAACCCTCCTTCCCAATCCATAGTTGATGAAAAAAAATCTATTGGTTTAAGGGGAATATGGCAACAATTATTTTTGTTTCCTCTGCTATCTCTGTCTCCATATTTCCCTTTAGTAGTATTAGAGATACTTCAATCTACATATTTTAGGATTTAATCAAAATGATTAGATTTTTTATTATTTATTTTATTGCATATGATGCAAATATTGAAAATGATTAATGTGTGTATCTGATTAAATACTACATTCAATCCTAATCGACATATATATATATATATATATATATATATATATATATATATATATATATATATATATATGCAATTTATACATGTCACCCTAAAATCATTTTGATGGTGGATATATGTGTGGCTATGTTCAATACCCCCTGAAATTGTATGAATGGTTGAATGATTTTTATTCATGCCTTTTAAACTTAGTTTGCATATCAATCCGATCTCTCTTTTTCCATATGTAAGCTAATGCTTTCCTTCCTATAATATATATATATATATATATATATATATATATATATATATATATTGAATTTATACATGTCACCCTAAAATCATTTTGATGGTGGATATATGTGTGGCTATGGCCAATACCCCCTGAAATTGTGTGCATGGTTGAATGATTTTTATTCATGCCTTTTAAACTTAGTTTGCATATCAAGCCTCTCTCTCTTTTTCCATATGTAAGCTAATGCTTTCCTTCCTATAATCCCCTTGCATGTAACTGGAGATTTCACTTTTAAAATATAATATTTTAAATAGGAATAGGATAGTTTTATTTCCTATTTTGGCAAAAGAAGGCATTTTGCACCAGATGAACCAACTGGATCAGAAGTCAAATTGATGGATTAGATGATCGAGGAGGCCAGATGACATGAGGAATTGGTGTACGGAGGGCCCAATCAATCAAATGGAGGTGTAACATCCTTATATTAAAGGTTTTATATAAAATAATCTTAAAAGGAATGACTGGACTACCCATATCATCAAGGTGTACCTCTTTTTTGGGGAGCCCATCACTAAAGAACTTTGTGGTTATGCATGCTTAGCCCGGAGTACTACTAGGATGGTTGATTAGTCTGGAAGTTTATCCTGGCTTGCACGTGAGTGAGGACAAAGTGTATAGTTAAGGCTAGTAGTGGTCTGTAGGGCCATTTTTCATTCCTAAAACTCTACTAGATCCTTAGGTAGTGGGACTGAGTGTTACAAATGGTATTAGAGTCTTAACTCCTCGATTAGGTGGGGCCCCCATGGCCCCATAGCATGCCAGTAATTAATCTGTGCAGTTCAGGCATGTTGGAAAGGGCTATCTTTGTTGATGGAGCCAACCTTGACCTAGTAGTATCCAGGCATGTTGTAAAGGGCTATCCGAGTTGATGGAGCCACACTTGCATTGGTAGATGTTATCAAGATTTGGGTGTACATGAGCCATTTGGGTCTGCATTGAAATGGGGAAAGATTATGAGGCCATACAGTTGAGCCTTGATGAGGACGTCAAGCGTCTAAGTGGGGAAGATTGTACCATCCCATGATTTGAGGCTTCAAATAAAATGATCTTAAAAGGAATGATTGGAGTACCCATATCACCAAGTTGCACCTCCTTTTCAGGGACTAACCAATCAGCTCAAGATGTGAGTCAATAGACCCAGATGGTTCCGACATAGATTTATGTAGGGACATGTTGTACATATGATGTGGACATTAGGTGGTATCAATTCTTTCTGGCTCCAATGAACTACATTAGTATGGCCATATCCATCACTTGTATTTGTGATTTCATGTTTTCATTTGTGAATATAGTATGCATATGATACATATTATTAGTATGTGATGATTGTATATGTATCTGTATCTATGTAAATATAAAATCCCTCAAGTAAATATGAAGTCTTAGATTCTTTCTATAAGAGACACACATGAAAATCTTGATCACTAAGTGTGGGCACTCCAAGTGTGGTGCACCATCTATCTCGTAGAAGTGTGATGGTAGTTATGTGGGCCTACTGAGTAGGGTGTATTACTATCATGTTGGCTTTTGGTTCAGACTTAACTAGGTGTCCTTAATGGGATTAAGTGCATAGAAGCATAAAGATGGACTATGGTAAATAGTTGTGCATACCATCTATCCATGAATTCCATGAGATTCAATTGGAAAATATTTCCAACCTTAATAGTTGCTTATGGACGCTGGAGTTGGTTGGGTAATAACTTAATTATTTTGGATCTTTGCTCACTAGAAGGTTGTACACTACAATCTTCTGAATTGATAAGTAAGGGTTATCAATTGGAAGAAAATAGTGGGAGAGATAATTAATTAAAATCCTAATTAATATATTATTTGGATTAAATCAAATCAAAAGGAGTTGTGACAAGTTGCAAATTTATTTTGTCGAAACAAATGGCAAACAAATCACCATTGTGATAGGTTCTTAAGAAGGACAAACTAAATGGGACAAACTTCCATGACTGGTTCTGGACATGGAGAAGGGTTCTCAATGATTAGCATAAGCTCTATGTACTAGATGCACCAGTGCCAGAGGAACGTGCTCCTGATGCACCTAGGGATGAGGTGGATGCTTATTGGAAGCATGCCAACAATGCCTTAGGCATTAAGCACCTTATGATAAGTTGTGTGAACTATAAGTTGCATGAACAAGATGAATACATGGGGATTCTTGATATGGTTACACATCTTAAGAATATGAACTAGGATCATGCAAAGAAAGAAAGGTACAATGTCTCAAAGGTGCTCTTTGAGTGCAATTTGACATAAGGAGATCCAGTGCAGCTCCATGTGCTCAATATGATTGGGCATGTAGAACATCTAGAGAGACTGACATTCCCTTTGAGCCAAGAGTTGGCCATGAATATGATTCTACAATTACTTTCTGAATCATATAGAAAGTTTATCGAGTGTTACTACTTGAGTAACTTGGCTAAACTACTGTAAGAATTATTCTGCATGTTGATAAATGTTAAAGGAAAAGACAAGGTGATTAGTGGAGTGAACTCCAAGGATAAAGGTAAGACAAAGAAAAATTTAGAAGCTAAGATGAAGTCCAACTCTTCAACACTCAAGACAAGGAAAAAGTTTAGTGCAAAAGAAATATGTCCTTTGTACGTAAGGAGACTCATGAAAAAAGAGGGGATAGAGAACTCTACTTCAATTATTTATGTTATTGAGACAAATATATCTACTTCTTCATCTTGGGTACTTGATACGAGATGTGGATCTCACATATGTTCCAATATGTAGGATCTAAAAGAAGTAAGCCTTTAAGAAAGGGTGAGGTCAAACTACACATTATGAATGGAGCAAGAGTTGTTTCCACTGTAGTTAGAACCTATTATTTATCTTTACCCACAGGTCTTGTAATAGAATTAGAGGACTGCTATTTTGTACCTGCTATTAATAAAAACATAATTTTTGTATCTTGTATGGACAAGAATGGATTTAAATTTCTTATAAAAAGTGGTAGATGTTCTATTAGTAAAGATGATATCTTTTATGGAAGTGCCCCAATGTCCTATAGTCTTTATTTGTGATTTACAAACAACTATTTATAAGGTCAATAACCAAAAGACTAAAAATAAGTAACTCAAACAAAACAAACCTTTGGCATTTTCATCTAGAGCACATCAATGAGAAATGCATTTCTAGACTCAATAAAGACGGGTACTTGGACTCCTTTGACTTTCAGTCAATAGAAACAAGTGAATCTTGTTTGTTGGGCAATATGACAATGGATCCTTTCACTAGAAATAGTGAGAGAGTGAGGAATCTATTCAGAATCGTACATACTGATGGATGTGAACCATTTAGAACAAGTTCTACAGGTGGTTACCACTAAATCATTTCATTTACTACTGACTTCAATAGGTATGACTATGTTTACTTGATGATAAATAAGTCAGAAACCCTTGAAAAGTTCAAGGATTGCATGACTGAGGTACATAAACAACTTGGAAAAAGTGCTAAAGCACTTGGTTCAGATCAAGGTGGAGAGACTTAAGCCAAGAATTTGATGACCTTCAGTGAAATCATGGTATTGTACCACTATGGACACCACATGGAACTCCACAACATAACAGTGTATTACAAAGAATGGACCATACATTAATAGATATGGTAAGCTAAATGATGAGTTTTTATAATCTTCTGACTTCCTTCTGGGGACATGATCTAGAAACCACAATGTTTGCACTAAACCACGTACCATCTAAACCAGTTCAAAGGACACCATATGAGATATGATATGGGAAGCGTCCCAAAGTACCTTTTGTGAAGGTTATGTGAGAAAGCAATTTCCTAAAAATCTTAGTCCCAAATCTAATAAATGTTATTTTGTTGGATATCCTAGGGAAGCCAAATGATACTACTTTAATTCCTCATTTGACAAAAAAGTGTTTGTATCCAAGGATGTTGTGTTCCTAGAAAAGGAATTTATTTCCAAAGGAATCAGTGGGAGGAAAGTAGAACTCGAAGAGGTTTGAGACCAACAACGAAACATTGAACCTAAAGAGGTACAAGAGGAACAAGGAAGTCATTGTTATGGAATCTCAAATTCTGCATGTAACATAGGAACCTCACAGATCTAGTAGGATACTTCATGAGTCTAAGTGATATAGTTATCTTGTGACTCAAGAAGGAGATGAGTTGGTCACTGATGATGAGTCAACAATCTATCTAGGACTTGTAAAGGGATCAAATTCTAAGAAGTGGGTTGAGGCCATGAGATCTAAGAAATAATCCATGTAGACCAACAAGGTATGGACCTTGGTGGATCCACCTAAAGGGGTAAAACCCATTGGGTGCAAGTGGGTGTTCAAGAAGAAGACTGACATGGATTGTAATGTCAAGCCTATTAAATTTGATTGGTTGCAAAGGGTTTTATACTAGTTCAAGGTGTTCACTATGAAGAAACCTTTTCTCTAGTCTCCATGGTTAAGTCCATCAGGATCATGATTGCCATTGCGACTTATTATGACTATGAGATTTGGTATATGGATTTTAAATTGCATTCCTTAACAGGAATCTTCATAAGGATGTGTACATGGCACAACCTGAGGGTTTTATAAATCCAAAGGATGCAAATAAATACTACAAGCTACAAAGGTCAATATATGGATTGAAGAAAACATCTTGGAGCTAGAATCTTCAATTCGATGAAACTGTCAATTAGTTTGGGTTTAGTAAAAATGAAGATGAGCCATGTGTTTACAAGAAGATTAGAGCATGATTGAGTTCCTCCTTGTATGTAGATGACATATTATTGATGGGGAATGACATCCCTACTTTATAAATGGTAAAGATTGGCTAGGAAATACATTCTCTATAAAAAACTAGGATAAGCATTCTATATCTTAGGAATCAAGATCTATAGAGATAGCTCTAGAAGGATTCTTGGCCTAAGTCAGAGAACATACATTGACAAAGTGGTGAAGAGGTTCAACATGGAGAACTCTAAGAGAGGAAACCTACCCATGTCTCATGGTGTTACTATATTTAGAGATCAATTTCCCAATTCTTGTGAAGAAAGGGGACACATGAGTAAGATTCTGTATGTGTCTTCAGTTGGATCTATCATGTACGCAATGCTAGTTACTCATCCTAATGTCTTATATGCCTTGAGCATGACAAGCAAGATCAATCAAATCCCGCTGAAGGTCACTAGACTGCCATAAAGAACATCATTAGGTACTTGAGAAGAACTAAGGATTAGTTCTTTGTATATAATGGAGAGGAAGAGTTGGTGGTAAAAAGGTTACACTGATGCAAGATTTGAAACTGGAAAAGATGACTTTAGATCACAATCCAGATTTGTGTTTTTCCTAAAAAACAAAGTTGTTAGCTAGAATAGTTCCAAGCAAGAAATAATTGCTGATTCTACAACAGAGGCCAAGTATATTGATGCCTTGAATGCAACAAAGGAAGTTGTTTGGATCAAGAAGTTCATCACTAAAGTTGAAGTGATTCCTAGCATCAACGATGCTATAGAATTATATTGTGACAACAATGTTGTTATTGCACAAGATAAGGATCCTAGATCGCATCATCATTTCAAGCACATAATACATAGATTCAATCTCATATGAGATATCCTACAACAAGGTGGTGTGAAGATTTACAGATTACCAACCAAAAGGAATGTCAATGACCCCTTGACAAAAGAACTTTCACAATAGAAGCATGATGGTCATGTTAGATCACTAGGGATTAAGTTCATGGGTGATTAGATGTAACTGCAAGTGGAGTATGTTGGTATGTATGCCCTGAGAGCCAATCATATGATGATTGTAATGGCATATCTTGTACACAATTTGATTAATAATAAAGTCAATCTCTGTCAATATGTTTGTTCAATTAGAGATAATGGTATAACATGATAGATGTCTAAAGAGTGATGTTACTCAATGATGTATGTCTTCAGGTTGAGGACCTGAACAATGAGATCATATGTATGATACAAGTAGATACATTCTTGTTATGTTTCTAGTCGGATATTATTGTGGAAGCTAATAGACATATAACATACTTAAGACTAGAGTGTGTGTTAATTGATGATAGAATCTCATTAGTCATGATATGTTATTTCAAACCAATGTATCAAATAGATCCACCGTGAGAGTGACACATGGAAACCACTGAATGGCAGTCAGAATCAACACTCATAGTGATAATGGTGATTGTGGTCCATACATCTAAAATAAATACACTCATCACATGTCGTTCATTGTACTTTGACATCATCTAATGTGACCTTGGATAAGGGTTACCATAAAGGTGGTCATCAGGTACATTGTGATACATGGGATTGACTATGAGTGATTGTCCCTCCTACTGAAATTGATACTCAAGCCAATTGATAAGCTAGACTGAGAAACATATGGCCATACCCAGGTGAATCAATACATGATATGTGAGCTCACATGTATCTCAGACAGACTACTCTAGTTTAAGGAACATGTATTGAATGTTGAAGATGATGATGATTCCATGCCTCAACTTCAATCTGGATATTAGAGACAAAGGAACACTAATCATGGATTTAGAGTTGAAGTTGTTTTCCAACTTTCCAATTACTTGGGTATCAATAATGTGTTTCTAGATACCGCTCAGTTCTTGTGATGTCATAAATTAGTTATGGACATTCACTTCCAACATAATTTGAGACCTATAGTGTCACACACATAGGATGCACAAAGAATAGGAGTTTACTCATGAATAAGGTTTAACTTGATTGCTAAAGTGTTTAAGTGATCAACTTAAACAACAAATGGCTGATTTGTATCTGAAATGGTCGATTCAATAAGTGAACTTATTGGTTCAGAGACATGAATCGATGGGTTCAGGTTGTGAACCAACCAATTGGAAGATCAATAAGACTAGATCATGGATTGATGTTGACATCATGTTGTGGATTAACTGAAAATTAAAATCCAATATGTCTAGGTATAGGAAACATAGTGGACCGATCAATCCAAGCATGGAATCGACTATTTCACATGTTAATGGATCAGTTCACTGATGAAATGACCATTTTGTCATTCGATACTTCTAAAAATTTAATGAAATTTCATCTCTTCAACTCACAAATGAACTAGAAGCCTTGACCTTGATCGTCCTATATAAAGTTGGCCTATCTAGGCTTTCAGAGACACAACAACAAACATGTGATAACGTGAGAGCCTGAGAAATTCTTACCCATAAAAGGGAGAGACAACAAGGGAGAGCAAGTAAATGCTTCCACATTGACGATCAAAGGGACAACTCCTTCATGCTGATTTTGGAGTGCAACAAGGACTTCTTGGTGGTCTGCATGGACTACATAGAGGTGTGGAGGTTGTTGTCACCATGCTAGGAGGATAACAACCATCATTGTTGATGGTGGAGCCACTGCAATGATGTTTGTGTTCGTCTTGTGAGAAAAGCACGTCGCTATAAGGATAGTCATTGGATTTGCTCCAAGACTAGGTATATGCCTTGCAACCTTTCCTTCCTAATCTAGAGTTGTTGATAGATCAATTGGTTTAAGGGGAATATGGAACAAATTTTATTTTATTTGACTTCCATATGTATTGCCATATTTCCCTACATTGTCATGGTAGATAAGTAGGTTCTTCTAAATTAGGGTGCATAAACTATCGTGTTGGATTTTGGGTTAGGCTTATCAAGGTGACCTTAATGAGATTAAGTGCCTAGAAGCATACAAATGAGATGTGACAAGGAGTTCTTCATACCATCTATCCAACAGTTTCATTGGATGAAATAAGAAAATGTTTCCAACCCAAATGGTTATGGTGTGGGCGATCAACCAAAGATGACTCATGACTTGATAAAATATGGATCTTGTCCCACTAGAGGATTATATGCTACAATATTTGTGAATTAACATATAGGGTAATTAATTTGAACAAAATAGTGGGAGCTGTAGTTAATTAAAAGCCTAATTATTATTGTTAGCATTATCAAATCAAATCAAAAGTGTCTTGACACAATGCAAAGTTTCTATCGAGAAATAAATGGGGACAACCAACTCCTTTACATTGTGATTGGACCTTGAGAAGGATAAACTGAATATGAACAAATTCTTTGATTGGTTCAAGAACTTGATACTCTTTCTCACTCATGAGTGCAAGCTCTATGTCCTGGAAACACCTAATTCCAAGGAACCTCCTCCCAACAAGACTAAGGCTGAAAGGGATGCTTGTAAGAAGCATTTTGATGATGCCATTGACATCAAGTCCTTAATGTTTTTCTCAATGAACTATCTATTTTAGAGACAACATGAAAACATGGACATTATCAAGACAGTGAAACATCTCAAAAATATGTTCTAGGAGAAAGATAGGGAAGAGATAATATGATGTCTCAGAGGCATAGTTTAAGTGTAATATGACAGAGGAGATTCAGTAGGTCCCCACGTGCTCAAATTGACTGGGTATGTGAAAAGCCTAGAGAGACTGGGATTTCCTTTAGGCCAACAGTGGGGCATGAATGTGACTTTGTAATCATTTTTTGAAACATATCTCCAAATTGTGATGAATTACAACATGAACAATTTTTGTAAACTGAAGTCTGATTTGCTAGGTATGTTGAGAACTACTAAGACATAAATGAAGAAGGACAATCCTAGATCTTTGATGATGTTTAATATAGGAAAGGGGAAGTACAAGGGTAAGGGCAAGGGCAAGGCCAAGTCCAAGGCCAAGAAGAGTTCCAAGACTAGCCATAAACTGAAGTCTTTAGCACTTAAAGAAATGGGAGGAGTGACTAAGGAAGGGAATTGCCACCTATGTCACTGGATTGGACACTCAAAGAAGAATTGTTCTCTTTACATAGAGGAACTCAGTAACAAGAAGTAGGGGATCGAGATCTTCACTTGAACTATATGCATTATTGACATAAATATGCCTACTTCATCATTTTAGGTATTGGATACCGGATGAGTATCTCACATATTTTATAATGTGCATGATCTAAGAAGATGTAAGCAAGATGAGGTGGAACTATGAGGAGCAAGAGTTGATGCCACTACATTTGAAACCTGTCATTTTTCTCACCCCATTTGGCTTGTAGTAGAATTAGTGAATTGCTATTATGTACCTGCCATTAATAGAAACATCACTGTGTATCTTGTTTGGACAATAGTGTATTCAAATTTCATATGATGAATGGTCAATGTTCTATTTTAAAGATAAGATCATTTATGGAAGTAGCCCAATGTCTCATAGTCTATACTCATTAGTTCTAGAGACAAGTGTATATAACATAAATACTAAATTACTCGATAAATTAAACTAAACATACTTTTGACATTATTGTCTAGGACCATATAAATGATAAATACATTTCTAGACTCCACAAACATGGTTATGTATACTCTTTTGGTTTTGAAATAATAGATACATACAATTCTTATTTATTGGGAAAGATGACAAAAGAACCATTCATTGTCAACAACGAGAGAGAAAGTGATCTATTGGGACTCATACATAGTGATGTACGTAAACCTTATATAAAAATTCTATTGCAGGGTTACCAATAATAAAGCACCTCGATATTAGTAGCATGGAGCAAGAGTGTTATGACACCAACTTCCAGTAA
The DNA here is from genome assembly GCA_963693085.1 of Alisma plantago-aquatica. Lineage (NCBI taxonomy): Eukaryota > Viridiplantae > Streptophyta > Magnoliopsida > Alismatales > Alismataceae > Alisma > Alisma plantago-aquatica. The sequence goes on along the minus strand of OY856414.1, from coordinate 94,035,558 downwards.
CCCCCAATTAAGGGAGACTGAGAGGTCGAAGCCACACACATAATTTCTGAATCAAAGGTTCGACAATTAACCAAGAACAATTATTAAATTTTAACAGACTAAATTGGGAAGGTGTAAGAAAATAAACTTTTACATACCTTTCAAAAACTTGGATCTCTAAACTTATATCCACATATGAATTCTACTCTAACTAATCCTCCTTGAATTTTAATTCATGTATTTTACAATATGACGATTTACCGTTTGTTCTTTTGGCTTTGTACCTAAAACTCCAACAAACAAAACGTTGGTCAGCATAAAGTTGGTATGTGGGGGAACCAAAAATTGTGCAATTATTCATAACAATGTATTGCAGCCAATTACCATTTAACAAACAATTTTACATTTTAAATATAATTGCACGATCCATGCATTTCCTATCCTCTTCACTATTCCTACAGTGGACCTGGATACTACTTTCCTTATATTAGCTCCCCATTAAACCCCTAATGGTCCCACCTATAGGTGAAGTTTCTATGGTTGAGTCACATGGCACTACCCGTAAGTAACCCACTCCTTAACTCATGGCATGCTGAAGGGTCTCATGGCACTACACTTGGTAGCCCAATTTCTAACCCACGATAACCTAGACCTTACTCTAAGTTACCCCTTTTTAGCCTTTACAAGCCACATAGGTGGATTCGGATCTAATCCAGTTATATATAAAGGACAAGAAATGTCTATATGTATCACCCTGAACGAGCACACATGCTCTCATCAGACCCTCTAGTCTGGATCATAGTAACCATTAGTTAAGGGTGATAAACCGTACTAACATCGAGTTCTTCATGTACCTACTCCTACCCTTTGGAAGGGAACCTTTAGGTCAAACTCAAGAACCTTTGAACTCGCATCATGGTGTAGTTGAACCATCTCTCTCATGGGTAGTTCAACCAGATCTGTCCCTTGACATAACTCTTTTTTTCTCATGTCATCTGGGTAAGGCGATCTACCATAACCCATATTGCATCATGACTTTCCTTGGTCAAGGGGAGACTTTCCATATCATCCATAGTGATGAACTCCCATTCCCTCTCAGGGACTCTTTTATCCTCTATATCGATACACTGGGTTACTGGTGTTCGTCCTTTACATCCTGGCTTGCATGCAACATACCACATGCAGCCTCATCTCCAGCATCCATAGTACTACTACCACTCATTATCTCTGTAGTACCATGGTGTATGGTGATCTTAAAATCATGATTTCCTATATGTCATGATTCCTCAAGAGCGATTCCTCAGAAACCTTAAACCACTCTCATTGGGGTTTTATTACCTTCCTATCCAAAGAAGTGCATTTGAGGCTCTATATCCATCCTTTCATTGCATCAAGGCCTAGGCTGGCTAACCAAACAACCATTAACTTGTTCAACAGATCTCATTACATCTGAGTATTAGCCAAAACATATCTCCTTTCCAAACTTAGGGTTAGCCTAACAACCTCTTCTAGCTTCTAGCCAAACTAGTCAGATACATCTCAACCAGGGCATCCATTACCACTTCACATCCTTAGGTATTAGGTAACATTGAAGACATACACTTCCATGTATTTCACTTATCCTCTATAACTCGAACTCTAAGTCTATCTTCATCATGAAAACTCTGAGCTCATTCCTTTGGTTTTCGAACTCAACCTTATATAACTCATAGCTCATGCTAAAAACATCCTTATAAGGCGACTACCTCATTCCTCTTAGTGTTTGCAAACCATCCATGTATCATTCACTTTACCAGTGTATGTTATCTTCTATGTCCCCATATCTCATGGCAACATTCCAACCCACATCATCTTTATCCTTGTTGTATGGCATGTGTACTGTCCTATCTCTCACTCCCATAACAAGAGGAAATAAGCATTTGGCTGCAGTCCAAATACAAAGTTCTTCCTATTCCAAGAGTAGAGATGGTACATCCCACCTTGCCAATACACCTTTAAATCTAAGTTGAAATGTGTCGTTTATGCCTCTATATTACAATCATCTTTCTATCAAAGTTACCTCCATGGAAAACTGGTTTCGAACCTACTTGGGTCACCACACAATCCTTGGTCATTTCCTCTAAGTCTATAGGGTGCCGACACTTTTGGGGTCATCCCTCTTCCCTTATGCATCCAGAGAGTGCCCTACTCATCTGCCCTTTGGGACCCATGAGTTCATGAAGGTGATCAATCTCCTAACCGATGGCCCTCAGACAATGATAGTTGTTACCTCCCGACCCTATGGTCATGTGCAACTAGGGAATTAGGCAACTCCAACTTCCATCAGTCTTATCCCTACCTGATCCTAGGATAGACTTAGGATTCTCTTATAGTACATGTTCAACTTAGAACCTTACCCAAGCCTTCATCATCTCTCTCTCTCTGCATTCATGGCTGACTTTCATCCTTTCATAGGGATCATGGCAACCTGCCTACCTTGGTCAAGCCCCATACTAGTTACCTCCATGGTAACACGTCCGCATGCACGTAAATATGGTTATCTATGGATCTGTAGGTTCATTCTCATACCATGTACTCTTCACATAGCTTCACAAGATCCTCTGAAACCTCTTTAGGTTACCTCAAAACCAACAAAACTGGTATACACCCTACAAAAGGGTCCCTCTCCCAGGATGGAAGGAAACTACACCTTGATAAAAGCGGTCACAAATGTCCTTATGTTTAGGATATGCATCCACATGAGCACGCTTAGCCCTAGCAAGCTACTAAGGCACAAGAAGACACTTACCAAACCATGCTAGGTCACACTTATTCTCATCCTCAACATTAGACCAACTTAGTTGTGAGGGGTTCATCAAACATACCCTTAACTTAAGGGGTTTCCTTTACCTCTACACATGAGGAGTACCATGCTCGAAACTATAGAGACTCAAATCTCATCATGAGCATTAGGTACACTGCTTCCCCTCTTAGGCCTAGGAACCCAAGGTTCACCTTTGGGTGTCCAAGTGCATGTTCAAACTATTAACCACAAATCCAACATGTATAAGGCATGACATGCACTCCCTGTCATCCTTCTGCTCAAGCAACATATCAGGGTTGAGTCCTCCTCAAGGACAACTAACAAGGTATAAGGCCTCACAAACTGTTACCAAACCTCTCCAGGTCTAAGGAACTCTTCTTCCTATCTCAGAAGGTAAACACCTATACCACAGGTGCATAGGTACTAGAAGCATCATCCTCTCTCTAGGGTTTGGTTCCTCTAAAGGAAACCAAGATATCATCAGCCACTAGGGATCATGCATGAGGAAACTACTATCATCCACTTAGGTCACATCATTCTCGACTCCCCACTGTTCCTCACATCTCGGGGTTTTAGGTTTCCAACCTTCTTGCTTGGTTCCTTCTTTCTCTCTATAAAGCTAACTCCACATCCAACCATACTACTAGAGGTCATCTCTCCATGAAGGATCAAGCTAACATGCATATTTCTACGCAGGTGAAGCCTATGCTCAAACTTATCTTTGCTCATGATTATCCATAGCCCCTTATGCTTATCTCATAAGCCATCCATCCTGTCCTTCTGGTCTTGGTTTTAACTTGCTGCTCGAACTACTAATGTACTCTGGGTGCAAGCTATATCCTACTTGCAACAACCCATAAGGTTTCTATAGGTTCTTCTCTAACCTCATCCATGAAGGAGCCATCATTCACTCAAACACGCACGACCCTTCCCAAGGTTGGGTTGCCAAAGGTACTCGGTCATCAACTTCTCATGGCTCATATGGCATCCAAGGCATGCCTATCAAAACACCTGGTATACCACGACTTCTAACTCTTCATGTGATCTCACTATCTAACCCTCACTTAGGGTTAGGGTTAACATCATCCTCAAAGGATGTGCTAGGTCTCTACTTTTAATGGATGTCTCTACCTCCAAGACTAACTCTCTTTAGTTATCCTCCTGATAAGAAGGTCTAGCCTCAGGTCTCTACTCAGGGCAAAGACAACTCATGTCTTATGACCTAAGCATGTATCTATTCTTTAGTTTATGCTTACTCTATTAAGCTTAAGTCCATGACATCTTATTTACATGCTTTTCATTAATTTTGTGGAGGATTCCTTAGACCCTATCAACCTTACACGTACCTCAAGAGGGTGACGAAAAGAGAGAAAACCCAAATCCTTAAGGTCCTTAATAGAATTTGTGATAAGAAGGGATGAATAATATGAGAAAGTCCTAAAGGTATCTTATTTTTATTCATACCCTAAGACTTTGGCCAGGCAGTCACACAGATCCAAGAGTCCTTGTATTCCGACTAGCGGTGCGGAGGAAAATATTTCCAGCCCCCGGTCGTGATCCTTTTCTAGACACCTCTGTCTTTCAGATAATCCTCTAATAACTCCCTTGGGTTCTATGGAGTTTGTAAAATTTAATAATTATTAACAGTTAAGTGAGGAACCTACGCTCTGATACTAATTGTTACGACCCCACCTTTAGGGAGACCGAGAGGTCAAAGCTGCACAAATAATTTCTGGATCAAAGGTTTGACAATTAAACAAGAACAATGATTAAATTTTAACAGACTAAACTAGAAAGTTGTAAGAAAATAAACTTTTGCATACCTATTGAAAACTTGGATCTCTAAACTTCTATCCACATATGAATTCTACTCTAACTAATTTTCCTTGTATTTTAATTCATGTATTTCACAATATGACGATTTACTGTTTATCCTTTTGGCTTTGTACCTAAAATGCTGACAAACAAAATGTCGGTCATCATAAAGCTGGTATGTGGGGGAACCAAAATCATGCAATTATTCATAACAATGTATTGCAGCCAATTACCATTTAACAAGCAATTGTACATTTTAAATATAACTGCTCGATCCATGCATTCCCATTCCTCTGCGTTGTCCCTGCAGTGGACCTGGATACTACTTTCCTTATAGTAGCTCCCCATTAAACCCCTCAAGGTCACACCTATAGGTGAACCAGTTTCTAGGGTTGAGTCACATGACAATACCCGTAAGTAGCCCACTCCTTAACTCATGGCATGCCAAAGGGTCTCATAGCACTACACTTGGTAGCCCAATTTCTAACCCATGATAACCTAGACCTTACTCTAGGTTACCCCTTTTAGCCTTTACAAGCCACAGAGGTGGATTCAGATCTAAGCCATTTATATATATATTCATGGTGATAATCATAGTCACTTTATAGTTGTATGAAATAAAAGTCATCCAACAATTATTTTCAAGCAACCGATAAACACGTTCGGAAATCACCGTGAAACTAAAGCAATTATTCATAAGTGTAACCACATACGTGTTCAGTAGATTTCTCAAGCTAATATCAATTCCAACCAAGAAAGCAATCCAAGTAATTCAACCACATAATCAAGAATCCTGAAAAACACATGTACTCTATTTACTACACACTTTATCAAGATTCTTTCTATTCAACTTGAAATCGCTTCCTAAGGTTTCCGTATCCATTATAGGGTTTCATTTTGCATTTAGGGTTTCACTTCATTTACTATTTTAAACCCTATTTCTATTCAATTACTTACAAACCCTAATTTTGGATTAAAGGCACACTTAAACATTAATTAAGCCCATTATGCCTCTTTTATGTTAAAACTACCATTTTTATCCTTTTAATCCATGGCAAGATCATTATACTCATTTATTATCAATTCATAGTTCATTATGGCCTAATTCAGAAATGAACTCTATATATCATTAAATCCACCTTTTATTCATTAGAAAACCCTAATTACTATATTAAGGGTATTTACCCATAATTAGGAATCTTTGTACTCGAAATAGATTAGAACCATCATATCTCAGCTTTGTACATGAATTTGACCAATTAAAATCATTAAGGATCATAATTACCACATTTAGGGTTCAAGGTTCATTAAATCATATGGAACCCTAAATTAATCAAATTATGCATGAAGATCATCCTTTTAGATCTAATATGCCCTTTTTATTAACAACCGGTTAATATCTATTTTAAACACTCACATAACCCCTTTCTAATTCATTAATCATCAAAGGTTAGGGTTTTTCATTGATTAAACTATTGAAGATAGCATCTTGATATATTTCTTGAATCAAAAGTGGAATTAAGCTTCAACAATAATTTCTTTATGTTCCTCTCATTCTGAGGATCAATTTTCATATATTACTTTTCCTAATCGGAGTTACCAATATTAATTATGAATTTAGCAAGATTCCACTTGGGCCAATCAGATTGTGCCACGTCACTTCACCCATGCAACGATCTCGTGAGTTGGAAACATTTTGAAATGAAGTAATTTCCCTCCTTTAAGTTATTGGTTGTACAACCCACGGAGGGGTACAACTGTCCAATGCACTTGGACCATCTTCAACCTCACGCTGCCCTACTGTACGCCGCCTGCAGGCTTGCTTGCGGTCCACCTCCACTCCTCCCTAGGGTTCGAGGGTTGCCGCCAAGGGCCGCCCCAACTCCACCGCACCTGGGCGCACCTGAAGCTCCGCCAAACCGCGGCTAACACGACTAGTTCTCCGCTCATTGGCCATGTTTTTGCATCCATCACTGCAGCCTGACGACTGCCATTGCGCACACCCTAGTGCACGACCTCGATGGATGTGCTTCTCCTCGGCACCGGGGCACTTTAGGATTTCATCAAAACCTAGCTTTGGCTCTGTTTAACCTTGTGCTCATGCCGCTCCTCCTAGCTAGGGTTTTGATCATAATGATGCAAGAAGAAGATGAGGAAGAGGGTGGGAGACGTGGGATCTCTCTGGAACTCGACCCAGAGGGTCTACCCCTTATATAGAGGAGGGTCTCAATGCCCTAGGACGCTCATCCAAGAGAAATCACGTTCTCTCTCATAAGGAATCATATTACTTCCATGAGAAGTAATCTTCTCTCTCCTACTTATTTCCTTGTTTATCCATATGCTTTGGTTATTAGGAAATTCGAGAATTATCTCTTTTAATATCCTTGCTCTTGGATTTTAATTCACTGGCCTTGAAATTATATATCTCCTTAAGTAGGAAATACTTCCTTTTTATCAATATTACATAATCCATTAATTATGTATTCCCATTATCTCATTATTTTCTATTATTGGTATTTTTCTCTTTCGTTTCTTTATTGGGACTCCTTGGATCCCAAGAAACTCAAATAAATCGAAAATCTTTTTTAAGGAATAATCATTATCCTTCTACATGCATCAATATGCATTATTTCACATTATCTTATTTATTTCTCATTAAAATATCTCTTTTTGAGGATTTCTCTTTATTTCTCTTTTATTTTCCTCATTGGTATGGCTTTTATAATTAAGAATCCTTGGAATATGAAAATCCACCAAGGATAACTCAATTATACCTCTTTTCACCTGTTTTCCACATTTTACCATTCTTTTCAATTTCTTTCTTAATAAAGAAATACATAATTAATCTTTTCTTTTCTTATTGCCATTTCTTTGCAACTTTGGACTCCTTGGAACCCAAGGAACCCAAGAGGCACGAAATCCCTCTTTGGATTTGCCTTCTAGAGGTTTCCATCTCATTCTTTTCTCAAAAACTCAATTATTCATTTACTAATTGAATTTTCTTGTTATTTAGGCCCAATAGCCAATAAAGCCCACAACACAATCCTCAAGGATATTGTAAGAAAAATCCATTTATTCAAAACAAATCATATCTTTATTTGTTCAAAAATTTTTAATATGAGAAATTACATTTCTCGGCAAATGAACCCAAAAATTGGGGTTGTAACAAAGAGTTTGATGGCCTTCTGTGAGACCACAATATTTTATCACAATGAACTCCACATGAAACATGATGATGAATCAGAAACAAGGAATTGTTCTCTATTGCACATGGTGCAATCATTGATGAGTTTAACTGACCTTTCAACTTCCTTCTAGGATTTGCTTTATAAATTGCAAAGTTTACGTTAGACCATGTACCATCTAAGTCAGTTCAAAAGACACCATATGAGATATGACATGGGAATTTTCCCTATATGTCTTTTAAGAAGATTTGAGGATGTGAAACTTACATGAGAAAGCAGTTTCTTGAGAACCTTGGTCCCAAATAAGATAAATATTTTTTTGGATAGACCAATAGATATCACTTTTACAATTCATTCAAAAACACAATGTTTGTTACTATGATTGTTGTATTTTTAAAAGGGTATTTATTTCCAAAGGAAATAGTAGGAGAAAAGTAGAATTCAAAATTGTTCAAGACCAACAAGAGAACATTGAACCCATAGAGGTATAGAAGGAACAAGGAGAATCACAAACTATAGTGGAAATCTCAAGTTCCTCATGCAACACATGAACCTTGTAGATGTTGTAGGAAATGCCTTAATCCTAAAATATTTAGATATCTTGTGGCAAAGAAGTTAATGATTTGGTCATGGATGATGATCCAACATTCTACCTAGAAGCTATAGAGGGATGAGAATCTGAGAAATGGCTTTAGGCCATGAGATCTTGGATGGATTCCATGTAACTAACAAGGTATAGACATGGGTGGATCCAGTTGAAGGGGTAAAACCTATAGGATGCAAATGGGTCTTCTAGTAGAGTACCAACATGGTTTGGAATGTGAAAATATATAAAGGTAGATTGGTTGCAAAGATTTCAAACAAGTTCAAGGTGTTTTACATGACAAAATCTTTTTCAAGTTTCCATGGCTAAATCCATCAGTGTCATGCTTGCCATTATAGCTTAGCTACAAAGGTCAATCTATGGATTGAAGCAAGCATCTCGCAATTGGAATGTTAGATTTTCTTATGTAGTCAAAGAGTTTAGACTTTAGTCAAGATGAAGATGAAACTTATGTTTACAAGAATGTTAGTGGGAGCATAATTGTATTCCACATATTGATGGGGAATGACATCCCTACCCTATAATGGTAAAGACTTGGCTGGGAAGTACATTCTTTATGAATGTTTTAGGTAAAGCATCCTATATCTTAGGAATGAAGATTTAAAAACATACATATAGAAATCTTCTTGACCTAAATTAGAGTACATACACTGAAAAGGTGCCAAAGAGATTCAGCATGCATGACTCAAAGAGAGGAAATTTTTCATGTCCCATGGAATTAGTCTATCTAGATCCTAGTATCCCATATATGATGAATAATGGGAGCACATGAGAAAGATTCCATATACATCTGGTATTGGATCTATAATGTGTGTAGTTTGATGTACTTGTCCCATTATCTCGTCTATTTTTGACATGATGAGAAGATATCAGTTAGATCCCAGTCAAGTAACCAGAATGCCATAAAAGATCATGCTTAGGCACTTGAGAAAAATTGAGGGTTAGTTCCTTGTTTATGGTTATAAGGAAGACTTGGGTGTAAACTGATACACCGATGCAATCTTCCAAACTAACAAACTTGATTATGGATCACAATCTGAATTTGTGTTTTGTTTCAAAATAGAACTATGAGATGCAAAACACAACAAAGGATATTGTATACCTTGCTATTTTGTTTCAAAATAGAACTATGAGATGCAAAACACAATCTGAGAAAGGGATAGTTGTTGACTCTACAATAGAGACTGTGTACCTTGCTATTTTGAACACAACAAAGGATATTGTATGGATCGAGAAGATCATTGGATGAATTTAGGGTGGTATTAACTATTAATGATGCAGTAGAGATATTGTGACAAAAATTGAGCTATTAGATAAGATAAGGAACTCAGATAGTATGTTATAACATTTCCATCTCATATGAGAGATTGTGCATCAGTGAGATGTGAATTTTTACAAAGTACCAACTAGAAGCAAATGTTTTTGACCCACTGACAAAAGTAATTGCATAGAAGAAACATGATAGTCATGTTAAGATCACTTGAATTAGATTCGTGGGTGATTGGCTCTAAGTACAAGTGGGAGTCTATTGGTATGTATGTCCATTGAGCTATTGGGGCATCATGTACTTGATTTGATAATAATAAAGTTAACTCCATCCATTATGTTTATCTTAGTCATGAGATGGTGATACAAACATGAAAGATATCAAAAGAATGATGTTACTTGAAGACATATGTCTTCAGGTTGATGACCTAAATAATGAGATCATATGTATGATAAGAGTACATACATTCTTATTATGTCCCTAGTATGATATTATTGTGGAAGAGAAATAGACAACAATATTACATAGGACTAGAATGTGTGTCGACTGAAGACATAGTCTCATTAGTCATGATATTGGATATCAAGTCAAACATATAAAGAACAGTGTACCTGACAGACCCGCCTTGAGAGTGATACAAGAAAACCATGGAATGATAGTCAAAATTATCACTCAAAGTGATAGTGGTGATAGTGGTTCTTAGACATGAAGTCTCCATCACATGTTGTTAGATAAACTTTGACATCATTCGACATGACCTTGAATAAAGATTGCTATAAAGGTGGTGCTTGGGTATGGTGTGACACATGGGGATTGATTAACTGAGTGATGTGGATGGGATTTTTCCCTCCTACTAGAGTTGATATCTTGTCTACTTGTTCAGAGATACTAAGAGATGTATGTCCATACTCATGTGAGTAAATATGTGATATGTGAACTCACATGCATCTCATACAATCTTCTCTAGTTCAAGGAACATAGATTAAATGTTAAGAGGATGACGATTCCATGACTTATGTTCAATGTGAATATCAGAGAAAAAGTCACTATACAATCATGGTAACACTAATCATAGATGTAGGTTGAATTTTTTGTCCAACTTTCCAATTAATTGGGTAGCAATGATGTGTTAATTACTAGATACCACTCATTGCTTGTGATGTCATGGTCAGGTTATGGACATTCATTGCCAATGTAATGTGGGACCTATAGGGTGACATGCATAGGATGCACTTGCAATAGGACTTTACTCATACATAAGATTTAACTTAGTTACTAAAAAAATTAGGTAATTAATTGAAACAAACTAGTTGTCTTTTAATTGACCAGAGTGTCACTAATGTGCTTTTTGATTAACTAGAGTGTCTAGTCAATTGCTCAAATTTCCCTTGAAATTGACTAGTCTGATTGGGTCAAACAAAGATGTGAAATGACCAGTTTGACTGCTTTGTGTGAGATGTGCATTGTTCATTGCATCAAAATGTAGTATTATAGCAGCACTAACCACAAGCCAGTTGACTGGACAGTCTAGTCAAGTGACTAGACATTCCATTTGATTGACTCATCACACACATCAGTCGTCAAAACATGATATTTGACCCTTCATATCCCCTCAGTTTTGTAAACCCTAGCCCATTGACTTCTTTATAAGGAGGGTGTGGCCAAGCCTCTCAAGACAGATAGGCATCTCTTGTCACAATTGTGGTAACGTGTGAGAGAGCCTTAGCAGTGATCCCAATAAATGGAGAGAAAATAAGTGATAAGGCAGTCGATGCTAGTACATTGACAACTAGAAGGACAACTCCTTCTCATCCACTAGAAGTATGACATGGAGTTCCCAATAGTCCACATGGACTACATAGAGGTGTGGAAGCTATTGTTGCCACACTAGGAGGATGTTGTTGCATCAGGAGGACATTGTCAACTATTGTCCATGTGCTACTTATGAAGGGCGCAAATCACCGTGCAAGGATAGTCACTAGACTTACTCCAGCTGGACAAGGTACATCTTACACCATCTTTCCTAGATACATCTTTTTTGATGTAATTTTTTTTAGGAATGTGGACAAGTTTCTTTTTTCCCACTGCCTGCTCTATCTCCATATTCCCAACAACAAGTCCAAGAACAATAGTCATATTAGCTCAAGTCACAATAAGATAGATAAGATTACCAACCAGTCATCTGTATTGGTAGTTATCAGGATATGGAGGTGAAGAGTCATCATTCGAATTGGTATTGGGATCTAGAAGGGTGCTAGAATGTTTAGTACCAAGCATTCCAATTTTTGTCAGAAGATCTAGAACATATTTGCATTGTGAAAGACACGTACTAGATGAATATCTAGAAATTTCAATTCCATAGAAGTACTTAGTTTGCCAAGATCTTTAGAAACAAAATGTTGTTTAAAATATCTTTTGGTAGTTGTAATACCTTCAAAATCACTACCAGACAAAATTATGTCCTTTACATACACTCTAAGAATAACAAACCTAGAACTGGTCTTCTTAATGAAAAATAGAGTGATCTGAATGTGACCACGGAAATTGAAACTTTAGAAGAATATGACTCAATTTATCAAACCATGCTCGTGGGCTTTCTTTTAGGCCATTGATCACCTTTTTGAATCTGCAAACTTTGGATAACCCCTTGAGACACAAAACCAAATGGCTGCTCCATGTAGAATTCCTCATGTAAGTCACCATATAGGAAGGTGTTTAAAACATCAAGTGGAAATAGAGGACAATCATGGTTCACAACAAAAAATATAAGCATCCATATAGTATTAAATCTAGCAACAAGGGGAAAAGTTCAAAGTAGTCAACCCCATAGGTCTGAGTATAACTTTTGCTAAAAAATGAGGCTTTGGCCGTTTAACCGATCCATCTAGCTAATATTTAATACTAAATGTCCAACGACAATGACCATTAGGATAGTTTTCAGGATGATCAACAAGATCCCACATCTTACAGCTGTGAAGGGCAGTCACTTCAGTTTCCATAACTTGACGCTAGGCAAGTTGCTTAAGAGCTTGTTTAGAAGTCTTTGGTATAGAAATAGTAGAGAGATAAGTAGTTAAACAAGAAAAGCTAGCATCAAGATTAGTGACTTGAGAAAAAATCATTAATCAGATGCTAAGTATAGGAGCAAACACCTTTCCTTTGATTAATTGGATGATGTAGGTCAGAGTTACCTCAGAGGTGTTGTGATCTATCGACAAGGGAAGAATTGGTCGTTGAGGGGCCAGAGAGGGGATTGTAACAGTGGATCTTCTCATGTGAAACTTTAAAGGAGAAGGAAGATCTTCATTACTATGGTGTGGTCATGGTCTACCACCTTAGGATGAGGGTAGGATCCAATAGATCATTCGATAAAGAATACCCCTTGTCAGAGTAGTAAGACATGTGTTTAAAAAAGACATCATCTACACTAACAAACCATTGTCGTTTGACAAGATCACAAAACTTATGTCCTTTTTGAGTTCTTGAATATCCTAGAAACACCATTTAGTAGAGCGGGGGTCAAGTTTATATATCTGGGGGTGGAGATTCTTAACAAAGAAAGTGTTGACAAAGATGTGAGGAGGTAAAAACACAAAGGAACATCAGGATAAAGATGGGGGAAAGAGACTTGATTATGAAACATAGAAGAAAGCATATTGTTAATTAAGTAGCACACTGTATAAATAGATTCATGTCAAAATGTTTGGGAACATATTTGAGAAGGAGAATGGTGCACACTACTTCAGGAAGATGGAGATTTTTGTGCTCTGTCGCACGATTTTGTTGTGGTGTGTAAGAATAGGAAGTTTGATGAATGGTACCCCAAAAATTTCAAAAAAGATCCATTGGTTGTTGCAGAAATTATAATGCATCATCAGTTCATACGATTTTATCATTTGTATTGAATTGGGTTTGGATCTCAATAAAAAACATGGTGATAGTGTTTAAAATACTACTACGATCCTTTAAGATAAACAACCAAGTTTTCCTAGAATAGTCATAAATTGAAGTTGTAAAATAGAAAAAGCTTGACAAGCTAGCAACTAAACAAGGTCCCTAGATATCAGCATGAAAATTATCAAAAATATTTTTAGAACAACTTTTGTTCTCCTTGTGAAAATAGCCCTAGTTTGTTTGCCAAATTGTCAAGATTTATACAAAAATTGTTTATAAAAAATATCAAGAAATAGGCATCACAATTTTGTAATAGAAGAATGTACCAGACGGTAGTGCCATTGCAGACTAGTTGCAGAAGAAGATAGCAGAGCAAGAAAATATTTCGGAACCTCCTCATAGAATAGTGGGTCAAGTCCTTCATGTCCCAAAACAATCTACATCCTCATTCGTACATCTTGAAGCACACAACCCTCATGATCACAAGAGTTTGAGAACTCAAGGCTATTCATAGTTTCATGACAAGTAACAAATTAGGTGGAATTATAAGAACACATAAGATGAATTTTAGTGTGTGATCTTTAGATAGAGATATAGTTCAAATTCAATATACTGAATATTGAGTCTCATCAGCTACTGTTACAAGAGAGACTCTAGTTGTTTTAGATAAGACAATAAAAAGGTCAAAATAGCTAGAAATATGGGTTGATGCTCGTAAGTTGATGACCCATTTATTTTTACCATAAGTAGTAGGTTAAGCAAGTAAAGCAGAGGAAGCTCCATATGGAGCATGTGTTTGTGAGGATAAATTAGCCTAGAAAAGTTATTAAAACTCCAAGAAAATCGACTCAATTTTGGGATGATTTGAACTAGAGGCGATAGCAGTCAAATATCTAGAGGCATCAGAGGAGACCTGGTTTGCCCAAGTAGGTGCACCATGATTTTCCCAGCAACAATGTGCATCATGATTTGTGCACCAACTGAAGTTACAGAAGAAGTTGGTAATATGAGGTTGAGGTTGTCCTCATCTAATTCTAGGAGGAGTTTCATGTCCAAGAGTACTAGAAGAACGACCACCACAATCGTGGTGGCGTCCACATACACAACCAGACTCATGAGAGCAGACCACAAGGTCTAAGTGATTAGAAGATGTGTAAGGTAGGGAAGACATGGAAGGAAGGCTTTGAACATGCTTCAGAACATCCCCTACTGTGGGTAAGGATCACTTGATAAGATCTGGTCAACAACAATAGAGAAAGACTGAGAAAAGTCCATGCAAGAATTTGACCAACTGAAGTTTGATGTGTTGTTGTTGAACTTCTTTGATGTCAGATGAAATAGGATGATATACTTTTTATTCACCCCATAGTGTCGATAATTGGTTATCGTAGTCTCTAATAGATCCATAGGTCAAATACTCCTTTTTTTGCTAGATTCTTGAAGTTCTTGAAGACCTTCTTTGAATTCTTTTAGTGAAAATACACATGGGATAGTTTATCCCACATGGCTTTTGCATTTTGGAGGAAAAGGACATAGTAATTGATCTTTAGTTTGACACTATTCACCATTCATGTCATAACTCCAGAATAATCTTTGGACCAATGAGCATAGGCTTGCTTGTTTATTCATTAGTCGTAGCATAAGGAGGGATTTTAGCTTCAACAAAGATATGGAAATAGTGCCCTTTAGCTTTGAGATATAGTTAGAAAGACACCGACCAAAGGTGATAGTTCACACTATCAAGTTTCACGGTCATAACACACAAAGAAATAGGAGGATATGCAGTTGCCATTGGAGCTGTAGTGATGTTGCGTACAAAGAAGAAGAAATAGCAAAAACAAAATCATGATTCAGAATTTTATTTAGGTAGCCTAAAAAATCTCAACTTTGGGAGTAACTACATTCCCACATCCCATATCTTTGTGAGTGTCTAGAGGTTTATTTATCTCTTATCTATTCTTTATTATAGTGTTCACATGCATGATTCAAAATTTTATTTAGTATTATTATATTATGCAATACATATGATTTTTACTTTGTTGATTCCTATTGAGATCCTAAGTAACAACCAATGACCTAATGAGATTTTTAACACAACACTTTATGATGTTATAGTTGATTTGGTTTACCTTAATAATGAATCCCAAAAAATATCATTTTTGTGATTTAATTCATCCCACATCCCATGATCTTCATTAGGGTCATGAGGTTTCTTTATTTATTATCCCTTATTCATTACAATATTGGTAAGCATGATTCAAGTTTATTTCTATTGTTATTGTACTACATGCCACACATTTTTTTAGTTTGTTTCATTATTCATTGTAGTTTTCTAAAGATTAGTTCCCCATGATGTGTGATCTAGGAAAATCATCCATACCTTCATGATGTCTTTTATAGGTTTAGCATGTAGTTATTGGGAAATAGATTGGTACAGATGATCCATCAAAATAAACATGATATAGTGGTGGAAAACCCGTATGTTCTGATTTCATCAGGGACTGGGAAGAAATTATTTCCCCAGTAAGTAGGTGTCACACATGCAATTTGTATATACTTTATACCATTTTTGATTGAGGTGTACCATGTAGTTATTTGGCAATGTTTTTGTACAAATTTTCTGACAAGACCTATAGAGTTATTGGTTTATAAACCATGTGTATAATTTATCAATGACTATATCCTAATTATTCCCCAAATATGTGGCACACATGCCCCTCAAATGCCATTATTTAGATTGTGTACGATACTGACAACAATTATCACTTTTTATATATTAACTATCTTTGTGGCATGTGTAGATTATATTTTGATGTATCATTCTATGGTTGGTTATAATTTCAAATCCAAAACCTTGTGCATTTCCAATCATTGTTGATGTTTCTATCCTTGCCAATCTATTACCTTTCTATACTTATCCCAAGTTTCAACAATTATGAGGCCAATATCTGAGGTAAAACTAAATGTGATGCTCAACTATGTCAATTGCTTTTTTATTTTTGTTACATTTCAATGTTCATAATCAATTAAGAGTGTTATTTGATTACAGACATTTTTTTGTGGTTTTCATATTTGATATTTGTAATTTTTTAGATTTGGTATTGCATACTAGTTTGGTCTTTGTTTTGTCCATCAATATGATGGTTTAATGGGAGTGGGTCAGATATGTTTGAGGATGATAGAATGAATGAGTGCGGGTCAGATATGTGGCAATAATGGGATCAAGTAACTGTGTGGTTAGGCCAATTTGAATGAAGTTGTTGTAATTTTGTTACTATGAATAGACATGCAAGTAAGTTTTTTTTTACCACGTTATTTAACATTATTTGTTACCTCAACAACATGAACTTATTTTCACCTTTTATTCATGAATTTTGCAATTTGGAATGAATGCAACAATCATTAGGATTTGCAAATTATGCATCAAAAAATACGTATAAAACTTTTATTTAACAACCTTTCTAATGTTACATTATAATATATATATATATATATATATATATATATATATATATATATATATATATATATATATATATATATATATATATATATATCATGGGTATATTGTGCCAGTTAAGTTTGTTTTTCTATTATGAACTAGAATCATGTTAGAATGTGGCTTTACCCCCACTTTACATAATTATGAGTGAGTCATGTTGATTGTATAGGATGTTTTATTGTGCATGAACTATGACTAGAAATCATATTTATCACTTACATGGTATTGATATTCCTATCAAATATAATAAACTGTGAAATTTCTATTATAACTAATATAAGATGCTAATTAAAGTTTTAAACATCAAACCATTATCAGAATGTTTAGTATTTTATAATGTAAATTTCTTACAAGTAAAAACAACTTTGTAATCACAACAAAATGCAGGTAAGTATTCATGTACTAATGATGGTGGGAGCGATTGTCATAATTTGTTTGTGTAGATAATGGATGATGATATTGATATAGTTGCATCATTGCATGTACAACACAATTTGAATAGGAAATTGATGAACAATTCATGAAAGATGCATGGAGGTAGATGTGTTAGTATTTTATGTCCATGATTAGGTAAGCGATGTAAAATCACCACAAATGAAGTCACATTACAAGAACCTAATAAGGATGATTGTAGAATTGGTGTGTTGCATAAACACATGTGATTAGGTTGGCATGAGGTTCTTCATAAGACCGTACTTCCCTACACTAGTGAATGAATTGAATTACTTTAAGTGAGTTTAATTTTAAAATCTAATTTTAATATGCCCATATTTATTTTTAATGAGGAATTTAGTAGGAAATTTTATTTGTAGAGGGACAAGGAGCTTGCTAGCTTGTTGAGGATGACATCCCCCGAATACTGACATTTTCAGTTGTTCGTGCTTAGAAACATTACTATAGGAAAAAAACATTTTCATCGAATGTGTCCCCGTTTCCCCCTGACACGTTAAAAGATTCTATTGATCTTGACAAAGATTTCACAAATAGTGCTCCTTACTGGGTCCACCAATAATCCACAACTATCATCAGTGGAATATCCAATGACTTGAACAATGTCAATTTCAATGGTTAATACCAGCATGTTAATAATACAAACATCCTTAGTGGCCACAAGCATCATATAAGTGATTATAGAACACCCATTGTCAGAATCATTGATGCCTCCATCTATTAGTTCTATGAGGTTTATAATAAATTCATGAGGATGTGTTCACCTTGGCCCATTTGCATACAAAAAACATAGCTAAGGTAATAAAATACTAATTCAATACTTTCCCTATTGTGTGATTGGCACTACTTCCTATCTTAGTAAATGACTTTAACGATATGAATAACATGGTCATTTATGTAAAAATCGTGAGGCGTTGATTTAATGTAGTTAATATTTTGTTGGACATGGTGATCCTACAATACCCATAAATGCCCCTCTACCTCCTGGGATAGATCATTCTTTACTAGTTAAGATTTAGATATGAAATAAAAAGTTCTTTCTACAACACCATCTACATTCATTCTCCATTTCTACTATGCCAATATGAATGCATGTGGATGACACCACCACAACTAGCCAATGCAGGTGGAAGATCATCCTCTTCTCTAGACAAGGTCAACAAGATGGCTTCTTTAAACATGCCTAGAAGCCCATCTATACTACCACCAATTGGGTCTTGTTGCCAAACTCATTACTTTATGTTTATGTCACACATAAGTGTCACACATAAGACTTTCCTGCCATGTGTGTCAATTTTACAAACACTACTTACACTTGTGTACCTCAAATATTTTTCAATTTGATACTTTTGTTTTTGGTCTATATATAAACTACATGTGTTTAAATATGTTAGTTAGATTTATAAATTAAACATCTTAATGTGGTATGTATTACTTTAATGTAGTTTATAAGGGAGTGATAAAACAAAGATTTTCAATGATCACATATTTTCTATTGTTGTCAAAAATTATACTTGGGTTGACAAAAAAAATTACTTTATCTATAATGAATTCACCAATGCATTATGTCACATGGTAGATACATAACAATATTGAATAAAGAGGGGAAGAGAATGGAGATGATGAAAAAACTCCGCGTCCAAGGTCAAACCACATTAGAACAAAACATCAAAAGGTCATTGAACTAATGCAATGTCGTGAAGAAATAGTGTATGACACATATAAAGAGTCTATTCATATTTTATGTATTAAGAACCATGAAGGAAGAGGAATGGGGATTTCAAAGGAATATAAAGGTTGAAAATGTATAAGCACAAGTTTAGTACTATATGAGAATAGGGAACAACAATAGGGTGAAAAATTAACAATTTGTTGAAAAACTCAACCTTGTGACTTCCAAGTATCATAGGAAAAAAGAAAACCCAAGAAATGTAGGAGTTCACCACATCAGACATTTGAGTCAGATAATGACCTAGATGTTGGCCTAGCACCCATGGTTGGTCATGGATAAGGAGAACTAGTACTTCTTGGAGTCATGGTGCATAGGTCTAAGGCTAGCAATGGATCAACACTCAAGAATGATGGTGATAGAGATTTTTTTACTAGGAAGGAGATCAAGAATAGTGTTTGTGTTGTGTAGTAGGTTGCCATCATATTGTGCAAAAAATATATAAATTTTGAGGTATTAGTAAGAATGCTATGATCAAAACCTGGATAACTGGAATGGATTATGGTTTTGCAAACATACATTCGCTACCCATGTGATTGGGAAAAGTCCTAACCAATTTGAAATTGAAATACCACTCCATAGAGACTATGACTGGCTGCTTATGTGGGTAGTACTAAAATATGTAGACCTTGTATTTGATCCTAAGTTTGATTTACTCAATAACCAATCTTTATTTATCCATACAAATTTTACCTATGTGGAAAAGAATTACAAGGTTAAATATTTGATTACTCCCAATCTAAATGTAGTCTTAGATATATCAACACTCAGATGTATATGTGATAGTGGTAATACCAATGGCCTACAATGTTACTTATCATTATTGAGAACTATTTATTGTTTGTGGAAATACGTGATCACTATTGCCTATATTTGCATTGTTTTGTGACAAAATTCTATATCTCCCTCTATGTAACTTAGCTTATTGTTCTTGTACCTCATATACTCTTCCCAAGAGGACCCTAGAGGGGGATGATAAAGATATTATATATGAAATTCAATTCATCATGGGAAGAATCTACCAACATGGATATACTTTTTATCCATATAGTACAACCTTATATTTTGAGTTGATGTCCGTATTTGAGCTTGCATTCATTGGTCACATAGAAAAAAAATGAACTAATTGAATACGCCTATTTTGTCAAGAATGTGAACCCTTTAATGTTAGGGATCTGTCTTGTGGAAATTTGTTTATGGGTTGGGCTTATAATCACCTCGATGAAAAGAAAGACTTTGTGACCTCAACTCCTAGATATATCCATAGTCAAGATGAAGTGATGTAGATATTATTGCATACCATGCAAAGGATGATGCAGAACAATTGTGTTGTTACTAAATTACACAAATGTTATACTATAGTGATGTATGATGATACAATAGGTTTCATTCTTAATTTGATGTAAAATTCCAAGAACCCTTATGAAGGATTGAGACTAATATACCTTCTTCTTGAGAAGAATTATCTAAATGATTCCATGTTCCAAATGTAAAATTATAATGATCTACATTCACAAAATAGATTTTTTTTTGCATAAGCAGTTCATACCTAGAACCAAGAGAATTTATCAAACAACTATGTCACTACAAAAAACATCATGGTTTAGCGACATATCAGCCTGCAATCCACAAAAAGCCTAGCTATGTCATGGAAAGTCAGGGATGTGCACCTTATCACTTTTTTTTAATAAAATTAGGTAAATATATTTCCCAACGCCAATGAATTGGGTACAAAATACAATTCACAACCAATACATGTAACCTACTACAAACTGACAGATGGACTCCTTGGCACATTTAACTGAGTGAAACGTATGCTAAGATTCATCTCACACAAAGTCATTAGACTCGATGGATGTGGCATGAATAAACAAAATTTGTAATTTCTAAGTTTTCTGATCCATCACTACATTTGTTTCAAACACTAATCTAGCACTATTATAGATAAATAATCATATTTTTTCAAAACTTTAGTTTCTACATTTTTATATATGTGCACACACATGCATATATATATACATAAGTATAAATATACATAAATATATATATATATGTACATATGTGTAATATATATATATATGTATATATATATATATATATATATATCTCTGTGTGTGTGTGTTGCATGCATAGGGCACATACATCAACTAAAGAATTTATAACCTTAGTCAACACCCTCAAATACAAAAGAATATTACCCCACAAGTGCAGAGGTTTGTATCTCTTATAGAGAAAGCAAGTTATGGGTCAAACCCAAGAGGAGAGAGAGGGCACTAGAGCTTAGTTAGTTTTGTCTATGTTCTTGATGCAGAGTCTAGAATAGAAGTTTTTGACTTGGATTTGTTTAATTACACGAATTGGTTTAATTGAGAAATTAAAGGAACACAATGAGAAAACCTACTTTAACCCTAGTCAGTTTAATTCTAATTGACAAAGATAGCAAGTTAGTAAGAAAAGTGAAATTTAGACTAAGGAAAGGAATGAAAGAACTAACACTAGCACTAGACTAGAAAAGCAATCCTAACTGGCAGCCTCGAGATGGCAACTAGTTGAACTAAGTAAGGAACTACACTAGACTAGGAATTAACAACTATGCCAAGTAAAAGACTAAACTAGCAACTAACTAGCTAGAGAAAACACAAGCACAAATGGAAACTTACTACTCTAGGAAGAACTAACTATCATGAAGAAGACAATTAATTAACTAGGGAAGTAAAGCAACTAACTAAGAAATCATTGACTATTAAGGAAGCAATTAGGGTTTTAAGTAATTAATGAGAAGTTTGGTCTATTTGGAGTAATATGACTAGAACCTAGGCTGGGGTTAGTAACATGCAAACAATATAAATTCATTTAGATTGTTAAACCAAAAAACAACATATATGCTAGAGTTTGTCCATGGATGGAATTGGGTGTGTGAAAGAGAATTACAGCCTAGACTTGACTCAGAATCATCAAGTTCAAGTGTTGAATCAACTGGTTAGAGTGTCAGATTGATTAAAAACTAAATTGACTATGTTGTGCACAATTTGGACCGCCAACTGACCAGTTCACTGGGTGAACAGATCGACTCATGCCCATTGAGATGACTGGTTCACTCTGGTGAACCGATCGGTTCACATGTCCAAATGAGCAGTGTTGGGTTGTCCCGATTTGTTAGAAAAAAGTTTTATGTTTCACTTGTTCAATTCGATTGCAAAAAGAATTAATATTTATGTTAACTAGAAACAAACAAAGAAAGTCAATTGTGGGAAAGTCTGGGAAGTGAAATGACCGGTTCAATAAGTGAACCGACCAGTTCACTAAGTGAACCGACCGGTTTACAGGTGAACCGATCGGCTCACCTTGCCAAATGACCGTTTCAGTTATGAAACTACCGATTTGCCTGCCAAAGTGAAAATTGGTCATGGAAATTCTGGACGCTTCTACTCCCGCACAAATTGGGAACCCTGACCCTTCCCTCTAATATAAAAAGAGGGGTAGAGGGGGCTTCTCTAGGGACACACTTAGAACATCAGTTGCTCTGCAAAGTTGTTGTCCTCTCTGATTGTGGTAACCGAGAGAGCCCAAGTAAGTGCTACCCATTCAGGGAGGATCAATGAGGGAAAGACAACTGCAAGAAAGCAACTAATTGTTAGAGAGTGTGTTGGTGACTAGTACGTCGATAGAAGGCGACAACTCCTTCTAGTATATCCATCAGGACAACTAGTGTTCCCGGTAGTCCGTGTGGACTATCTATAGAGGCAGGAGACTTCTTCCGCTCAGGAGGATGATTTTCAACCATAGTCTGGGTCAAAGACCAGGAGCTGCACAGATGCCATTGAAGATAGATGGTTGAAGACCATACTAGCTGTGAGGTATTGTTGCTGAGAAAGCCTCAGGAATAGGTATATCTTGCTAAAACCATCCTTCCTTTTACATAGATTTTGATGCAATCTTCTAGTTATGGGTTTATGGTCTTTCCTCTACCTACTCTGACCATTTAAAACCCAACAATGGTATCAGAGCCACATCAATACTCTATGTTTTGGGATAATCGATATGATCAGATTTTTGGTTTTATCATCTTTTATTTATTGCATACGATGCAAATATTTAAATGACTAATGTGAATATTCGATTAATACCACATGATCCCAAACTAATATATACATATATAATATGGTATATATATGCAATCGATACACATTGTCCTAAAATAGTTTTGATGGTGGATGTGTAGCATGATTATGGCCTGTAAACCCTATGTGCATGTGTGTGGATGGTTATGGATGTTTGCATCTTGGTTTATGCACTGAGCCCTCTTCTTCTATTCTGAATGTAACTCGAGATAACTCGAAATTCTCTTATACCTTTGCTCCCCTCGAATGTAACTTGAGGTTTCACAAAGATTATGTAAAATATGATTAGCTTTGTTTCTTGTTATGATGAAGACTGAAGATGATCACTTGATGGACCGAGATGACCGACTAAGGAGTAGTTGGTGGCCTGACAAGGAGCCTGATGACCTGACAAACCAACCATCTAGAGGAGCCAGATGATCGGTTGGGGATAACCAACCGATCGGTCAAGAGGCAAGCCGATCAGTCGTAGGATGAGATGATCAACCCAGAACGGCCTAAGCATAGATCTTTATCAACAAAAGGTTGCATGTGATGTAGACCTTAGATGACTGTAGTTCCTTGTGGCTCCAAGGAACTACAATAGGATGGCCATAATCATTTCTTTATTGTTATTACATGTCTTAATTTTTGGGATATAGCATGTATATGATACGTACTATATATGTGGTGATTGGATACTAAGATGCATACATAAGAATATTAAAACCCCTCGACAAAATATTAAGTTTAAGATGCCTTCCAAAAGCAACACACATGAAAATCTTGATTGACTAAGTGTGGGCATGCCCTAGCATGGTGCACCATCTATCTCGTGGAAGTGTGATGGTGAATATGTGGGTCTGCCCTAGCAGGGTGCATATTCATTGTGTTGGCATTTGGGTCAGACTTAACAAGGTGACCTTGATCCGATCAAGCACCTTGAGGCATAAAGATGAATAAGGCAAGGAGTTGTGCATGACATCTTTCTAATAATTGTATATGATGCAATTGGTAAATGTTACCTACCTTAATAATTGATTATGGATGTTGGTGTTGGTCGGGTAATAACTCAATTATTTTGGATCTTGACTCACTAGAAGGTTGTACGTTGCAATCTTCTAAATTGATCCTTGAGGGTTATCAATTTGATCAAAATAGTGGGAGCAATAATTAATTAAAGACCTAATTGATATCATCAATTTTCAAATCAGAAGAGTTTTGGACTAAAATTGCATATTTCCTTTTTGTAGAATAAATGTCTACCAACAACAATCACTTTTCATTGCGATCAGTCGTTGAGAAGGACAAGCTGAATGGGAACAACTTCCATGACTTCTTTAGGATGTTGCGAATTGTTCTCACTTAAGAGAGAAAGCTCTATGTCCTAGATAATCCATAGCCAGAAGAACCCACTCCCACTGCACCAAAGACTAAAAGGGATGCTTACAAGAAGCATATTGAGGATGCCATTGATGTGAAGTGCTTGATGTTGTGCTCAATGAAATATTATATGCAGAGACAACATGAGAAAATGGACGTCATTGAGATGGTTCAACATCTCAAAAACATGCATCAAGACCAAGCACAACAAGAAAGATATGATGCCTCCAAGGCATTGTTTAAGTGTGTCATGACAAAAGGAGATCTAGTAGGCCCTCACACACTCAAGATGATTGGGTATGTGGAGAACCTAACTCATCTAGGATTCCCTTTGAACCAAGAGTTGGATACTAATGTGATACTACAATCATTGCCAGAATCTTACAGTCAGTTTGTAATGAACTACAACATGAACTTTGACAAGCCACTAATAGAGTTGTTGGGCATGTTGAGGACATTCGAGGCA
Organism: Alisma plantago-aquatica; assembly: GCA_963693085.1. NCBI lineage: Eukaryota > Viridiplantae > Streptophyta > Magnoliopsida > Alismatales > Alismataceae > Alisma > Alisma plantago-aquatica. The sequence goes on along the minus strand of OY856414.1, from coordinate 94,010,381 downwards.
TAAATGAAGAAAGACAAACCCAAATTTGTGATGATGATCAATAAAAAGAAGAGAAAGTCTAAGGGTAAGGGAAAGGGCAAAGCAAAGAAAGGTTTTGATGCTAGCCAGTAGCCCAATTCATCTTCAACTCTCAAAGCTAAGGGAGGGGTGAATAAGGGAGACAAATGTCACCATTACCATGATCTAGGACATTGGAAGAGAAATTGCCATCTCTACATAGATGAACAAAAGAAGATGAAGGAGGGGATGGAAGTCTCCATCTCAGGTATCATGAAATAAACTTAAAATACTTCTTTATCTTAGGTATATGATACCAAGATATAGATCTGACATATATGATGTGCATGACTTGAAAAGAAGTGATGGCCTTTATGAAAGGACCAATAAGGAACACTCATCAATATTGAAGCAAGTGTTGTTTCCATAGATAGTAGTACCTTTAAGTTTATTTCATCCCAAATGGCATTAATAGAATTATGAATTGCTATTTCATTTTGCCAATAAATAGAAACATTTTATTTCTACATCTTGTAATGACAAGGATGCCTATCAATAAAAGTTCATGTTTCAATTTCAAAGATATGATCTTTTATGCCAATGTCTTATTTATCATGTGGTACTTGGTATGCATGAGATAAAATAATAATACCTAAAAGTTATTCATGACTCAAACAATAAATTAGCATTATCATCTAAACAAATGAATGAGAAATTCATCTCTAGGTTTTGTATGATGGATAAAGATAGACTCTCTTGGTTAATGAACCATTAAAAGATATGAATGTCTTGTTTATTGGTTGTGATGACAAGCCAATCTTCACTAGATGTAGTAGGAGAATGACTATTCTATTAGGTATAATATATATTGATGTATATACATACCTTTTGGAGTAAATGGTAATACTTCATTGAAAGTGTTTAGTGAAACACTAACATGAATATCTTGAAGTGTTCAAGAATATCATAAATGAAGAACAAACTTGGTAAAAGTATTAATACTTTGATATGATCAAACTATGAGATACTTAAACCAAATGTTTGAGAACCGTGCAAGTAATTATTATAGTGTATCATAGAGAACTCATGATTAAGGCATAATGATGTTTAAATCAAAGAAGGAATCTTACTCTAAATAGTAAGAGCATGATCATTAAATAAATGACTAATCTTCTAGAATTCTTCTAAAGAATATGCTTTACACTAAATAAAGGAACAAAAGGAGATTAAGAGTCACAAGTGTTGTGGATTCATAAATACCTTATGTAATAGATACACCTCATATATCTAGTAGAAAACACCTTGAGCTTGATGGATAATGATATCCTACAAAGGTGATTAATTGATCATATGATGATGAGCCAATAATCTATCTAGATGATGTTGAGGTACCAAATTTTGAGTTATGGCTTGAATCTGTAAGATCTAAAATGTCTTCCATGTCAACCAAGTAAGGTATGCCCTTAAGGGTAGAACTTATAAGGATAAAACCCATAAGTGCAATTGGGTCTTAGGAGTTAAGACCGACATGGATGACATTTAGAGAAAGGATCATGCTTTCTATTGGAACTTGAAGACTATGTGATTTGGCATATGTATATTAAAATTGCAGTCCTAGTAGGAACAACATGAGGTTGTGTACGTGACACAACTTAAAGGGTTTTATAATTCCATTAATGCAAACACAGTCTATTAGTTTATAAGAGATTAATCAATATGATTGATTAAATACAAGAACCTCAGAACTGGAGTCTTTACTTTGAATATATAGTGAAAAGGTTTGACTGATATATCGTAATAAATAAGGGATCTATAATTATAGTTTTAGTGGGAGCATATTCATATTCCACGTGATTATGAGGAAGGAAATGTTCTAAGAATAAAAACTGGTGTGGAAATACCTTCTTTAAGGGAATAAAGAGAAATATCCTATGTGATAGGAATAGAGATCTATAGAGATAGTTCTCAAAATTCTCTTGACCTAATAAAGAGAGAGCATATATTGGCAGTCTGTGTTGAAGGGTTTAGTATGCAGAGATTCAGTGGGAGAAAACTTGTCCATATTACATGGAGTTAGTCTCTCAAGGTGCCTAGTGTACCAAATTCTTAAGAAGAATAGGAACACATAGATAGATGCCTTGTGCATTCGCAATTGGATCTATCATGTATATAATCATCCCATTATCTTGTATGTATTGGACATGACAAGAAAATACATATGCATTCATCATCTTGTATGACAATATGATATGCTCATCTAGTTATCTCTTATGTAATGGACATGACAAGTGGATGTCTGTCTACTTCCAGTGAGAGTCACTAGAATACCATAAAGAAATTATTTAAGTACTTTTGAAGTATTAAAGAATTAGTTCTATGGTAATAAATGGATGAGTTGAGTGTAAATGAGTTACACTGATGCAAGCTCCCGAAATGACAGAAAATGATCACAAAATTCAAGATATAAAAGTGAATATATGTTGTTAAATGGAAACGTTCCCAGTAAAATTAAAATCCATTTCATTCTAAAAGAAATGGTGAGTATCCTTGTGTTATGAACACCAGAAGGTTCTATATGGATCTGGAAGTTCATACACATGAACTTATAGATATTCCAACCATTGATAACAAAGTAGAAATACTAAGTCAAACAATGGAGCTAATTGTTAGGCAAGGCAAGGAATATCAGATAGCATATCAAAGCAACTCCATCTCATACGATATGTTGTAAAATGAGGAGATGTGAAACATGCAATATACCGACTAAAGAAAAGTGTTGCTAACTCACTGGATTAGCACTAGCGTAGCAGAAACATGTGGGACATGTTTTCACTAAGAATATGATTCAAAGGTGATTGGCTGTAAGTGAAAGTGGGAGTATGTTGGTATGTATGCCCAGAGATCCAATCATATGATGATTGGATTGGCACATGTTCTGATTGATGTGATAAATATTAAAAGCAAGCTTCCAATTTATTATAGCACAATCAATTACGAGATAAATGATGGAGTAGAATGAATGTCTAAAGAATGACAATACTCAATGACATATGTCTTCAGGTTAAGGACTTAAAAAATAAGATCATATGGATGCTAAGAGTATGTACATTCTTTTTATGTCCCTAGTCGGATGTCATTGTGGAAGGTTGATAGACAACAATGACACATCAAGACTAGAGTGTGTGTTGGTTGATGACAATGTCTCATTAGTCATGATATATGTATCAAACCAAGCACACATATACATGTTAGAGAATAGTGTATCAGATAGACCCACCATGATAGTGATACATGGAACCATGATTTGGTAGTCAGAGTCATCTCTCATAGTGATGGTGGTGATTGTGATTCTTAGACCTGAAATCACTATACTTGTCGAATGTGATTGGGTACACTTTGACATCATCCAACGCAGTCCTAAAACATGGGTTGCTATAACGGTGATGATTGGGTGGCTTTGATGCATGAGATAGAATGTGAGTTATAGATATGGGGTTTGTCCCTCCTAAGGGAGTATGATGTTCAAGCCACTTGATAAGTGAAACTAAGAAAGGCATGTGCATGCACATGTGAATCAATATATGATATTGACGTCACACATATCTCAGACAGTCTTCTCTAGTTCAAGAAACATGAATGAACGTTGAAAGGATGACAACTCCATGCCTTGAGTTCATTCAGGATATCAAAGACAAAGGAATTATACATTTATTGAAACACCAATCATAGACTGTATTATTGAAAGTTGTTCTCCAACTTTCCTTTTCACTTGGGTAGAACTGATGTGCGACTAGGTACCTCTCTTTGCTTGTGATGTCATAAGCTAGTTATGGATAATCACTGCCAACATGAAATGGGACCTATAGGGTCACACACAAAGGATTAACCTGGAAGAGGAGTTTATCCATGAATGATGTTTGGATTGATTACTAAAGTGTTTAGTACACAATCAAACATTCAAACAATAGATTTAATTCAGAATCATCAAGTTCAAGTGTTGAACCAACGACTAAAGTGTTAGAATGATTGAGAACTGAATTGACTGTGTTCTGCACAATTTGGACCACCAACCGACCGGTACACTGGGTGAACAGATCAGCTCATGGCCAATGAAATGACTGATTCACTCCGGAGAACCGATCAGTTCACATGTCCAAATGAGCAGTGTTAGGTTGTCCCATTTTGCGAGAAAAAGTTTTTCGTTTCACTTGTTCAATTCGATTGGGACAAGAATTAATATTTATGTTAATTAGAAACAAACAAAGAAAGTCAATTGTGGGCAAGTTTAGGAAGTGAAATGATGGGTTCACACTCCCAACCGACCGTTTCACAAGTGAACTGATCAACTCACCTTACCAACTGACACTTTTAGTTATGAAACGATCAGTTTGCCTGCCGAAGTGCAAATTGTTCATGGAAATTATGGACCCTTCTACTCCCGCACAGACTGGGAACCCTAACCCTTCCCTCTACTATAAATAGAGGGGTACATGGGGCTTCTCTAGGAACACAACTCAAAACATCAGTTTCTCTGTAAAGTTTTTGTCCTCTCTGTTTGTGGTAACCGAGAGAGCCCAAGCAAGTTCTACCCATTTAGGGAGGAACAACGAGGGAAGGCCAACTACAAAAAAGCAACTGATTGTGGGAGAGTGTGTTGGTGACTAGTATGCCGACAGAAGGGGACAACTCCTTCTAGTCTGTCCTTCAAGATGACTAGAGTTACTGGTAGTTTGTGTAGACTATCTATAGAAGCGGGAGACTTATGCCGCTTGGGAGGATGACTGTTGACTGTAGTCTGGGTCAAGACCAGGAGCTGCACATACGCTGTCAAAGACAGGTGGTTTAAGATTATACTAGCTGTGAGGTATTGTCGCTGAGCAAGCCTCAGGACCAAGTATATCTGACTAAAATCATCCTTCCCATAACAAAGATGTTGATGCAATCTGGTGTTTATGGGTTTGTGGTCAAGTAATATTTTGTTTCTATTGCCTACTCCGACCATGAAGAACCCAACATAAATCCCAACATAAGTCATGGTAAAATACATGGTAGTAGAAGACAATGAATATAAAACAAAATTTTAAGGTTTACAAGTTATTTCCCCTCAACATGGTATCAAAAGTCACATTTTAACCCCAAATAGACCACTTAAAGGATCATATCTACTCATGGAACAAAAAAAAGGAATAATAAGAAGAAGAAGTACAAGAGAGAATATCCATAGGAACTCATGGAAGTCCTTCTCTTCTTCACCTCCAGTAGAAAGAGCTTCATCCTCCTCCCTCCTTGGTGGTTGTATGGAATGGGAAGGTGCATGGAAGTAGCCAAAACCATAGAAAAGAAGGATTTTGAGGTAGGGGGTTGTGGAAATGGAATGGAAGTAGGTGGAACTAGATGGGGCTTGGTGAATACTAGGGTGGGTGAAAGTGCTAATCTCGTGCCCCAACCATCATCCATATGTATATAGGGGCTAGGGAAGCATAGGTTAAATGGGGGCAATATGGGAAAAACTCTAGAGAAAATGAGGTATGGTTTGAGGCGAGACGACCACTCTAGGGAGAATAGTCATGGTGGGTGGAGGGTAGCATGGTCGTGTTGACGGAGAACTAGCATGCTACTGGAGGTGAATTTATAGTTAAAATTTGTGATTGGAAGGATTGGTAACATAGAAGTATTGGAAAGCACATATATGGTGGGAGACAGGTAGCACAAATGTGCTCGTTGGCATGGTCGTGTTGGGGGACTTGGGTGATGATCGTTGTTTGTAGCACATACATCTTGAGCTTTAGGCAGCATGACTATCCTGGTTGGCACTGTTGTACTGGGTCTTCTTGGTACAACCATGCTGGATAACACAACCTTGGAGCTAAACTTGTCTTGGGCCACTTCTCCACTATTATTTAACTATTGATTTGGCTTGGGCAAAACGACCATTCTCTATCACTACGGCCATACCGAGGGCTTTTTCTTTCACTTTAATCTTGAACTTTGCAATCTGTGGAGCTCTTTGCTTTGCATTGACTCTTGATCACTAAGTGTAGGCTGAGGAAGCTCTTGGACTATCTTACTATGGAGGTAGATAAACCCCTAGGTCATCCTCCTTCTCTCCCATCCATACAATGCGTAGTTCAAGTATCTGAGAAACATGCAAAGAATGTCCATAAGTGCATTTGATAGTAAATCATTTATTGGGGAAACAACATGCATTCTAACAATTTTCTATGTGATTAAAGCTCAAAATGACACAACATGAAGCCCTAAAAGAGCGTTGTGTCAATATACATATAAATACATTTATATATATATATATATATATCAATGTTCGGGAAATCGGTTCGCATGGAAGCATATACTCTCGCATATACCTATTCAGTCACCCTACTGCACCGCATATTACTAATCGGTCCACTAAGCGGTCATGGGCCGCATATACTCCCGCTTGACCGATTAAGCGGCCGATTAAACTCCGCTTTTTGAAAAGCTCACAACTAATGTTCATGCATTTCGTACATACATGCATATATATACACACATTTCATTATATATATAAATTGAGATATATAGTCATTGAATTATATGTATACATTGTAATACATACAAAAAATTTCCACATGCATTTGTACATTTATTTGAATACCTTTTGATATATTAACATGTATAGATACATATACATTATACCTAAATATACAATCACATATTTGTGCATGTATATATACATTTTGATTTATTCACATTTATACACACTATACATATATTTGTACATTTTTTTTAGAAGAAACGAGAGATAAAAATTTATTCACCCCGTTCTCTCATACGGGAAAAGAAAGATGACATAGCAGTGCTAATGTTCAAAGTGAGCCAAGGTGGCTGCACAGTGGTGAAGTGGTGGGGAGTGGAGGAATACATGGTGTGTTTTGCGATATGGTCCGCTACCATATTCATGTCGCGGGGGATATAGGAGACCTGCAGGGAAGGGGCAGCAGCCAGGATGGAATGTGCCAACCTTCTTAGGGGTTCAAAGCGATTGGTTTTAGACATGGGCTGAGTGAGAGCACTGATAGCAGTAGTGGAGTCGGAGTAGATAGTAGAGGACGTCCAGCCCCTCGTCCTGCATATCTTTAAAGCTGTAAGTATGCCTATCATCTCCGCTTCTTTAGCAGAAGAAGCAAAGCCTGGATCGCCTATACCGAGGATATAGTGGCCCGTTTTGTGGGTGACAAAGATCCCGATTCCAGTCTTCAGACTGTGACCTTGGAAGGCTGCATCCACAAATAAGATATGCTCAGAATCCTACGGATGTTTGGTGGTGAGAATGCTCCCATTCAGCTGCTGTTTCGACTTTGCTTTAGGGAGATTCAGGATAGCCTGTACTCGCCCTTTAATAAACTCAGCCTGAGAGGCTGTGGTCATGTGTTGCCCATTATGGATCGCGTCGTTTCTTGCCCGCCAAATAGCCCAGGAGCCAACGTAGCGGGTCAACTTCTCCTCAGGAGTGCCACTACCATGAGCAATGATTTGAATCCACTCGTTTTCCGAGTGTTGGAAGAAATGTATATCTGCTCCAAGGTGCTGCCACACCTGCTTGCTAGCAGGGCAGTCACGGAGGCAATGCAGAATGGACTCACAGGCTGAGTGACATCGCGGGCAGGTACCATCAGTGCTGATATGTCTCCGAACCTTCTCAGCATTAGTGAAAATGGCTCTATGACAAAGAATCCAGATGAAAGTTTGTACTTTAGGAGGGGCGAGAGAAGACCAGATCTCCTTCCACCTCGATGCCTGAGGGAGGGGTGGTTCCGCACAAAGCCAGTTATACGTTGTGCGACATGAAAAAACTCCATTAGTTTCGAGCGGCCAGCACCAGGAATCATGCCCACCTTCAACCACCGGAGGTTGTATGCTTTGTATGAGTCTCCAAGAGTCTTGTGGAAGGTGGGAACGGATGAAGTCCCAATCCCACTCACCATTTTCAAGCACCATACTTGAGACCTTGAGGTCGTCGAGACTGTCCGGGATGACAGTGCTTGGGCCAATATCCATAATGGTTCTGCCGAGGAGCCATTTGTCGTGCCATACATTGGTGGAGGTACCTGAGTTTACTGTTTTAGAACAGAAGACTTCAAGCTTAGGAAGCTGTGATTTGATGAAAGACCAGGCAGCGGATCCATGCTTCTTAGAAATAGAGCCATTTCGGACATACTTCTCTTTCATTACTCGCACCCAAAGACAGGATGGGTTGTTCATAAAGTACCAAACGTTCCTTAGCATCAGGGCTTCATTTTTCTTCCTAGCATTCTTGATTCCAAGACCGCCAAGCTCCTTACTCCTGGTGAGCTTTTCCTAGGATACCATGGAGGATTTCCGTTGGTCACGTCCCCCGGACCAGATAAAGTCCCTTATGTGACGATCAATGTCATCTCAAAGGGAGGGAGATAGCTTGACAGATTGCATTGTATAGGAGGGGATGGATTGGAGTGCACTTTTGGCAAGTGTGATACGGCCAGCCAGAGAAAGACAACGAGCCGACCAGCTGCTCATCCTAGATCTAATGGACTGTAGGATAGATGCATGTGTATGTTTGTTGAGACGATGGTGCAAAATAAGGACACCGAGATATCGGCCCAGGTCCATGGTGCTAGCGATTCCCAATCTTTGACAGAAAGCATTGCGTTCTCTGGTAGTGGTGTTTGCAGAGAAGAAACACCGTGACTTATCATTAGAGATGACCTGTCCGGACACCTGAGCAAACTTCTGAAGTATGGAGCTCATAATGGCAGCTTGGTGTGTAGACACTTCAGCCATGAGAAGTATATCGTCCGCAAACATAACATGGGTTAGTGGCACCCCTCTCCGTGATAGCGTAACAAGTTTCCACTCCCCATTGCAGGCAGCAACGGTGATCGCCTGACTAAGTCTTTCCATGCAAAGAACAAAGAGATAGGGGCTAATGGGGTCCCCCTGTCGCACACCATGGCGTGCCTTGAACGGCTGCAGGTGCGAGCCTTCCCAAAGAATAGATGTACTCCCAGATGAAATGATTTGCATGATCAACTGGATGAGTCCGTTTGGTAAACCGGTTTTGAGAAGAGTGTCTTCCACAAAGGGCCAACTCATGCGATCAAACGCCTTAGAAAGGTCGAGCTTAACAGCAACCCACTTCTTCTTGCCTCTCATCAGCTTCATAGAGTGAATAACCTCTTGAACTAACAATATGTTATCACCGATACGACGACTTGGAATAAAACTAGATTGGGTTTTAGAAATCCAATCATTTAGAAAGGGCTTAATTCTTTCCACAATAATCTTAGAAATTAATTTGAAACAACAGTTATTAAGGGCGATTGGCCTCAGTTCAGAACAGCGTTGCGGAATTGCAACTTTCGGTATAAGCACCATGAGGGAATCAGCTAGACGATCATCCACCTTGCTGTGGATGAAGGCATTCTGGACAGTGGAAATGAAGGAGCCGCCGACGTGGGACCAATTGGTTTGAACAAATTCATTATGAATACCATCCGGGCCTGGGGCTTTCACAGGTGCCATGAGGAAAAGCACGCGCTTGATCTCTACTGCGTTAGGGATATCTCCAATGGAGCTCACTGCTGGGGTGTCTTGGAAGTGACCAATATAATCTGTGATGTCCGTCATTGCCGGCTCCGGGATGGTGGGTGTACAAAGAAAATTACAGAAGTAGGAGCAGACCAAGTCACGTAGGGCCTCGGGGGACTCTGTCCAGCTACCGTCCTCAGCGCGAAGGCGAGAGATCTTATTGCTGTGGCGGCGGGTTTTCACATAAGTCTGAAAGAATTTGTTGTTGCCATCGCCGTAATGAAGCCAATTAATATTCGCCTTTTGTTGCCAATCCGCCTCCTCACTGGCTAGGATTGAATCAAGCTGCTCTTGCAAGTCAATTGAAAGAAGTTGGTTAGCAGTGCTATTAAAATTGGAAGCTACCTGACAGGCTTCCAGGCAACGTAGGATGATGTCCTTCTGCTTGTGTTGTTGTTTTAAGCGTAGGCTATCCCACTTTAGGGCAGCATCCTGGAATGCTGGGAGGGCATCCAGGTAGGAGAGAGAACTATCCCAGGCCGGAAGAAGCTCAGACTTGAAGGAGGTGGATTGGTTCCAACTCAACCGAGTTCTGAAGAAGCGCTTTTGGCGGTGAGAAGGGTGGTGACCAGTAATAAGGATTGGGCTGTGATCACTATGGATGAAAGGAAGGACGCTAACCGACATGCCGTTCTCAATGGACAGCCAGTCCGCGCTAGCAATGACACGATCAAGCTTCTCGAAAAGGTTGCCCTTCTTATAAGTGTAGCGGTTCCCCGAGGACTTGATGTCAGAGAGCCCAGCGTTAAGCAATAGATGGTTAAACTTGAGGCTGGAACGCCGGTTGAAGCTTTTTCCTCCAAGCTTCTCGGAGGGGTCTAGCATCGTGTTGAAATCTCCGACAAGAGCCCAGGCTCCAGGAATGAGGGCGGCAATGTCAGCCAACCTTCTCCAGAGTAGGTCCCTTTTGATGGGGTTAGGTGACCCGTAGACAAAAGTAAGATGCCAAGTGTTATTGATAAAGCAATGGACATATTGACGATGGCTCTGCACGATCTCCACGCTGCAATTGTGGGAGTCCCACAGGACCCAGATACCGCCTGAGAATCCTAGAGCTTCCACGCGATGCGAGGAGGAGAAACCCAGTTTTCGGATGATATTGGAGGCTTTAGAACCACTGCACCTTGGTTCCATGATGGCGAGAATGTGAAGATTATATCTTCTTTTGTATTCTTTAATAAGATTTAACTTGTCCTTGGAGCAAGCTCCTTGGATATTCCAGCAGTAGATGTTGGTCATTAAGTAACTGCTGGGGGGATGGAAGAGCTGTCAGGCCTCAGTGGACGGAAGTAAGAAGACCAGAGGTCTCCTCCGTGCCATCCATGCAAGTGTCTGCTCCCGTTTCCGGTGCATCGAAGGGAATGGACCTCCTAGCGGAGGTGTTAGCTTCATTATTGTTGTCAAGTAGCTGGGCTAGCTTGCCTTTCTTCCTTTCTCTGCCTGGACTAATCGTCTGATAAACGATATGTCTATTGCGGAGAAGAACACCCCCCTTGCCGCTGTGGGAACCCCAGCTGAAGCCGGACTGAGTCCCATCAGGGGCAACGGGGTTGGTGGCTAGGAAAGTGAACGCGTTCGGTTGTTGTTGAGCAGGCCTCCCGTCCATGGTTTCATCATCAACTAGGATCACGGCTGTGTTATCGCCTTTCTGTGCTTCTTTGGTCGACGAGGGTTTGTCCTTCGCCTTGTTTGGATTCGGGTCAGGGGTGGCGTTTGCATTCTTCTTCATCCTGTGCTTGTTCTTTCGGCTAACGACTTCCTCCCATTGAGCACTGGAGGGGTCCTTGTTGTTTACTGGGTGCTGAATGTCAGGGATACTCGTGGCCTGGCCTCGAGCACTTGCTGACGCTTCCTTGGCTGCCCCTAGGGGCTGCGTGGCTGGAGCTTTCTTAGCAGGTGGCTTCCTAGGCGGCATCTTTGCATGGATGGCTTCGGTTTAGATAGGGGTAGATAGGAGCGGCACCTTAGGCGCTGATGGATCTGTCGGAGCGAGGAACGCCGGCACAGACTTGCATTCCCCCTCAGAATGACCTAGCCGCCCACATTTCATGCAGAGTGCGGGAAGGTTTTCATACTCCAAGCGGAATTTCTCGCCGTTCACCTCTATCACAGGAAGCAAGGGTACATAAGTGTCCACTTCCACCGCAATCCTGGCGAACTTGCCGCGGTGGCCGGATTGGGTGGTCGTGTCGATCTTAATGGTCCTTCCGATGAGATCTCCGATGCTAGAAAGGAGCTGGTTTTGAAAAAGGTATACCGGTAAGTCCGCGATCCTTGCCCAAACAATGAGTTTACGTGGGATGGGATCCGAAGGGCGAAACTGCTTCGACCATGATTGGACCGAGAGATAATGGTTGAAGATCAGCCATGGACCCCCGGTCATGGCACGGACAAATTCGTCTTTGTTAGCAAGCTGGATGATATAATATCCATTGTCCAGATCGATCGCGCGGAACTCCCTCGTCAGACTCCAGAGCACGGCGATCCTATTCATCAGGGCGTTGAAGCTGACCGTCATTCCCATGACCTTGATGATAACTACGAATTTCCAGGGTTCCATCAGTGGCGGGATGGAGGCCGGGTTAATGGTGATTTTTGGGATGCTACCGTTGCGGTCTACGTGGATATCTTCAATCTTAAGCATGTCCGGCGGGACTTGAGCGAGGGCAGTAGGAGTTTTGGTGGTACGCCCGACAATCACTTCCTTGTACGATAGCGATGGGGGTTCCTCAGCCTGGGACATGGTGGTGTCTGTGTCCGGACTTGAAACAGGAGCGAGACTGCCATCGGTATGGGTAGCAGGTGCGGCAGGAACAGATTGATGGCGAGAGGGGCCAGCGCCGGCGCCGCGGCCTCCACGGCCGCCGCCTCTCCCTCCGAACCCTAGCGAGACTACCATCTTTACATATATTTGTACATTGATTTACCTACATTTTAGTATTTGTACATATATTACAAACAAATTCTATATATAGACATATATACATATATAAGCATATCATACATCATACATGCATATTAATATGTTTATAAGTAAATAGATGTATGTGCCTACTCTATATATTTTAATTTATGATCTCACTATATTATTTTATATATAATTAGTTTATTGAAATAAAAAAAATCCAAAACCGCATATACTCCCGTATATACTCCCGCATACCAGATATACTCTATGCAGTACCCTCTCCGCCCGTACACCGCATACCGTTTTCCTAAACTATCATATATATATATATATATATATATATATATATATATATATATATATATATATATATATATATATATATATATATATATATATATATATATATATTTTGTGTGTGGAAATGTTCTTTTGAAAATGAACTATGTTATAACCTTAAAATGGAGTTGAAATTCCATATATTGATATTTAAACAATACCCACATGCATTATTTTTTCTCAAATTATTGAAGGTGTTGGTACCAATTCTCCATGTCTAGATTCATTTATGGAAATTACTATATGCCAAATTTAGTGTGGATTTATGGCACTTCAACACCCATTTCAACCTTTCTATTTTGTAGATTTGATTTCATTCTCACACCATAGAAGGTGTTGATATACTTGTATTCATGCATGTTCTCAAAGAGTTTTTTGTATTTTTAAATATGTCAAAAAGAGTAGTAATGATATATTTTTATTTTTCTTGTAAAATTTTAGTATGAAAAGGTTGGTATTTGTTGTAATGTATGCCTAGTCGGCTCATGTGAATCCAAGACATATACAAAAATTTATTATCTTATGAAGATGGAATAACATGTTTCACTCAACTCCTAAACAATGTACTTCAACTTGTGAAAAATAACTGGACTCAACTACGGTAATTATATAATCCATTGAAGACTTGACTTGTGTGAGTGAACCCAACAAACCATTTTACACAATTGGATGATTTACCCATTACGCAATATAAGGGGGTAGTGGAAGGTGTTCCTATGAAGATTGGGAAGTCTATTATTCTAGCTATTTTATCATTATACAATTCAAGATAGACAATATCCAAACTATCACACTAGTACATATACAATCTGTAATGTCCATAAATTTAGGCCTATGTCGTCAGATATGTAATTAAACCTAAGTGGGTGACATCACAAATGAAAACCTTCTACATCCATTTTCCAATAAGAGGAAATTGATAGTACAAACCTAGTATTAATTGCTATGAAAGGCTAAACCAACATGAAAATAGTTGTGGTGTTAGTCTACATAAACAAATTGACAAAGTAATTAGCTATCAACGATAGATGTAAGAGAGTTGTTGGGTTTTAATCATAAATTTTTCTTAGCTTAATCGACGTTATAGAATCTACGATGTCGATGAATCTTAAAGAAAATTGACATTGTAATCCAATGTCAGTTAAAATTTATTTGAGAGTTTTGTCATCAATTTATAATGAAAAACCAATGATAAAGAGCCATCTGCATCATAGATACTTGTAATGAAACTAAATTTCTATGTCCTTATTAGTTGAAAAATTAACTAATAATGATATATGTGTCATCTATTTTAATGGGTGAAAAGACGACATAGATATACATTGTCAGTTTCTCTAAATATAACTGACATCATAGTTTTATTATGATAGTTCTGCAAACCTAGTTTTCATTTGTTCAAGACAATGGAGCCTATAGTCCATTAGTATTGCGATCTTTGCGAGTTTTCATCTTAACAACATGCCAACGATACATGTAAAACCTACAATGACTCTGCATACACACTTGATTCCATTTTCATACACATTTGCATACATATTCATATAAAATTGATTCACACACATACTATTCCATTCTCATCCGCAACTACAATTGCAATTCTTATTGTATTCATTTATCTTCACATTCATTCATGCACATATGCACATGTACACAACATCCAAATATGCCCCAACAATTTTAGTTGCAACCAATTTAAAGTTGTACATATACAAAGTTTACTACCCACTCAAATTTAAAGTTGTACATATACAATCACATGTATATAGAAATCATGACTTAAATGTTTATAAAACATCATATTTTATCCTAATTAAATATAAAGTAGACTTTGTTAATGAAGAACTATGCTCACTCTTTTCATAACCCATCTGGTTGTTCTTGTGTATCAGGCTTTATCAATTTGAACACCTGCAAAGAAAATGGTGTAATCCATGTTTGATTTATTTTTTATAATATCAAATGACACTATTTACTTATGATTCAAGATTATATGTATTATTATATACAATGGATGTCTTGTGACGCATGTTTGACAATCAAGTCCATATACCTCATATCATAGTATTTACATGCCCAATCATTATCTTATATAGGAAAGTATATTATAGTTGTATGAAAATAATAATAAATAAAAATAAGTATAAATGAAATATATATGAATTGGAGTCAGAAAACAACCTTAACATTCTTCCAAGATATTGACTTCTTTTCTTATCAATCTCTCTACCATCATGTTTGAATGCTTTTATTCCCCTACAAGATAAAACAACACATTTCATTGTATTAGTAAACAGTCATGTAATGATGTAGACATTAATATATGTTGGTGGATAAAAAAATTACTTACTCTACAATTGGCACTTTCAGTGTGTGTCCCCAATTGATAATTTTCTACCCAAAAGATCAATATAATACATTGTCCATGTCTCGAGGAGAATTACAAAGAACCCCTAATACATATTACTAAGTGAAAAGAAGGCCAGAGTTATTTAGTTATGATTGGCTAAACACAACCATGACAAAACTTTGTATATGGTGAAATCGTGTGGCTAAATACCTGATTCTATGTGAAAATATATGTTGAATTGTGATCTACATGTTAATATATCCATATGTTTTGTAGCTACTTATCTACAGTGACTGAATAATTCATATTAACCTACATGGCCTTTTTAGTTCCATCATTGATTAGTTTTTTTTTTTGAAAAAATTGGGTAAATCCATCATTGATTAGTTGTGTACACAAAGACCACCATTTTCTATTTGATTACTTCTCTACTGCGATATAGTTTTATTCTACTATGGGAAGGAACATGATTATAGATCCTTTTGATGTTGGGTAAGTTTCAGGCTCTTTGCTTATAACTTTAAGTTATGAATTACATTTGTTATGGAATTGAGCGTAGCCACCCGAACTGGTAGCCTTTATTGGGAACTGGGTGTTCATGGGTCATTCTGGGTGTACACTAAAATGGGGAGATATCATGAGGCCATATAGTTGAGCCTTGATGAGGACGTCAAGAGTCTAAGTGGGCGAGATTGTAACATACTAGGATTTGAGACCTTAGATAAAGTGATCTTTAAAGGAATGATTGTACTGCCCAAATAACCTAGGTGCACCTCCTTTTCAGGGAGCTCATCACTAAAGAACTTTTTTGTTAAGCGTGCTCAGCCCAGAGTAGTACTAGGATAGGTGACCAATTGGGAAGTTTATCCTGGTTTGCACGTGAGTGAGGAAAAAACGTGTAGTTAAAACTAGTGGTGGTCTATGGGGCCAGTCATCATTCTTTAAACTCTACTACATCCTTGGGAAGTGGTCCCAGTTTTATAATACCCCTCTCTACACAAAGTGTTTATGATGTGTTGGGACCTCAAACCGTCTTTGACAAACAAAGTCCCTTTTGGAAATGATTTTATACACCTAAGAATATTTTCAAAATCTGCTACTAAGGGATCCTTAGAAAACAAAGAAATTAACATAGAAGGAGGTGTCTTGTATGCATATTTAGCCTCCACAAACTTCATGATATCTTAAGTGTATGGAGATATCCCTCATGAACACGACACCTTAACAATTGCTATAATATGAAAGACACATCGGGACACTTCCCATGTCATATCTCATATGATGTCTTTTGAACCAATTTAGACGGTACATTATTTTAGTGTTAAGCACGTGCCTAAAAGAAATATTGGAAGATAGTTAAATTTAATTGATAATCGCACCATGACTTAACAGGGTGTGATACCTTCTTTCTGACACATCAGTATGTTTCAATTGGAGTTCATTATGATACACTATCATGATCATCCACAAGGTCATCAAACTCTTGGTTTACATATTTCAACATTGATCATATCGAGGTATCTTAATACTTTTATCAATTTTGTTACATACTTCATTTATGATGATCTCCTTGAACACTTCAAGAGATCCAAAACTTGTAACTACCTTTAGAATTCATCCAAAAGGTCTATGTACATCATTATGTACTAGTCCTAATGGAATAGTTGATCTCCCACTACATCTAGTGAACATACTCTTGTCATATTACACAACAAATAAGACACACATGTCTCTATTGGTTCAATAACCAAAAGAGTCTAGATAACCATCATATGGATTGTAGAAATGCATTTCTCATTTAGGCACTCTAGATGATAGTGATATAGGTATTCAATGTTTGAGTTATCAAGTCATTCAATATATGTGTCATACACAATTGTCTTTACAACTATCAAGTATAGTTTATGAGACATAGGGCATCACCATACAAGATCATAATGTTCTTGTCATATAAAACATATGATGTTTGGCAAGTACACAATATCAATTCACTAATTCTATTATGTGCCCATGAATGACAACCTTTAACTATAGTGGCATCAACCCTTGCTCCATATAGTTCTAGCTTACTTCTTCACAGGTCCTAAAGTAGGGATCTCTATCTCTGTCTTCTTCCTGAGATCCTCTATGAAGAGGATAATTCCTTTTCAATGTCCAAACAAGTCATGATGGTGGCATTTTTCTTTTCTTTATCCTTTAAGTGAAAAGGACAAATTCCTTTTACACTTACCCATCTCCATATAGTGAGTGCAATAGACTTGGGATTTAGCTTAGCATCAGAACACTTCTTAGCCTTGGTTTTTCCCTAGGACTCACTTTCATTGATCATCATCACAAATTTGTCCTTCTTCTTCCTTGCTTTGGCATCAACATGCCAAGAATTTGATATAATAACTATATGATTCATGCAACACTTACATAATCATATTCATGGTCAACTCTTACCCTAAGAGAAATCCCAATCATTCCACATGTCTGATCACATTGAGCACATGGGGTTCTATTGGGCCTCCCTTTGTCAGTGTGCACTCAATTAGCACTTTGGAGACATTACACCTTCTTTGCTTTACATGATTCTTAAGATGTGTTACCATCTCGGGAATGTCCATGTTTTCATGTTGTTCATACAACTCATAGTTCATACAACATTGCAATAGGTATTCAAATGTCTATGGCATCAATGTCATTCTTCCATTAAGCATCCATTTAGCCTTAGGCACATTTGGAATGGGTTCCTCTAGAATTGGTCTATCAAGGACATAGCGCTTGTGCTTATAGATGAGAAAATTTCTCAAAGTCTTTAACCAATTGTGGAACTTTATCCCGTTTTGTCCTTCTAAAGATCTAATCACAATTTGAACGTGTTTTGTGTTTGACATTTGATTCTACAAAGAAATGTCACAACTTTTAAAAACATTTTTGATTTGGTTTGATTTGATAAATTTGATGATATCAATTAGGTCTTTAATTAACTACCACTCCCACTATTTTGTTCAAATTGATAGCCCTCAATATCAATTCAAAATATTGCAGCGTACAATATTCTAGTGGGCCAAAATCCTAATTTCATCAAATCATGAGCCTACTAGGGCTGTCACCCACAACTGGATTCTATCAGGTAGGCAATCATGCCAATTGCATCATATAAAACTCTCAGATAGATGCCATGCACAACTCTTTTCCATGATCATCTACATGCCTTTACGTGCTTTATCCAATTAAGGTCACCTAGTTAAGCCTAACCCAAAAGCCAACACAATAAATATGCACCCTTCTAGGGTAGACCCACATATCTACCACATCACACTTTCACGAGATAGACGACACACCATGCTAGGGTGGGAACACACTTAGTCGATTAAGCTTTTCATGTGTGCTGCTTATGGAAAACATCTAAGACTTAATATTTTAATGAGGGAGTTTGTATGAATATATATACTTTATCCAATCACCACATATAAAGTACGTATCATATACATTCTATAAACATAAATGGGAACATGCACACAAGCGATGGTTATGGCCATACTAATGTAATTCCTTAGAGCCACAAGAAATTACAACCACCTATGGTCCACATCATATGCAACCTATTGTTGGTGAAGATCTATGCTCGAACCAATCCAGGTTGATCGGTTCAACTTTTGAATCGGTCGGCTCACCTCCTAGCAGCTCAGTTGGGCTCTTTTAAAGTAGTCATCTGGTCCTCAGGTCCAAGCAGCATATGTACACCTCCTAGTGTTCAGTTGGGCCACCATTCAATCAGTTCATCCTCCTTTCATATGACCTCCCCGGCCCTCCAGTTGATCGAGTTGTCTCACGAGCCGGTCATTTTGTCTTTGTGCAGATCATCATCTCACGTCAAAACATAAATTAAAACTATCCTATTTCTTATTACATTTTATATGGAAAAACCTCGAGTTACATTCTAAGATAAATAGAAAGAAGAGCATTAATTTACATTTGGAAAGAAGAGAGAGGCTCGGTATGAAGACTGATTAATAAGAAGAATAAAAACCACAACCATACACACACATATCTGGGGTTTTTGCCATAACCATGCTTTACATCCACCATCAAAACTGATTTTATGATGACACATGTAAATTGCATATATATCATATCACACACACACACATATATACATATATATATATATATATATATATATATATATATATATATATATATATATATATATATATATCGTTTGGGTACTTATGTGGTGATTTAGACAGACGTACACATCAACCAGTTTAAATATTCACATCGCATGCAATAGATAAACACAGTAAAACCAAAATTTGATCATATTGATTATCCTAAAACAGAATTAATTGAAGTGGCTCTGATACTACTGTAGAGAAATATGGCATCATCTACGCAGCAGAAACAAAAAAATTACTAACATATTTTCCATTAACCAGTAGATCGTGTCAATAATTATGCAATGGAAAGGATGGTTTCACGATGATATACCTAGTCCTGGAGCAAGTCCAGCGACAATCCTCATCGATATAGATGCACACTCTGTCATAGACGGTGGTTGTGCTCCTAGTTGCACACGAACTCGTCTAACTTCTCTTCCATAGACAACAAACTCGAACAACTGTTGTAATGGCTCCTCATATCTCACCACATACTCTGAGTTGACATTGCCCTCCTAGCAGTAGCCAACAAACTCCTACCTCTAGAGTAGTCTACACGGACCAACTAGAACTCCTATCGTCTTGTAGGAACAGATAAGAAGGAGTTGACCCGCCCATTTGTGTACTAGTTACTAGCATGTTCTCCCACAACAATGATCCTCAGTTGTTGCTATCCCATAGCTATCCCTCCCTAGTTGGGTAGGACTTGCCTGGGCTTTCGTGGTTACCACAACAAGAGAGGAAAACACTTGTCAGAGCAACTGATTCTCAATTGTTTGTGTAGTAGTTATGTTTTGGGAAGCCCTCAGTGCCCCTCTATATATAGGATGAGTTAGGGTCAGGGTTCCCAGTCCCCAACCAATCCAGGACTAAAGCGAGAGTGAAAAGGATAAGTAGATCTTGAATTTTTGCAACTATTATGGAAGTTTCACAACTTGTGTGTAATGAAACGATCGTCTCGCCAAGTGAGATGATCGTCACGCATGTGACACGGTCATTTCACAGACGTGATATGGTCATCTAGGACACAAGACGGTCATCTTGCTAAGAGAGACTGTCGTTTCATGCTTTCCCAGTCAGATATGAATTGGCAAATTATTTCCTAATTAATGTCATACGTTAATTTACTTGTACCTCATGTATGTGCAATTGAAACATGCTTGAAAAAACTCCAAAACCTTCACTCGTCCCATTCTGGACGTCTCACACAAGCGAGACACCGGTCTCACTCACCCAGACGGTCGTCTGGTGAGTTTGAGTTGAGCCAATCAGTTCAATAGCTTGAACCAATTAGTTCATAGGGCATAACTAAGACAATTCAATTTTTGATCTACCTGACAACCCAAACAGTCGTCTCACCCAATGAGATGGTCATTTGGTAGTTCAATCAGCCAATCCATCGATCTGCTATGTGAATTGAGTACCTAAACACTTTAGTACTTAATTCAATTATCATTCAAAATCAAACTCCTTTTCTAGATGAGTTCCTATGTGTGTGACCCTATAGGTCCCATATCACGTTGGCAATGAATGTCCATAACTAGCTTATGACATTACAATCAAAGAGTGGTGCCTAGTCACACATCATTGCTACCCAAGTGAATGGAAAGTTGGGGAGAAACTTCAAGCAACAATCTGTGTATGGTGTTATAATGTTTGTATAGTTCCTTTGTCACTGATGTCCAGATTGAACTAGAGGCATGGAGTAGTCATTTTCATTATTATTCAATCTTGTTCCTTGAACCATAGTAGACTGCATGAGATATATGTAATCTCAATATCACATATTGACTCACATGCGTATGGCCATACTTTTCTCAGTCTCGCTAATCAATAGGCCTTGGATATCATACTCCTGTCAGAGGAACCAATCCCATATCTATCACTCACAATCAACCCCCATGTGTCAAAGTCACCCAATCATCACCATTGTAATAATCTATGTTTCAGGACTGCATTTGATGATGTCAAAGTGTACCCAACGACATGTGATGAGTGCAGTTATTTTAGGTCTAAGAACCACAACCACCACCATCACTATGAAACATAACTATGACTTCATGTCACTCTCACGGTGAGTCTGTCTGATAAATTGTTCCCTAACATGTATGTGTATGCTTGTTTTGATATTTCCATATCATGACTAATGAGATTTAGTCATTAACCAATTCACACTCTTAACTTATGTGTTATTGTTGTCTATCTACCTTCCACAATAACAACTGATCAAGGACGTAATGAGAATGTATATACTCTTAACATTCATATGATCTCATTCTTCCAAGTCATGTACCTGAAGACATATGTCATTGAGTAATATCATTCTCTAGACATTTATTATGTAATTCATTATATCCTAGATGAATATACAAAATAAAATGGAAGCTTGACTTTATTATTATCAAATTAGGTATCTAATTCCATATCCCAATCATCATATTATTGGATCTCTGGGCATACATACCAATACATGGGTCCACATTCATAGTTGAGGGTTCCTAATATCTAGTAGAGACACTTAGATTGAATTGCACTTATTTTTTGTGGTTTCCAAAAATGTATTTTGAAAATTTAAGCCCTTCAAATAGTTAGATGCACTTTTTATAAGATAATGGTACAATGTTCTGATTTGAGTTTCCTTTCTATTGGGAAACTCAATTGATAGAACTTTTTGTCTGGTCAATATCATTACTTGGCCGAGTGATAAAATCTAATTTTTTGCATGTTAAATGCCTATTTTATCCTTCATTTCCCTTGTTATCACCAGCTTATGTGAATATCCCTATATTTACTTGCACATTATCATCATTTACTTCCATTAAGAATAACCTTGCACTTTTCTAAAGGAAAGCATTGGTTTTAAACAAACATATTCATTCCATTAGTTGATAACACCGATGCTCAACTGATGGGACTCCTTTGCAAGAAACAACCAAAGAAAGAGAAGGCCCAAAACCTCTCATCTAAAGTCATCAATCAATGGAAAGTCAATGGCAACAACTAATAAAAATCTAGTATCTAGCTTCTGATGACATAGCATCCATTGTTGTCTATTGTCAAGATCCCATGCCTTATCTTACAATGGGGGACTGGTCTCCTCATCTTCCACATAGAACTACTCCATTTCTTCTGGTGGATCTCCTAAACCAACCATCTTCTATTGGAATCTCTACATTAGAGTTGTCGACTGAGTTAGTTAAGCACTCGCTTGAAGGCATGCTCCCCAGTGCTTGAAGTACAAGTAAAGCTTCCATCCTTCAGGTACCTTGAGTGCACCACCGATATATATAATTAGGGACTACAAGTCTTCATTGAACACATGTAATCTTCCACATGAAGCACTATCAAACTCCATTGTCACCTATGATTGCTATTGGCCAGCGATGGATGAGTGTTCGATACCAATTGATTTCCACCCTAGAAGGTATCAATCTCCCTTCTTTGAGATAAGACACTAGTACAAATACAAGATATCTCATCAGTTATTTTAGGCATATGCCATCAATTTTAAACTGATGACTAAATGAGAAATGGTAAAACTCAGGGCATACATCTTCAGTTATTGTGAAAAATAGAAACTGACGATATAAATAAATATCATCAGTTCTACAATATAGTCAACCTGATAATATAAAACATAGTGTGTGAAAAAAATGTAGTTTCCTCATCAGTTATTTAAAATAGAACCGACGATGTAATGCTAATTGTGTAGTAAAATGATTTCCTTTGATCGTTTCTCATCAGTTATTAAATAAGAACTAACGAGGTGTTGATACTTATGTAGTCAGTTTCTAAAGAAATAACCGATGACTAATAGTATGCCATCGATTTTATTAGTGAATAAATAATAAAAATTAAGGGATATGTCGTTTACAAGTAACCAACAAAGTATGTATATGTAGTTTGTTCTTTCGAAATAACCGATGAGAAATGTCTTTTTATATATAGCAGATCTTACCGTACTTGTTGTCCAACTACTAGCATGTCTGCTTCTTGCAATTCATAGGAACTAAGTGTGGTCATCAAAATTGGAGGCCTCTACAAGTATCACAACTTAACATCTGAATACCAAACATGTAAGAAGATACATACAATAATACAGACATACATACATACACACACACATACAAACACACACACACACGCACACACACACATATACATATATATATATATATATATATATATATATATATATATATATATATATATATATAAAGGAATTTGATAAATATGCACAAATAGGCCAGCAAACCTCAACATTCAATTCATTTTTTACTTCAAATGCACATACATATGCATAAACTCATAGCTCAATTGATTTATTTCTCAACCACTCCTTTAATTTCATATATATGCACAAATACACATCATTCTCCTCATTCATTTCATTCAATTCACACACATAAGCATAAATACATAAACACATTAGCTACCATAGAGTTTAAGTCTATAATGCATGAATACCTACACACATCAAAGTTTGAAATACAAAAATATTAGTCAACCCGCCCAATCATCTACCAAGTGCACATGTTTGATGAAGCAATTTGCTCACTGTTTACAAAGGTCATTCAATCGCTTCAATGTAGAGACATTAGTAGTGTCAAAAATTTGCAAAGAGAATGAGATGTAATTCTAATTTGATTTGAGTGTTTGTATTATCAAATGAGGCTTATTAATTATGATACAAGACTAATGACAATACCTTCTCTAAACATTTGATATGTGTTGCATGTGTGACAATCATCTACATGTACAACATCACATAATATGAGCATGCATTGTCTTGTACATGGAAGTATACATTGATAATTACGTTAATAAATGCAATTAAGCAGAGTTGGTAACATATATGCATTCGAGTGAGAAGTCTATATACATCAACACTCCTCTAAGCTACTAACTTTTTTTGTATATACTTTCCCTCCCCCTCTATATAAGGCTTCATACCCCTTTAAGTTAAACAAACATATATGTTGCATGATCAAAATGCCATATGATGAAAACATTAATAAATATGTTGAGCATGGAAAAACTATACTTATGGGTGAATCACCAATTTTATTGAGTGTCCCTCATTTGGTGTTAGTTTTATTCCCAAAGGATCAAAGAAATACATAATATATATCTCGGGAACAATCACAAACATCTATCGTTTCTTATTTCTGAGTGAATATCCATAACAATTGTATTCATAAGTTAGAAATATAAATAACAAGTCCAAAAGTTACAAAACGTTGAAGGGATCTATGATCATAGTTTTAGAAGCACCAAGAACCTTCATCGTGGTAGTCACATAATCTTTGGCACCACTCGGATCTCTAACTACATCGCTAATCATTTTTTAGAACAATCTACTTCCTAATCATTGATGCCATTATAAATTTCATATTTGATACTCCTAACTCAGCAAGCACATAATACAAAGACTAAACATATATATGCAATAATCAGTTAATATATATGAAACAATTATAAAATATGTATTGTTCAGATATGATGAGGTATTCAGACTCACCATATGCAAAGTACTATCACTGATGTGTCTAGTCACTGATATTGAAATAGCTCCAAAATATTTATCGACACTATAATAGTGTCACGATCTATACCTACAACCTCCTCCCAAAGGTCGATCACCATGGAATCTGATTTCTCTATGTTGTCTAACCATTATGTCAACTCCTTGTAGTTAGGGACTAAGGAGTCGAACAAATCATGTGGAATAAAATGTGGCGGTAGAGGTTTTGGGACCTGGGTGCTTATTAGTTTTTGTAGTCTGCATACATGCATTCTATATTAGATTTAGATTATATATAAATTCAATTTATAAATGTTCATACCTCAACAAATATGATGAGTTGTTTGGACCACCCAGTAAATCCACCTTCTACCTCTTTGAATATAATGGCATTGGAGTTCTCGTATGGAGTGGTGTTTCTTTAGATACTGGAAACACACATATGAAGTTCATATGAACATGATCACCGGGGAGGTGAACACCATGAACCATATCTATAATGACCCATTTTTTGAATAACCATCTAATTAGAGTTTACTTAGATGGTTGCATGCTTAATTTGATTGTTCATTTTTTAAGATTGACTAATGATGGTAGTCTAATTTTAATTCTTTAAATGTATTGAAAAATTCTAAATATTCTTTTATTTCAAATAATTAGGGTTTGAAAATTGGAAATCCTAATTGGCCAATTTAGGGTTTGGAGTATATGAATGCAGAATTTGATAGGTATAAGGGTGGTGAAAATGATTTTTAGCATTCTATATTAAACTCTGATTTAGTTGAAATTTGGACACAATTTTGAAAACTAAAGTGTAAGTATATTTGTAAAATATCAGAATTT
This sequence comes from Alisma plantago-aquatica, assembly GCA_963693085.1. Taxonomy (NCBI): domain Eukaryota; kingdom Viridiplantae; phylum Streptophyta; class Magnoliopsida; order Alismatales; family Alismataceae; genus Alisma; species Alisma plantago-aquatica. The sequence goes on along the minus strand of OY856414.1, from coordinate 93,984,666 downwards.
TAAATAATTTTCTAACTTATTTTTCAGTCAAGTTTCCCCAAGACAAACTCAACCAACCAAGCATTCAGATAGAAATATAGCAGTCTGGTATTTTAATTTTATCTTTTTATGGGTACATCCAAATGATCTAAAATTTTAATTGTAGTTTAGAAACTCCATTGTAGAATTTTTTAAATTATCATAATTTTTTGTCATGTTATAATGATCCAAAAAGGCTCCGGTCAAGTCTCTCCAGGATAAACTCAGTCGACCATGCATTCTATTTGAAATATTACAGTCTAGTATGTGATTTTTATTCATTTATTGGCAACTCTTATTGATTAGAATTTTTGTTAAATATCTAAAATGTTGTTTTAGATATCCTGCTAAATCATAATAATTTTTAGAGGAAATTTTAACTATATAGTAAATGATTTTCAATAATATGTTTTATGAAAGAAAAATATGTTGGCATATAAGAAAGTGTAAAGTTGGGTCAATTTGCAATTGACCCATGCACCTAAATTGATCTATATGAGTAACCTAGCACCCAATGAGCTCTCATATTTTTTGATTAATTATAGAGAAATGAAAACCTAGAGAGAGAGGGAGAGTTAGGGCTTGAGTGAGGAAGCTGGAGATGTTGACCTAGGACTTTATCATATGAGAAATGATGAAATCAAGTAAGTTTAGCTTCTTTGCACAGACTTTCAAGGTGATTCTTATTTTACATGTCAAGATTTCATCCCTCCTATAATTTGATTTGTAATTATATCAAATCAAGCCCTTCTCTCATTCTTTCTCTCCTATTCTCCATTTCTAGGGTTTCTGTGTTAAGAGGAAGAAGAAATGGGTTTGATAGCTAAATCCTTTGTGGTTTTCCAAAAAATTAGAGTTTGACCTACGTTTTTAAGTGCTTGTCACCTTCAGTGAGTGTTTCTCTTTGTATTAAACTTTGTAATCGTGTTCAAATGCTATTTATATGCGGATAAAATAATCAAGATCATTACTAGTATTTATATGAGATTATATAATCAATTTGGATGATTTTGGGGAAATAAATGCTATTGATTTAGATCCTTTTACGTTGATCAATACTTTTCTAGTTCCCAACCAGTTTATTTAAATTCTATGGGTAATTGTGTGGACCTAGAATTATGTTGTTTCATAAAAATATTTCCTTTAACCAACTATTAAATGATATGCTTGGAAAATGAGTCAACATATATAAAGTCATATTGAATTGTACTAGAATGAATTACACAAGTTTATTATTGAATCATTATGAATTTGAATATGATACATACATAAGAATTAGTATGAGGTGGTGATTTTCCCTGTTTAGGGTTTGCTTGAGGGATTGCATGAAGTGATCTACTGAATCAATGTATACTTATGATTGATGAATGAAATATGTGGAAATGGAAATTAGGGATTCCATGCGTGTGAATATACCTAATGAACGCGTGTTAACCAAAATGATATTACTAACTGATTTGTTTATTATGATGTGTTGAACTAAGATTACAACCTAAACACTAGAAATATAGTATTGAGCTGAGTATGAGAGATAAAGCTCAACATTGAATATAATTTTGTAAAGATGATGAAATATAATAGTAGGAATTATTACTTCATTTAAAGATAATAAGTCATATTATCCTCAACTATGTTATATTTACTTTAATTCCTCAATCTCTCTTCATTATCCTCAACTATGTTTCTTTCTAATTTCTTTTGGATAATGCTAACTTAGTTTCCCAATACATGTTAATTGTTTCCATAATTTAGTAACATCCTCTAAAGATAATATAAGAGGGGAAATCCATATTCTCTTACTACTTTTTACTACTAACATATACATCTAATTATTTAGTACATATGAGTGCATTATTTTTTTTTTTTGGTGAACCCAGGGTGTTAGTACATATGAGTGCATTATTATTATTTAAATATGTATCTATTGATGTGTTTCTAAAATACATTTCATTTTTTGATGATAATATTTTCATAGAATTAACATGCATGTACAAAATGGTTTCCCTTTATGTTACACAACAATTTTTTTATTACAAGTTCAAAAAAATTATACACATATAATCTTTAGAAGTTGGTCTACATTATTTATTTAATATATTAGGTATTTTCTTTTTATTACAAAATTTAATACTTTTAGCCTGATCTTTCATTTTCTTTTCTAAGGCATATAGGAACACTCAAAAGATATGAAACTGGACCTACAAGAAAACTAAAATGCAAGGAGTGTGATGTTGTCATTAATTTCCATTTTGGGAACGTTTACTGTTATATTTAATATTTTGCACTTTAAGTTTGTATTCTTTCTCCTAAAAAAACTAGGATAGATAAGGTTTTCCAACTAATGTAGAAGTTCACACATAGACAAATTTTGGTATGGGAAATTCGAATTTGGGATTCATTTCTAGTTTTGAAGTCATTAAACACATTATTTAATATTTACATTTACAACTCATATTTTCTTTTCTAAATAAAATTAGGGTACTTATTATTTTTAAAATGACGTAATACTTGACATCCAAACTGATTGGGATCCAAGTAGCACATTTTTAACATTATATTGCATTTTTTAGATCTTCTTTTATGAGTCGTGGCACCATTATGATTCTTGACACATTACTATTGGTTTTATAAAAATATTATATCTTTCTTATCAACACTTAATTAATGGAGTCCTATTAATTCACATTGTAACAATGAGTGTTATACATTATTATCATGCATGAAAATCCACCTTTTACTCAATTGACATATTTAATCCATTATTCCATTTTACTTCAATTATGTGACAATATTAATATTTATGGACATGAAATTTACCAATTGTTACTCCTAAACATATCATACATTTTTATTTAGCCATTATGTGAGTATTACTAGTCAAAGAAGATACATGTAACACATTATCACATATTTAAGTCATAATGTAAATGTGTGAGGTTGCTTAATTTTATCTTTGTTTGGTCAAATCTAGGAAACTGATCTTACAATCTCTCTATTTATGAAATAGGGTAAGATTCTATGTTTTGGTTTGACACGATGTTATTGACTTCCCTATTGCTAAATCCGAAACAACAAAAGTTTGAGTCTATCACTTTCACCACCACCTTAAAAACGAATATTATCCCCAAAATTCAAAATCAAAATTTTATGGTAAATGTCATCTTTACTAGCATTCTACATTATTGTTTCAGATAACCACTTTAGAAAGGCTCATTTTATTATTACTAAATTCCATTGAGCTAAAATATGTGTATACAGAAATTAATAATGGGACAAGGACTATTTTATGTGTGACCCACACCCTCATTTATTTCATTATACTATCACTTGGTAATTATATTTTCACTTAGGTCTCGAGCGTACGAACTATCTTGTATCTATTTTCATGAGATGGTGAGGTAAAACCTCTACACATTAGATCTTTAGTTCTAGATCAATATTTTCATTTACATATAACATGTATGTCTAAAGGCAACTACTCAATCTCTTACACTTATGCTAAGATAAAATAAATATTTGGTTGCAGTCAAAATAAAAAGTTCACCTTGTTTTGCATGTAGAGATGATGCTTCCACATATTGTCTTATAACTCAAAAATCAGGTTGGGTTGTCCTCAAAAGTAACTCTCATACATGGATATCACTGAAATTTTTTTTGAGTTTCTAAGTGTTATTAAACCAATGGGAAGAGTTATTTTTCATTGACCTTGATTTTGTGCACAACCTCCCTTAGGATTTTATGTCAACAATTATTACATTAGTACTTGTATTATTTGTTTCTATATCTCCTACATCATTGGACATAATTCCCTTAAGCTCTCTTGAGGCATGGGTACCTATGGAGTGATATTATCCTAGACCTAAGGGATTCTTATACTTTTTTAGTTCTTTTACCTTATCCCCTTAGGTCTCACGTACTCATAGAGTGGCCTTATGTTGACCCCTTGGGCCTCATGTACTCGTGAGTGGATTTCCCCAGAATCAATGGACTTGATGTACTTATGGGGTGATTTTCCCTAACCCATTGGGTCTCATTTACTATCACAACTTCCCTTCTTAACCACTAGGTTTCACATAGGGATCTATGCTACATAGGTTTAACTAAGATGTTAAAAACTATATTTCTCTTGTATCATTATTTATGCTTTATTTCAGTATAAGTGTCTCCAATATTGTTATGATTTAATGTCCTATGAATTATCCTTAACAAGGAATCTATATGGATTAGGTCCACTCTTAACTTATCACACAATTATGTTCAGTGTTCATTAACCAACCCTTTCTCATTTATATAATTTAAAAAAACTTTTAAATCATGAATGAAAACATATTCTGAAAAAGGTAGTGGTAAATGCTTACATGCCTTGCATCCATCTCAAATCTAATCTTATGAGTTTATGTCCTTTTTTGACGTCCAATGTTTTTCTAATTTTAGAAAACAAAAATGATGTTGGTCAACTGATCTTTCTAAAGGAAGAAAACTAGGGTGTTCTTTTGGTTTTCATTAGGAGGTTAAGCTCTTTATCCACAACTTGACCACAAGGGTTTTGAATTATTCCTCCTTCATAGATAGATATATTCCATCACTCTGGGTGACCCACAAAACGTTTAAAACACCTCATCTTTTAGTATCTTACCTATTTTCTTGTATAACAATTGATCATCTATGTTTCATGTACATATGCAATTGTTTTTGGTGTACTTTACATACCTACATAATTACTTGTATTTTTAGCACTTGCATGCATGTGAAACTATTAGTGCCTAGCATTGGTAGCTAATCCAGGTTACCCAAACTAATTTGAATTTCTCTTTCTTTTAAAATTACTTAAGTTTTTCTCATGTAGGGATATTATTTTCCTTCACTACTCACATGCGCCCAAGATTAGGGTTTTTGATCAGGGTGGGGATTAACCTCTACATCACTGGGTCTGATTTTTCCTCCAACCAATTTAGGTGTTCATAGATTGTTGCTTATCTAAACTCATAGTTAGATCCTCCTTAGGTTTATCTCTAATAGTGGATGATATACTATCCGAAGTACTTCTCATATTTATTTATTTACTTGTCATTACATTTTAATTGGGGGAGGATATCATCACCCTAGTTTTTCTTGAAATCCTTTACTGAGATGAGGGAGTACATGAATTCTAGGGCTAATATAGAAACTAAATAATAAAAGAATGAAATTGAAGATGAGTAGACCCTACATATTATATGTTTAGAAAAAACCTTAGGCTTTGTCCATGTCATATTCACATTTTTCTAGGAGACCTCAGAGACCAGATGGTGATGTGGAGGAACATCTTGACAGCCCCAAATTTTGATCCTTTATAGACACTATTTCCTTTGGAAAATGCCCTAACAATTCCTCTATGGTTATATGAAATATTAAATTATTAAATATCAGTGATGCCCCCTCATTATGTTATCCCCATTGAAGGTAGACCAAGGAGGCAAGGATCAAAACTCTACTTTTTCAACATCCAGATTTAATAAATAGCCAATACTATTTAATAATTTAAATCATAAATTTGTTTGATAACAAATTGGAAAAAATAACCTCCTATAAGGAGTTTACATAAATTTTCAATAGGAAAAGGAATCTACAAGAAATAGATATTGAACTTGAATATCTATTCCACAAGATGTCTTTAGCTTTAATATCTTTTGATACTTTGTCATAACGTCCATTTATCCAATCTTCATATTAAAATACCTAACTAAAATTCTGATAAACAAATATGTAGTTAGTATATTACTATATTGTGTACATGGGTGCAATCAAAATTTATGCATATATGCATAACAAAATGTATTGCTCACGAATCAATTTATTGCATTAATCAAACTTGGATTTTCAATTTATGTTCCTATCCCATATTTTTCATGCCACCTAGACTGTATCCATTCCTTTGTCCAACATTGAGCTTTCATTGATCATTGTTAGGGGTTTAATATTGGGTTAAGAATCATGTGTTGGACATTATAGTTGAACTATAATCAAAACAAACAAACAATTTAAGCATATCATAAAACATTCAAAAAACATCTATAAATCCTCAAAAATTGGTATGAACAATTACTCATAAAGTAACTATGTACCTTTGACTACGAAGACTCCAAAAAATATAAATCCAAGCACTTCAAGTTCTATTTAATTCAAACAATCTTGGTTTCTAGTGTCTCAGGGTCAAGCAAGCTCCTAAAGTTTTGGGAAGCATTCCTTCTAATCAGTAGCACCATATATGGCCTAAGAGACAGTTCCATCACCTAGATTCGAGGTCACTACTGTTGGGGATAGAGGAAGGGACTTGAACATTCTTTGAGTCCAACCAAAGGGTGGCACACCGTTGCTGGTTCCACAAAAGGGTCCCAATCATAGGAATCGGCTAGATACTATTCTTATAGAGGATAACGACTGAAGCTTACCAAAATCATAAGTCATGTTCGTGCAAAGGGTGTAAGCGCACACATGTAAAATTGGGTGTTGCAGTAGGATGTTGGGGTATCACCGGTCCTTATCATGGAAATATATAGGTTTTGGACAAGGTTTTGTGGTCTCTACAAACTTCCCTTGAGATGGTTTTGATAGGGAGATTGGGGTTTATTTAGAGACTCTAGGATATCATCATCGCAACAGTTTGTTGAGTTTGTTTCAACTTCCTGATTCCAACAATGTGGGGAATGCGGGCTACAAACCATTAGGTAGAGATAGATATATGACAGAGGGAGAGGGCTTTGTATGTACGGGACTCAACTTGAGTCTGGGGAAAGAGAGTGACCTTCATGCCCTCGACAAGAAGGCAGGATCCATGTCTCTGTACAAGAATAGGAGGGCTCTCCCTCGATCGAAAAACACATATTTTAATAAGAACCCTAATTATAGAATTTATTATATAAATCACGTCATAACTCTATTCTCTCTCAAATTTGGGATCCTACTCTATCAATTATTATCTAAAATTTGGAAGAAGACCATTTCCAACCTAAATTTTTAGTTACCATAAACTTGATTTCTAAGTAAAAATTAGATAATTATCTAAGTAATTACCTAGGCCGCAAAATATCTTGGACACTTGTAGAAATTTTCTTATAATCTCAGAATCAATTTATCAAATAACTAAAAATATTATCAGTGCTTAGTGTAAGAATGAAATATTGTATTCTTAATTTCTATCTTAGGGACCTATTTGTTATCTCAGCATAGTCCAATCAGGATTTAATTGGATTTTAGAGAAAAAGGTTTAAATCTAGTCTCATCTAACGAATCCAAAACCTTCACAATATGATTAGTTCTACAATTAAGGCTCTTATGCACCCCAAGTACCTCAAATAGAGTATTATTATAAACTAGTTTCATCATTACTGTAATTTTTTGAATTAAAAACTCGCTCAAGGTCCTAGCCTCGAAATCATTAATCAAAGTCATGCCATTTCATTCAGTATTTAAGTTTGATTCTCAACATAATATTCTTGAATTCCCGATTATTAAATCTTAAACTTTCAAAGTTTAAGATTTTCACATTCATTGTATCAATCTTACTTTAATTCGCAATTTAAAAGTGTGTGCAATATATTTTGATGATCATGCTAATTGATGTTGACTTATAGATTTTCCGGTGAATGTTCGAACACGTGAGAGGGGAATCTCGGTGAGAATGTTTTGAATTTGGCAATGTAAAATTAAACATACTTCTGGAATGTTTATGGAAACAGAATAGACATGTTCTGTACGGTGTAGTCCGATTACAAAGTGTCGACTTGATGTATATTTTCACATGGGACGACTATAACCAGCTTTTAATGATTTTGGAGATTTTACCTAAACAACTCAGCTATTTCCACGAAAGGGATACTCAACTTAAATTTAGCTTCCGAACCGAGAATCATGTATCAGACTGAGAACAGTCTTCATTCCATTATTGATGGTAATGTCCCCCCAGCATGCATGTGAGTAATGTCCAAACTTTCCTTGTCATGCATTCATCTTCGACTCCAAGTTAGAAGAGGGGTTAGTCAAACATTTAACTAGAAACTGTGCGGCTTAGAAAAGAATCTATTCGACATCCCGGTATCCCTACCGGCAAGGTTCCATACGCATAGAGGGAAGAAGTCCCCGTTTGCAACTTGCCACCTACCAGCTTGCCGGCAGGCGAGACTAGAAGATTCGAACATTTGACTCGTCCTATATATGTGCATATGCTCAAGGCAAAATCAACAACAACACCGGCCACTACTTCTCAAAGCCCCGAGGTAGCAGTTCCAGCAAACGGCAGCACGTCCATATATTCTTCAGTCACTAGCAGCCAAAATGGAGGCGAAGTTTCTCCGCCTTTCTTTCTTCTTACTCGCTCTTGCATCCACAGCAGTGACGGCTCAGAATTCCACCGGCGAGGTCATTTCCTCCCTGATCCAGTCCCAGCGACCCGCTCCACGTCTCCCCCGCCCAAAGCTCACCCATCTCCGCTTCTACTGGCACGACGTCGTCAGCGGCCGTGACCCAAGCTCCATCCAAATCGCCGACGCTCCCTCCACCAACGCCTCTGTCACTGGGTTTGGCCTCGTCATGATGTATGACAACCCCATCACGCTGTCACCCAGCCCGCTCGCAACCCCGGTAGGGAGAGGTCAGGGTTTCTATGCTTCTGCAGGAAAGAACGACGTTGCGCTGCTCATGACTCAAAATATCATCTTCTCCCAAGGGGCCATCAACGGCAGCTCTCTAGCTGTGGTCGGGAGAAACGCTGCCGCAGATAATCCCAGAGTGTTGCCCGTGGTGGGCGGAACGGGTGTGTTCCGGCTGGCAACAGGGAAGTGTGAACTCAGGACGCATTTCTGGAATGCTACCACCGGCGACGCCACCGTCCGATATGACATCTTCGTTAGGCACTACTAAAAGAAAGAGGACCTGCCAAATGGTATATGGTTCAGGCAGGATTTGGAAAAAGTATTTCGATTTCAAAAAGAGTTCCTTTTTCGAGATAATTTTTTTGGAAATTTTCCGTGAAAGGATTTTATGTCTTCGTCTATTTTTTCAAAAGAAATGATCATATTCAATATCCTTTGTCTACTAATTTCTCAGCTGCAATTCTTCATTTTTTGTATGATTGCAATATCCCATGAATAAATCATTTTCGACATAAATTAATATTGATATAAATGGGTAGTGGGTAAGAAAATATTTAGTCTTCCAAACCAATCAGGTTTTGTATTTTGCCTCAATGGGCGGAGTTGTAAGCTAGAAAAGTTTCAAGCAAGAGATGGTGGTTGATTCTACAATAGAAGCCAAGTACATTGATGCCTCCAATGCAGCCAAGGAAGCTGTAGGGATCAAGAAGTTTATTTGTGAACAGGGAGTGGTTCCATCCATTGATGACGTAGTAGAGCTATACTCCGACAAATAATGGAGCTATTACACAAGCTAAGAAACTCAGATCTCATTAGTGCTCCAAGCACATACTACGACGTTACTGTTTCATAAGAGAGATCATATAACGAGGGGTGTCAAGATATGTAGAGTACCAACCAAAAATAATGTTGTTGACCCTCTAATCAAAGTACTTTCATAGCAAAAACATGATGGTCATGTATCACTTGGAATGAGATTCATGAGTGATTGTATCTAGTGTAAGTGGGGGACTATTGGTGATATGTCCAGAGAGAATCATATAATGATTGTAATGGCATATCTTATAATTGATTTGATTATTAATAAAGATAATTTTATATTATATTTTTAATATGGGATAATGGATAAATATTTTCATGACCCAAGAATGTATGAATCAATAACATGTTAATTCAAGTTGATGACCTGAATATGAGATCATGTGTTATGTTAAGAGTATTTGTTCTTTTCTTAGTCTCTAGTCGGATATTAATTGTGAATATTAGGACAACAATAATATATCAAGACTAGTGTGTTTTGATTGATGATTACATCTCATTAATCATGATACCGAATATCAAATCAAAGATGTAGGTACCTATTATGAACAAGTGTATTGGACAAACTTACTCTGAGTGTGATATATGGAAGCCAATATTGACGATAAGAATCACATCTCAATGTGGTAATGATGATAGTGATCCTTATACCTAAAGCCACTATAATTATTGAGTGTTGTTCACCATTCTTTAACACTACTCAATGTGACCTTCAAAAGGGTTTCTACACAAGTGGTTCTTGGGTGCATGATGACACATGTGGATTCTTTCGAGTGAAGTATTTGAAATTTGCCCCTCCTATTAAAGTGATATCCCAACCACTTGATGAGTGAGACTATTAAATGTATGGTCATGATCATGTGAGTCAATATATGATACTGAGATCATGTGTATATAAAATATTCTACTCTAGATCAATGAATAAAAATTGAATATTAAGAGAATGATGTTTCCATGCCACATATTCAATCTGGTTAATAGAGATAATGAGATTATATAATATTTGTAACACTAATCAAAATATCAGGTTAAAGTTGTTCTCCAAATTCTCTAGTTACTTGGGTACCAACTAAATCTTACTAGACACCATTCATTGATTGTGAAGTCATAATTTGATTATAAACATTACTACAAATGTAATTTGGAGACTATAGGGTCATACAAATAGGATGCATTAGATAAGAGTATAATTGTAGACATGATTGAAAATATTTTTAGTCAAAATGATTAGTAAAATATTTATATAATCAAATAAAATAATATTGGAATGTAATCCATGTTGCTTGATAAGTTAACAAGCTAACCACAAGTGATTAGTTAGAGTTGATAGTCGAGTGATGGAAATAAGTGAATACATTAATGACATGATTCCAAAATATTCTAGTTGCTTATTTGGCGGTCCACTAGCAGTCAGTTTTAATGCACCCGCGTCCTTTCATTTTTAAGGTATTTTTTAAATTTTCTACTTCCTTTTCTCTCCTATTTATAGGGGCATGACGTCCAGATATTTTGACACACTCTTGTATGTGAACCCTAGCCGCCATCCTACACTATTGAGAGAGAGGAGAGAAACTATGATTCTGTCATGTCATCAAGTGAAGGCTTATCCTTCCCAGTCGGCTTAGGAAGTGTGACAGGGAGTTGTAGTCTGTCAGTTTGGACTACATAGAGATGCAAGGTGTTGGGTGACTGTGTTCAGAGGATGTCTTTAAGAACCTTCTGGGAAGATGAGGAACGCCTCATATCACGGTATAAAAAGGATGTCGAGGGACTTGCTCTATGACAAGGTATACTTTGTGTATCCTCTTTCTAAATATGTCATTGTTGATGAGATCTACTTATTGGATATATGGAGAAAAATATTTGTTATTTCCATTGCGCTTGTAGCCACCACAATTTATAATACTCTTGTCATGACCTCGTCCTTGAGATCTGCTTATTGGATTTATGAAGAAAAGTATGTGTTATTTCCATTGCGCATGTAGCCACTACAATTTATAACACTCTTATCATGACCTCATCCTCTTTCTTTGTGTATTAAATGTGGTGTTGGGTTTCTTTGTTTGTGATATATGCACTACTTTTTGTTTACTAGTTCCTTCTATGTTGTGGTCCCCATTGGTATCTAGGTGTTTCTTTAATGCCTCTGTGCATCTTTTGCTCGAACATCTAGATATAACTTTGATAACCACTTCATCAGAACAAACCAATCGATTAGTGCCCATGCTATCACTATTGGTGTTACTATTATAATGTTTATTTCCCTTGAAATTACATCATTTCTCTTTCCTTTAGGCTTTGATTGGCTCAAACTAACTAGTTTGTAAAATTCAAGAAGTTAAGTTCTCCAATGTATTATGTGTGATAGGTTTGACGTAACTCTAGAAATTGAGTTGTCTTATTTTTTAGGAGTTCTAAACATATAAATATAGCCCTAAAACCAACTTCCATAGGGAAACACATGAAAAATGAGTTATGTGCTTACTCCTTGTCGTGTTCAACTACTTTGTCTCTTGTCAATGATAACCTAATCTGTTTCGAGGAGTCTTGAAGATGATCATGGCTTTTGTATCTATCGACCCACTAGATGAGCTCTTCACCGCACACTGGGCATGCATGCTTCCCTAGTTCCTGGTCTACAATCAAAGATGTGTTGTTCTTTGTCACCGGTTTATATCTTGAGCCATCTTTGTCGTCTAGGAATTGCATTTGTCTATAGGTCTCAACCACTATGCTTCCCAGTCAAGTCCGCTTGACAGACTCATATTGATTAAGAGGGAAAGTGATCCCTTCATGTGATATGGAGGCCTCTATGATTTTCTAAATGGTCTCCCTTTCTATAGATTTGTTTGTTTTGTATTTCTGGTGGCCGGAACTCCTAGTCTCAATGTTTTCTGGATTCATTGGATTGATTTTTTATTTATGTTGTTACCGCAAGGTCTATTATATAGATATGCAACATGTTGTATACATAAAAATTGATTTTTATGTTGACATTATCACTTACAACAAGATAACCACAAAGACATCAATTTCTACAAAAAATACTCAAATCCAAACCAATCGGCACAACTTATTTTCTTAAAAAATAAAATGACTTCAAGGAAAATTACACCCACATGGAATCAATGGAAGTCGTACTATCACTCATGGCCATGTCTTCCTTGTCTCTCTTTTGGTGTCAAGAAGTGTTAATTTTTACTCTGCCTGTCTTCATGGGTTTAGTTTCTTGGTGTAAAGTGTTGCTACTTGTGGTAAACATGGTTCTTCAGCTGCCTTTGTAACTTGTCCCAATAAATTTGACTTCAATTGCCTTCTTGGGGACGCTCACAACCAATTTCCTCATGCCTCACCATTATTCTTCTTTTCTTCCTATTTTGGTACGCAATCACACACTAATATATCTAAATCTTATTAAAATTAGTGTGCACTAATTATAAAATGTAAAATTCATATCTATAGTATAACAAGGTTTTCTTATGCAATTTGTCTTGCATACTAATCTCAAATCTACTATTATTAATTTATTATTTAGGGATCAAATCTATATTTACATTATATAGAGCCAACATTCACTTGACCCAAACAACTATGCCATATATCAAATTTAAACAAGATTCAAGCAAGCTAAATTATCAATAAAATTAAGAATATAATTTGAAAAAATAGTTTCTACATAAATCTTAAATAAGTACCTCTTTCCAAATAAAAAACCATTTCCAACACCAGTAATGACTTTTTTATTACATTTGCAATCTATTCTTAAACCATCTCTAACTAAAATTGCACCAATAGTTATATTATGAAAAATAGATGGAGCATGTTGGATTACTATAAAGCATCAGAAATTTCACCATAGGAAATCGTAGATCCACCCTTCCTTCATCTTTGACTTCTATAGATCGTGCATTGCCCGAAGTCATGGACTGGGAAAAACATGACTAATAAGATACAAACATAGATTAATTGGCACAAACATTTACACTATCACATGTTTCAATTATTTTTAAATATGTTTAAAAATTGTAAGATTTTAGGATTAATAGAAACATACATGTCATGAGGTTCAAAGAAGTATTCATCATTTGACCACCGCCCATGAATTGGAAATGTAGTAAGTTTCTTCTCCTTCTATGTCAGACAATCTTTATTCTAGTGGTAAACCTATCCACAACTCCAATAAGGTTTGTTCTTTAGTTTCTTGTAAATATTGGCCTTACGTTTATGAATGTACTTGTTGTTCTTATTATTTTGAAAAAGGCATAAGATTCACAATAAGGTTGAAATCAACTATAGTACCTTGGCCATATCCTCTTGTAAGTGTTCCTCCCTCATTATAATATTTAGTATAAATTCACTTAGGGTTATGTCACCCTTCTTTAGCTTGAGATTCAAACCAAAAGCCTACCAAGACTTGGGAAATTATTCAATTATAGATATAATAATAAATATTTTAGATAATTTCACACACACTTTTGAGAGGTTATGGCACAAGAGATTTATAAGTTATGTCTTTGATCAGAAATATATTTACCATCTACTATCTAAAAGATAAGAAGTTAAGAGATGGAGTATTTTTCAACACCCTGGTTCTATATTTTATATTTTTTTCTAGCATATCACATATAACATTGCTAGTCATGGTAGCAGTTTTGAAATTTAATCATACCACTTATTTTTCAGTGATAAGAGAATACACAACTGATCATCCTACTTTCATTTGATGATTATCGTAGTGTTCTCATTATCTTTTTCATCAAATTTTGGTTCATCCTTTATAAGATACTCAACAAATCCTATCAACCAAAGACATTTTCATACAATTTTTCCAAAATGAGAACATAGTATGGTGTAATGGAAGTGTCAATCTTAGGATAATAAGCAAATGACCATATGTTAGCTAACGAGTAAATATCACTTCTTAATGATTGTTGGATTTTAGATTGTCGTTAGAAGCATTAGCAGTTGCAACATAATTAATAGGTTACATGACAAGTTTAAGAATATAAAAAGAAATACAAGAACAAACATAGTAGGAGGAACATAGAAATTAAGTTAAAAAACTCAAACTAGATCCCACTATTGAAGAAGATATTCATTACTTAAAGAAATCAACACTCACGTAGTTCCTGGATGCACAATGTTTTTCCAGTGTTGATCCACCCACAAACATGTAGAAAACATTGTCTCACTCTCAATTTGAGAAGAAACATCAACTGAAGTAGTACAACTCCATGGTCGTTAGATACTACAAGCTAATAGACTGTGTCTATTATGACCACATATGAGCTTCATTGGTAAACTAGGGTTTACCTGAATGATTATATGATTAGTTACATTGATCATCACTTATATATGATCAGTGATAGTATGTCATTTATGATGATGTAAATGTAATGAGTAACTCCTAAAAATCTTCTAATTTGAACAATTAGGGTTTGAAGAGTGTAAACCCTAGCCGGCAAAAACCAAGGTTGTGATATTACATGAATATGGAATTTGATCAGGATAACAATGTAATAAATGATTTTTCTTATTTTCTTTATAACTTTGATTTATCTAAAATTTGTATATAATTTATATAACTCCAACATAAACAATATTGTAAACTATCAGAATTTTTGGATGTGTGATGCACCTGTTGTCTTAGGACAAACTCATTTGACTAGACATTTTGACTGTAATATACCAATGTAGTATTTGATTTTTATTTATTTATTGATAGATTAGAATTATCTGAAATTTATATTGGAGCTCTGAAACTCAATGACAGACAACATACAAATTTTTTTCATTTTTTGAGGATATTAGACCTACTCAGTAGACGATTTACGGTAACATTTTTATGAAAAAAAACTATTGAAATAAAAGAAAGTATAAGTAGGGTTAATGTGCAATTGACCCAAGAAACTCAATTTCTCTATATGATCAACCCAACACACTAGGTGATCTATTAAGTCATGACCCATTCCATAAATACAAAATTCTAGAGAGAGAGGGAGAGTTAGGTTTGGATGGAGAAAGTGGAGAAGATGGTGATCTATGGTTTTTGCAGTATCGGGTTAATGTCTAGAGAGAGAGGGAGAGTTAGATTTTTATTTATTTATTGATAGATTGGAATTATCTGAAATTTATATTGGAGCTCTAAAACTCAATGACAGACAACATACAAAAGTTTTTCATTTTTTGAGGATATTAGACCTACTCAATAGACAATTTACAGTAACATTTTTATGAAAAAAATCTATTGAAATAAAAGAAAGTATAAGTAGGGTTAATGTGCAATTGACCCAAGAAACTCAATTTCTCTATATGATCAACCCAACACACTAGGTGATCTATTAAGTCATGACCCATTCCATAGATACAAAATCCTAGAGAGAGAGGGAGAGTTAGGTTTGGATGGAGAAAGTGGAGAAGATGGCGATCTATGGTTTTTCCATAAAAATATATTGAAATAAAAGAAAGTATAAGTAGGGTTAATGTGCAATTGACCCAATAAACTCAATTTCTCTATATGATCAACCCAACACACTAGGTGATCTATTAAGTCATGACCCATTCCATAGAGGCAAAATCCTAGAATTGATGAAATCAAGTAAGTTGGTCATCTCTATATGGGTTTTCTTGGTGATTGTTCTCTCAAATGTCAATATTTCCCCCCTCCTCTGATTTGATTCAAAATGGTATCAAATCTCCACCTTTTCTCACTCTTTCTCAATAAATCTCTATTCCTAGGTTTTTGAGTTGAAAGGAAAATGAAAGAGGCGATTTACTAGGATTTTGATATGGATTCGAGATTTTCACATGCGTGATATTTTTTAAGGTGTTTTCACACCTTAGGGTGAGTGGGTACTTCCTTTATATAGTATATTATACAAAATTGAATTAAATCCACATTGATATGCAATTCCTTTGTATGTGACTACCCCTAAATTGCCTTTCAGTACTTGTTTTTGCAAGATGATATGAAATGGATTATTTCTATGTTGTGATGAATTTTAGATGATAAAATCATATTATAAATGGATACAAATCATCTCAAAGAGAATTCCTAATGTTATTGCTGAGGTTACATAAATATAGTGAAATCTAGAGTTTTTGGCTATGTCTAGAATATGTTGTATAATTGAATAAAGAAGATTGCCTATTTGAATCTATTTATTTATGAATGATGGTTTTATCTAAATGTGTAATACATATATGTCAAATACTATCTTTGAATTCATTTGATATTATCAATGTCTACTTGATAAATCAGTAAAGAGGGGATGGAAAGTTGAAAGGGGTTGCAAATAGACATCATGAAATTCAATTGATGTGATTCTTTTATCATTATAAATTAATTTATTCAAGGTTAATCATGATGCATGATATTTAAATGTGGCATGGAAAATCCTTGTTCAACTTAATTCTAGGGTTTCATATATATATATATATATATATATATATCTGTGTGTGTGTGTGTTTGTTTATATGTAAGTTGTTGAAAGCAGTCTTTATTATATGTAAATTCTAATGTCATCATGTGATATGTGAACGAAGAAAAGAAAACCCTAAGGATAGGGTATTCATTGAATCAAGATTTTTCATATCAATGTTCCTCAATATAAGATGTGGTGTTGCTCAACAATTTAGTTTTTTGTACATTTTAAGATGATTGATGAAATGAATGGTTTAATAAGATAAACTAAGAGATTTTAATATGATGATTGAATTGTGAATTTAAAGAGTTACTTAGACATTTAGATGCCCTGAACAGTGTACAATCCTCACAGGACGAGGCCTACACTATGAGGACAAAATGACTTCCTGATTGGTGGTAGTCTAGGTCGAGGTAAGTCAGATCATACCAGTATAGTACAGGGGTCTTGATCAGTGGGCATACTCCTTATGAATTGTGTGGTAACCAGCACCAATTGAGGATGTCAGTGGTACCTGTGTTACAAGTTGTAGTGATCAGAGGTTAGTAGGTCCACTGATGCACAATAAGCCAGAGTGTTTTTACTCTCCACATGAGTACCCAGATTTAGAGAAGGAGTCGAGATATCCAATCGCACCCATTAGCTTTTGAGAGCCAGACGTGGCAAGGCCCACTAAAGATGAGTCTTACTCGAGGGATAGGCTTAGGAACCCGGACATACTTCTAAACCTTGTATAGTGAGA